>CM038672.1:669787649-670987649 GCA_021605145.1 Aegilops bicornis
GAGCTATAAATGTCTAGCTTTGAATTCACTTTAGTTCTGAAAATGCATAATTAGTATATACTCCTCCGTAAAGAAATATAATGAGGACTGCAACATGTAGGTTGGTCCGACCAGGAGGCGTTGCCATCGATTATAGGGTGTCGGACCAACATCCTTGTGTTCGTGCATCTTCGGGAAGAAACGACCCGAGGTGAGTCGCCTTTGGTCCACCGCACGAAGAGAGCGGTGAGCGCCCTCTCCACTTCCCCCATTTACATGTTCATCTGCTCGAGATTCGATTAGATATGTCTGTTTGTTCATTTGCAGGGGGCTAGATCGCAAGGGCAGAGTTGCAGTCCTCCAGGGCCGCTGGAAGAAGACGATGGGACTCATATACAAGCCTCCCTCTCGTGGTGAACACTCTTCCCTAGAATTGATGGAAGATCTGCCTTGCAGCCTTAGAGGATGCATGCATTGTGTGATGTGTGGCCTACAGGTATCCCATTTTTCTACATTCCTATGTGCCTGCTTTTTTAAGTACTTACAGTGTTCGTTGTTGCCTGCTGCTTGCAATGAATAGAGATGAATGACCGCAAGTGTAACAATGCCAACTTTGATTGATATGCATATCTGGATTTTTTTTCCAGGCAACCAATGCAACTGATGTAGTCCTGCACAACACAAATAATTTAGTGGTGCTTGGATCTAGGAGTGAACTGGTGAGCCATTTCATCTCTCCTACCATCTCCCAATTTTTGTGTGCAATTCATACATTAATCTGTGCTTAGTTGGTGTGGAATGAGGTTCACTGATTAGTTGTTATTTTTAAAGATAGAAATATTATATGCCATGCGGATTCCTCTCTGCCAATATTGAACGATGGCAAATACTAGCTTCAAATCCTTTGAATTTCCTTTCTATCTCAGTGAACCTAATGTGCTCCCCAACTTTCTGATCAGCCAAATGATGTCGTGTGCACTTATTTCTCTCAGAGAGGCATGCATTTTGACCTAATAATGGCTGAACTATATTTGAATTTTATTGTATGTTTCAGGGTCAGGGTTCTGTACTATAGGAGGAAACAAGATGGGGCATGTGTTTTTCAAGGATAAATATTGGAACTGGTGCGTGGGTTCTCTTTTCGTTGATTCTTTTCTGTTGTTACTATCATGGTTTTGCACATGCATAATCGAGTGTGTTATAGATGAATGTTCTTGGGCATTCAAAAATGGTCATCGGCATTAATTAATTTCCATTTGAGTATAGTGCACCAAAGATACACATTATGTTCCTCTGCATTATTGATTTTTGTGCATAAATCGTTTACAATGGTCACTCTATTTGAGATTCTCCTTCTGAACTTTAAAGAGGCCGCATAGTAATATATTCTGCTCCTTTACTTCTCAGATGCCTCACGTTGATCTCTCTGATCTGGTCAAGGCCTTGAACCGAGCCGTCGATGGATTTATCGCAGCTGGGTTAACTGTTGCTTTGGATCCGGTACGATCCCCATCTCTCTCTCTCTCTCTCTCTATATATATATATATATATATATATATATATATATATATCTATCTATCTGCAAGACTCACCCACACACTCATTCGATCACTCTGTTTGTGCGTGCGCGCAGTTCACACACCTGAACCCAATTACTGAGGTGTGTCGTGTTGGTTTACTTGAATGATACTTGCTCCGTTGTTGTGTTTAGTCATATTGTCCAATCTTAACATATGCTGTGGTCGCCAAGTTCAACGTCTGGTATTCGATGACAAGTCTAAATGAATATATTAATCTGAGCATGTATTCAGTCCATGTACTTGCGTTGTTGATATTTGATTTTTATTTTCTCAAATATATGGACGTGTTAGTTCTTTAAAGATCTCTCAGCTATAAAATTGCTCTAGGCTACTTAGGATCCAACAAATACTAGAGTATATATAATACGCTGAATTCTATCCCTAATTTGAATGTTAGTTTCAGACACTTCTGATTAATTAACCATATGGATGAGTTTGCTTCTGGTAATAAGTTATTTATTGATTGATTTGCTTCAAATAGTTTAGATTGATGTTCCATTAGCCTCCTTTTAGACTATGCTCCTCTGATTTATTTGTATGGCATTTGCTGCAGCTTTGAATGCAGGTAGGTTTGTTCATAGGTTTATGCGGCGCATGTACTGGCATAATACTTGTTGAAGCACCTCCCTGGCTTCCTTGCCTTGCTGCTCTAGCACCAGCCTCGCCACCGCTGAGGTTTGCTCTAATGTCTATGACATGGTTTGTTTATGCTTGATTTGCTATGTGGAAAATGCAATGTGATGCTTGCATGATCGGTGGATGCAATCCTAATGTAGAAACCTTGCCTTTTGCTCTAGCGCTTGACCTCGCCGCTGTAGTTTGCTCTAATTTCTATGCCATGATTTGTTTATGCTTGATTTGCTTTGTGAAAAATGCAATGTGATGCTTGCATGATTGGTGGATGCAATCCTAATGTAGAAACACATACCTTGTTTGTCATGGGTAGCACATATGTGACACTGTTATCATTAGTCTGCCCTCCGATAGGAATTATTAGCCTTTGGTTTAGGTAGATGATGACCCACAAGTATAGGGGATCTATCGTAGTCCTTTCGATAAGTAAGAGTGTCGAACCCAACGAGGAGCAGAAGGAAATGATAAGCGGTTTTCAGCAAGGTATTCTCTGCAAGTACTGAAACAAGTGCTAACAGATAGTTTTGTGATAGGATAATTTGTAACGAGCAATAAGTAACAAAAGTAAATAAAGTGCAGCAAGGTGGCCCAATCCTTTTTGTAGCAAAGGACAAGCCTGGACAAACTCTTATAATAGGAAAAGCGCTCCCAAGGACACATGGGAATATCTTCAAGCTAGTTTTCATCACGTTCATATGATTCGCGTTCAGTACTTTGATAATTTGGTATGTGGGTGGACCGATGCTTGGGTGTTGTTCTTACTTGAACAAGCATCCCACTTATGATTAACCTCTATTGCAAGCATCCGCAACTACAACAAAAGTATTAAGGTAAACCTAACCATAGCATGAAACATATGGATCCAAATCAGCCCCTTACGAATCAACGCATAAGCTAGGGTTTAAGCTTCTATCACTCTAGCAACCCATCATCTACTTATTACTTCCCAATGCCTTCCTCTAGGCCCAAATAATGGTGAAGTGTTATGTAGTTGACGTTCACATAACACCACTAGAGGCTAGACAACATACATCTCATCAAAATATCGAACGAATACCAAATTCACATGACTACTAATAGCAAGACTTCTCCCATGTCCTCGGGAACAAACGTAACTACTCACAAAGCATATTCATGTTCATAATAAGAGGGGTATTAATATGCATATAGGATCTGAACATATGATCTTCCACCAAATAAACCAACTAGCATCAACTACAAGGAGTAATCAACACTACTAGCAACCTGCTATTACCAATCCCGGACTTGGAGACAAGAATTTCATACAAGAGATGAACTAGGGTTTTGAGAGGAGATGGTGCTGGTGAAGATGTTGATGGAGATTGCCCTCTCCCGATGAGAGGAGAGTTGATGATGATAATGACGATGATTTCCCCCTCCCGGAGGGAAGTGTCCCCGACAGAACAGCTCTGCCGGAGCCCTAGATTGGTTCCGCCAAGGTTCCGCCTCGTGGCGGCGGAGTTTCGTCCCGAAAGGTTGCTTCTGATTTTTTCTCGATGAAAGACCTCATATAGCAGAAGATGGGCATCGGAGGGCCACCAAGGGGCCCACGAGGTTGGGGGCGCGCCCTAGGAGGCGCCGCCACCCTCGTGGACAGTGTGGGCCCCTGGCCTTCATCTTTGGCGAGGATTTTTATTATTAATTATAAGATATTTCGTGGAGTTTCAGGACTTTTGGAGTTGTGCGAGAATAGGTCTCTAATATTTGCTCCTTTTCCACCCGAATTCCGGTACGGCATTCTCCTCCTTATGCAAACCTTGTAAAATAAGAGAGAATAGGCATAAGTATTGTGACATAACGTGTAATAACAGCCCATAATGCAATAAATATTGATATAAAAGCATGATGCAAAATGGACGTATCAACTCCCCCAAGCTTAGACCTCGCTTGTCCTCAAGCGAAAGCCGATAACAATAAATATGTCCCCATGTTTAGAGGTAGAGGTGCCGATAAAAATAAAATACGGACATGAAGGCATCATGATTATTCTCATAACAGCAACATATATAGATATTGTCATATGATTTCTTATGTTCAAGTAATAATCCATTCACAATGCAGAGTACGAATCAGAACCTTTATTGAGAACCAACAAACTATAATCTCAGTCACTGAAGCAATTGCAATTTATCATAACATCGGAAAGGGTCTATGCCAGAGCTTAATAGCAAGTCCACATACTCAACTATCATTTAGTCTTTCATAATTGCTAACACTCACGCGATACTTGTGGTTACAGAGTTTTAATCAGACACAGAGAAAGATAGGGGCTTATAGTTTCGCCTCCCAACCTTTTACCTCAAGGGTAATGTCAACAATAATAACTCATGCCTCCTACATCCAATTAGATATATCAATCAGGATCTTTCCAACACACTGTGCTTGCCAAAGGATAAAATGTAAAAAGGAAAGGTGAAGATCACCATGACTCTTGCATAAGGTAGAAGATAATAATAAAAGTTAGGCCCTTCGCAGAGGGAAGCAGAGGTTGCCATGCGCTTTTATGGTTGGATGCACAAAATCTTAATGTGAAAGAACGTCAGTTTATATTGCCCCTTGTGATATGAACCTTTATTATGCAAATCACGCTTTTATTTCTTCCACATCACAAGATCGTATAAAGCTTATTTCCCCACACCAATCAATCATACATATTTAAAGAGCAATTTTTATTGCTTTGCACCGATGACAACTTACTTGAAGGATCTTACTTAATCCATAGGTAGATATGGTGGACTCTCATGACAAACTGGTTTAAGGGTTTTTGGAAGGACAAGTAGTATCTCTACTTGGTGCTGATAATTTTGCTAGCATGAGGGGGAAAGGCAAGCTCAACATGTTGGAAGATCCATGACAACATACTTTATCTCAGATATAAGAAAACATAACTCATTACGTTGTCTTCCTTGTCCAACATCAACTCTTTAGTATGTCATATTTTAATGAGTGCTCACAATCATAAAAGATGTCAATAATAGTATATCTATATGTGAAACCTCTCTTTCCTTATTACTTCCTATTAATTGCAATGATGACCAAAGCTATGTTTGTCAACTCCCAACAACTTTCAATCATCATACCTTTTCTATGTGAAGTCATTACTCTCAATAAGATCAATATGAACTCTTTATTCTTTTTATTCTTTTTCTTTCTTTTATTCACTCAAGATCATGGTAAAATAATCAAGCCCTTGACTCAACACTAATCTTTATTATATAGCTCACGGACTCGATTACATAGAGAGATCATAAAGAAAAAACTAAAAACTATATCATGCCATGAACTTTATTCTACTAGATCAAGATACTACTAATAGGATCGAACTAAAAAAACGGTAAATATAGGAGATGTGATTGTGATACGATACCGGGGCACCTCCCCCAAGCTTGGCAGTTGCCAAGGGGAGTGCCCATACCCATGTGATTATGTCTCATTTGCTGGTGAAGAAGGTGGAGGTATTGGATAGTCGCACATCGAGCGTAAGAGGTCCTCCAACTTGCGAATAATGCCCTTGAGTGCAAAGATATGCTCCTTCAACAAAATATTTTCACTTGTGAGATACTTGTTTTGAATACGAGCTAACTCAATCATCTTGAAAGCTTCGATTTCAGTTGGAGTGAGCAAGTTGTGATCAAGTTGAAGGGTGTCTTCTGCTGCCGGAGCTTGGTCCTCCGTGGCCTTCTTGATCCCTTCATCCTTGTTGATCTCCATGGGTTGTTCCCTCTTCAGCTCTATCTTCATTAGCCAAGCATCCTTGTCACCATTGTCGGAGGAGGGGGACGACATGATGCCTGGCCTTGACAACACTGACAGAAAATAGCTCGAAACAAGAACAGAGGAGATTTGCGTCATACGGGAGTCAAAACCTTTGGGAGAATATATAATGAATTTTTACCGACCAAAATACGTATCGTGCAAGAAAACGGAGTCCGGAAGGCACACGAGGTGCCCACGAGGTAGGGGGGCGCGCACAGGGAGGGGGAGCGCGCCCTCCACCCTCGTGTCCTTCCCGGACTGCTACTTATTTTTCTATTTTTCTAAATATTCCAAAATGGAGAAATATTGCCTTAAAAATTGTTTTGGAGTCGGTTTACTTACCGTACCACATACCTATTCCTTTTCGGAGTCTGAAACATTCGGAAAGTGTCCTTATATGTATTCTTCCGGGTTACGGTTTCAATAACATTGGTTTCAACATTTATAGGATTACCTGAGATATAATGTTTGATTCTTTGACCGTTTACCACCTCCGGATTTGTGCCTTCGAAGTTGTTGATTTTTATGGCACTGGAACGATAGACCTCCTCAATAACATAGGGTCCTTCCCATTTAGAGAGAAGATTTCCTGCAAAAAATCTTAAACGAGAGTTGTATGGCAATACATAATAACCTACATTAAACTCACGCTTTTGTATCCTTTTATCATGCCATCTTTTAACTTTTTCTTTAAATAACTTGGCATTTTCATAGGCTTGGGTTCTCCATTCATCAAGTGAGCTAATATCAAATAACCTCTTCTCTCCGGCAAGTTTGAAATCATAGTTGAGCTCTTTAATAGCCCAATAAGCCTTATGCTCTAGTTCGAGAGGTAAGTGGCATGCTTTTCCATAAACCATTTTATACGGAGACATACCCATAGGATTTTTATATGTAGTTCTATAAGCCCATAATGCATCATCAAGTTTCTTGGACCAATTCTTTCTAGACCTATTGACAGTCTTTTGCAAAATTAATTTGAGCTCTCTATTACTCAATTCTACTTGACCATTAGACCGAGGGTGATATGGAGATGCAATTCGATGATTAACATCATATTTAGCAAGCATTTTACGGAAATCACCATGAATAAAATGTGAACCACCATCAGTCATTAAATATTTAGGAACTCCAAACCTCGGAAAAATAACTTCTTTAAGCATTTTAATAGAGATGTTATGATCAGCACTACTAGTTGGAATAGCTTCTACCCACTTAGTAACGTAATCAACAACAACTAAAATATGTGTATATCCATTAGAGGCAGGAAAAGGTCCCATATAATCAAAGCCCCAAACATCAAATGGTTCAATAACAAGTGAATAGTTCATAGGCATTTCTTGACGTCTACTAATATTACCAATTCTTTGACATTCATCACAAGACAAGACAAACTTACGGGCATCCTTGAAGAGAGTGGGCCAATAAAAACCAGATTGCAATACCTTATGTGCAGTTGTATCTCCAGCGTGGTGTCCTCCATAAGCTTTGGAATGACACTTGCGTAGGATCTGTTCCTGTTCATGCTCAGGTACACAACGTCTAATAACACCATCTACTCCTTATTTATAAAGATGTGGGTCATCCCAAAAGTAATGCCTCAAATCATGGAAAAACTTTTTCTTTTGCTGGTATGTGAAACTAGGTGGTATAAATTTAGCAACAATATAATTAGCATAATCAGCGTACCATGGAGTACTACGAGAAGTACTTATGACATTTAATTGCTCATCAGGAAAGCTATCATCAATAGGTAGTGGGTCATCAAGAACATTTTCTAACCTAGACAAGTTGCGCAACGGGGTTCTCAGCTCCCTTTCTATCAACAATATGCAAATCAAATTCTTGTAGCAAGAGAACCCATCTAATAAGTCTAGGTTTAGCATCCTTATTTTCCATACGATATTTAATAGCAGCATGATCAGTGTGAATAGTTACTTTAGAATCAACAATATAAGGTCTGAACTTATCACATGCAAATACAACTGCTAAAAATTCTTTTTCAGTAGTAGCATATTTTCTTTGAGCATTGTCTAGAGTCTTACTAGCATAATGGATAACATTTAATTTCTTATCAACTCTTTGCCCTAGAACAGCACCTACTGGCATAATCACTAGCATCACACATAATTTCAAAGGGTAAATTCCAATCGGTGGCTGAACAATAGGTGCAGAGATCAATGCTTTCTTAAGTATTTCAAATGCTTCTACACAATCATCATCAAAGACAAATGGTTTATCTTTTTGTAATAAATTAGTCAGAGGCCGAGAATTTTTTGAGAAGTCCTTAATGAACCTCCTATAAAATCCGGCGTGACCAAGGAAACTTCTTATACCTTTAATGTCCTTGGGACATGGCACTTTTCAATAGCATCAACCTTGGCTTTATCAACTTCAATACCTCTTTCAGAAACTTTATGCCCCAAGACAATACCTTCATTAACCATAAAGTGGCACTTTTCCCAATTCAAGACAAGATTAGTTTCTTCACATCTCTGCAAAACTCGATCAAGATTGCTCAAGCAATCATCAAAGGAGGATCCATAGACCAAAAAGTCATCCATGAAAACCTCACAAATCTTTTCACAGAAGTCAGAGAATATAGCCATCATGCATCTTTGAAAGGTAGCAGGTGCATTACATAAACCAAAAGGCATACGTCTATAAGCAAAAGTACCAAAAGGGCATGTAAAAGTAGTCTTTGATTGATCTTTAGCCGACACATGTATTTGAGAGAAACCAGAATAACCATTTAGAAAGCAATAATGTGTATGTTTGCATAATCTTTCTAGCATTTGATCGATAAAAGGTAATGGGTAATGATCTTTCTTAGTAGATTTATTTAATTTGCGGAAATCAATTACCATCCTATAACCTGTAATAATTCTCTGCGGGATCAATTCATCTTTATCATTAGGAACAACAGTAATACCTCCCTTCTTAGGAACACAGTGAACAGGACTTACCCACTGACCATCAGCAACGGGATAAATTATACCTGCCTCCAGAAGCTTTACTATTTCTTTTCTTACCACTTCTTTCATCTTAGGATTAAGCCTTCGTTGATGATCACGAACCAGTTTGGCATCTTCTTCCAAATTTATTTTATGTTGACATAGAGTGGGACTAATGCCCTTAAGGTCATCAAGAGTATATCCAATAGCAGCACGGTGCTTCTTCAGAGTTTTCAATAATCTTTCTTATTCATGCTCTGAAAGGTTAGCACTAATAATAAAATGATATATTTTCTTTTCATCAAGATAAGCATATTTAAGATTATCTGGCAACGGTTTAAGCTCAAACATAGGATCACCCTTGGGTGGAGGAGGATCCCCTAGGATTTCAACAGGCAAATTATGTTTTAGAATAGGTCCTGTTTAAAGAATACTTCATCTATTCCCCTTCTTTCATTCATAAACATATCATTTTCATGGTCTAGCAAATAATGTTCTAGAGGATCACTAGGAGGTACGACAATAGAAGCAAGACCAATAATTTCATCCTTACTAGGCAATTCTTCTTCACGGTGTTGTTTACTAAATTTAGAGAAATTAAACTCATGAATCATATCATCCAAGCCAATAGTAACAACATTCTTTTCATAGTCTATCTTAGCATTAACAGTATTCAAGAAGGGTCTACCAAATATAATGGGACAAAAGCTATCTTGTGGGGAGCTAAGAACAAGAAAATCAGCAGGATATTTGATTTTCCCACACAAGACTTCAACATCTATAACAATTCCCAATGGCGATATGGTATCTCTATTGGCAAGTTTAATGGTGACATCAATATCTTCTAACTCAGCAGGTGCAATTTCATGCTTAATTTCTTTATATAAGTCATAAGGTATAACACTAGCACTAGCACCCATATTACATAATCCATGATAACAATGATCTCCTATTTTAACAGAAATAACAGGCACGCCTACCACAGGTCTATGTTTATCTTTAACTCTAGGTTTAGCAATTCTAGCAGATTCACTACAGAATTGAATAACATGCCCATCAATATTATCAGACAAGAGATCTTTAACAAGAGCAATATTAGGTTCTACTTTGACTTGCTCAGGAGGTGTATAAGTTCTAATATTGCTTTTACGAACCACCGTTGAAGCTTTAGCATGATCCTTTATTCTAACAGGGAAAGGTGGTTTCTCAACATAAGAGGTAGGAACAATAGGATCATTATAAGTGACAGTCTTTTCTTCAACTTTAATAGGTGCAGCTACTTTTACTTCTATGGGAGGATGATATTTAAACCACTTCTCCTTGGGGAGATCAACATAAGTAGCAAAAGATTCACGTAAAGAAGCTACTATCTCGTAATCAAGTTCATATTTAGTGCTAAACTTACGGAAAATATCGGTATCCATAAAAGATTTAACAGAATCAAACTTAGGTGTCATACGACTCCTTACCTTCGTCGAGGTCCCAATCTTTAGAGTTGCCTTTAATTCTATCCAATAAATTCCATCTGAATTCAATAGTCTTCATCATAAAAGAGCCAGCACAAGAAGTATCGAGCATGGTTTGATTATTATGAGAAAGTCGAGCATAAAAACTTTGAAAATAATTATTTCTCTTAGGAGCTCATGATTGGGGCATGAATATAAAATTGATTTAAGCCTCCCCCAAGCTTGCGCGATGCTTTCTCCTTCGCGAGGCCAAAAATTATATATGTAATTGCGATCACGATGAACAAGATGCATAGGATAATATTTTTGATGAAATTCCAATTTCAATCTTTTGTAGTTCCACGATCTCGTATCATCACATAGCCTATACCATGTCAATGCATCTCCCTTCAAAGATAAAGGGGCGACCTTCTTCTTAACAACATCATCGGGCATACCTGCAAGCTTAAATAATCCACAAACCTCATCCACATATATTAAGTGTTCATCAGGATGCTTGGTTCCATCTCCTACAAAAGTATTACCTAGCAGTTTTTCCATCATACCCGAAGGAACTTCAAAAGGAGTTTCATTTTCAATAGGTTCAGTAGGTTCAAGAGGGTTGAGGAGCAACTCTTTGCTCTCTTGGACGGGGTGAAAATACCCGAACAAGCCCCTCGGAGGATTACTTTCCATAGTAACAAGTGACAGTAAAATTCAGCACACTATATAAATTTTTCCTTACCAAATTCCACCTACCAAAGGCGCTTCACTCCCGGCAACGGCAGTAAAAGAGTCTTGATGACCCACAAATATAGGGGATCTATCGTAGTCCTTTCGATATGTAAGAGTGTCGAACCCAACGAGGAGCAGAAGGAAATGATAAGCGGTTTTCAGCAAGGTATTCTCTACAAGTACTAAAACAAGTGGTAACAGATTGTTTTGTGATAAGATAATTTGTAACGAGCAACAAGTAATAAAAGTAAATAAAGTGCAGCAAGATGGCCCAATCCTTTTTGTAGCAAAGGACAAGCCTGGACAAACTCTTATAATAGGAAAAGCGCTCCCGAGGACACATGGGAATATCATCAAGCTAGTTTTCATCACGTTCATATGATTCGCGTTCGGCACTTTGATAATTTGGTATGTGGGTGGACCAGTGCTTGGGTGTTGTTCTTACTTGAACAAGCATCCCACTTATGATTAACCTCTATTGCAAGCATCCATAACTACAACAAAAGTATTAAGGTAAACCTAACCATAGCATGAAACATATGGATCCAAATCAGCCCCTTACGAAGCAACACATAAACTAGGGTTTAAGCTTACGTCACTCTAGCAACCCATCATCTACTTATTACTTCCCAATGCCTTCCTCTAGGCCCAAATAATGGTGAAGTGTTATGTAGTTGACGTTCACATAACACCACTAGAGGCTAGACAACATACATCTCATCAAAATATCGAGCGAATACCAAATTCACATGACTACTAATAGCAAGACTTCTCCCATGTCCTCGAGGAACAAACGTAACTACTCACAAATCATATTCATGTTAATAATAATAGGGTTATTAATATGCATATAGGATCTGAACATATGATCTTCCACCAAATAAACCAACTAGCATCAACTACAAGGAGTAATCAACACTACTATCAACCTACTAGTACCAATCCCGGACTTGGAGACAAGAATTGGATACAAGAGATGAACTAGGTTTTGAGAGGAGATGGTGCTGGTGAAGATGTTGATGGAGATTTCCCTCTCTTGATGAGAGGAGCGTTGGTGATGATGATGACGATGATTTCCCCTCCGAAGGGAAGTGTCCCCGGCAGAACAGCTCTGCCGGAGCCCTAGATTGGTTCCGCCAAGGTTCCGCCTCGTGGCAGCGGAGTTTCGTCCCGAAAGGTTGCTTCTGATTTTTTTCTCGACGAAAGACCTCATATAGCAGAAGATGGGCATCGGAGGGCCACCAGGGGGCCCACGAGGTAGGGGGCGCGCCCTAGGAGGGGGGGGGGCGCCCCCACCCTCGTGGACAGGGTGTGGGCCCCCTGGCCTTCATCTTTGGCGAGGATTTTTTATTATTTATTATAAGATATTCCGTGGACTTTCAGGACTTTTGGAGTTGTGCAGAATAGGTCTCTAATATTTGCTCCTTTTCCAGCCCAGAATTCCAGCTGCCGGCATTCTCCCTCCTTATGTAAGCCTTGTAAAACAAGAGAGAATAGGCATAAGTATTGTGACATAACGTGTAATAACAGCCCATAATGCAATAAATATTGATATAAAAGCATGGTGCAAAATGGACGTATTAGTAGATCTTATATAATTTTTTCGTTTCCTGTTAATTGTAATCTTTAGATGGATTTTCCTTTCTAACTGATTGCATTATTTGGTTGTATAGGTTCAGTATGAAATGAATACTTTTTTGGTAATTCTCTTCTTCATCTATAGAGAGGTGGGATCCGTATGGCAGAGATGAAAGCCGGATTCCATTAGACATAACTATGCTTTTTTAATTGGCCATGCGAATGCTTGCTACCAACTTGAATTGACCCACTTCTACATATGAAATTGTAATTTGTTGACACACACTTAAATAAGCATCCACAATCTATCGTAAAGGTGATTGTCCCATCTGTTTAGTGGTGTAAACAGGTTCAAAGTTAGCAAGCATAGCAGTGAGGAAGGTGTATTCTTTAGTGTAGACCGAATGTGCCTTAGCGGTTTTTCAAAACAAAGGAAATGCTCTCTGCAAACAAATACATATCTAATCTAAGGGGTATACATAATAGCGGTAGCTAAATAATAATGTTCAGATTCAGGCAATATACTACAATCTGCCTTGTGGAGAGGGGCCTATGCTTACTGGGTTTTCTGTACGGTGTTTTTATTGTTTTTTACCTGCAGAAAAGGTTCTCAATTCTTAGTAAGGCCCAAAGAAAGGATCTTTCTTTATATCTCTTATTTTGGTCATAACCTGCTGTCGAAGGTAGCCTTGGATATGGCTGATTATTTAAATAACACATATTTGTTGCCTTGCTTGGGCTGTTGATGATATCCACACCTACGCACGGCTTTTTTAATTTCCTTCTACTTTAAGCAGTGGTGGTAAACTGACTTTATAATGGGGTAGGCACTATAATTACTTCAGAGTTGTTATCTCATTTTCGGTCCTATGCACTTCTCTAAGATGCTGGGTGCATTTTCTGCTTCAGCTATGTGCGAGCACCATCTCACGTCCTTGCGCTCTTGAATTACTGATTTCAGATTATAAGCCAGTGGCACGTGCGAGCACCATCTCACGTCCTTGCGCTCTTGAATTACTGATTTCAGATTATAAGCCAGTGGACATATGCACGTCAAGCTTCGTTGGCCAGAATCGGTAGTTTAGGCTTTTACCTAATTTAATGGATTATCACAAATGCTACTGCCGTGTTAGGTTGCCAGCTCCATAAATTACATGGTAACAACGCATCGCGTTAGTTTGCTGACCAGCCAAGGATATATTTCTGTCATTCTTTATGTCTATTTATTATCGGTATAATGGCTTGTGCCTGAGGCTTCTTCTTTTTAGCTATGGCTTCTCTGCTTTCATTGTCTCATCTTGTAGACAGTTGCTTCATGCGATTCCTTGCAGCCTTAAGCCTTATGTTTTATGCTCTTGGTCCTTGCAGGATACCCGGCATGTGTTTAGGATCCCACACAGTGACGGTTCTTGACATGCTTCGAGCACACCTTGGGCTATCACCAGCTTCAAGACGAGGGTGTTGTTCATGAGGGAGGTCAATTTGATTGACTAAATCTGAGCCAGCCGTAACCAAGGTCCGTGTCATTCTTGTACGAACATCTACGCTGCCATCCCAGTAAAATCAATCAAGCAGCTTGCTTAGCTTTGCACTTGTACATACATGTGTTTCTCTCGGGTGGATCCAAGCTAACTATTTCAAATAAAACAACTCTGCGGTTGAGCTCGGCAGTCGCCCACTCAATCCGTGGGCGCCCCGAGAAGCTGCACATCAACTCAAAGGGAATTGGACTGTTTGTTTGACCTGAACCTGAACTTGACACAATTGCGGTGAGAGAACCACTTTCGGGGTATGTCGTCGTGGTTGCGAACACCATGGACCACAGATGCCCTCGCAAAGAAGAAGGGGACCTAACGCCAAGAAGGTGAGGTTCAGAGTACTGCTTACGGATAGCCATGGTTCTACTTTTTGATGGAGGTGATGGTGTGATGTGTACTGGTGGTTACAGCCATAGGACTGGGATGACCAGGAGTACTTGAGTTGTTTACAGGGTTGACTTGAGTTGTTTTAATTTTGATGAAAATGCCCATTGGATTGTTACATCATGTTGTTGTTCTTACACCTTTGATCTGATAGCTTTATTATCATGTTGGATCATCTTTGGGGATCTGACCGCACCTGCTGAGGGAGTGCTGAGTGCAAGCCGCACTTTCATCTAGTGGGCCATAGTGGAGGAGAGGAGGCAGGCCACGGGAGGAGGCGCGCGCCCCCTTTCCCCAATCCTAATTTTACAGGGGAGGGGGCGCGCCCCCCCTCTTTCCTTCTCCCTCTCCCTCCCTTCCCCTTTCCCCCTCTCCATTGGAAGGAAAGGGGGGGGGGCGAATCCTACTAGGAACGGAGTCCTAGTAGGACTCCCCCCCAATGGCGCGCCCCCCTTGGGCCGACCTCCTCCTACCTCCCTCCTTTATATACGTGGGCAGGGGGCACCCCAAAGCACATAAATTGTTCTTAGCCGTGTGCGGTGCCCCCCTCCACAGTTTACCACCTCGGTCATATTGTCATAGTGCTTAGGCAAAGCCCTGCGCGGATCACATCACCAACACCGTCGCCATGCCGTCGTGCAGATGGAACTCTCCCTCGACCCTCTACTGGATCAACAGCTCGAGGGACGTCATCGTGCTGAACGTGTGCTGAACACGAAGGTGCCGTACGTTCGGTACTTGGATCGGTTGGATCATGAAGACGTTCGAATACATCAACCGCGTTACTAAACGCTTCCTCTTTCAGTCTACGAGGGTACGTGAACACACTCTCCCGTCTCGTTGCTATGCATCTCCTAGATAGATCTTGCGTGATCGTAGGATTTTTTTTGAAATACCGCGTTCCCCAATAGTTCATTATGTCCCTAAGAAGGGAGGTATTAATGTTGTTCCTAATGATAAGAGAATTGATTCCACAAAGAATTGTTACCGGTTATAGAATGGTAATTGATTTCTGCAAATTGAACAAAGCTACTAGAAAAGATCATTACCCTCTACCTTTTATTGATCAAATGCTAGAAAGACTATCCAAACATACACATTTTTTCTTTCTAGATGGTTATTTTGGTTTCTCTCAAATATCTATGTCCAAAGAGGACCAAGAAAAGACCACTTTTACTTGCCCTCTCGGTACTTTCTCTTATAGAAGTATGCCTTTCGGTTTATGCAATGCACCTGCTACCTTTCAAAGATGTATGACTGCTATATTCTCTGGCTTTTGTGAAAAGATTGTTGAGGTTTTCATGGATAATTTCTCCGTTTATGGAACTTCTTTTGATGATTGCTTAAGCAACCTTGATCGAGTTTTGCAGAGATGTGAAGAAACTAATCTTGTCTTGAATTGGGAGAAGTGACACTTTATGGTTAATGAAGGTATTGTCTTGGGGCATAAAATTTCTGGAAGAGGTATTGAAGTTGATAAAGCTAAAGTAGATGCAAAGATCTTTGTGTCCTAAAGATATCAAAGGTGTAAGAAGTTTTCTTGGTCATGCTGGTTTCTATAGGAGGTTTATTGAAGACTTCTCTAAAATTTCTAGGCGTCTCAGTAATCTCTTGCAAAAATATGTTCCTTTTGTTTTTGACGATGATTGTGTAGAAGCATTTGAAATACTTAAGAAAGCCTTGATGTATGCACCTATTTCTCAACCACCTGATTGGAATTTACCCTTTGAAATCATGTGTGATGCTAGTGATTATGTTGTTGGTGCTGTTCTAGGACAAAGAGTTGGTAAGAAATTAAATGTTATTCATTATGCTAGTAAAACTCTAGAAAGTGCCCAGTGAAATTATGCTACTACTGAAAAGGAATTTTTACCAGTTCTATTTGCTTGTGAGAAGTTCAGATCTTATATTGTTGATTCCAAAGTAACTGTTCACACTGATCATGCTGCTCTTAAATATCTTAAGGAAAAGAAAGATGCTAAACCTAGACTTATTAGATGGGTTCTCTTGCTGCAAGAATTTGATTTGCATATTATTGATAGAAATGGAGCTGAGAACCCTGTTGCGGACAACTTGTCTAGGTTAGAAAATGTTCTTGATGACCCACTGCCTATTGATGATAGTTTTCCTGATGAGCAATTAGCCATCATAAATGCTTCTCGTAATACTCCATGGTATGCTGATTATGATAATTACATTGTTGCTAAATTTAAACCACCTAGTTTCACATACCAGCAAAAGAAAAAGTTTTTCTATGATTTAAGACATTACTTTTGGGATGGCTCTGATACGTCTCCAATGTATCTATAATTTTTGATTGTTCCATGCTATATTATATTCTGTTTTGGATGTTTAATGGGCTTTATTATACACTTTTATATTTTTTTGGGACTAACCTATTAACCGGAGGCCCAACCCAAATTGCAGTTTTTTTTACCTATTTCAGTGTTTCGAAGGAAAAGGATATCAAACAGAGTCCAAACGGAATGAAACCTTCGGGAACGTGATTTTCGGAACAAACATGATCCAGAGGACTTGGAGTGGACGTCAAGCAACCGACGAGGAAGCCACGAGGTAGGGGGGGTGCGCCCTCCACCCTCGTGGGCCCCTCGTGGCTCCACCGACCTACTTCTTCCTCCTATATATACCTACGTACACCCAAACCATCGAGGAGCACCACGAAAACCTAATTCCACCGCCGCAACCTTACATGCACTCCATGAGATCCCATCTTGGGGCCTTTTCCGGCGCTCCGCCGGAGGGGGCATTGATCACGGAGGGCTTCTAAATCAACACCATAGCCTCTCTGATGATGTGTGAGTAGTTTACCTCAGATCTTCGGGTCCATAGTTATTAGCTAGATGGCTTCTTCTCTCTCTTTGGATCTCAATATAAAGTTCTCCTCGATTCTCTTGGAGATCTATTTGATGTAACTCTTCTTTTGCGGTGTGTTTGTCGAGATCCGATGAATTGTGGGTTTATGATCAAGATTATCTATGAACAATATTTGATCTTCTCTGAATTCTTTTATGTATGATTGGTTATCTTTGCAAGTCTCTTCGAATTATCAATTTGGTTTGGCCTACTAGATTGATATTTCTTGCAATGGGAGAAGTGCTTAGCTTTGGGTTCAATCTTGCGGTGCTCGATCCCGATGTGATGAGGGGAAACGACACATATTGTACTGTTGCCATCGAGGATAAAAAGATGGGGTTTATATCATATTGCATGAGTTTATCCCTCTACATCATGTCACCTTGCTTAAAGCGTTACTCTGTTCTTATGAACTTAATACTCTAGATGCATCTTTGGATAGCGGTCGATGTGTGGAGTAATAGTAGTAGATGCAGGTGAGTCGGTCTACTTGTCACGGACGTGATGCCTATATACATGATCATACCTAGATATTCTCATAACTATGCTCAATTCTATCAATTGCTTGACAGTAATTCGTTTACCCACCGTAATACTTATGCTATCTTGAGAGAAGCCACTAGTGAAACCTATGGCCCCCGGGTCTATTATCCATCATATTAATCTCCCGTCAACAAGCTATTTCTATTACCATTTATTTTGCTTTCTTTACTTTTAGTCTTTATCATAAAAATACCAAAAATATTATCTTATCATCTCTATCAGATCTCACTGTCGTAAGTGACCGTGAAGGGATTGACAACCCCTTTATCGCGTTGGTTGCGAGGTTCTTATTTGTTTGTGTAGGTGCGTGCGTGGGACTCGAGCGTGGTCTCCTACTGGATTGATACCTTGGTTCTCAAAAACTGAGGGAAATACTTACGCTACTTTACTGCATCACCCTTTCCTCTTCAAGGGAAAACCAACGCAGTGCTCAAGAGGTAGCAAGAAGGATTTACGGCGCCGCTGTTGTGAGTCTACGGACAAGTCAAGACATACCAAGTACCCATCACAAACTCTTATCCCTCGCATTACATTATTTGCCATTTGCTTCTCGTTTTCCTCTCCCCACTTCACCCTTGCCGTTTTTTTTGCTTCTTTCTCTTTTGACTTAATGTATTACTTGGCTTGTTTGCTCGTTTGGTTAGAATAGTTATTTATTGCTAAACTGAGAACCTAAGATCTATGGATCCTCATCCGCTTGCTAATCTTTTTAAGAGATCCAATTGCCAGTGAGTTTTGTGCACTAGATTATCTTTATGAAGTTTTGCTTGAAATTTGTGAATCTGAAAATTGTGATGAAGTACTTTATGAAGAGATTCACGATAGCTCCTTGAATAAAAAGCATGATTGCAATGATTTTACTATAAATTCTCTTGATGTCAACGTGCTAATAATATGCAAAACCCTAAGCTTGGGGATGCTAGTTTTTATATGTCCACTACTTGTTGCAATGATCATGATTGGGGTGATTCTTCTTATGATCTTGAAAATTTATTTAAGCCCCATGATGAATATGAGATTGATAATAGTGTTTGCAATAATATTGGAAGTGGGTTTGGAAGAGTGTCAACTTTAGATCCCACATATTTGGAGAATGTTCAATCTTATGAAGTTTTTGATAAAAGTTGGTTTGGAGAGGTCATGACTTTAGTTAATATTAATCCCACTATTTTGGAAGAGTGTCAACTTTGCATACATGTGGATCATGTTAAGAATATGTTTTGTGATAGCTATGTTGTTGAATTTGCTTATGATCCTACATATAATTATTATGAGAGAGGAAAATATGGTTGTAGAAATTTTCATGTTACTAGATTACCTCTCGTCATGTTGAGATTGCTATCGTCTCTTTCCACTTCCTTGCATATGCTAGTTTTTGCTTGCATTCATAATTTGTTTGCCTATAAGATGCCTATGCATAGGAAGTATGTTAGACTTAGATGTGTTTTTCACGTGTTTTATGATGCTCTCTTTGTGCTTCAATTCTTGTGTTTCTTGTGAGCATCATTAAAATCTCAATGCCTAGTTAGGGGCGTTAAACGATAGCGCTTGTTGGGAGGCAACCCAATTTTATTTTAGTTTTTTTGCTTTTTGCTTCTGTTTAGGAATAAATCTTTGATCTAGCCTATGGTTATATTTGTTTTTGTGTTTTAATTAGTGTTTGTGCCAAGTAAAACCTATAGGATCTTCTTGGATGATAGTTATTTGATCTTGCTGAAAATTCCAGAAACTTTCTGTTCACGAAAACAATTGTTTAAAATCACCAGAATGTGATAAAATACTGATTCCAATTGTAGTAGACCAATAAACAAATTATCTAGGTCGTCCTATTTTGGTAGATTTGTCTGAGTTCCAGAAGTTTGCATTAGTTACAGATTACTACAGGCTGTTCTGTTCTTGAAAGATTCTGTTTTTCGTGTGTTGTTTGCTTATTTTGATGAATCTATGGCTAGTAAAATAGTTTATAAACCATAGAGGAGTTGGAATACAGTAGGTTTAACACCAATACAAATAAATAATGAGTTCATTAAAGTACCTTGAAGTGGTCTTTTGTTTTCTTTCGCTAACGGAGCTCATGAGATTGTTTGTTGAGTTTTGTGTTGTGAAGTTTTCAAGTTTTGGGTAAGGATTTGATGGATTATGGATCAAGGAGTGGCAAGAGCCTAAGCTTGGGGATGCCCAAGGCACCCAAAGGTAATTCGAAGGACACCAAAAAGCCAAAGCTTGGGGATGCCCCGGAAGGCATCCCTCTTTAAATCTTAAATCCATCGGTAACTTTACTTGGAGCTATATTTTTATTCACCACATGATATGTGTTTTGCTTGGAGCGTCTTGTATGATTTGAGTCTTTGCTTTTAGTTTACCATAATCTTCCTCGCTGAACACACTTTTGAGAGAGACACACATGATTCGGAATTTATTAGAATACTCTATGTGCTTCACTTATATCTTTGGAGCTATATAGTTTTTGCTCTAGTGCTTCACTTATATCTTTTAGAGCACGGCAGTGGTTTTGTTTTATAGAAACTATTGTTCTCTCATGCTTCACTTATATAATTTTGAGAGTCCTACAAAACATCATGGTAATTTGCTTAAATTGAGAAATTAGTCCTAATATGATAGGCATCCAAGATTAGTAAAAACTTTCTTATAAGTGCGTTGAATACTAAGAAAAGTTTGATGCTTGATGATTGTTTTGAGATATGGAGTGTGACCCCCGGATAATTAGGCTACAGTAATCCCGCGTTAACGATGCCACGTCACCTCGGTTACTGTTGCTAACCTCGTGTTAGTTCGAAACCGATTCAAATTCAAATTCAAAATCAATCAAACAACAAAGGTTTTCAAAAGTTAAAACTAAAACGTTCGAGAGGTGACATATAATGCATAGGTAATTATGGTGATGAAACCACATTTTTATAAAATGTTTAAATGCTCAAAGGTAAATAAAACAGCAGCAAAAGAAATTAATTAAATGCCTTTTGTATTTTGTAAAATATTAAACTATTTTATTTAGCTGTCCAAATTAATGTGGCAGTGGTATCTTTAACATACCATATTTAGGTGTTCTTCTCACATTCTGCAAAATTGAAATAAATTAATAATTTAATAAAACCGAAAAGAATAAATAAAAGAAAAGGAAAAAGAAAACAAAAGGAAGAAGAATAAAGAGACCCCTCTCATTGGGCCACGGCCCAGCAGGCCATCGGGCCGCCAGGCCGGCCCAGCCGCACCCCACCCCCTCCTCCATATCCCCACCAGGGGAAACCCTAGCCGCTACCCGCACACCCCCTCCCCTCGTTCCCCCCCCCCACGTTCTCTCTCTCCCACTCCCGATCCAATCGGGACCGGATCTACCCCGGCGCTACCCATCACCGCTTGAATCCACCTCGCGGCACCCATCCGGCGCCCGCCCGCCATCACCGCCTCCTCCTCACCTCACCCCGAGTCGCCCCGACGCCTCCTCAGTCCCTCCAAGTTGGATCGGGCGGGCGACCCGTGCCGCCGTCGCCAGCCTTCCACCTCGTCGGCGCCCGTGCCCGAGGAACCGCCGCCTCCCGCCCGGGCAGGCCGTCCTCGACCTCCTCCTCGCCGACCTCCCTCTCCTGGCCCCTCTGCCCGATTTGGATCTGGAGGCTGTCCCGATGTCGTGGCGCCCTCGACAACGCCGCCCGCCGCCAGAACCTCCTCGCGGATTGCTCCTCTCCGCTGCCGTCCCGTCACCCCCTCACCCCCGCTGCCCGTGCCCTACTCCCCGACGTGAGCTCCTCCTTCTCTTCCTCTGCCGGCGTCGTCCTCCCCCCTTGGCGCCAGCGTGGAGCTCACGCTCGGGCCGCCCTCGCCATCAAGCCACGCCACGCAGCGGCGCCCGGCGACCCTTCCGGTCGCTCACCCGCTTGCTCGCTCGCCGTCGCCGCCAACCGTGGCCCCGACCGGTCGGCGCCGGCTGCCCGCCTTCAGGTCAGCCAAGCCACGATTACTGCCGCCCGGTCGGCCTCTGGGCCAGCAGGGCCCCACACCCTAAACGGATTTAAAAAAACCTGAAAATGAAAAGGTTTTTAATAAAATTATTAATTAGTTAATTAATTAATTAGTTAATTAATTAAGTTAACTAATCATGCTTAAATAATCTAATTAATTAGTTAATTTAATTAAAACAGAAATTAATTAGCTAAACCCTATTTAAACTAAACAATGTATGACATGCGGGACCCACATGTAGTTTGACCTATCAATCGCACAGCTTGATCACGATGTCGACATGATGTCATGCTGATGTCATCTTTCACTATTCTGGATAATGTTGAAATAAATAATTAAATTCCAGAAATTAATAAAATCTTTATAAAATCATATTAAATAAACCGTAGCTAGGATCGAAAAACTTTATACATGAAAATTGCTCAGAACGACGAGACGAATCCGGATACGTAGCCCGTTCTTCCGCCACACACCCCTAACCTATCAAACACGCAACTTTCCCCCTTCGGATCATCTGTCCGAAAACGCGGAACACCGGGGATACTTTCCCGGATGTGTCCCCCCTTAACCGGTATCACCTCATACCACGTTAGGGCATGCCTAGCATCGTTACTTGACTTGTCATGCATCGATATGCATCTGTTTACATGGTATTCATTGTTTCTTCCCCCTCTTCTCTCCGATAGACTACGAGACCGGCTGCTGCTGCCCGGTTCGACTACGGAGTTGTGACCCCTCTCTCTTGCTAGAGCAACCAGGCAAGCCCCCCTTGATCACGGATATCGCCTATTCTACTCTATACTGCTTGCATTAGAGTAGTGTAGCATGTTATCGCTTTCTATTATACCTATCCTCGATGCATAGCTTTGTCCTTGTTACTACTGTTGTTACATTTACCGCAATCCTACATGCTTAGTATAGGATGCTAGTATTTTCATCTGTGGCCCTACATTCTTGTCCGTCTGTGTGCTATACTATCGGGCCGTGATCACTCGGGAGGTGATCACGGGTATATACTATATACTTATACATGATACATGTGGAGACTAAAGTCGGGTCGGCTGGTGGAGCACCCGCGAGTGGATCCTTGTGGCGGAGCGGCAGGGCAGGTTGGGACCGCCTAGGAGAGAGGTGGGCCTGGCCCTGTTCGGGCGCTCATGGATACTTAACACGCTTAACGAGATCTTGGTATTTGATCCGAGTTGGCTACGAGCCTATACACACTAACCATCTACGTGGGAGTAGTTATGGGTATCCGGCGTTGTGGTATCACCGGCACTTCGTGACGCCAATGATCGAGTGGCGTCGCCGGATTGGAACGTAAGCTCGCTCTTGTATTAAGGGGGCTAGTTACGCTTCCGTCACAGACGCAACGCAGGTGTGTGCATTGGGCGATGGGCCTGCACCCTGGCGCTTAGGGTTTAGACCGGCGTCTTTGGCCTCTCACAGTGCCTAGGTGGGGCTGCGGCGTGTTGATCTTCAGCGGCGGGCATGACCCAGAAAGTGTGTCCGGCCAAATGGGATCAAGCGTGTTGGGTAAGTTGGTGCACCCTGCAGGAAGTTAATCTATTCGAATAGCCGTGATCTTCGGTAATGTGACGACTTGGAGTTGTACCTTGACCTTATGACAACTAGAACCGGTACTTAATAAAACACACCCTTCCAAGTGATGAGATACAACGGTGGTCGCTCTCTCTCGGGGATACGAGGAGGGATCGCGGGTAGGATTATTGCTATGTGATGTTACTTGGAGGACTTCAACTTACCCTCTGCTACTGTTGCAAGACGAAGGTGACCGAGCGTAGTCTTCGATAAGACTAGCTATCCCCTCTTATTACGGCATTCTGCGATTCGGTCCACGGATATGGCCTTTTACACATATATCCATGCATATGTAGTGTAGATCCTTGCTTGCAGTACTTTGGATGAGTACTCACGGTTGCATTGTTTCCCCTTTCCCCTATCTCTACTCGATTGCTGCAACAGCACGATGGAGCCTGTGAGCGACGCCACCGTCGATGGCGACTACTACTGGAGGTGCCTACTACTACGTGCAGCCCGGGCGACGACAAGGAGTAGTTTAGGAGGATCCTGTGCGGGAGGCCTGCGCCTCTTTCGATCTGTATCCCAGTTTGTGCTAGCCTCCTTAAGGCAAACTTGTTTAACTTATGTCTCAGATTTCAGATATTGTTGCTTCCACTGACTCGTCTATGATCGAGCACTTGTATTCGAGCCCTCGAGGCCCCCGGCTTGTATTATGATGCTTGTATGACTTATTTTATTTGTAGAGTTGTGTTGTGATATCTTCCCGTGAGTCTCGATCTTGATCGTACACATTTGCGTGCATGATTAGTGTACGATTAAATCGGGGGCGTCACAAGTTGGTATCAGAGCCGACTGCCTGTAGGAATCCCCCTTCCAACTCCTTGGCCGAAGTCGAGTCTAGACTTTACTAAACTTTTACTAACATGGTTGTGTGCCTTACGGGCCCACGTCGCCATTGGGTGGTATTAGGATCTTTTACTCCTCGACCTTTACTCTGGGCCTCTGATCTCTCCTCTATTCGGGTTAAATGAACTTTACTAAATCTAACATTAGGATCTCGTTATCACTTTCACCCGGAGAGCCCCTTATTACTGATGATCGTCTGCTGCACCAGAAGACCCTGAAGATACTCTCCGCTGTTAACTCGAGAACTTGTGTTCATCGCGTTTGCAATTCCCCTTCCACCGTAAACCCTTATGGACAACTACTTGCAATTGTTATTCTTACCCTCATCCCCAGTTGGTCTTGTTATTACAAGATACCCTGAAAAACTTGTCGTTGTTTCGATAACCCTTTAAGCTTACTGCCGTGCTGTTCCTTGTCACCTGAATACCCCTACGGTTAATTCTCGCACTTATCGAGTATCCGCTCATCCCCCAGTTGTTCCTGTGTTACACAAAAGTCTTCGAAATACCAGTCGATATTCCGAAAATCCTCAGAAACCTATTGCTCTGGAATTTCTTGTTTGCTTTCATTACGATTAATCCCATAAGTATAGTAATCATATTGGCATCCTTCGTCACCATCATTTTTGAGACCGTTGATTCAATATGTTGCGAATGTTAACAATCATCAGTCGAGTCCTAGGATTATCTTTTCGGCTCAGACGTCATTTTGAACATGAGCTGGATATCGACCAATCAAATTACCATCGATGGTATCCCTAAGTCTACTCAACTTATCCATCCTTAAATCGTATGCGTTTGCTTGATCCCTTGATTTGAAAATCACAACCCCTTTGTTATTTAAACATTGAATTATTCAGATGTTCTATAAACCGATGCATTTGCATTCCTTCTTTCTCTCGATTGGGTATCGATACTCACCTCGGCTCCACTTTGTGGATCGCCATATCCACTTTGTTGGATTATTATATCCGACAGTGTCCTTCATAATTAATCACCTTGTGAGTCCTTCTCCGATACATAATGCCTTTGTTAAATTGTATCCTTTCCTTTTGTCATCCATGCTCTGCTTTCGAGCTGGTGATACTTACTCTTGAAGCTTATGGTATATGTTCGTAAGAAGCCCCGATGGGATTGAACCAACGCCTTCCCTCATCGGTGCGAACCCGAAAGATTTCACGAGTCGTACTTATCTGGTATTGCACCAGGTAAAACTTTCAACAACTAATGTCATCTTCGAAATAAGAGAGGTGAATGGAAGATTATGCATTGAGGAAGTGGGAGTCGACCTTGAACTTTGTGTTCATGCCCATGGACGCGATGTATATCCTATCATGGAAGCTTCTTGTAATAATAACTATTTCCTTGATAACTAACATATGGTATACGTGAATTGATCCCTTGCAACCGTGGTTCCGACCATGATTGTTCTTCCTTGATTCCATTTCTCGGACAAGTTAAAACAATTGTCTTCTATGGATCAATACACCAGTCCAACCTTTACTTTGATCTTGTGTCGAGTATTACCCCACGGTGTCTCGAGATTATCATGGAACCGCATAACTTCTTATGAGTTCTTCATCAAGTGCTACCTTCCCACCGATTCAAATTTTTCACGGGCTCAATTACTAAACACTCAGACACCAATAGCTTAACCGAGTCCGCACTACGGTTCAACAACCCTTCGGTAAGCTTCTATAAGTACGAGTTTTTACCCGATCACATCATTCCTAGCCTGATCGGCTATATCATTATCATGCTAAATTTTAACTGTGCTACCGGGTCCTTCTCCTCGGAGCACAAAATTCGACGGTGAGCTAATCTTACAATCGATCTTCCTCGTCATACCGTTGGTCCTTGGACAGCAAGCTTGATTTCGAGTTTGTGTCCTACCCATGGTTCCAATAACCTTCCGCTTCATTATTCCTTTGACTTGATGTCGTCACTGATTGATTACATCTTCATGAAATCTCTCGACAAATGCGTCGTGATCATCATCAACCTTATGAGCTCTTCCAGGATATCAATTGAGTTCATGATGAGAAATACCATCCTTGCCCACGATGATTTGTGTTACCTTTGACCACTTATTTGCCTTCCGCTCAACACAAACTTGTTCGTGTTTTGAGTTATACCTTGAGATCCCTACTATCCAGCATTTGTTCTTTCTTACCTTGGAGTATTACCATCTTTTAGTATCAAGGATGTTGTGAGGACTGCTCCACCTCTTAAAGAGTTCTTGGTATAGTGATACTACTCACCATCACCACTCTTTCATGGTCCTCGTGTTGATTCCAACCGGGGTACCAACAAGTGAACGGTGCTGTTTGGATCCTGCACTTCTAGCAACCCTATTGCTTTGAAGTTAATAGTCGGCCGTTCATTCTTAGTCTATTGATTATTGAATCACCATTCCGACATTGGTTGTGCAACCCAACCCGTATTTCGGGCGCACCGTTCAACCAATGTTTAATTATGTATGTTTTCCTCGAGCAAATCCCATTATATCGTTTAATCTGACAGATGTTATCCCCTTATCCACATAATTGTGGAGATCCATCTTTTGGATACCTCGTTGAATTATCGCTGAGTCCATCAGCCACCTCATCATCCTCTCCTTGGGTTAATGATGAACTCTTCTTAACAGAAATCACTTCTTAGTTCGTTTCCCGAGAATCTTATAGTGTCATCCCGTCAGTTTGTGTTGCACCTTTCTTCTCAGGCATCCTGAGCACGAGGTATTCGACACCCATCATATCTCGAATCTCCATCAGATATGATGGTTGGAACATATTTTCAAGAGTTATAACATTGGTCCTTTGATGACCCGGTAACATGATGTCATGCCTAGCACCGCCCCCCCTGGGTGGAGGACCTATTATTGTAGTATCCTTTTTAGCAAGTTTAGCCATTCTTCCCTGAGGAAATAGTAAGACTTATCCTACAAGTAGTACCTAATGGATCCTACCTATATCCAAAGTCGACCTTTGCTTGAAGACCATGTCAATGCTATCTCGAAGCATGTCTACGGTACTCTGGTTTTCAACAAGACCTTTTGAAGCCCAATGCTAAATGTTTCCTGCTCAATTATCCAAACACCGATGTGTGGGTAATGTCATGAAAATTCTCTCCCCTACCTAAAGAGTTTTCTACATTATATCCTGTCATGGATATCATGCTCTGCTTATCCTTGGGAAGGATATACCCCTGAAAGATGTGTTTAAACACATTTTCCTTTCCATTGTTCTGTTTAAACGTAATAATCACTTTTCCTTTCCATTGGTTTGTTTAAACCTTCTTGTGATCTATATAATATAAGCAGTAATATCCCTGCTTATGTAAACACCTCGGTGTACCATCTTGTGCAGTGTAACCTGTTACTATTGTTGATGACATTCCGGTAGCCACCGATGGACGAGAACTTTGCCTATTGGTCCGCCTCGTTCAACGAGCAGGAATTGGTTCTCTTCGTCGCTCACCCTTGGTACCGATGTTGTTGCCGACATAACTGACGGGCTATCCTCTGACATGCCTTACTTACATGATCGTGCAAGACGTCATCACCCTTGTTACTTTTAAACCACATGGTGGGCCCATAACCCATAGTTCTACAGGATCGAAACCTGACTCTCCTGCACCCCCTCTTCCCAAGGTTGTTCCTCGCGTGTGGCCTCGTATGTAATTCACGGGCCACCGTCCCAAGTGATCTATTTTGGTAGCAGACGCAATACTCAATCTCATTGCTCTGGACCCCTTTTGCATGTTGTTTCAGACATCGAACAATGACCTATCCGCTTGAAACTTCTCATGGTACCTTCTTACTTTACTCTCGATATTTTCTTAAGTTCAATTCAAGAGTTACTTCCTACCCCATTCCCTGAGTTATGTACCAGATAGTCAACCTGGTAACGCCCGCCCTTCCCGAGTCTTCCCCCATATCCTTTTCGTAAGTACGATGAAGATCCCGAAGAAACGATGACGACTTCATGATTTTGACCTGAAGCAGAAGTATGAAGGCATCAATATATTGGATTGACCTCTTGAGAAGAGCAAGCCGTGATGAGAAGACCCGCTATATTCGTTACCAAACCTTTCCCCTTACTCCCTCTTAAATCTCGGGACGAGATTTCTTGTAGTGGAGGAGAATTGTGACGCCCGGATAATTAGGCTACAGTAATCCCGCGTTAACGATGCCACGTCACCTCGGTTACTGTTGCTAACCTAGTGTTAGTTCGAAACCGATTCAAATTCAAATTCAAAATCAATCAAACAACAAAGGTTTTCAAAAGTTAAACTAAAATGTTCGAGAGGTGACATATAATGCATAGGTAATTATGGTGATGAAACCACATTTTTATAAAATGTTTAAACGCTCAAAGGTAAATAAAACAAGAAAAGAAATTAATTAAATGCCTTTTGTATTTTGTAAAATATTAAACTATTTTATTTAGCTGTCCAAATTAATGTGGCAAAGTGGTATCTTTAACATACCATATTTAGGTGTTCTTCTCACATTACGCAAAATTGAAATAAATTAATAATTTAATAAAACCGAAAAGAATAAATAAAAGAAAAGGAAAAAGAAAACAAAAGGAAGAAGAATAAAAGAGACCCTCTCATTTGGGCCACGGCCCAAGAGCCATCGGGCCGCCAAAGCCCACCGCACCCCACCCTCCTCCATATCCCCACCAGGGGAAACCCTAGCCGCCACCCGCACACCCCCTCCCTCATTCCCCCACGTTTCTCTCTCCCACTCCCGATCCAATCGGGACTGGATCGATCCACTTGGCGCTACCCATCACCGCCCGAATCCACCTCATGGCACTCCATCCCCAAGGCCGCCCCACCCCGCCACCGCCTCCTCCTCACCTCACCCCGAGACGCCTGACGCCTCCTCGCTCCCTCCAATCTGGATCGGGGCAGGCGACCCCGTCGCCCATGTCGCCGCTTCCACCTCGTCGGCCGCCCGTGCCGAGGAACCGCCGCCTCGCCGGGCAGGCCATCCTCGACCTCCTCCTCGCCGACCCTCCTCTCCCTGGCCCCCTCGCCCGATTTGGATCGGGAGGTTGTCGATGTCGCCGACGCCCTCGACAACGCCGCGCCCGCCAGAACCTGCCACGGACTGCTCCTCTCCGCCGTCGTCCCGTCACCCCTCACCCCGCTGCCCGTGCCCTACTCCCGACGTGAGCTCCTCCTTCTTCTTCCTCTGTCGCCGTCGTCCTCCCCCCCGGCGCCAGCGTCCGGAGCTCACGCTCGGGCCGCCCTCACCGCGCTGCCACGCCCGACGCGGCCGGCACATGACCCGATCGCGCGCCACCCGCCTCGCTGCTGCCGCCGCCAACCGTGGCCTCGACGGTCGCCCGTTGCCGGCGCCGGCTCTGCCACTTGGCTGGTCAGCCCGATGGGCGCCCACGCCATTACGCTGGCCGCCTCGGCCTCTGGCCACCACGAGGGCCCCACACCCCTAAAACGGATTTAAAAAAAAAACTGAAAATGAAAAGGTTTTTAATAAAATTATTAATTAGTTAATTAATTAATTAGTAAATTAATTAGGTTAACTAATCATGCTTAAATAATCTAATTAATTAGTTAATTTAATTAAAACAGAAATTAATTAGCTAAACCCTATTTAAACCAAATAAAGGTATGACATGCGGGACCCACACGTAGTTTGACCTACCAATCGCATTATTGATCATTGATGTCAACATGATGTCATGCCGACGTCATCTTTCACTATTCTCGATAATGTTGAAATAAATAATTAAATTCCGTAAATTAATAAAATCTTTATAAAATCATATTAAATAAACCGTAGCTCGGATCGAAAAACTTTATACATGAAAATTGCTCGTAACGCACGAGACGAATCCGGATACGCGATCCGTTCTTCCGCCACACACCCCTAACCTATCAAACACGCAACTTTCCCCTTCGGATCATCTCGTAGAAAACACGAACACCGGGATACTTTCCGGATGTGTCCCCCTTAACCGTATCACCTCATACCACGTTAGGGCACGCCTAGCATCGTTACTTGACTTGTCATGCATCGATATGCATCTGTTTACATGGTATTCATTGTTTCTTCCCCTCTTCTCTCCGGTAGACTACGAGACCGCTGGCTGCTGCCCGGTTCGACCACGGAGTTGACGACCCTCTCTCTTGCAGAGCAACCAGGCAAGCCCCCCCCTCTGATCACCAGATATCGCCTATTCTACTCTATACTTATTGCATTAGAGTAGTGTAGCATGTTATCGCTACGTTATACCTATCCCGATGCATAGCCTTTGTCCTTGTTACTACTGTTGTTACCTTTACCCGCAATCCTACATGCTTAGTATAGGATGCTAGTATATTCATCTGTGGCCCTACATTCTTGTCCGTCTGGGTGCTATACTATCGGGCCGTGATCACTCGGGAGGTGATCACGGGTATATACTATATACTTATACATGATACATGTGGAGACTAAAGTCGGGTCGGTGGTGGAGCACCCATGAGTGTATCCTTGTGGCGGAGCGACAGGCAGGTTGAGACCGCCTAGGAGAGAGGTGGGCCTCGGCCTGTTCGGGCGTCATGGATACTTAACACGCTTAACGAGATCTTGGTATTTGATCTGAGTTGGCTACGAGCCTATACGCACTAACCATCTACGTGGGAGTAGTTATGGGTATCCCGCGTCGTGGTATCACCGGCACTTCGTGACGCCGGCGATCGAGTGGCGCTACCGGATTGGAACGTAAGCCTGCTCTTGTATTAAGAGTGGCGTTGGCCCGAGTGGCGTCGCATAGCGTGCAGGTGTGCATTAGGCGATGGGCCTGGACCCTGTGCGCTTTAGGTTTAGACGGTGTGCTGGCCTCTCTGTTGTGCCTAGGTGGGGCTGCGACGTGTTGATCTTCCGGCGGGCATGACCCAGAAAGTGTGTCCGCCAAATGGGATCAAGCGTGTTGGGTAAGTTGGTGCACCCCTGCAGGGAAGTTAATCTATTCGAATAGCCATGATCTTCGGTAACAGGACGACTTGGAGTAGTACCTTGACCTTATGACAACTAGAACCGGGTAGTTAATAAAACACATCCTTCCAAGTGACAGATACAACCGGTGGTCGCTCTCTCTCGGGGATACGAGGAGGGGATCGCCGGGTAGGATTATTGCTATGTGATGTTACTTGGAGGACTTCAACTTACCCTCTGCTACCTGTTGCAAGACGAAGGTGACCAGAAGCATAGTCTTCGATAAGACTAGCTATCCCCCTCTTATTCTGGCATTCTGCAGTTCAGTCCACGGATATGGCCTTTTACACATATATCCATGCATATGTAGTGTAGATCCTTGCTTGCGAGTACTTTGGATGAGTACTCACGGTTGCATTGTTTCCCCCTTTCCCCCTATCTCTACTCGATTGCTGCAACCAGACGATGGAGCCTGTGGAGCGACGCCACCGTCGATGGCGACTACTACACTGGAGGTGCCTACTACTAGGTGCAGCTCACCGATTTACGACTGTGAGTAGTTAGGAGGATCCCAGGCAGGAGGCCTGTGCCTCTTTCGATATGTATCCCAGTTTGTGCTAGCCTTCTTAAGGCAAACTTGTTTAACTTATGTATGTACTCAGATATTGTTGCTTCCACTGACTCGTCTATGATCGAGCACTTGTATTCGAGCCCTCGAGGCCCCTGGCTTGTATTATGATGCTTGTATGACTTATTTTATTTGTAGAGTTGTGTTGTGATATCTTCCCGTGAGTCCCTGATCTTGATCGTACACATTTGCGTGCATGATTAGTGTACGATTGAATCGGGGGCGTCACATGGAGGTAGTGATATTAAAGTTGTGCTAGTTGAGTAGTTGTGAATTTGAGAAATACTTGTGTTGAAGCTTGCAAGTCCCGTAGCATGCACGTATGGTAAACGTTGTGTAACAAATTTGAAACATGAGGTGTTCTTTGATTGTCCTCCTTATGAGTGGCGGTCGGGGACGAGCGATAGTCTTTTCCTACCAATCTACCCCCTAGGAGCATGCACGTAGTGCTTGGTTTTTGATGACTTGTAGATTTTTGCAATAAGTATGTGAGTTCTTTATGACAAATGTTGAGTCCATGGATTATACGCACTCTCACCCTTCCATCATTGCTAACCTCTTGATGCCCGTGCATTGCCCTTTCTCACCTTGAGAGTTGGTGCAAACTTCACGGCAGCATCCAAACCCCGTGATACGATACGCTCTATCACACATAAACCTCCTTATATCTTCCTCAAAACAGCCACCATACCTACCTATTATGGCATTTCCATAGCCATTCCGAGATATATTGCCATGAAACTTTCCACCGTTCCATTTATCATGACACGTTCCATCATTGTCATATTGCCTTGCATGATCATGTAGTTGACATCGTATTTGTGGCAAAGACACCATGCATATTATTCATACATGTCACTCTTGATTCATTGCCCATCCTGGTACACCGCCAGAGGCATTCATATAGAGTCATACTTTGTTCTAGTATCGAGTTGTAATCATTGAGTTGTAAATAAATAGAAGTGTGATGATCATCATTCATAGAGCATTGTCCCAAAAAAGAGAAAGGCCAAATAAAAAAACAGGAAAAGAAAATAAAGAAGGGACAATGCTACTATCCTTTTTTTCCACACTTGTGCTTCAAAGTAGCACCATGATGTTTATCATAGAGAGTCTCTTATTTTGTCACTTTCATATACTAGTGGGAATTTTTCATTATAGAACTTGGCTTGTATATTACAACAATGGCCTTCCTCAAATGCCCTAGGTCTTCGTGAGCAAGCAAGTTGGATGCACACCCACTTAGTTTCTTTTGTTGAGCTTTCATGCATTTATAGCTCTAGTGCATCCATTGCATGGCAATCCCTACTCCTTGCATTGACATCAATCGATGGGCATCTCCCTAGCTCGTTGATTAGCCGCGTCAATGTGAGACTTTCTCCTTTTTTGTCTTCTCCACATAACCCCCATCATCATATTCTATTCCACCCATGGTGCTATATCCATGGCTCACGCTCATATATTGCGTGAAAGTTAAAAAAAAGTTTGAGATTACTAAAGTACGAAACAATTGCTTGACTTGTCATCGGGGTTGTGCATGATGAGAGCATTCTTGTGTGACGAAAATGGAGCATAACCAAACTATATGATTTTGTAGGGATGAACTTTCTTTGGCCATGTTATTTTGAGAAGACATAATTGCTTAGTTAGTATGCTTGAAGTATTATTACTTTTATGTCCATATTAAACTTTTATCTTGAATCTTTTGGATCTGAATATTCATACCACAAATAAGAGAATTACATTGAAAATTATGCTAAGTAGGATTCCACATCAAAAATTCTATTTTTATCATTTACCTACTCGAGGACGAGCAGAAGTTAAGCTTGGGGATGCTTGATACGTATCCAACGTATCTATAATTTTTTATTGTTCCATGCTATATTATATTCTGTTTTGGATGTTTAATTGGCTTTATTATACACTTTTATATTATTTTTGGGACTAACCTATTAACCGGAGGCCCAACCCAAATTGCTGTTTTTTGCCTATTTCAGTGTTTCGAGGAAAAGGATATCAAACGGAGTCCAAACGGAATGAAACCTTCGGGAACATGATTTTTGGAACAAACGTGATCCAGAGGACTTGGAGTGGACGTCAAGAAACATACGAGGAAGCCACGAGGTAGGGGGCACGCCCCCACCCTCGTGGCTCCACCGACCTACTTCTTCCTCCTATATATACCTACGTACCCCCAAACCATCGAGGAGCACCACGAAAACCTAATTCCACCGCCGCAACCTTCTGTACCCGTGAGATCCCATCTTGGGGCCTTTTCCGGCGCTCTGACGGAGGGGGCATTGATGACGGAGGGCTTCTACATCAACACCATAGCCTCTCAGATGATGTGTGAGTAGTTTAGCTCAGACCTTCGGGTCCATAGTTATTAGCTAGATGGCTTCTTCTCTCTCTTTGGTTCTCAATACAAAGTTCTCCTCGATTCTCTTGGAGATCTATTTGATGTAAATCTTCTTTTGCGGTGTGTTTGTTGAGATCCGATGAATTGTGGGTTTATGATCAAGATTATCTATGAACAATATTTGAATCTTCTCTGAATTCTTTTATGTATGATTGGTTATCTTTGCAAGTCTCTTTGAATTATCAATTGGGTTTTGCCTACTAGATTGATCTTTCTTGCAATGGGAGAAGTGCTTAGCTTTGGGTTCAATCTTTCAGTGCTCGATCCTAGTGACAGTAGGGGAAACGACACGTATTATATTGTTGCCATCGAGGATAAAAATATGGGGTTTATATCATGTTGCATGAGTTTATACCTCTACATCATGTCATCTTGCTTAAAGCGTTACTACTGTTCTTATGAACTTAATACTCTAGATGCATGTTGGATAGCGGTCGATGTGTGGAGTAATAGTAGTAGATGCAAAAGGTGAGTCGGTCTACTTGTCACGGACGTGATGCCTATATACATGATCATACCTAGATATTCTCATAACTATTCTCAATTATATCAATTGCTCGACATGAATTCGTTTACCCACCGTAATACTTATGCTATCTTGAGAGAAGCCACTAGTGAAACCTATGCCCCCCGGGTCTATTCTCCATCATATTAATATCCCGTCAACAAGCTATTTCTATTACCGTTTATTTTTCTTTCTTTACTTTTAGTCTTTATCATAAAAATACCAAAAATATTATATTATCATCTCTATCAGATCTCACTCTCGTAAGTGACCGTGAAGGGATTGACAACCCCTTTATCGCGTTGGTTGCGAGGTTCTTATTTGGTTGTGTAGGTGTGTGGGACTCGAGCGTGGTCTCCTACTGGATTGATACCTTGGTTCTCAAAAATGAGGGAAAGACTTACGCTACTTTACTGCATCACCCTTTCCTCTTCAAGGGAAAACCAACGCAATGCTCAAGAGGTAGCACACCCAGACCTTTATAAAGAAGGAGTGATGGTGTTATTAGACGTTGTGTACTTGAACATGAACATGAACATATCCTACGCAAGTGCCACTCCGAGGCTTACAGAGGACACCATGCTAGAGATAAAACTGCACACAAGATATTACAATCTGGATTTTATTGGCCTACTCTCTTCAAGGATACTCGTAAGTTTGTCTTGTCTTGTGATGAATGTCAAAGAATTGGCAATATTAGTAGACGTCAGGAAATGACTATGAATTATTCACTTGTTATTGAACCATTTGATGTTTGGGGCTTTGATTATATGGGACCTTTTCCTTCCTCTAATGGCTATACACATATTTTAGTTGATGTTGATTACGTTACTAAGTGGGTAGAAGCTATTCCAACTAGTAGCGTTGATCATAACACTTCTATTAAGATGCTTAAAGAAGTTATTTTTTCGAGGTTTGGAGTCCTAGATATTTAATGACTGATGGTGGTTCACATTTTATTCATGGTGCTTTCCGTAAAATGCTTGCTAAATATGATGTCAACCATACAATTGCATCTCCATATCATCCTCAGTCTAGTGGTCAAGTAGAGTTGAGCAATAGAGAGATTAAATTGATTTTGTAAAAGACTGTTAATAGATCTAGAAAGAATTGGTCTAAGAATGTTTGAGACTCCGAAAAGAAATAGGTATGTGGTACAATAAGTAAACCTACTCCAAAACTGTTCTAACAACAATTTTTCTCCGTTTTGAAATATTTTAGAAAATTAGGAAAATTAAAAGTAGTCCGAAAGATGCACGAGGAGAGCACAAGGGTGGAGGGTGCACCCCGCCTTGTGGCCACCTCGTGTGCCCTTCGGACTCGCTTTTCTTGCACAATACTTCTTTTGGTCGGTAAAAAATCATTATATAATCTCCGAAGGTTTTGATCAAAGTATCACGATAATATCTCCTGTTTTCATTTTGAGTTGTTTTCTGCCAGGGTTTTCAAGGCCAGGCATCATGTCTTCCTCCTCCTCCAACAAAGAAGAAGGGGATGCTTGGCTGATGAAGATGGAGATGAAGGGAGAAGAACCTGGGGACACCATCGAGGGTGATAAGATCAAGAAGGCAGCAGAAGATCAACTTTTAGCCACAGCAGAAGAAGACATCCTTCAACCATACTACAATCACCTTACCCCTACTAAATTGATGCTTTTAGGATCATTGAAATGGTCCATGTGCAAAATAAATATCTCACTCGTGAATTTTTTTTGTTGCAAGAGCATGTCTCGCCCTCCAGAGCATCATTCGTAGATTGGAGTACCTCCTAAGCTTGAAGTGTGACACTACATCACCAACAACTCCATCATCACACCTCCGAAGAAAGGGACATAAATTCATGGATATGGGCACTCCCCTTGGCAACTGCAAAGGTTGGGGGAGGTGCCCCGGTATCATATCACCATCACACCTTTACTTTTATCGTTTTTCTTAGCTCGATCCTTTTGGTTATATCTTGATCTAGTAGAATAATATTTTAATATGATTTAGCTCTGAGTTTTGTTTTGAGATCTATCTATGTAATAGAGTCCGTGAGTTATATATAATAAAGAGTAGTTTTGAGTTGAGGGCTTTGCTTTCTTGCTATGATCTTGAGGGAATAAAATAAGAGAAAGAATAAAAAGAAATAAAAATATCATATAATGATCTTATGGAGAATGATGACTTCACATATAAAGAGTGTGATGAATAAAATTTGTTGAGAGTTGACAAACATAGTTTTGGTCATTGTTGCAATTAATAGGAAGTAATAAAGAAAGAGAGGTTTCACATATAAATATACTATCTTGGACATCTTTTGTAATTGTGAGCACTCATTAAAGTATGACATGGTAAAAGTTGATGTTGGATAAGGAAGACAACATAATGGGTTATGTTCTCTTATATCTGAATAGAAGTTATATTGTCATGGATCCTCCAACATGTTGAGATTGCTTTTCCTCTTATGCTAGCCAAATCCTTTGAACCAAGTAGAGGTACTACTTGTGCATCCAAATATCCCTTAAAACCCAGTTTTGCCATGAGAGTCCACCATACCTACCTATGGATTGAGTAAGATCCTTCAAGTAAGTTGTCATTGGTGCAAGCAATAAAAATTGCTCTCTAAATATGTATGATCTATTAGTGTGAAAAAAAAAGCTTTATACTGAACTTGTGATATGGAAGAAATAAAAGCGTATTTAACTGCATAATAAAGTTCGTTATCACAAGCGGCAATATAAAGTGACATTCTTTTGCATTAAGATTTTGTGCATCCAACCATAAAAGTGCATGACAACCTCTACTTCCCTCTGCGAAGGGCCTATATTTTACTTTTATCTTCTACCCTTATACAAGAGTCATGGTGATCTTCACCTTTCCTTTTTACACTTTTTCCTTTTGGTAAGCACTATGTGTTGGAGAAACATCCAGATATATATATCCACTTTGATGTAGGTTATCATAAAGTATTATTGTTGACATTACCCTTGAGGTAAAAGGTTGGGAGGCAAAACTTTAAGCCCCTATCTTTCTCTGTGTCCGGCTGAGGCTTTGAGCCCATAAGTATCGCGTGAGTGTTAGCAATTGTGAAAAACTAAATGATAGTTGATTATGTGGGCTTGCTGAAAAGCTCTTACATTGACTCTTTCTAATGTTATGATAAATTGCAATTGCTTCAATGACTGAGATCATATTTTGTTAGTTTTCAATTAAGTTTTTGATTCATACATTACCTTGTGAACGAATTGTTACTTTAGCATAAGAAATTATATGACAATATATGTTGCTGTTCTAAAGATTATCATGATGCCCTCATGTCCGTATTTTATTTTATCGGCACCTCTATCTCTAAACATGTGGACATATTTTTCGATTTCGGCTTTCGCTTGAGGACAAGCGAGGTCTAAGCTTGGGGGAGTAGATACGTCCAGTTTGCATCATGCTTTTATATTGATATTTATTGCATTATGGGCTGTTGTTACACAATATAGCACAACACTTATGCCTTTTCTCTCTTATTTTACAAGGTTTACAAGAAGAGGGAGAATGCCGGTAGCTGGAATTCTAGGCTGGAAAAGGAGCAAATATTAGAGACCTATTCTGCACAACTCCAAAAGTCCTGAAAATTTACGGAGAGTCATTTTGGAATTAATAAAAAATATTGGGAGAAGAAAGCACCAGAGGGGGCCACCAGCCATCCACAACGGTGGGGAGGGGGGGACGCGCCCTACCCCCCTGGACGTGCCCCCTGCCTCAGGGCCCTGGCAGGCCTACGCTGCCCATCTTCTACTATATGGTGTCTTTTGACCTGGAAAAAAAATCAAAAGGAAGCTTTTGGGACGAAGCGCCGCCGTCTCGAGGTGGAACTTGGGCATAACCAATCCAGGGCTCCGGCGGAGATGTTCTGCCGGGGAAACTTCCCTTCGGGAGGGGGAAATCATCGACATTGTCATCACCAATGATCCTCTCATCAAGATGGGGTCAATCTCCATCAACATATTCATCAGCACCATCTCCTCTCAAACCCTAGTTCATCTCTTGTATCTGATCCCTATCTCAAAACCTCAGATTGGTACCTGTGGGTTGCTAGTAGTGTTGATTACTCCTTATAGTTGATGCTAGTTGGTTTATTTGGTGGAAGATTTTTAGATCCTTAATTATAATTAATACTCCTCTTATTATGAACATGAATATACTTTGTGAGTAGTTACGCTTTGTTCCCGAGGACATGGGAGAAGTCTTGTTATAAGTAATCATGTGAATTTGGTATTCGTTCGATATTTTGATGAGATGTATGTTGTGTTTCCTCTGGTGGTGTTATGTGAGCAACGACTACATGACACTTCACCATGATTTGGGCCTAGGTGAAGGCACTGAGAAGTAATAAGTAGATGATGGGTTGCTAGAGTGATATAAGTTTAAACCCTAGTTTATGCGTTGATTCGTAAGGGGCAGATTTGGACCCATATGTTTCATGCTATGGTTAGATTTATCTTAATTCTTCTTTCTTAGTTGCGGATGCTTAAGTAGAGGGGTTAATCATAAGTGGGAGGCTTGTCCAAGGAAGGGCAACACCCAAGCACCGGTCCACCCACATATCAAATTATCAAAGTAACGAACGTGAATCATATGAGCATGATGAAAACTAGCTTGACAAAAATTCCCATGCCTCCTCGGGAGTGCTTTGCATTATATAAGAGTTCGTCCAGGCTTGTCCTTTGCTATAAAAAGGATTGGGCCACCTTGCTGCACTTTATTTACTATTGTTACTTGTTACCCCTTACGATCTATCTTATCACAGAACTATTTCTTACCGATAATTTCAGTGCTTGCTGAGAATACCTTGCTGAAAACCGCTTGTCATTTCCTTCTACTCCTCATTGGGTTCGACACTCTTACTTATCGAAAGGACTATGATAGATCCCCTATACTTGTGGGTCATCAGCCCTCTGGTGGTTATTTTCTCCAATAATTCTTAAATATTCCATAAAAATTGTCCGTGAAGTTTCAGCTTATTTGGAGATGTGCAGAATAGGTAGCTCTGATGTGCTTTTTTTAGGTCTAGAATTCCAGCTACCGATATTCTCCCTGTTTGTGTAAACCTTGCATATTATGAGAGAAAAGGCATTAGAAATACTCCAAAAAGCATTATTATGCATAAAAACATTATAAAAACAGTAGGAAATCATGATGCAAAATGGACGTATCAACAGCTTGTCCGGTCGCGGTTTTTGTCTGAGGGGCCTCGTTCGGCATTGACGGGTCACTATTTGGTGGAATGCCTCCCGCAAACTCGACGGTGGACACCGGGAAGTGACAATGAACATGATCCACAATGGCGGCGACCATGAGGATAGACAAGTGAAGGACAACTACTCGCCGCAGTTGGAACAAGAGACGCCAACGGACACCCAACAGTCAGAGCTGGACGCACCCTACGTGGACGCAAATAAGAGAGGTTCTTCGTACTTGAACAAACAAGACGAGTTGTTGTGTGAGGCATGGGCAAAAGGGTGTGATTCTGTCAAGACCAAAAACACTACCCCCTCCCTATGCACACATAAAAAATGAAATAATCCATGATTGCAATGTGAAGTCGCTAGGTCATCGATGGTACACCATTCAACGTGAGCTCAACAAGTATTGCGGCACGTATGCACAAAATACAAAACCGGTGGCCAAGTGGCACGTCACTCCTTGAGCTCGTAAGTTTTGCTTTTGTGTTGATCTATGTGTTGGTAATTGGATTGATTAGCTCTATGTTTCAACTTGTTGATCAGTTTGTTCTCTTGCTTTGCTAGCCAAACCACCCATCCGCCTTGGACCACAAGACCAAGGGCAAACCATTGACGTTATTGCATTATTGGTTCAAGTTGAATGGACAAAGAAAATGTGTAGCCATAGCCTATTCCTCCATGACTATCCACGCCAGCGCTGATGATGACAATGATGTTGATCCAACCATCGGAGCGCTTGCAGCGACCAAGTGTGTGGCTAGGTCGAGAGGGAGGAAATGTAAGACTAGCAAGGAGAAGCGAGACCGGGTGGCGGCGAAGATATCGGACAAGTTCATTGACCTCGTGGTAAAGAAGGTGGAGGCATGTGCCTAGTGCAATGAGATAAAAGGTCGAGAAGAAGGCGGAGAGGTTTGACATGTTCATGGACATGCAAACTAAGAAGTATAAGTTCAAGGAGAGGAAGCTTGCTATCAAGGTTGCTTCCAAAGACCAAAAGTTGTTGTTGGTGAAGGCTGCTCTTGGACCTCAATGCGAGGAAGTTTGTTCAAGACTTCCATGCTACCATTTACAAACGCTTTGCACAAAATAATGGTGAAAAAAACCAAAGATGGAGGTCTTTGGTATTGACAACATGGACGGAAGGCTTTTGGAATTGATGGATGAAAAAAATAGACATTCGAAGCTTGTTTGACCGGATGTTCACGGACATTAACATTTGATGATGTCGGTTTGATGATCCAAACTAGAAATGCCCTAAATTTACATAATACCATGCCCTAAATTTTTGTTTTCTGTCACGTTGACCAGGACAAAAATTTACATAGACAAAAATTTTCCGACCTACGCACCAGCCCAGGACCACTATGGAGACTGCATACAAGGTTTGATCTTTTTCGTTACCGACTCGTAGCGCAGCGGAAGTATAGTCGATGACGAACAGCGGTGCAGATCCCCGCAGCTAGGATTTACAACCTCCCAACCGCGAGGATGTATACCCTCATCCGCCCCACGGCAGTCCTCCGGGAGGCGGTCGGACAGTCCCTTGGACGGTGTCATGGACAGCCCTTCGGGAGGACCCTCAAAACTCGGACGGTCACTCGGACAACACTTCGGGAGGATTCACAGAACTCGAACCGTCAGTTGTACAGCCCTTCGGGAGGCACTCTCAAAACAGCCCCTCGGGCCAAAGGATCGAAACTACGACCTCTCTACAGGGCTGCACACATACGGTGCCATCTATCCGGCAGGGCTTCGCCGCCCGTAACTAGTCCCCACCGGAACCTGCATGCCTTTCGGCTCTACGAAACTATTTCGCTGGGAGGGAGAGAGAAGCAAGATCATGCATGGCACTTGTATGTGAGAAGGGATGAGAGTGGAGGGCTGCCACTCCACCTCTATTTATAGGAAATCCCAAGGGGTAGGGTGGTTTTACAATAAAACCCAAAGGCACATGAATGAAGTCCTTCCTCAACGGCATAAAAGTGAAACCAAGGAATAAGAGGGGCTCCAAGGTGGAGCCCCAAGTGTGGCCAGCCACACCCCCATGAGGGATCCCAAAAAGGGCTCCTATCCATCCATGTCACACCCCAAGATCTTTTGGGCAAAGCCCCAAAAGGTGGCTTTCCATAAAATATCCCAAAAAGCACTTTCACTTTCACGACGACATTTTTCAGCGTCCGTTCGAACTGAAAATATTTATGTGGGCTTAGAACATTTCCATTACCCACCATAATAATTTTCAACGCATTCTGGAACAATTCCAGTTTAGTGATTTTCATCTGCGAAAAGCATCTGAACCGGTTCCGGCAGCTCCGGAATATTTCCGGTTTTTACTTCTGAAAATTCCAAAAAGTTTCTAGAATGATTCTGGCACCCTCCAAGAATTATCAGGCATGTGCCGAAAACATTTTGACTTAATGGCATACCCCAAAACAACCTTTTCGGTTTCACCGAAACTCATCCGGTGACCAATCTTATCGAAACTTTTTCGCTGTCTCCGAAAACTTTTTCCGTAAACCTTCTCTCAGACTCCCTGTCTAGTATTCAGCATATAGATGACCCTTAAGCGTGTGACCCTATAGGTTCGGTGTAGTATAAACATGACCCGGAACCCCTTCCGATCAATGATCAACATCGGAGCCGTGGACACCCATATTGACCCCTATACCCACACGAATGAATATTCGAGTGGACCTCCAGTTGACGTGTGTCATTCCTGTTGCTTCGCGATATGTTAAGAATACCCGAGGTGAGATATGTTGGCATCCCTGTGGATCAACTCCTTGTCCACTATGCCATTTACCTCGTTACCGGTATTGTTCTCTTTTCTCGTTCCGTGTTTCGGCATCCCCGTGATCAAATCACCCTTTGTCTGGCCAGACGATGATGGATACCGTAACACTGAGAGGGCCCATAGATATCTCTCCATCGTCGGAGGAGAAAATCCCAATCTTCAGCTATCTCGTTACTTGCCATACCTTTTTGTGAACCTGTAAGCCACCGTAATAGCCACCCAGTTACGGATGACGTTTAACAAACCCCAAAGTTCACGAAGCAAGTATGAAGGAACTCGATACTCTCATGGTCTAAGGAATTATGCAAACATTAACTCTCTGTGTTATTAACCATTAACTTGTGACGAATGAATCTCATAGCATAATATCAGTCCGGGTCGATTCAACACGAATGTTCTCTTAACATTGTGCCCTCAAAATTGCTGGCATAGACATGCACATGATCAGGAAAACAGAACCATCATGCAACACTTGAGCTAGTCTTAGAGGCCAGACTAGGAATACTTCTTATCGTTTATTATTCCACACGTGCATATGAGTCTTCCTCCGGGCCTCCTTTTATTTGCAGACTCGAGAACCGTAGCAGTTATAGCATGGAACAGAAACCTAATTATGAGCAGGGAGATAATCAATAACATTTATTATTGCCTCTAGGGCATATCTCCTACAGACTCCCACTTGCACTAGAGTCAATATCTAGTCAATGCTAATGCACTTTACACCTATGGCATACTGGTGTAGAAAATGCTTCGCTTGTGGTATAGCCTGATGTCCAACAGATCTGACGACTTCAGCTCCGTGTGTATCTTTGCATATCCTCACATTTTCACACTTTCACAAAATTCATATTTTATGTGGACTTGGCTTTTATGTATGTGAATCACAGGTCGAACCTGGATTCCTCAGACTGAGTTATGGATAAACTACCTGCAGTAGTGTCCCATTGACAAAAGCCATCTTGGAACCATACTAAGTTCATGAATGAACTATATGATTCAACATCTTGTTTGTCGCTTCTAAAGCATCAACATACTTAGTCATTTGTTATAGAACTCGCCACAGTATCCTGTTGGGAACAATTTCCAACTACGTGCCACCATATTGTGTATTACTGAAAACCCTTAACTTAAATCGAAAATCGCATGGAGAAAAGATGAAGAATGTATCGATGTAACATTTTACAAAGAACTCTTCATGATCTCCGCTTGCGAGAAAACATATCATCAAGATTTACTCTAGTACTCAATGACATCTTTCATCGTAGTCCCAATGATCAAGATTACTTTGATCACTTTAGTATCCATACTTGCAACACCTTGGGAGTATCGGACATCTCTGGTTGTTTTACATACCATGGAATACATGATTAATCCAAACACAAAAGTGTGTGGAATCTGCATCATGTATTTTGCTCATTATTGTTTTGGGACACCGAGTCTTGCAAAAAACTCTTCCATGTGACTCCGGCAAGAATCACTCCTTGGCGGTTTTAAATGCTAAAAGGTTTTAGCACCTTGTCAATATGTATTCATTGCTTAGCCCTATTAGGTAAATCTATCTCCATAGATCATTATGCCTAATATTGAGGCTATTTAGCCTAAGCACTTCATCAAAAAACTATTTTCAAATTAAGTCCTAATTCGTGTCAAGAAATTTATTTCCAATTAACAATGTGTCAAGCACACAAGGTTTTTAGAAATATTATTGCGCGACCACTTACTTTCTTGAATTACAAGCATCTTCGGTACCAATTGATGAAGTCAAACCCCTTTGACCATTTCATTAAAGCACGAAGATTCCAACTCCATTTTGCTCTCTTCTGTCCATCGCTGGAACTCTGAAGTTTGCACCCTTACTAGCATCCTCTGGATAGACAAAATGCCTTGTACTGTAACACATGCAAGTCCTTGGTTTCATTTCCATCAGATGGAAATCCTATTGTCATCCATGTTTCATATCTCATGATTGAAATATGTATTAATTGCTAGTTCAACCTGAACCGACTTTAAGCATCGCTATGATGAAAACAACCTCATCGTAGTCAACTCTTGAACTTGTTGTTTCAACAAGTCGAGCTTTATGGCTAAAACATTTTTATCCGTATCGTTTTAAGTTCCATAAATATTCATTAGACTCTAAGTCTTCCGAAAGGTGTATCAAGGTTTTAATCTTGAATCCCTTATGTGGAAACGAATTCGGGTTGTATTGGCATTTAGCCAATTCCGGAGTCAGGGCCCATCAACGCTTCCTTGTGTATCGTAGGTATAATGTTTTCTAACAACAATATCTCGCTTATGACCGAGAGGTTTGCACAAGCCTTGCCTCACGTGGTTCAGCTGCAAGTTTGAATCAAGTTCATACATTTTATTGTAGAGACTTCAGATTACCGCAGAGGGAAACTCTGGAATTACTCCAAGGTCTCTTTCCTTTGATCTGATGACGAAGATACTATTTATCTCGTCGAGTTGCACTATTCTCCCACTCACCTTTTTGAAAGAACCATTCTCTTTAAAAGCACACTGTTTCGCGGCAAAACTATTTGCCTCGGAATAGTGAGGGAGGAATACCCAACATTTTGGTATAACCTACAAAGTAGCACTTGTCTAATTTGGAATAGGTTTGTAACCTTTTACACAAGCCCCATATTCCAAAAGTTAAGAAAAGATATAACATGGTTGGGCGTACCATACCATGGCTTCATTTCAACAGACCCGATGTATCTCTTTTCAGTGTAAAAGCCGTAGTCTCTAAAGCATCACTTTAAAAGGGATAATGGCATATTTATTTATGCCATCTTTGACCTTACCATGTCATAAATGGTTAGATTACATCTCCACGGACTTTCCACTTGCAGTGGTGTTCCGGGAGGTGCAAGTTATGAAACCCCTTTCACAACTCATCAGACATTCGCTAAACATGTAACTCAAATATTCCTTTGTGCAATCAAATTGCAGAAACATAATTGTCTTGTTACAATAACTTCTACTTCATTTTGAAAACCTTTGAATGATTTCAAAAGATCCATACTTACGTCTCATCAAGTAAATATCCATATATCTACTTGAGTCATTTCTGAAGATAAATAAATCCACCACTTGCAACAACATTTATTGAACTACACACATCAAAATGTATGATGACCAATAAGTTTGTTGCTCGTTCCTTATGGCATGTGAACGGTATTTCAGTCACTTCACTTTTTGGAGGAAAGTTGCAAGTATCAGATGATTCAAAATCAAACGGCTTCAAAATCCATCATAATGGAATTTTTTCCATGCGGGTTTCTCCAATGTGACCAAATGCAGTGCCACACATGTGTTGTATTCTCATAGTCTTGCGACATTTAGCGTCATTGTTATGGATGTATCATTTTACCATCAATATTCATAACATACATCCCATCTTGGATGGAAGCATGGCCCTTCATGTTATTCATAATACTGAACAACAATTGTTCTTTTATGAACAACCGTTTTGCAATAAACATTGTGCAATGGGCTAGAGTGTAAGAAACTCTAAAATGAATTATGAAAGTAAACACAGAGGTAATATATTAATATCATTATTCATACCATACATCTCATTCACAATGAAAGTATGGCCCTTATGTTTATTCATAATACTGAACATCAAAAGTTCTCTTATGAACAACCTTCTTGCAAGATACCATGTGCAAAGGGCTAGAGTGTAAGAAACTCTAAAATGAATTATGAAAGAAAATGCATAGGTAATACACCGATGGAAGGTATAGTAACTTTTACTATGTTCCCAACACGTATTAAAATCTCATTCCCGGTTAGTCTTTTTAGGCCATAGTAGCTCTTACATTGATTCGAAACAGAATGCAATCGAGCGGGTATCTTTGTGATTAACTCACAATACCCAAGAATTAGTGATTAACATGTTTAACCATAATTCCCAAGAACTATATCTTTGACCAGCCTACTATACATCAAAAATTTGTATGACATTCATACATGAGCTGGATATTCCAGTCATCTTTCTTTCTACCTTTATACTTCTAACAGTTTAACTTTTAGTATTTCTCCTACTCGCAAAAGAAGCACCCAACTTAAGAGTGGCGTTAGCCTCGGACTTCCTAGGCGTGTAAGTCATACTAACACCCTTTGGACACTTCCTTTCTCTTTAAGTTGTTGTTTTATTCACCTTTCATTATATGACAGGCGTTCTTCTGGATCCCTTTCCCAACAGTCAAATGCATAATGAACACTTTTACTAATACTTGCGAACAAACATTGCTTTGTTTGTATCTGAAAATAATTTTCAGTTCCATGAATATCATATAACCATCCCAACTTCCAAAGTTTGGGTTTCATGGAAGCAAACATATTCCACTTGACCGTAACAGAATTCTAGCTTTTGGATCGAAGGACGAGAGTCACATGATCCATAGCATTAGCGGGAGGATACGGAAAGCATGCGATAGGGCAAAGTCCTTCTCGACACTTTTGAGTAAAATCCTCACATTACATTACCAATCGTAAAGTTTTAACCAGATATTTAATAGCTATTCAATTTTAACAGGGAAGGTGGAAACGCGAGCCATTATTCTACAACTATTTTGCAAGAAACACTTAGACAGTGTTCATAATTAATTGCACTGAGAATTAAACATGTTAATTCAACAGTGCGCTCTGACTCAAATCAATATCTCTCAAAATTGATTATGAGTGACACAACACCCGCATATCCATTCAACGCCATTGAACGAGATGAACACTGATGGAGCGAAATTCAATCGGTAGGCAAACTTGCCGATCACATCTCTATGTGACTCTTGTTCATCTTTCGATGGGCATGTTCCGAGCTCAGGGAGATCCTTCCAGAACGTCAAGACAACCAAGTGATCTTGCTGCAAGGTCTCAACTCACCCACTTCACACTTCCCTGATCGTTCGTACCCAGGGAGATCCTGCGATACCCCAAAAAGTTAGGTGCCATGACAGTGCTACACTTGGGAGAACACTAACTACTTGATATTTTTGTGAGAGATCACCCTAATAAAAGCGACTACCGCGCAATCAAGAAGGGTGCATCATAAGGGATAAACATCTCTGGCAATTCATAATTAGCATGATATGGTATAGCCCTTTCTGACGGAGAAGTCTTGTATTTCTTCGTCTTTCGGCGTTCACATCGGTGTTTACCTTTGTGAAGATTTCCACCACCTTGTCGATGCACTAGATAATATTGCTATCTCTATAGCTAATAAAATAAGTGCATTGCTTAAGGTTGACACGCAAGTCATTAAAGTGCAATCATATGGCTCCAGCCATCATGCCGAATCATGACACACAGGTCATGTTTAATCAATTTACATCATGTAGTCATCTCATACATAATCAAATTATTATGAGCACTGCTATACCACATCATATGCACATGCAAACCCTCCTGCAAAACCAAGTTAGACGTCTCTAATTGGTTCATGCAAAAAACTTGTTTTTCATGGCTTCTAAGGTTTCGAAACAAACAGAAGCTACCAACGTCCATCATCAAGCATGATTATCCATGTCGCTAGATTAACATTGTGGGGTGTATGAAACACGATATAATCAAATCTCGAGCCCCATACTGAACTTCGTCATACGCATGACGTGCAGATCATATATGCATTGCCCTTTCGTCTGTTAAATTTCATATTTCTTTTTAACTATGGTGGAATTCAATGAACTGTTAGCACTTCGTTGATCAATCAGGATCGCGGATTGCCAGAACATTGAAACTCCACCATACTCTTATCAAGATCAGAAATATGCAAATTCCAGGGAAGCAACAAAAACATCGGGTAATAGATTTCATCTGTCACCCGTATAAATAATTTTCAGCAATAGATCTCATCTACTACCTAATTATATTATGCAATACCCATACATCTCCATGTATTAGAGATCGCAACCTGCATCTACGCATAGCACGGCTCATGATGCCACTGTAAGGGAACGCGACAGAAAACAAAATTTTCCGATCTACGCACCAGCCCAGGACCACTATGGAGACTGCATACAAGGTTTGATCTTTTTTGTTACCGACTCGTAGCGCAGCGGAAGTAGAGTCGATGACGAACGGCGGTTCAGATCCCCGCAGCTAGGATTTACAACCTCCCAACCACGAGGATGTATACCCTCATCCGCCCCACGGACAGCCCTCCGGGAGGCGGTCGGACAGTCCCTCGGACAGTGTCGCGGACAACCCTTCGGGAGAACCCTCAAAACTCGGACGGTCACTCGGATAGCCCTTCGGGAGGATTCACAGAACTCGGACCGTCACTTGGACAGCCCTTCGGGAGGCACTCTCAAAACAGCCCCTCGGGCAAAATGATCGAAACTACGACCTCTCTACGGGGTTGCACACATACGGTGTCATCTATCCGGCAGGGCTTCGCCGTCCAGAACTAGTTCCCACCGGAACCCAGACATCCTTTTGGCTCTACGAAACTATTTCGCTGGGAGGGAGAGAGAAGCCAGATCATGCATGTCACTTGTATGTGAGAAGGGATGAGAGTGGGGGGCTGCCCGTCCACCTCTATTTATATTAAATCCCAAGGGGTATGGTGGTTTTACATTAAAACCCAAAGGAACATGAATGAAGTCCATCCTCAAGGGCATAAAAGTGAAACCAAGGAACAAGAGGGGCTCCAAGGTGTAGCCCCAAGTGTGGCCGGCCACACCCCCATGAGGGGTCCCAAAAAGGGCTCCTATCCATCCATGTCACACTCCAAGATCTTTTGGGCAAAGCCCCAAAAGGTGGCTTTTCATAAAATATCCCAAAAAGCACTTCCACTATTCACGACGACATTTTTCAGCGTCCGTTTGAACTAAAAATATCTATGTGGGCTTAGAACATTTCCAGTACGCACCATAAAAATTTTCAACGCGTTCTGGAACAATTCCAGTTTAGTGATTTTCATCCGTGAAAAGCATCTGAACCGGTTCCGGCAGCTCCGGAACATTTCCGGTTGTTATTTTTGAAAATTCCGAGAAGTTTCCAGAATGATTCTGGCACCCTCCAAGAATTATCAGGCATGTGCCGAAAACATTTTGACTTAATGGCATACCCCGAAACAACTTTTTCGGTTTCACCGAAACTCATCCGGTGACCTCTCTTATCGAAACTTTTTCGCTGTCTCCGAAAACTTTTTCCATAAACTTTCTCTCAGACTCCCTGTGTAGTATTCAGCAGATAGATGACCCTTAAGCATGTGACCCTATAGGTTCCGTGAAGTATAGACATGACCCGGAACCCCTTCCGATCCATGTTCAACATCGAAGCCGTGGACACCCATATTGACCCCTATACCCACACGAATGAATATTCGATTGAACCTCCAGTTGAGGTGTGTTATTCCTGTTGCTTCGCGATATATTATGAATACCCAAGGTGAGACAAGTTGGCATCCCTGTGGATCAACTCCTTGTCCACTATGCCGTTTACCTCGTTACCGGTATTGTTCTCTTTTCTTGTTCTGTGTTCCGGCATCCCGGTGATCAAATCACCCATTGTCTGGCCAGACGATGATGGATACCGTAACACCGAGAGGGCCCAGAGATATCTCTCCATCGTCGGAGGAGAAAATTCCAATCTTGAGCTATCTCGTTACTTGCCACCCAGTTACGGATGACGTTTAACAAACCCCAAAGTTCACGAAGCAAGTATGAAGGAACTCGATACTCTCATGGTCTAAGGAATTATGCAAACATTAACTTCTCTGTGTTATTAACCATTAACTTGTGACGAATGAATCTCATAGCATAACATCAGTCCGGGTCGATTCAACACAAATGTTCTCTTAACATTGTGCCCTCAAAATTGTTGGAATAGACATGCCCATGATTAGGAAAATAGAACCATCATGCAACACTTGAGCTAGTCTTAGAGGCCAGACTAGGAATACTTCTTATCATTTATTATTCCACACGTGCATATGAGTCTTTCTCCGAGCCTCATTTTATTTGCAGACTCGAGAACCATAGCAGTTATATGGAACATAAACCTAATTATGAACATGGAGATAATCAATAACATTTATTATTGCCTCTAGGGCATATCTCCTACAGTTTAGTACTCCCTATGTAAGAGCATCGACAACCAGACATAGCAAATACCCTTAAACGCCGGCAGACGTGCTCGGTCAGTGACTGGACTGATCAGACATGTCCGTTTTGAGCCCCTATTTATCCGTTCGCACAACCACACTCCTTATTTTCTTCCTCGTATGTCCGGTCAATTGCATATGATTGGTGGGGATGAAGAAAGAGAGAAAGAAAAGAATGAATAAAGAAACAGAAAAGATGGTACAGGATGGGGCCACGTCCTACGTGGCGGACTGATCGGGTGCGCCCGGGCGCGTCCACGAGCCCTCGTATCCTCTCTACATTTGAGAGGGATACGAGGGTTCACGGACAGCCCGGACTCGTACAGAGTGAGTAACGACCAAGCACAGCCACATGTCTACAAGCCAACTTGGCAGTGTAGGGCTTCACTGGACGATTAGTGAGGGGTCACGTACGCAACCTGGGAAATAAACACACGGGGTGGAGTTGTGTCTCCAGCGGATCATCCTTTGGTGGATTTGCTCGGATCTGTTCGTCGTTCGTCTTCGTTCGTGTGTTTTCAGGTTGGATCCTTTTGATCTACACTCTTCATCTGCGGCGGTTGCTGTTCTGGTGCGTTGGTTCTACGGGGCCTTAGCACGATGACTTCCCGACTGCCTACTACAATAAGGTTTGCCCGGCTCTGACGAGGGAGGGGCGATGACAGCAGCGCGCCTTCGGCTCGCTTCAGTGCTTGTAGTCGTCGCTAGGCGGTCTACGGATCTGGATGTAATTTTATTATTTCTAGTGTTCGTTGTACTACCATGATTGAAGATGAATAGATTGGAAGTTTTTCCTGAAAAAAAAACACACGGGTGAGAAGACAAAACCAGGCGACAATTATTCTTTGGCAACACCTAGCCAGTTGGTGTGGTCATGGCGCGCTCGCCATTGGACCGGGCTCGCCTGGTCGGTCACGCAGAAAATGGGGGCAAACATGAGAATGTAATGAAATCTCCCCATTTATTAACTTAAACTCTATGGGAGCCTTTTTTGTTTTTCTGAACACTCTTTGGGAGCTCGTTCACTATGAAAACGTTTGTGATGACCTCGTTAATCTTAAGATGATATGCTGGTACAATGTTTCAAAAACATTTTTATAAAAATAGAATATGCGTGCGTGTATTCATAGAGAAGATGATTCTATGTGCGTACGTATGAGTTGTACTGTGTTGAGGAGAAAGAAAAAAACACTCGTTGGGAGCTCTCGGTGCATGCATGCGGCGGCGGCTTCAGTTTTCATTTTTGGCTGCAACCTTGCGGCCATAGGTCATTAAAGAACAACTTTGAGTGCTATGTGCGAGCTCTGATTCGCCTTTATCAGTGAAGCATACGATGATGAATATGGAGGCAACCACGTGTGGGGCATATGATTCAACTGTGACATGTGAGGTGCGTGAGTGAACTCGCCTGGGCTTTCATATGTGGCTTCGGCACCCGTTCCATCCCACGATGGATAATTCCAATGATCTGTTTGTAAAAAAGCTTTGTGACTCGCTTGTCAGCGTGGAGACTGTTAGCCCTGTAACTGAAAGTGCGATTGTTTGCCTCCTAGCGAGAACACATTCTGTTGGAATTTTGCTAGTAGGCTTTTGGCCCAAAGCCCAACTAAAATTCTGAAATTCTCTTGGCTCATTCATGCACACATGTGAGTGGAGTGAGTAAGGCTAAAGTTTAGTCCCACCTCATGAGTTGAGAGAGAGTTGCACCTCTTTATGTGGTGGCCTCTTCTACCACCTGTATGAGCATGAGAAGAGGAGACCTACACGCGCGCTCCTCCTCCTCGCTCGCCACGCCACGCCTCGCCTCGTCGCGACGCGGGTTGCGCGATTGAGCCGAGCCGAGGACAGATCTCATCCTCTGGAGCCCCGCCTCTCGTGATCCTGTACGGGAGAGGGGCGATCAGGTTTTTGGGGAGCGACGACTTCGCGAACGACGACTTCTTCCCCGACCTCGGCAACCTCATCCTCGACGACATGGGCGACAACGTCAACGCCGGCAGTGCTGCACCCGCTGCACCATATGTGATTCTATCCTTCTTGTTCGAGATCGTGGTAGAATTCATGTTTCTAGTATGTGCCCTAGATGTGATATGTTCATCTGTTATGCTAGTTCACATGATTAGTTTAATCTCTGCTATTGCTATCATGATTTATCTTTTGTTTATTCGGATTAAATCTCATAGTAATTTTCTCATATTTCTAACAATCCAAAAACCTGATAATAGGCAATTTACTCCGAGTGGTTTTGCTGCGCATCTGAAGCCGCCTGGCTTTAAGTGTGTGCAATATAAGAGGTGGCGCACGAGAGCAGTCTTTTGGTTTCAGACCATGGGCTGCTATGACGCCACCAAGGGCAAGCCTGATTGCGATCTTAATCCAGCACAGCTGGAAGCTTTTGAGAAGATCGATACTCTCTTTAAAGGCGCTCTTCTGAGTGTTCTGGATGATTCCACTGTGGATTCGTATATGTCGTTTGAAAACGGCAAGGACATGTGGGCTGCGCTCGAGGCCAAGTTTGGTGCCTCAGACGCCGGCAGCGAGTTGCACGTCATAGAGCAATTCTATGACTACAAGATGACTGATGAGTGCTCTGTTGTACAGCAGGCTCATGAGATACAGTCGCTCGCAAAAGAACTTGAGTACTTCAAGTGTGTGTTGCCAGACAAATTTGTTGCCGGAGGCATCATTGCCAAGCTTCCACCTTCGTGGAACAATTTTACTACTTCCCTGAAACACAAGAGACAAGAGTTTTCCGTTGCCGATCTCATTGGTAGTCTTGATGTTGAAGAGAAGGCGAGAGCAAAAGACACACGTGCTCGAGTTGCAGAGGGAGCTTCTAGTGCCCACATGGTACAGAAGAAGAACTTCCAGCCCAACAAGTTCAAAAACAACAAGAACAAAACTCAGGGCAAAGGCAAGTCTGATACAAAGAACAAGCCATCACATTCTAGCAGCTTCAAGAAGAATTCTCATAAGAAGGGGAAGAGACTTTGCCATGTCTGCGGTGATCCTAATCACTGGGCTCCGAAGTGTCCTAACCGCTTTGAGGAGCGCGAACATGAGAAGAGCGGCAAGTCCGCTAATGTTGTCATCGGTGATACTGATATGAAAGAATCAGGGTACGATATTTTTCTTACCATCCTTTCAGTATTCCAAATCCCTGATTGGTTAATTGACACCGGTGCCAATGTACATGTTTGTGCTGGCGCCTCCATGTTTTCTTCTTACCAGGCCACTGGGACTTCTCCCGTGCTGATGGGCAACAGGTCACATGCCATCGTTCGAGGTGTTGGTACGGTCGATCTGAAGTTTACTTCGGGGAAGACCGTGCGTCTGAAGAACGTTCATCATGTGCCGTCCATCAATAAAAATCTCGTTAGCGGTTCCCGTTTATGTCGAGATGGTTTTAAGTTGGTTTTCGAATCCAATAAAGTTGTAATTTCTAAGTATGGACAATTTGTTGGAAAAGGCTATGAGAGCGGAGGCTTGTTCCGCCTGTCTTTGTCAGATATTTGCACTAAAGTTATTAATAATGTTTGCCACCACAATGAGTCTGATATTTGGCATTCAGGACTTTTTCACATTAACTTTGGTTGCATGACGCGGCTAGCCAATATGAATTTTATTCTGAAAATCTCTGTTGTCAAAGGCTCTAAGTGCCAAGTATGTGTGCAAGCTAAGCAACCTCGCAAGTCCCATAAGACTGCAGAGGCAAGAGACTTGGCGCCACTAGAGCTTATACATTCTGATCTTTGTGAGATGAATGGCGTCTTGACAAAAGGTGGAAAGAGATACTTCATGACGTTGATTGATGACTCCACTAGATATTGTTATGTGTATCTTCTAAAATCAAAAGATGAGGCTTTGACTTCCTTCAAAAATTATAAAGCTGAGGCAGAGAACCAACTTGATCGCAAAATTAAACGGCTTAGGTCCGATCGTGGTGGAGAGTATTTTTCCAATGAATTTGATCTATTTTGTGCGGAACATGGTATAATCCATGAGAGGACGCCTCCCTACTCACCCCAGTCAAATGGGGTAGCGAAAGAAAGAACCGAACTCTAAGCGATATGGTTAACACCATGTTAGACACTTCGGTCTATCGAAAGAATGGTGGGGAGGCGCTAATGACTGCGTGTCATGTCCTAAACCGAAGTTCCCACAAAGCATAAGACCATGACTCCATTTGAGGAATGGGAAAGGAAAAGGTTGAAACTCTCTTACCTACGTACTTGGGGTTGTTTGGTGAAAGTCAATGTACCAATTCCCAAGAAGCGCAAGCTTGGACCAAAAACCGTGGATTGTGTTCTTCTGGGCTATGCTTTTCATAGCATCGGCTATAGATTTTTGATATTAAAATCTGAGGTATCCGACATGCATGTTGGTACGATTATGGAGTCGAATGATGCAACTTTCTTTGAGGACATATTTCCTATGAATGATATGTCGAGTTCATCAAATCAGGAGATACCTACTCCATCTAGTGAGGAATTCGCTGTAATTCCTGAACCCACCATTGCGATGGAACACGTTGAGAATCCTGTTGAGGGTGACAATGGAACTCCTGTGAGGAGTAAGAGACAGAGGACCAGAAAGTCCTTTGGTGATGATTTCATTGTGTACCTCGTGGATGACACACCCAGGATTATTTCGAAGCCTATGCATCTCCTGATGCCGACTCTTTGGAAGGAAGTCAGACGTGGCGAGATGGATTCCATCTTAGCTAACAAAGACTGGAGATCACTGACCGTTCTTATGGGTGCAAACCTGTAGGATGTAAGTGGTTGTTCAAGAAGAAGCTTAGACCTGATGGTACGATTGAAAAGTACAAGGCACGGCTTGTGGCCAAGGGTTATACCCAAAAAGAAGGTGAAGACTTCTTTGATACTTACTCACCCGTGGCTAGACTGACCACAATTCGGGTGCTACTATCACTGGCTGCCTCACATGGTCTTCTCGTTCATCAAATGGACGTTAAGACAGCTTTCCTCAATGGAGAGTTGAAGGGGGAAATTTACATGGATCAGCCAGATGGTTTTGTAGTACCTGGCCAGGAAGGAAAGGTGTGCAAGTTATTAAAGTATTTATATGGCCTTAAACAAGCTCCTAAAGAGTGGCATGAGAAGTTCGAAAGAACATTAACTGCTGTCGGCTTTGTAGTAAACGATGGCGACAAGTGCGTGTACTATCGCTATGGTGGGGGCGAAGGAGTTATTCTTTGTCCGTATGTCGATTTACATATTGATCTTTGGAACCAAACTTGATTTAATCAAGGAGGTTAAGGATTTCTTATCTCGCTGTTTTGAGATGAAGGATCTAGGAGTAGCTGATGTTATCTTAAACATCAAGCTGTTGAGAGATGAGAATGGTGGGATCACACTGCTTCAGTCTCACTATGTGGAAAAGGTCTTGAGTCGTTTTGGTTATAGCAACTGCACACCTTCTCCAACTCCACATGATGCTAGTGTGTTGCTTCGAAAGAATCGACGGATTGCTAGAGATCAACTGAGGTATTCTCAGATTATTGGCTCGCTTATGTATTTGGCGAGTGCCACGTGGCCTGACATCTCGTTTGTTGTTAGCAAGCTGAGTCGGTTTGTGTCAAAACCGGGAGATGATCATTGGCGTGCGCTTGAGAGAGTTATGCGCTACGTGAAAAGCACTGCAAGCTATGGGATTCACTACACCGGGTATCCAAGGGTACTGGAGGGTTATAGTGACTCGAACTGGATATCTGATGCTGATGAGATTAAGGCCACAAGTGGTTATGTTTTTACACATGGTGGTGGCGCTGTTTCCTGAAAGTCTTGCAAGCAGACCATGTTAACGAGGTCAACTATGGAAGCAGAACTCACAGCATTAGACACTGCCACTGTTGAAGCAGAGTGGCTTCGTGAGCTTTTGATGGACTTACCTATGTGTCGGGGATATACCCCGTAGTGTAAACCGGCCGGAAGTTAACCCGGCCGGACTTGGCGGTTTATTTGAGACCCCGCTGACACTTGGCGGTTCACCGGCGACCCGTTTGGACCTGGCGGTTCACGACTCATTGGTAATCCGCAGCGGGTGCGAGGAGCGACAAGACCTGGTGGCCCAACGGCGGTTCATTAAGGCCGGTTCATACTATGGTGGGCGGTTTAAGAGGAAAGGCATAAGGAATATTTGTCTTACAAGGAGTTAAGACCTGGACTTGTATCCGGTTTGTATTAGAGATAGACTAGTCCTAATCCTAATAGGACTCCACATGTAACCCGCCCTCCAACATATATAAGGAGGGGCAGGGCTCCCAAAGAGGGGAGGCGACAAGCAAGAAGAAACAATCTTAGGGCTAGACACAAAGAGGAGAGCCGGTTCTGGCGACTCCCCCGTGATGATAATGAGACCTAGCCTCAAACAACATGTAGGGTTTTTACCGGATAATGTTTCCCGGGGCCAGAAGCTGTCTAAATCCATGTCTTGTGTTGCGTCTCTCGATTCCGCTCAACCCCTCTCAAGCTACCACATAGATGCGTTGGCCTCGCGACTAAGTCCTAGCAATAAGGACATCTGCCGTGACAATTCCACGACAGTTGGCGCCCACCGTGGGGCCTGCGCACGGTGGTGTTGAGTTCTTGAAGGGATCTCTTTAGGGTTCGAGAAGCTGCGACCTGCCGGATCAGCAAGAGCCGGCATGGAAAAATTCACGTCAACTATGAAGTTCATTAGTCAAAGATTGAAAAAGTTTTTCAGCGACGGCATATACAAGTTTGAAACAAGAGAAGCTAGGGTTCGGCATCCTGTGCGCCGCCGACGACGCGGCCTGACGAACCAAAGCTAGATTGATAAAGAAAGCTGACAGGATTTCCGTTGAGCCGCCATGCGCCGCGTCATATCGATCCTAAGTTGCCACTACTGCGTATATACGCTTGAAGCCCCGAGTACGCAGTGTCCCGTTTGCTGTTTTGAGAGAATCAACCGCGGCTGCTGTTTCGAGTCCCAAGGGCCTTCCCGTGAAGCTAAGCAGAATTGTTTTGTGCTTTCATTACCGATCGAGAACTAGTACTTCGATCAGCCGGCTACTAGTGCTAGCGCTTGTCACGTCAAGCTGCAGTTTTTTGGTTCCGAACAACACGTCAAGTTATAGAGAGCACGTGTCTGGGCGTTCCGTTGAATCCAGATGAAAGATCAACTTTTTGCTGCCACAGTTGCGTGTTACCGAGATCGACAGAAATTGTGCTGCAAACCGCCGGACGTCGTGTCAATCAGTCCACGTGAAAACTCAGATTTTTGGAAGGAGTAATCTGTACAGCAAGGTCCAGATTCGTTTTTTAATCATTCCTTTAATCAAGCCAGCCATGAGTACTAGTATGTGGATCTACTAGTAGTATTTGTTCAGTTTTTCAAAGGGAAGAGACCATGACCCGGATTCTACTCCGTTGCCGAGTCGCCCGTAGCGAGTAAGGCCGCCGTCGAGGGTTTGGAGTTCTGCTGTGCGCCGCCGACGCAAAGTGATCCGACGAATCTGAAGGTGAATCGATATCTGCTACAGTGGCTATTAAAGCGAGCGTGTCAGATCAAACCGCTACTGAATAGTACTACTATTAGCAGTCCGAGTCAAAATCAAAGCCATCCAAAGGAAGCATCCTGGAATAGTAAATTGCAGGCTACCATGTGGACTTGTCAACACACCCGAGACAGTACGAGCCACTCTGGCCGGATCTCCACCGCCGTCACCCCGGGAGCCGCTGCTACCTGGCCGCGGCCCGTCTTGCCGACGCCCCTCTGAAGTTGCCGGGTTACGCCTCTGCTGCTGCTACTTTTTCTGGTGTCAGGACCGAGTCAAATCTGAACTCAAACTTTGAGAAGGCAATCTGTACAAGGAATAAATAATGCTTGTAGGAACTGCTTGCTTCACGTGAGTATGCATGTCTGGGCAAAGGACTACCACGCCGGATTGGATTGGCGGATCAACATCGCCTGCGAGATATCTTTTCCGCGTACACCGCTGGACCTAGTTGACTTGCCCCAGTTGCAACCAATAGTCGTATGCTGGTCTCTGCTTCTGTCTGCTTCTCGGCAGATGCGACAAGACGCCTGAAGAAAATTAGGTCACGGATGACTCGCCTGTCCGCCCTCGCGGCCGGTTCACGTGTCTGCGCCAGCTTACAACATGGAAGACAACTCGCTCGTCCGCGACGGTTTACAACACTATGGGCGATTTATCCGTCCGACCCCGTGGCTGACTCGCCCGTCCGCACCGGCTTACAATGCCACGGTCGACTCATTTGTTGTCCGGGCGAATCAGGGCCATTATTCATTTCAAAGGTGTGACAAAGGGGCATGCGCTGATATTTTTGTATTACCGCGTTCGTGCCGTGCTGCTTGACGGATACATGCGCAAGTCGTTGCCCCTGCTACATCAACACACGCGAATAACTCTCGTCAGAGCCGGTTTATAAACGCGGAGACAACTTACTCGTCCGCACCGGTTTACATTGCCGCGGCCGGTTCATCTGCCTTGCTGCCGCGGCTGACTCGGCCGTGATTAATTTTAGCATCGCTGTGGTGATCATCAACTCCATGGCGGATAATTTCTGGCCTAACACATCAGATGATATCCATCTAATATATATTTTATTAGTGCGTATTATTTTTGTGAAAGAGCAGTTTATCTTTGCCTTGGTCTGCAATATTGTATGCAGGACAATTATTCATTATAAACGTGGTTTATACCATGGGTACAAAGCACGCGCTGGCAACGTCCTGCCTGGTGTTCGTCCATGCCGCATTACACGGTGAATGGACGCGTGCAAGACGCCGCCCTTACGGCCCGGTTTACATCAGCTTGCCGGGACCGTGCCTGCGTTTGACTCGCCCGTCCGAACCGGTTTACAACGCCGCGACCGACTCATCTGTCTGTGCCGCCTCTGATGCTGCGGTCGTATTTCCCGTCCGTCTCTCGCAGCCTGGTCTACATCAACATACCGGGCCGCACCTGTCTGCATGAGCTGTTTATTGAGTATGAGCAAGTCACAGCTTGGGTAGCCCGGTTTTTCTTTCAACAAATTGGAGGCGAATTATCATCAACCGCCGTCTGCATTGGATGGCTCAATGGGCAGGCGCACAAGTCGCCGCCACTATAGTTTGGTTAACTTCAAATTGCCAGTTGGAAGGAACCATTGGCCGAGTTGCTGACACGGCTCATACGGGATCATTTATAACCCGCCGCAGTCACCTCAACCTTCTGTGGATTCACATCGTGCTATCAACACCAATGATATACAAGTTATGCCGGTTTATATCACGGTCAAACATGGAGAATCTCAAGCCAACTCCTCGAGTCACCTTTGAGACTCGGGGGCTACGATGACATAACTCAGCAAATCTTGCTAATTTCAGCAAAGTTAAAAACCCCAGGACGATGGAGGGAAAGATAACCCAGTCCCGGAGGTTACTGTTATATTGATGAAAATTTAAAGGCCGTCAAGAAAATTTCCGGCTGAAAATGAAGATTCCGGTTTAAAATCCGGTTCAAGGGAAAGATGTCTCCCACAAAGCTTTGAAGCTCTCAATATCCGGTTTAACATCCGGTTCAAGAAGGATTTATCTCTTGCAAAAAGTTAAAGGGTGCCAAAAAGGACCTGCTGCCATGATGCGCGGTTCAAACATGGGTATCATGCCTTATTGGCTTATCATATTATTGATCATTTGGGGGCTTGGTTGTATCCGAACCATAGCCACGCCTCTTGATCGGCGTAATGCCACGATGTCATTTGGGGGCTTGGTCGTGTCCGAACCAATCCAACACCTTTTGATAGGCGAAAGCCACCAGATAACTTGGGGACATGGTCAAGTCTGAACCAGTCACGCCTCTTGATCGGCCTAAGGCCATAGAGTCACTTGGGGGCTTGGTCGAACCCGAACCATTGCCACGCCACTTGATCGACATAATGCCACGGTTTCAGTAGGGGACTGGCTGACTTGAACCATAGCTACACCTTATTGGGAGCTTGGTCGTGTCCCACCATGGTAACACCATCCGATCGGCTCAAGAAGCCTCTTTTTGCAAACGGTTTTATCATTGCGTTTGCTTCCATATTTTTTCATAACTGTTATTTGATTTTTGTTGCGTTTTTTAAACCGACATTGTTAATCCGGTTCAAACTTTCAACTACCAATTGGCGGAACACGGTCAAATCCTAATCCGGAGACTATCTGCCCGGTTTGATTTTATGTTACCATCTTATTATGGAGTAAACCGGTGTTCATTAACCCGGCTTGACTTTCAATTACAAATTGTCAGTACATGATCAAATCATAATCCGGAGACTATCCACCCGGTCTGGTTTGACTACGAGTCGCCAGTATTATATATGGTTAAACCGGTGTTTATCAACCCGGTACGGTTTTATCATAAACCGACACAGTATGAAAGGAGTTATCATTACTCAAGATTGGGGTTATCACCCTTACTACAAAAAATTGGTAAACCAATGATGTGATTCAATGTCACAGGTATGATATATTTCATATTTGATTATTCTTAAGTGCAGCCTTGGTTATAGGTAAACCGCCAGGACACTTTAAACTTGTTGTATGCAGAAACAGGTTGAATAAAGCATGATTATAAATCACCGGCGTTTATTAAACCGGCCTGGCTTTCGACTATATGTCGCCAGTATGATGATAAATTATCCGGTGTTTATTAAACCGGCCTGGCTTTAAGATGATAAGTCGCCAGTATATGATGAGAAATTATCCGGTGTTTGTTAACCCGGCCTGGCTTTGGACTGTAAGTCGCCAGTACATATTTAGATTGCGCCATTGGAATCATGCGCTTATAAATCATTGGGTTATATTATTCAAATAGCCAAACTTGGCTGAATTTTCATTATGATATTGAATGAATAAGGTTTTTCATACCAGATTATGTTATCTTTAATAGCCAACACGGCTAGATTTTTTATGGGTATCAATAACCAATATTATAATTGAGGTTTTCAAAGTCGCTTTTAGCGCAATGGTTATCATATTATTAATGGATATGATTTATTCTACAATTGAAGGAATAGTCCCGAGTCGCTGCAGGCTTACGACCCGGCACTTGGGGGCTACATTATTTAAGTTGAGATTACATCAAATATGAAAGTCTCATGTCACTGCAAGCACGCACCATGACACTTGGGGGCTAATGCAAAGTCATTTTTTGCTCATCTTATTGAAGACCCGACTCATCACATTATAATGTGGACCCTTGGGGGCTACCAATTGCTCCTGTCAAGAATTCAAGCCCCATGATGGGGGTTACATCATATGATGTTATCTTTGTTGAAGTATATATCAAGTCCCAGCTCAATATTATCTTACTGAGCCGGCCCTTGGGGGCTACACATCATTGCTCAAATCTACATGATTATACCTACAAAGTCCCTGCTCATTATTGCATAATGACCCGGCCCTTGGGGGGCTACACTGGTTGAAGTTTTTATGAGTATAAGACAATTACAAGTCCTGTGTTGTCGCAAGCATGACAACCCGGTACTTGGGGGCTACATAGTATGGAGTATTCAGATTTTACTAGTCACTGGGATGAACAACATGGATTTCTTTGAAAGTGGCAGTATTTATATTGAAGCAAAGTCTTAAGCCACCACTTTGTTCAGCTCAAAGACTTGGGGGCTATAGGTATTATATTATTATCGAAGAAATATTTTCAAATTCTCTGATTGAGCCAACTAGGTTGACCCGGCGTCACCAATCATTATGACCCTGTGGCTGCAACCCGGCGTCATTAATAATCATGAATCGGCGTTGGTAACAATCATGAACCGTGTCTGCAACAATCATGACTCGAAATTATCAAGTTTTTATAACCCGACAGTCTTTGGCAATGATAAAACCGGCAAGTTCTGCATCTTCAAACCGATTGAATATCAGATGAGTATTTCAAGACCAGTATTTCCTAAACCGGCGCTTTGGAAGCCGACTCAAGTGGATTATTCTTCACAATATTTTTTCTATAAGAAGCCAACATCAGCAATTTGAGTATGAAGCTGGTTATTGACCCGGATTTTCTAGAAGGAGGAAATGACAAAGGACTTAAGGACGATCAGGTGCGGTCTACAAGAATTCTTAACCCGGAGCACAACCTGCCAGATTTGTTCGGTGTTTATTTTAAAGCATAAGTTTACCATGGATAAATCCAAGCTAAACTTGGGGCTAATGTCGGGATATACCTCGGTGTAAACCGCCGGAAGTTAACCCGGCGGACTTGGCGATTTATTTGAGACCTCACGACACTTGGCGGTTCACGGCGACCCGCTTTGGACCTGGCGGTTCACGACTCATTGGTAATCCGGCAGCGGTGCGAGGAGCGACAAGACCTGGTGGCCCAACGGGCGTGTTCATTAAGGCAGTTCATACTATGGTGGGCGGTTTAAGAGGAAAGGCATAAGGAATATTTGTCTTATAAGGAGTTAAGACCTGGACTTGTATCCGGTTTGTATTAGAGATAGACTAGTCCTAATCCTAATAGGACTCCACATGTAACCCGCCCCTTCAACATATATAAGGAGGGGCAGGGCTCCCCAAAGAGGGGAGGCGACAAGCAAGAAGAAACAATCTTAGGGCTAGACACAAAGAGGAGAGCCGGTTTACGGCGACTCCCTGGTGATGATAATGAGACCTAGCCTCAAACATCATGTAGGGTTTTTACCGGATGATGTTTCCCGGGGCCCGAAGCTGTCTAAATCCCTGTCTTGTGTTGCGTCTCTCGATTCCGCTCAACCCCTCTCAAGCTACCACATAGATGCGTTGGCCTCGCGACTAAGTCCTGGCAATAAGGACATCTGCCGTGACAATTCCACGACACTATGGTTGCAAAACCAATACCCCCTATCCGGATGAACTGTGATAATCAAACTGTGATCGTCAAGATAAACAGTTCTAAGGATAATATGAAGTCCTCAAGGCATGTGAAGAGGAGACTAAAATCTGTCAGAAAATTGAGGAACTCCGGAGTTATTACGTTGGATTATATCCAAACGTCGAAAAACTTGGCAGATCCCTTCACAAAGGGTCTATCACGTAATGTGATAGATAATGCATCGATGGAGATGGGTCTGAGACCCACCGCATGAGTTGTCCATAGTGGTAACCCACTCTATGTGATCGGAGATCCCATGAAGTAGAAGTGGGAAACAAGTTGTTGGTCAGCTGGGAGGAGAGTATCCCTATATTACCTATCCCACTCCGTGAAGATGCAATACTCTCCTGATCTGCATGGCAGGTTGATACTTATCTTAATGTGTTCCAAGTGGCTTATTCGGGTAAGCAGAGATGTTGTCCTGCAGAACATCTTCTAAGGAACACACCTATATGAATTTGACTATTAACGTCGCAGTCTGTGAGAATTGGGTGTTCTCTAATAAATTCATGAAAAGGCCCTGGAGTATGACGTATACGCTCCACCCGCAGGGAAGCCTTGAGGTAGCCAAGTACCGGTCAAGAATTTGTGTGAAACTAGTCTCACAGAAAACTTGTAGTTCAAGGCATAGTCCACTATTCAAGTTGTGATCTAGTGTAGCAAAAATCTCTGAGTGGAAGTTTGACTTCACAGTCTCCACTAAGCACCGGTATATAAACAGTGTTTTGGAACTAAATGATGAGATGTGCCAATGTGAATTTGTGGGGGATTGTTGGAATTTTGCTAGTAGGCCTGTGGCCCACAGCCCAACTAAAATTGTGAAATTCTCTTGACCCATTCATGCACACATGTGAGTGAAGTGAGTGAGGCTAAAGTTTAGTCCCACCTCATGAGTTGAGAGAGAGTTGCACCTCTTTATAAGGTGGGCTCTTCTACCACTTGTATGAGCATGAGAAGAGGAGACCTACACGCGCGCTCCTCCTCCTCACTCACCTCGCCACGCCACGCCTCGTCACGACGCGCCGCGGGTTGCGGGATTGAGCCGAGCCGAGGACAGAGCTATGCATGTTGTCTATATTTTTGCTGCTCGGGAAAAACTAATGAGTCATTTATTAATAATTAATGGACGCGTTAATTACTGAACTATTTCCGATTCTTTTGGATCGTGACGACTCGGACGTGGGGTTTACTCCCACGACCTACCCGACCCGCACTATATAGTCAGGCAGACGTCTACCCTAGCCGCCGTCACTTCGTATGGTTTCTCACCACCATTCCAGATCATTGCGCTGCCAAGCAAGTCTTCTCCATCCCTTCTTTCGGCGTGCACCGGGAGAAGGGACAGCAGGCCTCCGGAACCCCGCCTCTCGTGATCACATGCGGGAGAGGGGCGATCAGGTTTTTGGGGAGCGCACTCGCGCGACTGCTGGCAGCGACAACTTCGCGAACGACGACTTCTTCCCCGACCTCGGCAACCTCATCCTCGACGACATGGGCGGCAACGTCAACGCCGGCGGTGCTGCACCCGCTGCACCGTCTGTGATTCTATCCTTCGAGATCGTGGTAGAATTCATGTTTCTATTATGTGCCATAGATGTGATCTGTTCATCTGTTATGCTAGTTCACATGATTAGTTTAATCTCTCTATTGCTGTCATGATTTATCTTATGTTTATTCGGATTAAATCTCGTAGTAATTTTCTCATATTTCCAACAATCCAAAAACCTGATAATAGGCAATTTACTCCGAGTGGTTTTGCTGCGCATCTGAAGCCGCCTACCTTTAAGGGGGCGCAATATAAGAGGTGGCGCACGAGAGCAGTCTACTGGTTTTAGGCCATGGGCTTCTATGACGCCACCAAGGGCAAGCCTGAGGGCGATCTTAATCCAGCACAGCTGGAAGCTTTTGAGAAGATCGATACTCTCTTTAAAGGCGCTCTTCTGAGTGTTCTGGACGATTCCATTGTGGATACGTATATGTCGTTTGAAAACGGCAAGGACATGTGGGCTGCGCTCGAGGCCAAGTTTGGTGCCTCGGACGCCGGCAGCGAGTTGTACGTCATGGAGCAATTCTATGACTACAAGATGACTGATGAGTGCTCTGTTGTACAGCAGGCTCATGAGATACAATCGCTCGCAAAAGAATGTGAGTACTTCAAGTGTGTGTTGCTGGACAAATTTGTTGCCGGAGGCATCATTGCCAAGCTTCCACCTTCGTGGAACAATTTTGCTACTTCCCGGAAACACAATAGACATGAGTTTTCCGCTATGGATCTCATTGGTACTCTTGATGTTGAAGAGAAGGCGAGAGCAAAAGACACACGTGCTCGAGTTGTCGAGGGAGCTTCTAGTGCCCACATGGTACAGAAGAAGAACTTCCAGCCCAACAAGTTCAAAAACAACAAGAACAAAACTCAGGGCAAAGGCAAGTTTGATACAAAGAACAAGCCATCACATTCTACCAAATTCAAGAAGAATTCTTATAAGAAGGGGAAGGGACTTTGCCATGTCTGCGGCGATCCTAATCACTGGGCTCCGAAGTGTCCTAACCGATTTGAGGAGCGCGAACATGAGAAGAGCGGCAAGTCCGCTAATGTTGTCATCGGTGATACTGATATGAAGGAATCATGGTACGGTATTTTTCCTACCATCCTTTCAGTATTCCAAATCCCTGATTGGTTAATTGACACCGGTACCAATGTACATGTTTGTCTTTGGCCGCCTCCATGTTTTCTTCTTACCAGGCCACCGACTTCTCCCGTGCTGATGGGGAACGGGTCACATGCCATCATTTGAGGTGTTGGTACGGTCGATCTGAAGTTTACTTCGGGGAAGACCGTGCGTCTGAAGAACGTTCATCATATGCCGTCCATCAATAAAAATCTTGTTAGCGGTTCCCGTTTATGTATATACAATTTGTTGGAAAAGGCTATGAGAGCGGAGGCTTGTTCCGCCTGTTTTTGTCAGATATTTGCACTAAAGTTATTAATAATGTTTGCGAGCACAATGAGTCTGATAATTGGCATTCACGACTTTGTCACATTAACTTTGGTTGCATGACGCGGATAGCCTATCTGAATTTAATTCCGAAAATCTCTGCTGTCAAAGGCTCTAAGTGCCAAGTATGTGTGCAAGCTAAGCAACCTCGCAAGTCCCATAAGACTGCAGAGGCAAGAGACTTGGCGCCACTAGAGCTTATACATTCTGATCTTTGTGAGATGAATGTCGTGTTGACAAAAGGTGGAAAGAGATACTTCATGATGTTGATTGATGACTCCACTAGATATTGTTATGTGTATCTTCTCAAATCAAAAGATGAGGCTTTGACTTTCTTCAAAAATTATAAAGCTGAGGCAGAGAACCAACTTGATCGAAAAATTAAATGGCTTAGGTCCGATCGTAGTGGAGAGTATTTTTCCAATGAATTTGATCTGTTTTGTGCGGAACATGGTATAATCCATGAGAGGACGCCTCCCTACTCACCCCAGTCAAATGGGGTAGCCGAAAGAAAGAACCGAACTCTAACTGATATGGTTAACACCATGTTAGACACTTCGGGTCTATCCAAGGAATGGTGGGGGGAGGCGCTAATGATCAAGTGTCATGTCCTCGAACCGAGTTCCCACAAAGCATAAGACCATGACTCCATTTGAGGAATGGGAAAGGAAAATGTTGAAACTCTCTTACCTACGCATTTGGGGTTGTTTGGCGAAAGTCAATGTACCAATTCCCAAGAAGCGCAAGCTTGGACCAAAAACCGTGGATTGTGTTCTTCTGGGCTATGCTTTTCATAGCATCGGCTATAGATTTTTGATAATAAAATCTGAGGTATCCGACATGCATGTTGGTACGATTATGGAGTCAAATGATGCAACTTTCTTTGAGGACATATTTCCTATGAAGGATATGTCGAGTTCATCAAATCAGGAGATACCTACTCCATCTAGTGAGGAATTTGCTGTAATTCCTGAACCCACCATTGCGATGGAACACGTTGAGAATCGTGTTGAGGGTGACAATGGAACTCCTGTGAGGAGTAAGAGACAGAGGACTGTAAAGTCCTTTGGTGATGACTTCATTGTGTACCTCGTGGATGACACACCCAGGATTATTTCAGAAGCCTATGCATCTCCACGATGCCGACTCATCGGAAGGAAGTCAGACGTGGCGAGATGGATTCCATCTTAGCTAATGGTACCTGGGAGATCACTGGCCGTCCTTATGGGTGCAAACTTGTAGGATGTAAGTGGGTGTTCAAGAAGAAGCTTAGACCTAGTGGTACGATTGAAAAGTACAAGGCATGGCTTGTGGCTAAGGGTTATACCCAATAAGAAGGTGAAGACTTCTTTGATACTTACTCACCCGTGGCTAGACTGGCCACAATTCGGGTGTTACTATCACTGGCTGCCTCACATGGTCTTCTCGTTCATCAAATGGACGTTAAGACAACTTTCCTCAATGGAGAGTTGAAGGAGGAAATTTACATGGATCAGCCAGATGGTTTTGTAGTACCTGGTCAGGAAGGAAAGGTGTGCAAGTTATTAAAGTCTTTATATGGCCTTAAACAAGCTCCTAAAGAGTGGCATGAGAAGTTCGAAAGAACATTAACTGCTGCCGGCTTTGTAGTAAACGATGGCGACAAGTGCGTGTACTATCGCTATGGTGGGGGCGAAGGAGTTATTCTTTGTCTATATGTCGACGACATATTAATCTTTTGGAACCAAACTTGATTTAATCAAGGAGGTTAAGAATTTCTTATCTCGCTGTTTTGAGATGAAGGATCTAGGAGTAGCTGATGTTATCTTAAACATCAAGCTGTTGAGAGATGAGAATGGTGGGATCACACTGCTTCAGTCTCACTATGTGGAAAAGGTCTTGAGTCGTTTTGGGTATAGCGACTGCACACCTTCTCCAACTCCATATGATGCTAGTGTGTTGCTTCGAAAGAATCAACGGATTGCTAGAGATCAACTGAGGTATTCTCAGATTATTGGCTCGCTTATGTATTTGGTGAGTGCCACGAGGCCTGACATCTCGTTTGTTGTTAGCAAGCTGAGTCGGTTTGTGTCAAAACCGAGAGATGATCATTGGCGTGCGCTTGAGAGAGTTATGTGCTACTTGAAAGGCACTGCGAGCTATGGGATTCACTACACCGGGTATCCAAGAGTACTGGAGGGTTGTTGTGACTCGAACTGGATATCTGATGCTGATGAGATTAAGGTCACAAGTGGTTATGTTTTTACACTTGGTGGTGGCGCTGTTTCCTGGAAGTCTTGCAAGCAGACCATGTTAACGAGGTCAACTATGGAAGCAGAACTCACAGCATTAGACACTGCCACTGTTGAAGCAAAGTGGCTTCGTGAGCTTTGATGGACTTACCTATGGTTGAAAAACCAATACCCCTATCCTCGATGAATCTGTGATAATCAAACTGTGATCGTCAAGATAAACAGTTCTAAGGATAATATGAAGTCCTCAAGGCATGTGAAGAGGAGACTAAAATCTGTCAGAAAATTGAGGAACTCCGGAGTTATTACGTTGGATTATATCCAAACATCGAAAAACATGGCAGATCCCTTCACAAAGGGTCTATCACGTAATGTGATAGATAATGCATCGATGAAGATGGGTCTGAGACCCACCGCATGAGTTGTCTATAGTGGTAACCCACTCTATGTGATCGGAGATCCCGTGAAGTAGAAGTGGGAGACAAGCTGTTGGTCAGCTGGGAGGAGAGTATCCCTATATTACCTATCCCACTCCGTGAAGATGCAATACTCTCCTGATCTGCATGGCAGGTTGATACTTATCTTAATGTGTTCCAAGTGGCTTATTCGGGTAAGCAGAGATGTTGTCCTGCAGAACATCTTCTGAGGAACACACCTATATGAATTTGACTGTTAACGTCGCATCTGTGAGAATTGGGTGTTCTCTAATAAATTCATGAAAAGGCCCTGGAGTATGACGTATACACTCCACCCGCGGGGAAGCCTTGTGGCAGCCAAGTGTCGGTCAAGAAATTTGTGTGAAACTAGTCTCACAGAAAACTTGTAGTTCAAGGCATAGTCCACTATTCAAGTTGTGATCTAGTGTAGCATAATTCTCTAAGTGGAAGTTTAAATTCACAGTTTCCACTAAGCACCGGTATATAAACAGTGTTTTAGAACTAAATGATGAGATGTGCCAATGAGACTTTGTGGGGGATTGTTGGAATTTTGCTAGTAGGCCTTTGGCCCAAAGCCCAACTAAAATTCTGAAATTCTCTTGACCCATTCATGCACACATGTGAGTGGAGTGAGTGAGGCTAAAGTTTAGTCCCACCTCATGAGTTGAGAGAGAGTTGCACCTTTTTATAAGGTGGTCTCTTCTACCACTCGTATGAGCCTGAGAAGAGGAGACCTACACGCGCGCTCCTCCTCCTCGCTCGCCTCGCCACGCCACGCCTCGCCACGACGCTACCGCTGGTTGCGTGGATTGAGCCGAGCCGAGGACAGAGCTATGCACGTTGTCTATATTTTTGTTGCTCGGGAAAAATTAATGAGTCGTTAATTAATAATTAATGGACGCATTAATTACTGAACTGTTTCCGATTCTTTTGGATCGTGACGACTTGGACGTGGGATTTACTCCCACGACCTACCCGGCCCGCACTAGATAGTCAGGCAGACGTCTATCCTAGCCGCCGCCGCTTCGTATGGTTTCTCACCACCGTTCTAGATCATTGCGCCGCCAAGCAAGTCTTCTCCATCCCTTCTTTCGGCGTGCACCGAGAGAAGGGACAGCAGGCCTCCGGAACCCCGCCTCTCGTGATCCTTTACGGGAGAGGGGCGATCAGTTTTTTGGGGAGCGCACTCGCGATCGCTGGCAGCGATTTACTTCGCTGAATCCATTTACTTCTTTCCCGACCTCGGCAACCTCATCCTCAATGACATGGGCGACAACGTCAACGCCGGCGGTGCTACACCCGCTGCACCGTATGTGATTCTATCCTTCTTTTTCGACATCGTGGTAGAATTCATGTTTCTATTATGTGCCCTAGATGTGATCTGTTCATCTGTTACGCTAGTTCACATGATTAGTTTAATCTCTGCTATTGCTGTCATGATTTATCTTTTGTTTATTCGGATTAAATATCGTAGTAATTTGCTCATATTTCCAACACATTCAAGGGCAAATGCAAGAAGGTGAGTGATTGCCCTCGGACGGGTACAATGAAAGAGAATTCGCTAAGGTGCAAAGACAAGAAGAGTGGCGCCATAGAAAAGGCGCCTGCAGCTACTTAATAGATGATTCTCGGTCCCTTGATTCATCCTCATGGTCGGCTCGTCCTCACGGTTTGGGTCGTTACTGTGATTTTAGTATGGTCCACTATCTTTTGTTGGGATGTTTTTGTCAGGTTCAATTATGTTGTAGAAGCGTCAAGAGTTACGGCTCTTGTGTGTCGGGAGGGTTTGACGGATTGCATGTATACTCGCATGGTCTCATAATTGATGAGTATAGTACATTTATGATACTATGATTGTATCAGTTTTAGCTCGGTTTTTCGTAAATTAACTGAGCAATTCTCTTCATCTCAATTAATCGATAAGGCTATTTTATTGCCTCCGTTTCGAGATCCGCCTGTCATTGAACTGGTATTGAGAAATAACAAATAAACATAATAGTGTTTATTAGTGTCGCATAAAACCCGAAATGAGGCGTGGAAGTGGTAAGGCAGCGGGTTTTGGTCCCGTAACTCGGAGGTTTGAATCCTTTCGTCCCAGATTATTTCTGATGAAACTAACTGTGAAATCATATAGTATCCCGAGCGAGCGAAAGGAATTCGGTGTAGCTAGGCTTTGTTTATGCGTGTGGACGTGCGTAGGGCAGACCTGGCACAGGCACCTACTACCGCCACCCTACACTCCTCTCTTTACGATGGGATCAGGAGTCGGCGTCTGGACTCGAGCACGTACACGTATGTGCTAGACTCTTGCTTTGCTGGTGATGTGGACACGTCGCGTGCGCGGCCGGCGTTTCTACCGTCGAGCTAGCTAGCTGGGCGCGTGGCGGTGTCAGTGGGCCAGGCCAAACTCGTCGGCTGGCAGCCAATCGACGTCGACGCAACCGGCCGGCGCGAATACGAGCTCGATCGGTTAATCATGCCGGTCGGTCGCGTCGCGTGCGTGTCGCGCGTACGTGGGTGATCGATCACAGTATGCTGGATCGGTTCATCCTTGATCGTCCGGATGAGCTATCTGATCGGACGGATGTGACCGGGATGACGAACGAAAGCAGTGCGCATGGAAACAAAATCGCACTTTATAGTTTATCTGTGCAGAAAGAAGAGGCAAGAGCACTATAAACCCATAAAATTGCAATAGATGTGATGATTTAGTCCACAAACTTATAAAAGGTGATTACCTCATCCTTAAACTTGCAATGGATGTGAAGATTTAGTCCAGAGACAATCATAAGTTGACAAATGGCGCCACACTGGTCACGTTGGCACACCGCTCGGCCCGACATTTTTATGAAAACCCCCTCCACTTTTATAAAAATCATGAACATTATTGTGCTTACGCCTATGTGCCGAGGGCGGTGGTAGCAATCTGGCTAGAATCTGGATAGTTATCCCCATGCATGATCCTTGAGCACTGTATGTAGGTAATTTGTACATGCATGCACACGTACAGACATACACACGTGTGCTTATTTGATTCTTGGTCGCATCTTAACTCGTGGCTTGTATAAGTACTTGGTAATTCTGCATATAATAAAAAGAGGTGTTGTATCTTTGTTTTCAACTATAAAATAATTCATGAAATTATTGTTCATAAGAATCACCTTATAAATATGTAATTTCACATTACTTTTGGTCATATGTGAGGCATCCATGTCCACATCAAATATACTGGTATATATACGAGTACTAGCTGGTATGTGTGCATCTTGATTATAATTGATAAGGTATTGTACGTGTTGAGCCAGCTGAGTTGATTGCTGACTTGCTGATGGTCCGATCCTGATGCATCGGCAAGTGGTCTTGCGAGTTACACTCCACGCACAAATCAACAAACGTTCGCCGGTTTCAAAAGTCTGGAAAGTGAAAATCCTTTTGCTGCATGGGCGAATGTGTGCAGCAGCAAACAACAAGCAGGGAGCGGCAATGGCCGGCACTGAATTGGACCATACGAGGACGCAAGCGCGACTGAGCACAAAATGGCATAGAATAAGAAGATCAAGCAATGAATGAAAGTGTTCTAAAAATGTAAAGAATGAAAGTTAATTTAGAATTGAGATTGAACTTTGAATTTTGAAGCAAATTTTGTTGCCGTCTGACAAAATAAGCTCAAATATTTTAGGTATCCCCTATTGACAAAACTAATCGATTGGTTTTGAATTTTGATTGTGCTTGTTAAACACAAAGTATTTGTATAACTAATGTTTAGTGAGCTCTTGCGTAATTGCATTATATGTACATGGTTTTCTCCTTCGTAGATATCGCCACACCTAAGAATTAGTTCTGCCTCCGCCACTGGTAGTAATTAACACGGTTTCAGTATTGGTTTCAACAGCCACATAGTCCAACACGTTTTTCTTTGTTGGTGTCCAATCCACACGATGATGTACATTTGAGATTGAGTATCCAGAGCGCCTCAAATGGGTCTTACTGGCATTTGGTGACAGATCCTACTAAACAACCACAAGACAATGATCATTTTCATATAAACGGTGGCAACCCACTTAACATTTATAGATGCGACCAATTAGTCTATGCTTATTTTTCTCGGGCAATGCATATTTGCATTTTTTTGCGAGAATTACATATTTGCATTACATTACGCTAGGATGTTGAGCGGGTGATGGACAGTGGTGGTGGTTCATTCGGGTGAAATGTTTCCGATGGTTATATTTAGTTTGTTTCTGATGTCGAGCGACTGTCTTGCTTGTAGCGAGGCACAGTCTAGCCTCGTGTCAAGCAGCGCCTGGAACGGGCAAGCAAATTAGGGACCGCAAGCATTGAGCATTTTTTGCTTTTTTTTCACAGTTTTGCTTTAGTTTTACCTTTGCTTATAATTCTAAATATATCAATTATGAAAATCAATTTACATACATAATTGAAAAATGTTAGTCATGCATTTAAAAATGTTAACATGTATAGAAAAATATTTCTAATGTATACAAAAAATGTACAATGTCCGTGGAAAAATATAGACATCAAAACATACATATGAGAAAAAAGATAATCATGTATTTTAAAAAAAATAGGTCTGCATACAAATATATTTCAGGCGAATACAAAAGGTACAATATGTATACAAAGAAGTAGATATCAAAACATATATATGAGCGTGTTACCTGTAATAAGTTTTTTTGGCAGCTACTTTAGGTTATGGCCAAGAGTTGTGAATCATCCTTGATGTGGACTTTCGCCTTGTCTTTTCTAATAAAAATGTCGGGAGCAGGGCCCTCTGATTAAAAATTATAGATATGAAAAAAAATCGTGCGTGTGATTTCCCTAAAGGTGGAGGGGGTTTTCGTAAAAACACCTGGCCGAGCAGGTGTGCCACAACGCGGCCAGCATGGCGCCATTTGTCAACTTTTGTTTGGCTTTGGACTAAATCTTCATATACCACTAGTAGAAAATGGAGCTTTAAAACAGGTTCGTAAGAGCCTTTAGTGCCGGTTCTGCAACCGGCACTAAAGGGTGGAGACTAAAGACCCCCCCCCCCCCCTCTTTAGTACCGGTTCGGCACGAACCGCCACTAAAGGCCCACCACGTGGCGTGAGCTCGCGCCGTGGTATGGGGGACCTTTAGTACCGGTTGGTGTTGTTACCAACCGGTACTAAAGGTATTTTTTTTTGAATTTTTTTTGAAAATTTTGGAAAAAATGATTTTTTTTATTTTTAATTTTCGGAATTAGTTGATGATTTAGTCTCTAATCACCTCTCTTAACTGCTCATGTGTGGATCACTCATTCCAAATCGTCTAACTTCCCGGCCGGTCACCCATCCTCTCACTCCCCCAGCCAGAGCACGCTTAACTTCGGAGTTCTATTCCCCCTAATTTCCAAGTCTGCACTTATTGTTTTCCTGACAATGTAAGTTGTCAATCCTATTAAACCTCAGCAGTTTAGCTTGAGCATTAGGTCACACGTTTCACCGTTTGAGTTTGAAACTATTATTCTAAAAAAACAGTCATTATTTAGTAACACTAATATTTCTTGAATAAGTTTGACCATAGTTTGACCATAGTTTGACCAGATTTGACCAAATTCAAAAAATTGAAACAATTATTTAGTAACACTAATATTCTTGAATAATTATGTAGTAACATTAATACTTCTTGAATAAGTAGTTTGACCAGATTTAACCAAAATTTTAAAAAAACTGAAATTTGAGCATATCTTTTTTTCCTTTTGGAATTTGAGGGTTCTAAAAAATTGCAAACAGGCCGTAGGCGGTCAAAATCGGATGCAGATTTTCGTGCTGAGTTTTTTAATATATTACATTTTTTTCCGACATCGTATGCAAAAGTTATAGCCGTTTTACATTTTTCCTACACTTTTTGCAAAACATGTCCAAATTTAAGTTTTCAATTTTTCCTAACTAGTAGATGTAGTAATATAACTACCTCTCGAAGGATTTTATTTTTTGAAGTTTTTATCATTTTCTTTTGATTTTTTTAAAACTGAAATGGTGATACAAGGGAAGGGGGGTAGAGTTTGAAAATTGCCCTATAGTCCCGGTTTGTGTCTGCAACCGGGACTATAGGTCAGACCCCTTTAGTCCCGGTTCATGGCACGAACCGGTACTAAAGGTTAGCCCTTTAGTACCGGTTTGTGCCACGAACCGGTACTAAAGGTGATCGTGGGGCCCCGGCCTGACGCCAGCGTGCCACCACCCCTTTAGTACCGGTTCATGGCACAAACCGGTACTAAAGGTTCAACACGAACCGGCATTAATGCATAGCCGTTCGAACCGGCACTAATGGTACCATTAGTACCGGGCCAAAATCGAACCGGGACTAATGTATCTCACATTAGGTCCTTTTTCTACTAGTGTACATTGCAAGTTTAGGGATGAGGTGATCACCTTTTGCAAGTTTGTGGACTAAACCATCACATCCATTGCAAGTTTGTGGGTCTATAGTGCTCTTCCCTCCAGAAAGAAGAATACGATCCAGAATTGCTTGTCGGTCGGGTCGGTCCGGGCCTGCGAATGATGAACTGGTGGTTTTTTTTTGGAGTGACATGACTACTCCTAAGTTCTAATAACAGAGGAAAGAACCTACCCCGTCCATTCCATTCCAAAATGTAGCCTATAAATTTTTACTCTTCCAATGTAAGAAGGCCGAGGACGTGGAGTTTCTCAGCCTGAGCTCAAATGAGCTCGGGTGAACAGTAAAGAAAACATCATTATTATTTTGACAAACATTAACAAAAGTTCTAAGAGCTTGCAAAGATTCGTCTTGAAATCACATTTTTGGAAGTGGTGGCAAAAAAAAATTGATACTTCAAAAATGCTACTTTCGAAAGTATTTTGGAGCACTTATTTGTTTTTTTTCACAACTTCCACAAATGCGATTTCATAATGAAATTTTATAAGGTCTTAGAACTTTTATCAATGTTTGTCATGAAAAAACAGATTTGTTTGCATTTTTTTCTATTTTACTGTTCAACTAAGCTCATTTGAGCTCGGGCTGAGAAGGTTACTTTTCGAGGAAATTTGGCAATTGTTGGTATGTATGACATTATCAAGAAAGCGTGTTGTGTAAGCCTGTCTGGTGAAGGAGTGCTTGAACACCTCCTATGTCTAAGGGACTCGGGCATTCATGTTCTAGGGTTGCCTAACCTGAGAGAGACGATTCCTACAACGGCTTGGTATTTGTGGTTTTTCAAGGGAGAAAACCGACCCATGGAGAGAATACACAAAGTGCAGCTCAAATCCAACTTGCAATCCGGGGGCCAGCAGCGAACTTCGTGATTGCATGCAAACCTAAGGCGAGAAGGCGAGCTATATGGCTTGGTCAAAGCCTCGCTCAGGTTATACGAAACTTAATGTAGATGCTGGGTTTGATCACGCCATACTCAATGGTACGGTTGGCGTTGTTCTTCCGGATCACAATGGTAAATTCCTTGCCGCAGCGAACGAAGGACTGGACTTTTGTTATGACTCATTTTCTGCTCAAGCAACTGCTGTGAGATTTGGGCTAAATTTGGCGGATGTAGTAAGATTGAGGTGGTCTCGGAGAGCGAGGAGGTTATTAGTGCTTTGAAGGAGGGAGTTTCCAGCTCAGTGGCAAGTCCCATTTTTTATGATTGTTATTGCATGTCTTTAGCTTCTAATCACGTTTGGTTTGATTCTTGTAATAGAGATAGTAATCAAGTAGCCCATAAATTTGCCAAGTTGGCGAAGTTCTCTTCTCATAGCATCTGGATGGATTCCCTCCGGAGGCGATGATACCCTACCTTGTAAGCGATGTAGTTTTAATTGAATAAAGGAGGAGAAAATTTATCAAAAAATGTAGCGTATAGATTTTTTTTTCAAAATGGCATAGCGTATAGATTTTTCAGAAGTCAAATATTACAATCTTTGACTATGCTAGACAAAAAAATATGTACATTTACATACCAAATGCATATAATTGAATACATCATCAGTTATATTTTTATGTTGTATGTTAAGATTGTACATGTAAATAGATTCTCTGTAAACCCGGCCAAAGTTTACTTTGTTTGACTTTTCAGAAATTCTATGCGCACTATGTTATGGATGGAGAGAGTACTACTATATAGTCATGAAATATAAGCAGCCAGCTCGATATAGAAAGAAATGCTTGGGGCCGGCCGGTTAAATTCTGTATCATGCACTCAATATATTCACGCAATATGTATCTTCTTTTCAAACCCTAAGGTTTGAGCTCGTCCTCGGGTCGGATTCGGATCCTTTTCTCTGTACGTATGTGCAAGCATCGATGTCTCCCACCACCTGACCTGATGATCCATATCGCGCACACCACTAATTGCACTGATGCAGATGCCATGGTACGGACGTACCGGCTGTACTAGCTGGAGCAACATATATACCTCCAAGCGAAGATGCTTTGCGTACACGCATGATCCAAGCAGCTCCTGCTTCCTACTCTGTACACATACGGCCGGACGCAGCCTGGTGAATGCATGGATCCCCGCTACGTGCTCACGGCTCACGGGCGCGGCAAAGCTAGCTACCAGCACGTGACAAGTTGGAGGTGTCACCATGTCAGGGCGCAGGGCCGTAGCCTACGCGCGGAGGCGCCGTGTCCGCCGACGGTTGCCAAATACAGCTGCGCAGCGTTGTGGATCGGCGGCGTGTGCCGTGCATACATGGGTAGCGCGCGGTTTTGCCCACCAAACAGCGGCGCGCGTTGTCCCGCCGCTGCCCGCCGCTTAGAGCATCTTCAGCGTGCCCCCCCTCCCCCCCTCCCTTTTTTTTCCCTTCAGAAAATTTTCCACGCCGACGCCAAAAAACCGGCTCAGTCGCGCCCTCAAGAGCCCGTTTTTTGTCGGTTTGGGCCGAAACTAACGCCGGTGGACCCAGGCCGAACCCGGCGTGCTAGCGGCGCCCGGGGCGCTCGTGGCGCGAAAGAGCTGCGGGCCCACCGAGTCAGTGACACTGCCTCGTCGTCCTCACAACGCCTCGATTTCCCGCGGGGAATCAATGGCAAGGTTGCCGCCGGTCAGCCTTGCCATTGATTCCCTCGAGAATGGCGCTTCCGCAGGCGGCAGCGCCTCCTCCCGCCCGCAGCGTCACGCACGGCAGCGGCTATAAAAGCAAGGCCTCCTCGCCTCGGCCACACCGCCCTAGCTGCCGCAAGCTCTGCCTCCCCTCCCCCGGTCCGCAGCCGCCCCCGCCGGGCCTCGCCTCCCCTGACGCCCCAAGCCCATCCAATGGCCGAGCAGTTCCCTGGCGATGGGGCGGCCGCCAACGGCTTCGGCCGCCGCTCGCTCCACGAGAGGGAGGCCTACCTCTTCTTTGAGGCGAACATCCCGGCGCCACCGGACATGCGCGCCGGGCCGACGGGATGGAGACTCAGCGCTGGTGGAGTCCCTATCCCCCGGTGCCCGACGTCGACGTGCGTCCGACCTCTTTGCCGCCGAGGTCGACCGCATGCAGGCGTCGCTCACGGAGGAGCAGCGCGCCCTCCCGCAGTAGTACGCCGACAACCACGCGTCGTGGGCGGCGTACTTCCAGCACCGGCAGGCTCAGCGGCTGGCGTCCACCAACGGGGTGCCAGTGATGGGGGGCATGAAGAACAGCGAGGGGCGCCGCCTATGGTGGGGCACCCCCGGCCGCACGCTCCACGAGGTATTGGAGTACCTCGAGGGCGGCAATGACCCGCCGCTGGCATACGCTGCCCTGGCCGCCGCCGGAGCGCCGGGCAATGGATGCCTAGGAGGTTCGGCTCCTCCTCGTCTTCCGTCTCTCGCTCCTCCTCCCGCTCCTCCTCCCACTCCATCGGCATCATCATCAACAAGGGTGGCGGGCGCGCCTCCTCCTCGGCTCCTCCCCGCTACGTCAAACCGAAGATGGAGCCGGGGCTCACCGCCGTGAAGACGGAGCCCAGGCTCGCCGAGCTCGACGACGCCGCGGCCTTGAAGTGGGCGCATGATGAATAGGCACGGACGGAGCTGGAGCGCCAGCGCCTCGCCTACGAGCGGTTCGCCGCTCGGCGCCGTGAGCGCGACGAGGGAGGCGTCGTCGTCCTCGATGACAGCGACGAAGACGCGCCGCCGCCACCGGTCCGCCTGGGCGACGGCGGGCAGGGGTCCATCAGGGGCGGCCGCGTCAAGGAGGAGAAGGCCGACGAGGACGACGGCGGGGATGGCGACGACGTCGGCGACTTCGCCGCGCTCAGCGACTTCTTTGCCCCGTAGTTGTAGTAGCGGCCTTTAAAAAAAACTTTGTTATGTAATGTCAAATATTTCTCTAGTTTGCCGAACTTTGCCGAATTCCTTTTTTTTAAAAAAATACGGCTTCTGGGGGCGACCCTGGGGCCGACGGCTGGGGACCCGAAAGCCCCCATGCTGATTTTAGCGCCGGCTCGTCTCCATGCGACGATTTTACGCGCCCCCTTGGGGGGGGGGGGGACAATGGCTGGAGATGCTCTTAGGATGATGGGGCGTTCCCAGCCGGCGTCAAGCAGCCGGAAGAGATGTTGGGTCGGCCGTCGGCGTATGCGTTGGCGCTTGTGCGGGGGCTTTCAAGGTGGGTGTTGGTGTGTAGCGGGGGAACTACCTGAATAAATAGTTTTTCACCTAATATTATCCACATTAATTAACCGTCAATTGATTGACTTTAGCTAATGGGTTAGTCGATTTTCGGATTCTCGAAGAAATTCGCCGGAGGAAGGCCAGAGGGGAGGAAGGAGAAGGAAGGGGCTCGCCGGAGGGCTACCACATTATCTATCTTAGGGTTTAGGGTGGGGGCGGTGGTGGGGCTTTGCCAGAGAAAAAAATTGGACTCGGACGGGGCTAGAGGGACGTCTAGGGGTGGCGGAAGGTCGGTCGTGGGGGGAAGGGGGGGCTTCAGCGTAGGGTGGGGCGGCAAGGCGGTCGCCGGAGCGCCGACAACCGCCAATCGTGGTCGCGGGCGGTTCAGCCGACGGCCTATGCGGCGGTCTGGGAAGAAGAAGGCCAACTAAAGGAAGAAGAAAGCCAGGCGCCAGTGGATCTTCATCGTATGGTTGAAAATGGTCGACTGACCCAAATTCAGAAGTCACACGACTTACGTCTAGCCATGCCCGATTTTATCCGAACGATACAAAATTGGTCAAAGAAAAGTAAACTAGACAAAAAGCAATGCAAAATAATGCACAAGACATGCACTACACCACCTTACGGAATGGGGGTCGTTTTTGTTTACAAAGTCCACTGCCTGTTTGTTTCATAAGTCCTAGAATTTTTTTTAGTACCAAATAAAAAGTCGCTGGTGCCTAAAAAGTTCATACATGTTTGGTTCCTGCGACTAAACATGGACCTATGGACCATGCTACAACTAAAAGTCCCAAAAAAACTCTCCTTAAGGGTCTTCTTTTATAAGTCACAAATGCCCACTTTAAGTCCCTATAGTCCTTCCTATTTGATTTAGATGAGACTAAAATGAACTTTTTTAAGTCCCTACATCAATAAGTTCCTATAAATAAACACCCCAAAATGAAGTAGATTATTAAATAGCACGACTAACCATGTGAAAAGCCTTTCGTATTCCGAGCTAATTAACATGTTGCAAGTGGTATATTTTTCTCTATGGTTGTATGCAAAGTTTATATTAATAAGTATCATTGTACGAGGCAAGAATCTGACCCCACTGGTGGAAAAAAGGCCTTTGGTCGCGGTTCGCAACTGCCATTAGTCGCGGTTGGGCAACCGCGACCAAATAAGCGCGACTAATGCCCCCCACCTTTAGTCGCGGCTGCTTAAGAACCGCGACTAACGGCCCGTCCACGTGGCGCCAGCGGTTGCTAGGCGGAGGACCTTTAGTCGCGGTTCTTACGCCAACCGCGACTAAAGGCCGCCATGTGTTTAGGGTTTTAGCCCCCCTAAACCTGTTTTCTGTTTAATTTGTATTGTTTTATTTCTTTTGTGCCACGTGTTTAGGGTTTTAGCCGCTTGTCACGGCGCACGCTGGAGAAGCCAAGGAAGGTGATGCGTCATGGGCGGGCGTCGCGCCAAGCGTGAGCCCAAGAATGTGTCGAGGCGTTGGAGAGCGCGGCAGACAGGAAGTAGCCGGAGGTGGCCTTGGCCGGATGCACTACCAAGTTGCGTCGAGGGCGGGCGAGCGAGGCGGCGCGCGCGCGGTGGGCGAGGGAGGCCGGTCGGCGGCGTTGAGGGCGGGCGAAGCGAGGCGGCAAGACGAGGCCGGCCGGGCGGCGCGCTGTAGGCGAGGGCGACGGGCGGCAAGGCCGAGGGCGAGGGCGACGGCGGGCGGCGTCGAGGGCGAGGGCGACGGCGGGCGGCGTCGAGGGCGCGGCAGAGACGAACAGGCGAGAATCGGAATCGGAGAAGACGAGAATCGGAGCCTTGTATTTATAGCCCCCCCCCCCCTTTAGTCGCGGTTGGCGACGAGACACGTGAGGGGCTTTAGTTGCGGTCGGCCTGGCAAACCGTGACTAAAGGTGCCGAGCCTTTTAGTCGCGTTGTCCCGGCAAACCGCGACTAAAGACCTCACGCGCGCCACTGGCCACCGAGCGCCACAGGGCTCAGCCTTTGGTCGCGGTTCACCTCCAGAACCGCGACTAAAGGTCCCATTAGTCGCGGTTCCTACAGCTTCGCGACTTATGGGGCTGGACGGAAGCCTGTTTTTCCACCAGTGCCCAATCCTTCTCCGAAAATAGTAGTAGTCTTTAACAAGCCATACCCGCGCGGCTGCACGCCGCGCCCCGTCGATAAGTGGAGTTTATAAATGATGTTTTTGTTGTATATAATTAATTTTTGAATTAAAGTAAGAATACTACGTGGATAAAGAAAATTCTCAAAAAAGAAAGTAATGCTTAGGAGCAAACTGGAAAGAACACATTTATTGTCACCATGTATGCATGGTGCATCTTAGACAACATGAAATACACGCTGACGCTGTTCTAATAACACAACACCATATTTATTCCTAACATACACCATTCTACTTTCATTTTTGGTCTACATCATTCTAGTTGACATCACTACGGGATTGTTTCCTGTAATGAGGTAGTAGAGGGCATTTGCAATTTGTTCCATGCAAGATGGTTTGACGCATGTGTATGTAATGATTGGATCATTCATCCGGAAAAAAATGATTGCATAATTAGTCTGTGCGCAGCGAGGATACATGTACAATGAAATTATTTCTCCGTCACATATTTTTGCCAGAACTCTAGTCTCCCTCTTGAACTCATTTTGTTGGGCAGTTATTTGGACGGGACATGTTGAATTGCCATTGTTTGGTGCATGCATTCTCTTGTGTTGAGAGTAGACTTTGCTTTGTGACCTAAAGTGTATGGTAGTTGTGAGATTACATGGCAATTGTGATCGCCGTTAGTGATGGTATAGTGAGAGAACTATATTCCAAGGATACTGGGCAGTTTCTTATTTGGCTGCATCCAGAGTTTTAGTTAGCTAACCTGTGAATGTAGCTTTGTGTCAAAGTCGCCTAGTTGATGTGGTAGTGTGATGAAGCTAAATTCACAAACTAAGATTTTGCGCTCCAAAATATGACTGGCAGATAAAGGAGTCTTTGAAGAACATGCGTGTAAAAAAAATGTAAGCTCTTTATAAAGATTGGATACCGAAAATGACAACTTACACCAATATCATGCATCATCATGTTGATATAGTAAGTATTTTAACATGGCTTGAACATGGCAGTACTTTACAATCTTAGTACAAATAAAATCTGGCCCAACATGCACTAACATCCGAGACAAATTGAATAACAAAGAGATTTAAAAATCTGAGGAAATAGCTGGAAACAAGGAACAACATAAAACTTAAAACTTAATGTGAATATGTTTCAAACATTCAAACATCCGAGAGTAGCGGCACCTTCACAATTAATATTCTCTGTCAAAGTTCTGAAGAGAATACCGCGTCAGATCTGCTGTTAAACCACGACAGAACCAAGTAAAAATTTATAATCTTCAACACCTCAGATATAAAAATATGAAATGCCATACAAAGAACACAAGATTGCATAAAATAATATTATTAATTCTCTGGTGTTTCGATGAAAATACATAATCTGAAATACAATGTCGGAAACATAACAGTGAAGAATCACCTTTTAAATTCTTCATAGAAAGGAACACATAACCAGGTAATTGAAAATAATATCATACTAACAATAAATCCTTATACACGATTGTTTACAATACTACTTCTTATTCCATTTAAAACTGGCTGCTTTTTCACATTCATTTATTATGCTTAACAAACATATTTGAACTGTATACATTTCAATGTGTCAATGATAATATGTTTTATAAAAAGGAAAAAGAATAAAGAATAAACTTATAAATATACAGAATAGTAGCATAAGAATCTTATCTGGATTACATGACCTGTAGTTAACGCAAGCGTGAGTCTGCAAATGAAAATCCAGCCAGGCAAATAAAATGAATTAGCTGACAAAAATCAGGAGATGTAGTACCTAATGAAAGGAGAAAGAGGAGGCGTCATACTCCATAAGACACAAACGCACAGAATACAATATCACAGGAATTGAAGGAAGGAGATGAACTTTCATTATACGTGCCTGGGAGGAAGATAGTAGCAGCATGGCAGCGTGCGAGAGGAATGCCAGCACATGGAGGCGCTTGTTTCGTCAGGTCGTGAGGGAGGTGCGCGGGTGTCCGTGGGCAGCAAAGGATGCAGGTGGGGCTTGGAGATGGCAACGCGAAGTAGCTCCCCCGCGACGGTTTTTCACGGTGGAGCAGCTTGAACTGCGTAGCCGGCTCCGCCGTGGTGGTGGTTGCTGGTCCTTCATCGTAGGTACCCGACTGGCGCCACTCCCGCTCGAAGGCGAGAGACATGCTGGAGGAAGCCTTGATGGGTGGGGACGGCGATGCAAGTTCTCGCGCTGCAGAGCAGGAGCGGCATCGGCTCGACAGGACTCTTGCCCAGTACAGGCCCTGATGGCGGCAACACAGCCCCGCTCTGCAACTGCATCCTGGGAGATCACTGGTCCTTGTGCAGCCCACTGACCGCACACCCATCGGCCTGTTGTTGATGTCCCGGATGGCTTCCAGTCTTTCCACGGCTCCCCTGCAGCAGTAGGTTACCACGAACTGTAGCATGAAAAAGAAAGAAAAATTATGATATAGGAAAGAGATGGGCAGGCAACGACAGCGAGTGAGCGAGAACATCAAGAACAAATACAGAACGGCGCGCTCCGTGACGTACGTCCGCTCTTCCCCTTGTTCTGCCGGACTTCCACCCGGCCCCGCTCCTGGGAGTCTTCATCGACATCTCCGACTCCGCCATGCCCGACTTCGTCCCTGACCGCCACTGGTCTGATCTAGACCACACACACCGCCACCGTCGGCGGCACCGACGTCTTTCTCACCCACGTCCCTGACGTTGAAGATGAAGGGTCCGGCCAGGATCATGCCTCTGCCGTCCACGGCGACGCCTCTAGATTGAACGATCGAAGCGAGGCCGACCCGATACACCGAACAAAGCAGCAGAACGGCCTGAAACACCACGCCGGCTAATCGCAGCCAACGCAGCCGAGAGAAAGCAAAGATCTATTTATAACCCACGAAAGGCAGAAAGAGAAAACGAAAATGAACACGGGACGTCTAGCGCGAGGTCTCTAGATTGAACGCTTGAAGCGGCACCGATTAGCAACAACCGCGTCTCTAGATCTGGTGATCAAAGCGGTAGAAAACACAGGAAAAATCAGCACCAACGGGAAAAAATCAACACACTCTAGAAAGGCCAACCAAAGCGGCACCGATAATTACATGAGAAAACACCGGTTGGACCAACAGGCGACAGCGGCATGCACGCAAACCACAACATCAGGAATAGAAAGAGACAAATCGATTAATTTAAATAGGAAAACCACAGCGTCAGGGATAGAAAGGGAAGATTGATTAATTCAAATAGAAAGAAGCACCGAAGAAGGGAAGCATGCATGACAGCGATGCTGCCTCACATGCAATCAAAAAACGCTAAGCCAACCAAGCCGATCGCAACTCACGTTCAAATTTTTTGAACCAAATAGCCAAGTACACAAGTCATTTCTACACCGCCAGGTACCAAAAGAGGGCACGTGCCACGACCAAAACTCACCATGGGTCATTTTCAGCCAAATGGCTAAATATTGGAGCGAAAACCTTGCCTGCAATAGAGGCTTGGGTATAGATGCAAATTGTGTTTTTTGATAGTGGCCTTGTATTTTAAACCGGAAGGAGTAGCATTTAATAAACACTCTCTACCAATTGAGCTAAATTACATATACTGATATACCTGCAAATTATGCTATTTGAGAGCATTTTTAATCATCCCCTAATAATAGGGATGTCAAAAAATTGCAGATTTTAGAAATTAGACCTGTCTATGCGTCCCCAAAAGGTTAAAGTCCTAAAATACTTTTGGGACAAATCAAAAACCAAAAATCCTGTAATAGGTTTCTTAACTTATTAAACCACTCTCCCCACTAATGAATTTCACAGTGGGCCCCACACCTATTTTTGCTCTAATCTCTCCATGTAATTGCGTAATTTTCCATAGCAAACCCCTTCGTAGGTTTATCATTGTTCATCAAAAACCGCCTCCATAGGTTTATCATTGTTCATCCAAAGATTGGCAGAATGCGATCATTCCAATGTAATACAAATTTCCGAGAGGAACATTTTGGTTCCAACTGATGCCGCGATTGGTGCCAACCCTCTTTATTCATATTATCTTGCTATGCTATTACTTATTTGGTCACAATGCCTGCTACTTATTCCATGGTGAGATGCGGCAAGATGTATGTCGATGTCTTGCATATGAGCCTGCTCGTTTGCTTTGACGTGTTGACAATCATGAGGTATTGACCTCGTGGTCAGTTGGTTCTTACAAGTATGTTGTTACCAAAGCTTGGTGGATCCATGTGTGTAGACATCAGGCAATGTTTACTCATCTGAAGAATGAATTCAGAGCTGCAGTGGAAAGTATCAATACCAAGAAGTAACTAGGGAGCATCTAGAATTGTTATTGGTTTAGCATGAAATTCAGTTTCACTCATCGATTTTTCAAATCACAATTTTCCTCAATGTCTATCGCATCAACATAGCAGTCGAGAGTTTGCATCCTCATGGATGTTTGTCTCCAGTTTGTATCGCTTTGGATAAGACCATAAAGTAACGTTTTCAACCCAATATATATGCAAGTCAGAATGTTACTAGTGATGTAAATTGGACACAGCACGGTCACACAATTCTCCAAACATGGAAGGAATCAACGGACCACTGTGTGTACAGTAAGAGAGGTACTCGTCAGGGCTTGTTCATATGTTTTTTTTTTGCTGGTAGGGCTTGTTCGTATGTGCCCATATGTGTACCCAATCCTTGAGAAAACTTGATGAACAATTGTTGTCAGGAAACAGCTAAACATACACAAGAAACAAAACGCTGTAACAGTGCCAAACCAAATACAACAACAGATTGGTATCTTTTCATGTCGGCAAATCCCAATACTCCACCCCATACATTGATACATATACATGCATGCATTACACTCACGGACACACACCCAACTATTACAATCTGGCCACAAACAGCTGAACTTTAGATAGTACTACTATTCAAAAATTTAACATAAACACTGCATGCTTGATTCATGCAGACATTTTTCAAAACAAATCAAGCAAATATATGCAAACACAGAATTCAATGACGATTACCAAATTACAAGCAGCTTCTTCTGCATGCTTGATGAATTGGCGTGCTCGATCTACAGACACCTTCCTCCATAGCCTGCACTCGTGAATAATGCCTGCTTGATCTCATCGGTGCTTGTCACTCGGCTCCTCCCTTCCTCCTATATACACCACACACACCACGCATCGACAATCGAATTAGAGATTATAATGGTGCAGAGAACATGTATATTCAGGCAAGAAATTAATGGAAAATTTGGCTCCTCCAAAAAAAGACACACGATAATTCCTTACTCGTGAGCATGATGCCTGCATGGCGAAGTCGCCGAAGCAGCTGATGACGCACTGCTCGATCTCCAGCCCCAGCACCTCCAGCGCGCTCACCGTCGAGATCAGCACGCCGGGGCTTGTGGCGCAGCAGATGTCGATCCTCGTTCCGCCGTCGCCCTGCTTCTCGATGACAAACTGTATGGATAAAAATTTAGTTCAGACTTTATGTCTGCATCCTGTAATTTGATCAGTTGCCTACGAGAAGTGTGTACCTTGGTGGAATTCCTCATCGGCATCTCCTCGCTGCTACCGCTGGAGAAATTCTTCGTGGTGTTCAGCAGGTTCAGATCCTCCGGCGTGGCGCCGATCTCCTCCTCGAGGGTTTTGATCCGCTCAGTTAGCTCATTCACGTAGTCTATGGTGTCCCCGAGGATCGAGGTCCTATCCATCTGCAGATTGATCGATTGATTCGATCTAAAGATGTTAACTAAGGTCCACAACTCACATTATAACTCACTAGCTAGGTTAATTAACTAATTACTCCCTCCGTCCGGAAATGCTTGTCGCAGAAATGCATAAAAATGGATGTATCTAGAACTAAACTACGTTTAGATACATCCATTCTTCCGACAAGTATTTTCGGACGGGGGAGTAGATCACAGGACAATGCGAGTTGCGAGTTGCCACACACCTTGGTAATCTTGGGCACGATGGAGCGGAGCATGGAGAGGCGGTCGTTGAGACGCTTCCGGCGCCGCCTTTCCGCCATGAGGTTCTTGGACGTAGTGCCGCCGTTGAGTTTGCTTCTAGCGTGGGCACCGGAGAAGGCGCCCCTGGTCATCTCCGAGCTCTCCCCGGCGACACCTGCGAACACGAACGGCGCCGGGGACGACGACGACCCGCCACCACCGTGATGCAGCTTGCCGCCACTTGTGCCGTTCTGCGCCATGGCGTCCTGGATGCCATACGCCTGGCCAGTCGCGTGGACGACCCCGGGCTTAGGTACGCCGCCGACGCAGCTGCCGTAAGGGTTGCATACTTCGCTGAGGCAGTCGAAGTTGAACTCCTCGTGCGGCCGGTGCGGAGACGTGGCCGGCGGTGGCGCCATGGGCTGCTGAAACGGCCCGACAAAGCCCATGCCGCTGCTCGCCTCGGTGGTGCCCTCGCCGCCGTAGAAGAGGAGGTCGCTCGTCGTCATCATGCTGCTGCCCGGATACGCCTGCCACGGAGCCGGCGATGGCGCCTCCTCCCGGCGCAGCGACATGAGCTCGTCCAGGAACGATTGCTCGTCAAGCTGATCCATGCCGCCCAAGTTCTACTCCCAGCAATAGAATATGCCTGCTTCCCTTAATTTCTATCCCAGCTAGCTTGCGCAAACTCCTCACGCTTATACTCCCAGCTAGCTGCAAGCAACACGGCAGTAGCAGTAGCACTGCCACAGGTCCACAAGAACACGACACGGCCAACTTGCAGCTAGCTAGAGTCCAATGGCAGCGTAGGGCTGGGGCAGGAGGGGGATCGTCACGGAAGGAAGCAACCTGGGAGTTAAATGCGGTGTGACAAACCCAAGCGACAATCATTCCTTGGCATCAACTGGCTAGTCACTGATCTCTGGTGTGGTCACGGCTGGCTGGCTGCACCGGGTTGATCAGGCAGAAAATGGCGAAGCTACCCTGAGAATGGAATGGAATCTCCCCATTATTTTAACTCTTTGGGAGGGCGAGTTGGCACGGGCTAATCAGGGATCTTGTTCTTGTTTAATGGAGTGAATTGCAAAAAACATCGACATTGAAGGCTAGGATTGCAGAAATCACAATTCTACAGTTTTGTGCCAAAAATCACTAATTTTGAGGCTAATTTTTTTGTAAAAAACACTAGTCAATGGTTTAGGCCGTTTTAAGCACAATTATGACACGCGGGTCTCGCTGGATAGTGTGACGTGGCAAAAATAAAAACTAATTACATCCCAATATAATTTTATTTTGCAAAAAGACCCCTGAAAGAAAAGCAATCGGGTCCTCCTTCATCCTCCATCGGTCCCACGGTGGACGCCGGCGACACTCCCTCCCCGTGCGCGGGCCGGCGCATCTGCTACTTGCTCCGGCGGCGGGATGAGGGGGGGGGGGGTCTCCGGCGTGGTCGGGGACGGGCAGGTCGGCTCGGGTTCGCAGGCTAGCGGGGGTGTGGCAGCATTCGGGTTCGCTGGCCTGACCGTCAACGAGCGGTGGGCGGCGATGGCTGGATTCCCTTCCAGATACCGCCAGAACCGGTGCTAGTCAACGCGAGCAGGCTGGGGAGCGGCAGGTTTCGGCGCGAGGGGGGCTGGGTTGGCGGCGCCAGCTCATGGATCCAGTGACGAATGGGGCAGCACGGCGGCACGAGTTCCTCCTCCAGCCTTGACGAGCACGGCGAGTGTGGCGGTGGTGCCAGGGTGCACGCCGACGACGGTGGGTGTCTCTGCGCCGACCGACGGCGCCGGTTCCGGCTGCCCCGGCAGCCTCGGCCGCACGCCGGCGAGGTCAAGCGCGCCGACTGCAGAGTTACTGTTGCTGCTGGCACTCTGTCGTGATTCCCTCCTCTTTTTTTCCTGAAAACATGACCGCCCTTTTACACTTTAGTCTTTGCAATTATATCTATTTGTGTTCTGTTATGGCGTGCCACGTCACCCTGTTCAGCGGGTCCCATCTGTCATAACATGATTAAAACGAGCGAAACGGATGACTAGTGTTATTTGCAAAAATTAGCCTCGGAATTAGTCGTTTTTGGCAAAAAAACTGTAGAATTGTGGTTTCTGCAACCCTAGTCTTCAATGTCGATGTTTTTTTGCAATTCACTCTGTTTAATGACGAAACTTGTTCTTGTTTATTTAATGAAAGAATGACGATCTCGGTCGCCAGTGCTGAGGGGGGTCGCCGGATCCACGTGTGTGAATTGTTTTAGGCATTAGTTTCTTAGGATTTTGGGTTGATTATCGTCATTGGCTTCGGCGATGGCGATGGCGGCGCCGACAAATAAATCTTCAAATCCTTCCCCAACGAGGCGATCCGCTTTTGTGATGGGGAAACCAGACTGTTCAAATAAGGATGGTGGGATGGCGACGGCATCCTCGTGGTGGACCTGTGTCCTCGGGCTTCACCGTTGCGATGGCATTTGCTCATGCGCCAGCGTGGAGCTTGGGAGGTAGTCTACGAGCGGATGTAGATTGTGGTCCCCATTGACGGCATCCGGAAGATAGTGGATCTGGGTTTGTGGTTTCGTGGCAGGCAGGTATGGTTTCCTGCTCCGACGTCTTAGTTGGGCGGGGGTGCCAGATCTAGAGTTCGATGACGTGTCCGGGTTGTTACCCCGGTCTGAGTCGTTCAACAGCAATGGCTTCGCCTTTGTTGGCGAGCCACCTTGGAGGTCCGAAAAGCTGCATATCAGTGATGGAGTCACGTCGAGCTCGGATGCGGAGGTGATCCGTCATTTTCTCCTTTGGTGGCTGCGATGGTGGTGCTAGAGGCAGGTGATGGGCGTTGATGTTAAGTTCAGATGATTCTTCAGTCTTGTTTGTAATTTTATTTCTTGGCTTGTGTTTCTGTGCGCAAAGGCTATAGTTCTGTTGTCTTTTCAGTTTTGTCAAGTCGGTATATACGTGGCTTGTACTAGAGTACTCCTTGTACTATAATCCTTATATGATATAAATAAGACATGTATTATCATGAAAAAAAAAGATAGAGCTGCCGTTTTGGCAGCTCGGCCACCGTGACAGAGCTACTAGGATCGTTTTCGCCGTCGATCGGAGCTGCGCGAGCAGCTCGCTTTGCTAGCCGCGTGGCCGTCTCGATCGGGCGGGTCAGGCCTGCCGCCTGCTGCCGTGGTGATCGCTGCGCTGGCGACGCAACCGGCCGGCGCGAATATTAGCTCGATCGATCGGTTAATCATGCCGCCCGGTTGCGTGAGTGATGAGTCCTGAAAGATCGACTGGATCGTATGGGTCTCGTTGTCTGGCAGATTTAGGGGGTACTACTTAACTAGTCTTTGATCATCTTGATGAGCTTTCGGATCGATCATGACTCGTGCATGGAGACAAACGAAAACAATGCGCACGCACTACGGACCAGAATTATTGGTTGCCGATCGACCGATCAACCGGGCCTGCACGCATATGCATTATTATTCGTGTCTCCGTACGTGCACTTGATGATCCATGTCGCCACGGCGGGTCGGTCCCTTGCGCAAACCATTTAATGCAAGTGCGCAAGTACCGGCGACTGCACTGCAGCAAATATCCAAGCGGAGATGCTTTGCGTACGCGCAAGCTCTAAGGCCTGGCCTCATGGGGTCAATGGAAGGAGTGCGATGTGGTTGACGAAAATAACTCTGGTGCAACGTTCAGAAGCCCAAATAGCCAAGGCCCACTCGGGCAATTAAGATGGTTATCAACGGGAGTGATGTTATGTTTAAGACATGTGGGTCTCACTTGACAGTGCATCTAGTTACGGCCCCACTTGGCAGTGCATCAGGTGAGACGTGTCCCATGCCTGTCTAAATCAGGTGAGACGTGACCCGTTGCTCCCTCCTCTTCGTTCTCGGCGGTGAGCCGGCGATGGCGCCGGAGCTTTTTTTCTCGGTGACTGCAGCGGCGGAGCTTTCGTTCTCGGTGACGGCGGCGGCTATGGTGAGTGAATCTGGAACCCTTGTCATGTTCCCCTCCTTGTCAAGTTAGATCTCACTGCATTGTCTCTGTTTCCCTTGTTTTTGGTCGATTTGATCCAGATTTGGGTGCGGCAGAGGGGGACTGACCACGATCACTGGTGGAAAAACAGGCTTCCGTCCAGCCCCATAAGTCGCGAAGCTGTAGGAACCGCGACTAATGGGACCTTTAGTCATGATTACGAGGTGAACCGCGACCAAAGGCCCGCCTGTGGCGCTCGGTGGCGGTGGCGACGTGAGGTCTTTAGTCGCGGTTTGCCGGGACAACCGCGACTAAAGGCCTTTTCGGCACTTTTAGTCACGGTTTGCTGTGCCAACCGCAACTAAAGCCCTCCCCTATATATACCCATCCAGCAGCCAACACTTAGCCATTTGGAGCCATTCTCTTCACAAGTGGGTGTAGGTTTGCTTTTGGTTCCTCTTATGCACATAAGGTGTTTGATGAAATGCCCCAAGAGCATGAAACAAACATGACATGAAGTGTCGAGCCACACTCCTCGATCGCGGTTAGCAACTTGATGAACCTTTGATGTGTCATTGATAAAATATGCATGTGTGTAGTTCATTGTTTAATTTATATTGTTTGTAGCTAGTTAGTTTAACAAATGCATGATGGTTAATTATATATTTTATATTATAATAATGCAGATGAATCAGCAATGGATGTACGGTAACCGACTCTCCGGCGAGTTCACTACGGGTTTGAAAGATTTCCTCGTAGTGGCTAATGCGAACAAGCGGGGGTTTTGTTATCATCCATGTGTTATCTGTAAGAATCGGAAGGGTTACTCTTCCTCAAGAGATGTTCACATGCATCTGCTTTGGCACGTTTTCATGCCAAGCTATAATTGTTGGACCAAGCATGGAGAAAGAGGGGTTATAATGGAAGAAGATGAAGAAGGGGATGATTTCATCGATGAAAGCTATCTTGCTCATTTCGGTGATACTTTCATGGAGGATCTTTGAAGGTGAAGGGAAGGTGAAGAAGAGGCACGTGATGATCCCGTTGATGATCTTGGTCGGACCATTGCCGATGCACGGAGACGCCGCGAACCGAAAAGGAGAGGGAGAATTTGGATCGCATGTTAGAGGATCACGTAAAGGCGCTGTACCCGGATGCGATGATGGTCTGAAAAGCCGGGCTGCACATCGGATTTGCTGAAATGGAAGGCGAGGCAGGTGTAGCCGACTCGACATTTGAAAACTTGCCGAAAATGTTGAAGAATATGTTTCCAAAGGATAACGAGTTGCCCGCCAAGACGCATCTGAAGCAAAGAAGGTTGTCCGCCCTCTAGGTTTAGAGGTTACGAAGATACATGCATGCATCAACGATCGCATCCTCTACCGCGGTGAATACGAGAATTTGAATGAATGCCCGGTATGCACCGCATTGCGTTATAAGATCGAGGCGATGACCTGGTGACGATGTTGAGGGAGAAACCCGGAAGAGGGTTCCCGCCAAGGTGATGTGGTATGCTCCTATAATACCACGGTTGAAACGTCTGCTCAGGAACAAAGAGCATGCCAAGTTGTTGCGATGGCACAAAGAGGACCGTAAGTCGGACGGGGAGTTGAGACACACCGCAGATGGAACGCAATGGAGAAAGATCGACAGATGGTTCAAAGATTTTGCGGTGACGCAAGGAACATAAGATTTGCTCTAAGCACGGATGGCATGAATCCTTTTGGCGAAGCGAGCTCCAGCCATAGCACTGCCCGTGACTCTATGCATCTACAACCTTCCTCCTTGGTTGTGCATGAAGCGGAAGTTCATTATGATGCCGGTGCTCATCCAAGGTCCGAAGCAACCCGGCAACGACATCGATGTGTACCTAAGGCCATTAGTTGATGAACTTTTACAGCTGTGGGGTGGTGTCCGTGTGTGGGATGAGCATAAACAAGAGGAATTTGACCTCTGGCGTTGCTTTTCGTAACCATCAACGATTGGCCTGCTCTTAGTAACCTTTCGATTTGTCAAATAAGGGATACAATGCATGCACGCATCGCTTACATGAGACCGAAAGTGTACATTTGCCAAATTGTAAGAAGAACGTGTACCTTGGGCATCGCCGATTTCTTAGAAAATTCATCCAAGAAGAAAGAAAGGCAAGCATTACAACGGCAAGGCAGATCACCGGCCGAGCTGCGGAACGCACCGGTGCTGAGGTATTTGATATGGTCAAGGATTTGAAAGTCATCTTTGGAAAGGGTCTGGCGGACAATCAGTTCGAAGGGAGCCGACGGGCACGCAGCCATGTGGAAGAAGAAATCTATATTCGGGAGCTAGAATATTGGAAAGTCCTAGATGTCCGCTCTGCAATCGACGTGATGCACGTTCTGAAGAATATTTGCGTGAACCTCCTAAGCTTCTTGGGCGTGTATGGGAAGACAAATGATACAAAGGAAGCACGGCAGGACCAGCAACGCTTGAAAGACCACGATGACCGCATCCGGAATGGTTTCAAGGTCGTGCCGCCTACGCTCGACCAAAGAAGAGAAGGTCATCTTTTTGAATGCCCGAGCGGTATGAAGGTCCCGTCTGGATTCTCGCCCAATATAAAGGGAATAATAAACATGGCGGAGAAAAAGTTCCAAAACCTGAAGTCTCACGACCGCCACGTGATTATGACGCAATTGCTTCCGATTGCTTTGAGGGGCTCCTGCGGAAAAATGTTCGAGTAGCCATTGTGAAGCTATGTGCATTCCTCAATGCAATCTCTCGAAGGTAATCAATCCAGAAGTTCTACCACGGTTCTGAACGATGTGATCCAATGTCTTGTCGATTTCGAGTTGGTGTTCCCGCCATCCTTCTTCAATATTATGACGCACCTCCTGGTTCACCTAGACGAAGAGAATTTCGTTCTCGGACCCGTAGTTCTACACAATATGTTCCCCTTCGAGAGGTTCATGGGAGTATTAAAGAAATATGTTCAGAATCGTGCTAGGCGAGAAGGAAGCATCGCCAAGGGCTATGGAAATGAGGAGGTAATTGAGTTTTGTGTTGACTTTGTTCCTGACCTTAAGCCGATTGGTCTTCCTCGATCGCGCACGAGGGGAGACTAAGTGGAAAAGGCACGATCGAAATGAAATCAACGATATGTATGGACGGCCATTCTCCGATCAAGCACACCACACTATCTTGACCAATTCCAGCTTGGTGGCTCCGTACTTTGAGAAACACAAGAATATTTTACGCTCGACAACCCGGGAAGCCCGAATCCTGGATTAGGAAGGCCCATATGGAGACTTTCGGCAGTTGGTTGAGAAAACATTTAATGAATGACAATGATGTTGTAGATCAGCTGTACATGTTGGCCAAGACACCATCTTCGACTATAACGACTTTCCAAGGGTACGAGATAAATGGGAATACATTTTACACGATCGCCCAAGATAAAAAGAGCACCAACCAAAACAGTGGTGTCCGCTTTGATGCAAAGAACCGAGAATGGGCAAGAGGTCACATATTATGGTTACATAGAGGAGATATGGGAACTTGACTATGGACCCTCCTTTAAGGTCCCTTTGTTCGGTGCAAATGGTTCAAGCTAACAGGAGGTGGGGTAAAGGTGGACCAGCAATACGGAATGACAATGGTGGATTTCAACAATCTTGGTTACCTTGACGAACCATTCGTCCTAGCGAAAGATGTCGCTCAGGTTTTCTATGTGAAGGACATGAGTAGCAAACCGAGGAAACGGAAAGATAAGAAAACGATCAAGACATCATGCGATGATTCAAAGCGCCACATTGTTCTTTTCAGGGAAAAGAAACATCGTGGGAGTGGAGGACAAGATGGACATGTCAAGATTATAATATGTTTGCTGAAATTCCGCCCTTCAAAGTGAACACCGACCCAAGCATTAAGTTAAATGATGAGGATGCTCCATGGATACGGCACAATCGTAAGCAAGCGAGGGACACAAGGGAAGAAAAATGATGTGTAATAATTTATTGTACCAAACTTTGTTGAATGGATCATGTGAATTATATTACCCGTGATGTGTTTGGTGTCCATTTTGAATGATTCGAGATACCACCGATGATACATGAAATTTGGAGTGATTTAGTCATACTCCTGCCTAGGCGTATAATATGCATACTAGTAGTCTTCATAGCCGCCGTCGTCGTTGTCTTGGTAGTAAATCGTCGCCTTCTAAGTTGCCGCCGAAGTAAATGCGTCATTTCTTGTCGTCATTCTTTGTCGTCATTGTCGTCGGCGCTCTTAGCTCGAATCGAGGGTAGCGCAGGCGGGGATATCGCCGCCGTGATGTAGTCCATGACGCTCTGCAGTCCGCCATACCACCATAGCCGACGGCCGCCTCGTGGAAGTTCCCAGGAGGCGCACCGTCCTCCTCATACCGGCGAGCGCCCTCTCACGCCGATTGATGAAGAAGGCGTCCCAAGTATGCTGGTTATCGGGATGCCAGCCGGGATTCATCCGCTGCTCGGCGTGAGGTCGAGGTAGTAGTGGTTCGTGATGGCCGCCCGGCGCGCAGTACCCTGAGGGACGGGAGGGATCGGCACGCCGCCGGCGCTTAGGCTCCAGCCGGTGGGGACGCGGTAGTTCGAGGCGCAAAGCTCCTCCACCTGCTGGTAGGTTAGAGTGGGTGCGGTGGAAGCCATGAGAGAGTGATGAGAGATTGTAGAGATGTGATAATGCTGGCCAAGCCGGGCTACATATATGTAGTGAGAAATGGCGGGAAAAATGGGAGCGAGAAGACAGGAGGCGGGAAGAAAGTGGCAGGAAGAAAGAGGCGGGAAGACAGGGAAGAAATGGCGGAAGAAGAGGAATCCAGAGTTGGTCATCTAACCTTTAGTCCCGGCTGGTTGGTGCAACCGGGACTAAAGGTTAGACAGACGCGTGGGTAGCGCCACGACGCCTGTCGGAGGAACAAGACAAAAGCGAAGCGGCGCCGTGCCTATAAAAGGAGCATTGATACGCGAAGATAGAGGCGTGAAGAAATGGCGGAAGACATAGGCGGGAAAGAATGGCGGGAAGACTGGCGGGAAGAACTTGTGGGAAGACAGAGGCGGCCGGAAGAACTTCTCTGAATTTTTGATATATTATTTGTATTTTTAGAATTTTGAAATGAATTAGTTCTATTTTTCTGAATTTTTGATATATTATTTGTATTTTTAACATATTGAATTGAATTAGTTTTATTTTTGACATATTATTTGTATTTGCCTCGTAGGGTTTGGAGACGGTTCGTAGATACAAAGGACGTAGAACTTTATATGCATTAAATTATGTATGGAAACTTGTTCAAAATTGTATATGGTCATCCGATGATATTGAATATATATTGTATATTCCTCTTGAATTCTTTTTGGTTCTAATTTCAAATTTGTTTGAAATTGTACATTCATATGCATGTATGTAGTACCGTAGAATATGTGAAACTCCTTCAAAATTAAAATAAAGCACAAAAGAAATAAAACAATACAAATTAAACAGAAAACAATACAAATTAAAAAAGAAAACAATACAAATTAAACAGAAAACAGGTTTGGGGGGCTAAAACCCTAAACCTCAAACCTTTAGTCGCGGTTGGCAGACCAACCGCGACTAAAGGTGGGGGCGCGAACGCAAAAAACTCGCTTAAAAACCCTTTAGTCGCGGTTGGGCAGGCGACCCGTGACTAAAGGGTACCTTTAGTCATGGGTCTCGCCGCCAACCGCGACTAAAGGGGCAGGAACGCATAAAACTCGCCATAAAAACCCTTTAGTCGCGGTTGGGCAGGCGACCAGCGACTAAAGGGTACCTTTAATCATGGGTCTCGCCGCCAACCGCGACTAAAGGGGGCTATAAATACAAGGCTCTGATTCTCGTCTTCTCCGATTCCGATTCTACTTTGTTCGTCTCGACGCGCCTTGTCGCCCTCGCCCTCGGCGCCGCCCGCCGTCGCCCTCGCCCTTCGCCGCCGCCGCCTCGCCCTACAGCCTTGTAGCGCCACGGCGGCCTCGATCTTGTCGCCTCGCTCGCCGCCCTCAACGCCGGCCGGCCGATCTTGCCGCCTCTAGCTCGTCTCCTCTTGCCCTCTGGCTGCTTGCCGCACCTCGGCGAATTCGGCGTCGCCCGTAGTCGACGCCGCCGTCGACTCCGTCTGCTTGAGATGCGTGAGTGTTGTAGATCGACGCGACATCCTTTTCCCGATCGAACGTGCAAGTCCCGCGCTAAAAGACCCTCAGGCGCATTTTATATGGCGGTCATGAGCGCCAAGCTTCTGGTCACTGCTGTTCGGCCGTCAGCCGATGTGGCTGACCGAGGGTCACCCTGGTCGCCGCCAAGGCCCCACGGCCCGCTGATCGGGTTGACCCAATCAACATGCCGACTAGGCAACCCAAAGTGTCACCGACAAAGTGTGCCCCATCGCTGTAATTAATCTAACAAAAACATTTTATAAATAAAATTAATTAATTAACCTAAACGGTCACTCACATGTGGGGCCCTACTAATTAACATTGTTTAATTAAAATAAACTACCGTTAGTCCCTCCGAGTATGACATGTAGGACCCAAGGTCATTTTGACCCGATGAACCGGTCTGTTGAACTATCGATGTCATCTTGACACTCTGCCGACGCCATAATTCCATTCATGTTAATTTAAATAGTCTTTGAAAATTCTAAAATCTTTGTAAAATCATTAGAAATTAAACCGTAGCTCAGATCGAAAAACTATATACATGAAAGTTGCTCAAAAATTCAATGAATCCGAATACACGGTTCGCTTCAAAAATTCTCGTAAACGAAGGGACTTTCATGCAAAATAGCCGATTTGACGCATTTACCGTAAACACTATTTGCTTTATTAAAAATTAAAAATGACATTCGTGAAGACGTGGTTGTCTGTTGTCCTCGCCTCCCTCTCCGTGTGTGTTGTCCTCGCCTCCCTCTCCGTGACGCCGTTGCCGCCCGCCTCGCGCTCTACCGCGACACCCTCTCCCACCCCTTCCTCACCCCTCCTTTTGCCACCGCCCTTTCGCCACCGCCACCGCCACCGCCCCTTCTTCACTTAATTAATTTGTTTTACTACATGTTTTCAGGGTGACATAATGGCGGACGATAGAGCTGACCCGATTATGGACAACTATGATCCGGACGGTGAAGCACATATGTTCGGCATCATAAACGGCGATATTCTATATGTGCCGACCGGAGAAGAAGAAGATGATATCTCTTCTTATCTGAACCTTGACGGTGAAGATGAAGGGCGCCACAAGAAGATGATGCCGAACAAACGCCGATAAACGCATTTATCTTCAAATGGAAGTAGCAACCACCTCCTGCGCCGAGGTATATATATATACATTGAGCCTCTGGTGATACAAACTAACTGATTTGAATAAATATGTGTGTACTAACGCGCGACTCTCTTTCTTATTTTAGCCTCGGCGGATCGTCGAAACAATCGAGTACGCCGTCAAAGCGTGGCGCAACCAAGACGATGAAACAAGGAGAAACATGCACCATCGAGGTTGTCGACGGTAACCGGCAGGTCACCGGAGCCCCGCAAGAACGCCACCAAGTTTGTCACCAATGCGGAGCCATTGTTAGAGACAACGTCTCGATCACCGTCCCGTGAGTGGAATGAGCCAAAGAAGGCACGAATTGATGGTTTCACTTTTGTCGATAAGAGAACAAAAAAGATTGCTTCAAGAAGCTTATGGAACATTTCGTTCTACCTCCGGAATACAACAAATTCGACGAGGAGGGTAACAAGATTGAGGAAAACAAGGAGAGGAGGAGGCTAGTCAAACAGTTCGCTTCTTCATAAGATGGCCGACGCATTCCGGAAATTCAAGCAAAATCTAGCCCATGACTTTGTCAAGCAGAACAAGACTCGGATTTCAAAGGACAATATGAGAAACTGAAACATGATTGGCCAGAATTTGTGAAGAAAAAGAAATCGGAGCAGTTCATTCAAATATCGAAAAAAATAAGGAAAATGCGGCTAAGAAGGAGTACAATCATGTTATGGGGCCAGGAGGGTATCGCATTTGGGTGCCTAGGTTGGAGAAGATGGAGAACGAGCTGAGGGCGCGAGGAATCCGCCCAGTGCGGAGGATGGGACCCAAGGGCCAAAAGCTGGTGGTACGGGCATGGGGAACGCCGAACCCGGAGACAGGGGAGTGTGTTTACCGGGCAAATTAATTAAACCCACCCAAGCCCTTATTGACGCAATGAAGGATGCTCAACAGGGAAGATCAAGTTCAACAGAGAGAACGACGCTACCGACAAAAGCCCTCGGGAATCCTGAACACGGAGGACGTAGACGAGGCATGGGGCACATTCCGTGGAAAATAGGGTTCCCCCAGAACGATGACCCGTACGGTTACAGAAGCCGCAAGAGAAAGATGGATCGGGAATCAGATGTTGTGGCGCGGTTGGCATCGGAAATGGATGTGATGAAGAAAACCATGAGTGTACTAGTAGCCGAAAGAGATGCAGCTCGGGTGCAAAGATGAAGATCATCCAGCAGATCTCGGAAGCCAAAGAGCGGAGAAGCAGCGTGGCTTCCACGGAGGCCCCACCGGCTGGTGCAGATGCACCGACGATCGAAATTACTGCACCGGAGCCTCCGGTGGTCGAAATTACTGCACCGGAGCCTCCGGTGGTCGAAATTACTGCACCGAGCCTCCTCGCTACCCCGTGGACGATATAAAGGAGATGAAAGAATGTCATCTCAGTATTATCCTATCGGGAACATGTCCATGAAGGTAGCCATCGGCAGTGCTTTACCATGTTTACTCGAGCACTCCACCACAACAACCCCATTCAAGATGGCTATGCTCGTGTCACGGTGGAGGACATAGTCCAAGGGTTTGAGGACCTGGAGATTGACATTGCTACACGAAGGGGAGAAAAGACTTGGAGATGTCAAGCGCCATTTCATTCTATGGCAAAAGAAGTTTATCAAGTTTCCAGCGAGGCGCCTAAGGACAACAAGTCCACCCCTCACGGTGGTGGTGGTGGCGGTGGCGGTGGTGGTGGTGGTGGTGGTGGCGGTTCACCTACACCTCCGCCACGCCACCCGACGCCGCCCCCGATCCCACAACGTCCGGGCTGGTGATCAGCCGCCGCCCCAGTCCTCGTCCGGCGGGTGATCGACGCCGCCCCAATCCACCTCCGCAAAGAAGCGTAGTAGTCCTGGATTATTAACCCGGACCCTTATGTACCTAAGACCACAAAGGTACCGGAGCCATCATCAAGCCTCTCCCCACAAGGCCTTGGGAACGTAGTGTCGAGGAAGTCGACGCTGCCGCTGCCGCTGATTTGGAGAAATGGAAGGCGGACTGCAAGAAGAAAAGAGAGCCCGAGCCCAAGCCAAGATTTTACGATGAGCAAAAGAAGTGGGCTAAGTCATTTTTGAGCACACCGTCCCAAGCCGCGAAGAATCTGCTTAACGACTATGCACGTGAACTTCACAGGCAGGCACTCATGTTCAAGGAGAACAAAGAGCGGGAGAAGGCCGAAAGTAAAATAAGCGGAAACAAGATGCCCAGCTCGGGAACAAAGTAAACAATCGATTGCCCCGCTTATAGTGGAAGCCTTCCGTCCGGATGCCCCGAGATCATACAAGCTGCGGCAAGACAGCGATTGACTGTAACGAGTGCCGAGAACAAGCGGCCAACTTAGGTATTACTCTTCGTGAACTGTTAGGCCTTGATGAGGCGCCAAAGTGAAGGAGGTAGTAATTACATATGTCAAGAATGGGCCTCTCGCCGAGCCTGCGAGGAAAAGGATCTACCTCCACAAATGAAAGGTCTGCTGAAATGGTACATGGGTTACATAAAAAATAAAAACGCCAAAGAATATATTTATGCGGAAGTTAGACATGAGCATCACTTCAAACATTACTTTGTACAAATTGAACTGAGTGAATTGTTCCAGCTTTTCAATCTGCGCGAGCTCGACAAATCTTTCATCAATTGCTACGCTCGTAAGTGATTTATTAATTTCTACCCCATCTCGTTCATATTGCCTCGCACTATATATATGTCCTAACTATATTGTTGTGTCCGCTATTATACAAGCAGAATGAAGATTAAGCAATGAAGAGTAAGGAACATCCATTAAGTTGGGTTCATTGACCCACACATCGTTAATGGACATGTGTTGGAGCCGCCACCCCGCCGACGTGGAGGCGCACTGTGGCAGTTTCTTACAAAGCAGGAACTCAAAAGTGATATTCTATTTCCTTACCATTTTGGGTGAGTGTTTCATCTTGAGCACATTCTCTTTTGTTTACTCCATGCATGGTATGTGGCGGCTAATCGATGAGTTATGCATGACGTCTTGTGCATGTATCGTGTCCGCAGTGTTCCACCGGATTCTCGCTAGTAATTAAAGTTAACACCTCGTAATGTCTCGTCCACGACTCTCGAATATGGATCCAAAGCTTTGGGGCGGCATGAGAAGAATGCTGCAGAAGTAATTATTTTCATTCATTTGCGCCTATATCGATCGGCCTATTTCGTTCATTTCCTAATATCAAGTAACTAATAACTCTCTTGTTCATTTAATTTTCTTTGCCTCGTAGGGTTTGGAGACGGTTCGTAGATACAAAGGTCGGTGAATTCAAAAAGAGCTAGAATTCAAAAGGTCAAAGCCTAAGAATGTCGGGGATATTCAGCCACCGGAGACCAATCTATGTGGATACTATGTTCAGGAGATGATCCGGAGATACACCTCTCGAGCGGGTTCCGAGTGATACCAATGCTCGGAGGAATAACCTCCGGATGATGCTTAGTCCGTAAGCTCGCTTCCGACCACTTCAAGAGGAACTAGCTGGATGGTTCAGCAGGGAAGTCCTCCATCCTAAAGGAGAACACTATTACGAGGACGTAGAACTTTATATGCATTAAATAATGTATGGAAACTTGTTCAAAATTGTATATGGTCATCCGATGATATTGAATATATATTGTATATTCCTCTTGAATTCTTTTTGGTTCTAATTTCAAATTTATTTGAAATTGTACATTCATATGCATGTATGTAGTACCGTAGAATATATGAAACTCCTTCAAAATTAAAATAAAGCACAAAAGAAATAAAACAATACAAATTAAACAGAAAACAGGTTTAGGGGGCTAAAACCCTAAACCTAGCGGCCTTTTTAGTCGCTGGTTGGCCGTAAGAACCGCGACTAAAGGTCCTCCGCCTCGACGGCCGCCTGGCGCCCACGTGGACGGGCCGTTAGTCATGTTCTTAAGCAGCCGCGACTAAAGGTGGGGGGCATTAGTCGCGCTTATTTGGTCGCGGTTGCCCAACCGCGACTAATGGCAGTTGCGAACCGCGACCAAAGGCCTTTTTTCCACCAGTGGATGGAGCCGTCAGAGATAACAACGTCGACTAGGTATGTGCATCCTTTCCAACCTATGCGATTTGTGCCTCGTTTGCTTCCGCTAGATCACACTGCCCGCCATTGCCAAACAGGGGCTATGGTGCTACACTACAAAAAAATACACTTCCGTGATAATACGTGTTTGTCACAGTAGGTCGCGTTTTTTGTCATGCATGTACATCCATGACAAATTTATGACAGAATCAAGATAGTCATACCTGTGCTATCGTAGAAGTGTTCAATGATATTACCAAAATTATCATCACGGAAGTGTCCACTTCCATGACGATAAATCGCGCGTCACAGAAGTGCTTTCGTCAAGGGTGACCGACACGTGGCATCCACCGTAACGGAACGCCGTTAAGCTATCGGGTCGGGTTTTAGATCCTATAACCCGTTAACAACCCCGACCAATGGGGATTTTCCACGTGTAAAATCATCATTTGCTGGAGGAAACACGTGTCGGCTCACCGTTGGGACAGATGTCATCCGCTCATTGGACCGAAGGCGCCTATGATACGGCGACACGTGGCACGCACTCCAACGGAGGCCCATTCTCTCGAAAATGCCGCCCGCTTGACTTGGCTAAAAGGTGGCGGGCCGCCCACGGAAAGTTCGTTAACGGCTGCTCGCATATAGCCCATTTACAGCCCGCTAACCCAGGCCCGTTACGCCCTATCCGAATTAGGCCCAGATGGCGTCATCCGGGCCGCCCAATATGATTCAGCCCGCTTTAACTTCCGGCCCATGTGTGGCCCATGACTTCTTTCGCCCATATGAGGACCTTGGTAACTCTTGGCCCATTAACGCCCGTGGTGAAATCGCCCGTAATAAGCGATGTATCATTTATACCCATTAACGGCCCGTTATTCCATTGGGCCGTTTTCAATAAGTTATCTTCGGCCTTCTCGGGGCCCATTGATTATTGGGCTCATTTACGATTCGGTTATATACGGCCCATTCTTGTCATTTTTCGCCAGGGCCAAATTCAGCCCGTCGTTACGGCCGGCCCGTTCTGGACCGTTAATACGTTGGGCCGCTTTTGATGTCAAAAACCCGCTGGGCTGTTTTCATAGAGTTATCAAATACGGCCTATTAACGGCTCGTTATGGTCCACGAATAGTACGGCCCATGATTGGCGAAATGATGATACGCCCCGTAGAAGGCCCATGGATCCTACGGCCCTTATGAGGCCCATGGATAGTACGACCCGTAGAAGGCCCATGGATCATACGGCCCGTAGAAGGCCCATGGACCCTACGGCCCGTAGAAGGCCCATTGATCTCTAAGGCCCGTATAGAAGGCCGATGGATCCTACGGCCCGTATAGAAGGCCAATGGTCCTACGGCCGAACGAAGGCTCATGGATCATACGGCCTGCAGGAGGCCCATGGTTACAACAAATTGTGTGTTGCCATGATTATTTTGGCCTAATTACCAAAAATAGGCTATTGTGGCCACTAGAAAAACATGTAAGAAGAACTGCGGTGACTACAAGCAAACAACTAAACAAGACAATAAGGAAATAAATAAGCAAGCAATTAAGGCTAGCCTATTACCGCTTATTACACATATTACATCCACTGGGCATCAAAGTTTGCCACCAAAGTGCAAATATAGGGAACAAAGCAAAGATATTACATACATCGGCCGTCAAAATTGGCCACCAAAGGTAAATAAACGCGGCAAAGAAACAAGAGCATAACTGAAACAACTTCAGAAGAGCTCAAGAAACGTTATCCTGGGTATCCACCATGCTGGCAGTAAGCTTAGCAAGCTGATTAGCTTTGTCCTGTTTGGCGCTAAAATCCTAGAACGCTTGCTGTTGCACCAGAAAGTATGCATCTGAATGCTCCAGGTACTTCCGCAGTCCTTCCGCTTCTTATCGCATCACAGCTGATCGATGTCTTTCATCTTGTAGTTGAGACTCAAGAAACCAAACTGATTCAGACAGTGAGTTTGAATAGCTTGTGCATGCGGTAGTGGCCAAGAATCGAACACTAAACCAAGACAGGACTTTGGGGTTGTCTCATTGTCTTCAAGATAGTGTTCCTTAGCTGTTTTATCAGCTTTGTTGGAGACCAACAAGGATGTGTCACTATCCCGAACCTTATCTCGCATTACTTCCTTTACCATTGCTTAATAAGGCACTCTTCCCCAATATTCTGTCAAGATTCTAAAAGAAGAAACAAGCGACACATAACAAGTTTAGCATGTACTAGTATATGAAACTCATTTCGATGAACCAGTTCATTAGTAAGGTGGACAGGATTAAACTACGAAGTCTTCTATTGCCAAGTACTAGTACATAATAAAAGCATCAAACAAACATATATCTATGTCCTATGGTCAATTGCATTGTCTTGCCAAATCAAAATAGAGACACGGTTCAAATCATATCAGTTCAAGACAAAGCAACAGTGAAAGAATACAAAGCGTGGGAAACTACACGGCACAACAAGATTTCAGATGGGTACCATGGGTCTACATGTACAACAACACTATTGGCTCTGTTGTGATGCTAGTATGTGCATGATATGAAAGTCAACTGTATACACAATTGAAATTGAAATCAACAGAGCTATTGATAAGAGCAAACCTGTTAAAGAAACATGCGTGAACATACCTGCTGTGCCATTGGAGTTTTGATTGGATCCTTCAATTTAAAAATAAGTTTGTATGAATAAATACAGTGATACAAGAGCAAAGCAATCATAGTTAAAAAGGCGGCGCTTAAGCGAAGCGCTTAAGCGCCGCTTAGGCTCTAGGCATTGGCAAAACGCATTGCATAACTACGCATAATCAGGCACAATCGCGCATAAGCATGCGCTTTGGTCAGTAAAGCGCAAGGCGGTGGCAAAACGCACAATTAACGCCTAGCGCTTTTTTGAACTATGATAGCAATGGAATATTAAATTAGAACAGTTGTTCTTCAGGTTTAGGCACTTGTTCTACATGAACATAGTACAGTAAGACACAAGAATAAAATACTTTAAAATAGAAAATGAGCTCATAGACCTTACCACATTCTTGGTTCTGGACCAAGATGTAACAAGGCATGCCCTACCATCGCCCAAAGAATGTGTCTCAGGAGAACGTAAGGGAATTTGATGAGTTTCTTTGCCGGTGAAGTACGCTTTCTTCTGTGTAATTCCGACATCGCCACCAAGCATTCTTGAAGATAGCAGAGGTATTAGCACAGGTTACCTCATCCTGAGTTTCCAAATCGGTCCTTCTCTATAGAGAAAAATGGGAAAATTTGCTGTATTATAACCATCATGGAGGTAGGATGTATGGGACGAAGCAAAGTAATTGCCATGAATAACATTACTTACACATAACTCCTGGACAAACACCTGCAACTGGCATTTTCCTTCATCTTCAGTATAATATTTCCAAGATGGGAAGACACGCACATACGATTTAACAACATCAAATGCGATAGATGCTAAACTACGACTGGCTGGTTGTGCTTCCTCCACAGGAATAGGTGTACTAACCGGTGGAGTTGGGGTTCACCGTGATAGTATCGGCCCTTTGGGCACCGGAGCTGCCTTACTAACGCTCTTGTTTGGGAGCCTGTGGTGGAGATGGTGCCGTGTCAACAGGAACTGGGTTACTATCGGCTGGAGTTGGGGTTAGATTGGGTGAAGCTGGTTCTCTGTCCATCACAAAGAGGGGTACAATCTGCGAGAGTTTGGGTTATGTGTGGTAGGGCTGGTTCTTGTGCATGTACAACCGGGTTGCTATCTCCACCAAGAGGTAGCACTGTTTTATTTGAAGACCGTGTTTTTATTCCGCTAGATACTGGTATCACCCGCTCCAATTCAAATGGCTGATAAACAGGAAACATAGTTGAATGTACAGACATTGTATGAGAGACAGATGCAATCACTACAAGAAATATGCTATCTTGTGACCTCCACTATTGGTCACTGAAAGGTCATAGTTTTTCATTTGCGACCTTTTTGTGACCAAAAACAGAAGGTCAAAAGCTGAGGGTTGTTAACTGACTATAGAGACCTTCTGTGTGATATGTAAAAGGTCGTTGGTTCTTTGACCAAATTTTTGGTCACTAGCAACCTCCCTGTGCCACGTGAGGCATCCAGGTGGGCAAGCTGATGTGGCATAAGATTCAGCCCAGTCCAATTGAGTGTTTTACATGGGCCTAGCCCATTAATTCAGCCTTTTATATATGTTTTTTCAATTTACGCTAGCTACATGGGCCAAGCCCAGCAATTCGGCCTTTTTAGTTTCTAAGATAGAACTTTACGGTCCATTTCTTTTTGGGCCTCAGCCTTTTAAAAGTTGACTTCTTTTTTGGCCTCACCTTTTTGCATGCTATTCACGTTTTGGGCCTTGGCCTCTACCAATAAGTAAGTCCAACTCATCAACTTTTATTTCTCACATTTTCACAAAGACAAAGAAACAGTAACTATTTCATGACAAATATTTCAAATGAAACAAAACTATATACTTGAAATGACCAGATCAAAGACAAAATACAACTGCACCAATAAGTGTAGCCTATTACAATCTTTACATACTGTTCATACAACCAGACCGATTACAAAATACAATGAAACTAGCTATGAAGTACAACCGTAACACAAGGCATATTGATAGATAACCACCACGCTTCATCGTCTTCCTCTTCCAAATTCCAAGAAACAATTCACCTAGCATTAGAAGGATCACGCATCAGAAGCATATAAAATCTAATGTTCACTCAGTAGAAACAAGGTGACAAACTAATGTTCCAGGGAGGTAGTTTTATGTAATAAAAACAAACTAGGCACCTGCATAATCACATGGCGGTAGTTTGAGATAATAAAACTAATGTTCCACGATAGTCTTAGCGCTCCAACAAAGAATCAACTAAAATTACTTTCAAGCAAACAGGTTGTACATCGATCAGGTTGTAAAGGACAAAAAATGGATACATGCAAGCAGGTTTTTAATCGACAAAAAATATAGAACAGTCTACATCTACAAGTAGATACAAGCTGGATTTGATCAAGACTTATAGACGGGTAAAAAGTTGCATGTTTCGCAGCCGTGACAACAATCCAATCTTTATTAGGAAAGAAAACATGTACATTAGCAGCTGGCTCTCTTCGATTGTTCAACTCAATTGGGTGGTTTTGATCAAATATTATCGATGCAACACTTGGCATCACTAAACTACAAGTCCAAAGCATCATAAGCACTAGACATAAATCACCATGGCTGGAGCAGAAAAAGAGAGGAGCGGTTGCTTACCAGCTATGCTATGCTGGAGCAGAAAAAGAGTTACTGGAGTGGGAGGCCTGCGAGTGGAAGAAGAATCATCGCATGGCGGCGTGTCTCTGTCTTGCAGATGCGTGTGTTAGAAAGTGCACCCATCAGGAACCAAGCATATACATGACATGCCGAAAGAATAAATACCATGGCAGCAATGAAATTAAACACCAACTGCCAATAGTACTACTGCTGTCGGACTTGTTTGGATCATCACAAACCAACTAGTATAGCAGTTGGCACACGAAAAGTAGCAGAAGACATGCACCTTCCAGGTTCACATTGCACTTTCTTTTCAGGTTTGCAACAAAAGGAAGAAAGAAAGAAATAACATTCTCAGACGCACTAAGACACGAACTTGACAGCATAATATTCCCTTACATTTCTCAAACATAACCACTACCTGGAGCATCAATAAACACAAGCTAGCCTTTGAGAATATCAACATTTGCAGCAACAATTGAAATGCTAGCCCTTTCACAATGCCACAGAACCTCACCATTTACAATCACTAACAAGCTAGTGGCAAATAATCAGAGGGTCATGCAGTAGAAATGTACAGTGAGTTACCTGAGCAGAGAGCCGGTGGCAGCGGCCAACCTTGATGTCCAGACATGGCGAGGACGCAACACACAACAACCCTTTCTTGCGTTCTGCAGGTTGCAGCTTCCCTTGAGGAGTGAATATATATGGTATATCTTCCCTCATGACCCTACAGAGACAGCAGCAGAAGACATGAACAAATAACTCTGAGCAAAATGTGATGACACAAGAATCATGACAGTGCTGAAAAGATCAATACTTCTACATAGAACATAAAATCAATGAAATTGTCACGAAGTATCATTCTTAAAACAACTAAAACTAATATTAAAAAATTAAGAGTGCTCAATCATGTGTACAACACTTTTAACAGTGCTCAATCACGTATTAGTTGTACAAATTAAGAGTGCTCAACCACGCATTTAGTGCAAATGTCAATGATATCTGTACAACACGCATTAAACAGAGCAGCAAAAAACAAAGCCCGGTCTTATTTCACCATCACAGAATTTTCAGTAGAGCCAGCTGCGGCTTCCAGCCATGCTTTTCACCGGTGTCCAAATCAACTGAGGTTTAGACTAATCTCCAGGCGATAATGGCACTACGTCTGGCTGTACCGTCGACAACAAAGATACCAAAACAGAGGAGAAGACGCGTGACGGACTACTTGTATTGTCAGTTGGTAATTAACTAACCAAACCATGCTACCTGCTGCCCGTAGCAGCCCCATCTAGCCATCGTGATCAATCTGTTGGTAGTGGGCTAGCTCTCTCACGCCAAGCAACATGCATCAACGATTTAATGGGCACATAGGCCCAGCAAAATCAAACCAGACCAATCATCGGTACGGGATCGGGAGGGGGAGGGAGGCAGGGCCGGCAGCGCACCTATGAGGTCTTGACAAAGAACTGCATCTTCCCGCTGCTCGTGCGTGCGAGAGGGAGTCAAGATGGTCGCGTGACAACGACTGAGCAGAGCGGAAGCACGAAAACGACGGGTGGGTGCCTGCGGCTCGGATCCGAAGCCGGACCTCCATCGAGGTTGCGGCTCACTAGGGCGACGACGTCGGCAAGGCCGTCGGGTTGTGGGTCGGAGCGGAGGACCTCAGGCGTCCATGGCGGCCTCCTTGCACAAAGAAGTACAAAGGGGATAGAGACTTGAGAGAAAAAAAAGGGAGACACAAACAGAGGGAGGAAGAAGAGCGGGGGAACACGTCGACCTGTGGGACTTCGGTCGACGGCGGAGCTGCTCCGGCGAGGCGCGAGGCCGAGGCAGCGGAGACCGAGGCTGGATCGCGTTGGATCTCCCTCCCTCGGGTTCTTTTCTCCCTTCTGGTGAGGGAAGGGGAGGGGCGAGAGGAGGAGGGTGTGGGGGAGGCCATGGACGGCAGCGAGCTCCGCATCGAGGGGACGGGGGAGTTCTGCATCGAGGTGGAGAGGGGAGATGTGGTGGAGGTGGGTGGCGGCGAGGGATCTGGATCGGGGAGGGCGACAGGAGGGGCTGCTACCAGCCTGGGCTGCGGGAGGGGCTGCTGCTGCCTGCCCCCGAGCCGCGGCGGGGAGGGCGGCTGCTGCGCCCCCGGGATCTCGCCGGACGTTGGTGTGCTGGTCACGGGGATCGGGGGCTGGAGGTGGCGGCAGCAAGGGAGGAAGCTAGGGTTCGCGCAAGAGAGTGGGGAGAGGGGTGGGGTTTGCGCAGGAGAGAGGGGTGGGGTTCGCGGTGGTGGGATGGATGGACGGAAGGATGGACAGATGGATGGATGTATGGATGGACGGATGTTCGCCATGTCAGCGATCCATGCCACAACTGACTCCACCAATCAGGATTAAGCCTACGTAATTTGTTTTTTATTTTGTTTCTCTTATATTTTTACCCTCTTATTTCGAGTAACATTCAACATATTACCTTCTTATAGTTTGTTAAAATTAACCAATAATGTGCACATGTGTGTATTTTGGGATGACAAACAATGTTGATTTGGAGGTTTTCTTCTTCATTGCACAAAAAAAGTCATTTCCATTTTTCGAGTGCCCAAAATGAGTTTTTTTGTGAAGGACCTACCAAATAATTGTTGCAAAATTAGACCAAATAATTTTTCTAAAATACTAGGCCATATTTAATGCACAATTGACCTCTGGTGAAAAAGACAAATTTCCGCTGATTCAGCTGGAAGCAGGACAAATTTCCGCTGATTCAGCTGGAAGCTGGGAGGAGAGTATCCCTATATTACCTATCCCACTCCGTGAAGATGCAATACTCTCCTGATCTGCATGGCAGGTTGATACTTATCTTAATGTGTTCCAAGTGGCTTATTCGGTAAGCAGAGATGTTGTCTGCAGAACATCTTCTAAGGAACACACCTATATGAATTTGACTATTAACGTCGCAGTCTGTGAGAATGGGGTGTTCTCTAATAAATTCATGAAAAGGCCCTGGAGTATGACGTATACGCTCCACCCGCAGGGAAGCCTTGAGGTAGCCAAGTATCGGTCAAGAATTTGTGTGAAACTAGTCTCACAAAAAACTTGTAGTTCAAGGCATAGTCCACTATTCAAGTTGTGATCTAGTGTAGCAAAAATCTCTGAGTGGAAGTTTGACTTCACAGTCTCCACTAAGCACCGGTATATAAACAGTGTTTTGGAACTAAATGATGAGATGTGCCAATGTGAATTTGTGGGGGATTGTTGGAATTTTGCTAGTAGGCCTGTGGCCCACAGCCCAACTAAAATTGTGAAATTCTCTTGACCCATTCATGCACACATGTGAGTGAAGTGAGTGAGGCTAAAGTTTAGTCCCACCTCATGAGTTGAGAGAGAGTTGCACCTCTTTATAAGGTGGGCTCTTCTACCACTTGTATGAGCATGAGAAGAGGAGACCTACACGCGCGCCTCCTCCTCCTCGCCTCGCCACGCCACGCCTCGTCACGACGCGCCGCGGGTTGCGGGATTGAGCCGAGCCGAGGACAGAGCTATGCATGTTGTCTATATTTTTGCTGCTCGGGAAAAACTAATGAGTCATATATTAATAATTAATGGACGCGTTAATTACTGAACTATTTCCGATTCTTTTCGATCGTGACGACTCGGACGTGGGGTTTACTCCCACGACCTACCCGACCCGCACTATATAGTCAGGCAGACGTCTACCCTAGCCGCCGTTGCTTGGTATGGTTTCTCACCACCGTTCCAGATCATTGCGCTGCCAAGCAAGTCTTCTCCATCCCTTCTTTCGGCGTGCACCGGGAGAAGGGACAGCAGGCCTCCGGAACCCCGCCTCTCGTGATCCTGTACGGGAGAGGGGCGATCAGGTTTTTGGGGAGCGCACTCGCGCGATCGGCCGGCAGCGACAACTTCGCGAACGACGACTTCTTCCCCGACCTCGGCAACCTCATCCTCGACGACATGGGCGGCAACGTCAACGCCGGCGGTGCTGCACCCGCTGCACCGTATGTGATTCTATCCTTCGAGATCGTGGTAGAATTCATGTTTCTATTATGTGCCATAGATGTGATCTATTCATCTGTTATGCTAGTTCACATGATTAGTTTAATCTCTCTATTTGCTGTCATGATTTATCTTATGTTTATTCGGATTAAATCTCGTAGTAATTTTCTCATATTTCCAACAATCCAAAAACCTGATAATAGGCAATTTACTCCGAGTGGTTTTGTCACAAGATCTGAAGCCGCTTGCCTTTAAGGGGCGCAATATAAGAGGTGGCGACGAGAGCAGATCTACTGGTTTTAGGCCATGGGCTGCTATGACGCCACCAAGGGCAAGCCCGAGGCGATCTTAATCCAGCACAGCTGGAAGCTTTTGAGAAGATCGATACTCTCTTTAAAGGCGCTCTTCTGAGTGTTCTGGACGATTCCATTGTGGATACGTATATGTCGTTTGAAAACGGCAAGGACATGTGGGCTGCGCTCGAGGCCAAGTTTGGTGCCTCGACGCCGGCAATGAAGTTGTACGTCATGGAGCAATTCTATGACTACAAGATGACTGATGAGTGCTCTGTTGTACAACAGGCTCATGAGATACAATCGCTCGCAAAAGAACGTGAGTACTTCAAGTGTGTGTTGCTGGACAAATTTGTTGCCGGAGGCATCATTGCCAAGCTTCCACCTTCGTGGAACAATTTTGCTACTTCCCGGAAACACAATAGACATGAGTTTTCCGTTGCGGATCTCATTGGTACTCTTGATGTTGAAGAGAAGGCGAGAGCAAAAGACACACGTGCTCGAGTTGCTGAGGGAGCTTCTAGTGCCCACATGGTACAGAAGAAGAACTTCCAGCCCAACAAGTTCAAAAACAACAAGAACAAAACTTCGTGGCAAAGGCAAGTTTGATACAAAGAACAAGCCATCACATTCTACCAACTTCAAGAAGAATTCTCATAAGAAGGGAAGGGACTTTGCCATGTCTCAAGGGCGATCCTAATCACCGGGCTCAAGTGTCCTAACCGATTTGAGGAGCGAACATGAGAAGATCGGCAAGTCCGCTAATGTTGTCATCGGTGATACTGATATGAAGGAATCATGGTACGGTATTTTTCCTACCATCCTTTCAGTATTCCAAATCCCTGATTGGTTAATTGACACCGGTACCAATGTACATGTTTGTGCTGACGCCTCCATGTTTTCTTCTTACTGTGCCACTGGACTTCTCCCGTCGATGGGGAACAGGTCACATGCCATCATTTGAGGTGTTGGTACGGTCGATCTGAAGTTTACTTCGGGGAAGACCGTGCGTCTGAAGAACGTTCATCATATGCCGTCCATCAATAAAAATCTCGTTAGCGGTTCCCGTTTATGTCGAGATGGTTTGAAGTTGGTTTTCGAATCCAATAAAGTTGTAATTTCTATGTATATACAATTTGTTGGAAAAGGCTATGAGAGCGGAGGCTTATTCCGCCTGTCTTTGTCAGATATTTGCACTAAAGTTATTAATAATGTTTGCGAGCACAATGAGTGATAATTGGCATTCACGACTTTGTCACATTAACTTTGGTTGCATGACGCGGATAGCCTATCTGAATTTAATTCCGAAAATCTCTGCTGTCAAAGGCTCTAAGTGCCAAGTATGTGTGCAAGCTAAGCAACCTCGCAAGTCCCATAAGACTGCAGAGGCAAGAGACTTGGCGCCACTAGAGCTTATACATTCTGATCTTTGTGAGATGAATGTCGTGTTGACAAAAGGTGGAAAGAGATACTTCATGACGTTGATTGATGACTCCACTAGATATTGTTATGTGTATCTTCTCAAATCAAAATTATAAAGCTGAGGCAGAGAACCAACTTGATCGAAAAATTAAATGGCTTAGGTCCGATCGTAGTGGAGAGTATTTTTCCAATGAATTTGATCTGTTTTGTGTGGAACATGGTATAATCCATGAGAATACGCCTCCCTACTCACCCCAGTCAAATGGGGTAGCCGAAAGAAAGAACCGAACTCTAACTGATATGGTTAACACCATGTTAGACACTTCGGGTCTATCCAAGGAATGGTGGGGGGAGGCGCTAATGATCAAGTGTCATGTCCTGAACCGAGTTCCCACAAAGCATAAGACCATGACTCCATTTGAGGAATGGGAAAGGAAAATGTTGAAACTCTCTTACCTACGTACTTGGGGTTGTTTGGCGAAAGTCAATGTACCAATTCCCAAGAAGCGCAAGCTTGGACCAAAAACCGTGGATTGTGTTCTTCTGGGCTATGCTTTTCATAGCATCGGCTATAGATTTTTGATAATAAAATCTGAGGTATCCGACATGCATGTCGGTACGATTATGGAGTCAAATGATGCAACTTTCTTTGAGGACATATTTCCTATGAAGGATATGTCGAGTTCATCAAATCAGGAGATACCTACTCCATCTAGTGAGGAATTTGCTGTAATTCCTGAACCCACCATTGCGATGGAACACGTTGAGAATCGTGTTGAGGGTGACAATGGAACTCCTGTGAGGAGTAAGAGACAGAGGACTGTAAAGTCCTTTGGTGATGATTTCATTGTGTACCTCGTGGATGACACACCCAGGATTATTTGAAGCCTATGCATCTCCGATGTCGACCATCGGAAGGAAGTCAGACGTAGCGAGATGGATTCCAGCTTAGCTAATGGTACCTGGGAGATCACTGGCCGTCCTTATGGGTGCAAACTTGTAGGATGTAAGTGGGTGTTCAAGAAGAAGCTTAGACCTGGTGGTACGATTGAAAAGTACAAGGCATGGCTTGTGGCTAAGGGTTATACCCAATAAGAAGGCGAAGACTTCTTTGATACTTACTCACCCGTGGCTAGACTGGCCACAATTCGGGTGCTACTATCACTGGCTGCCTCACATGGTCTTCTCGTTCATCAAATGGACGTTAAGACAACTTTCCTCAATGGAGAGTTGAAGGAGGAAATTTACATGGATCAGCCAGATGGTTTTGTAGTACCGTCAGAAGGAAAGGTGTGCAAGTTATTAAAGTATTTATATGGCCTTAAACAAGCTCCTAAAGAGTGGCATGAGAAGTTCGAAAGAACATTAACTGCTGCCGACTTTGTAGTAAACGATGGCGACAAGTGCGTGTACTATCGCTATGGTGGGGGCGAAGGAGTTATTCTTTGTCTATATGTCGATTTACATATTAATCTTTTGGAACCAAACTTGATTTAATCAAGGAGGTTAAGAATTTCTTATCTCGCTGTTTTGAGATGAAGGATCTAGGAGTAGCTGATGTTATCTTAAACATCAAGCTGTTGAGAGATGAGAATGGTGGGAACGGTCAACAACTAGCTAGGAACGGTCAAGCCCGCCATTTTGACCGCATTTTGAAACGGGCATAAAAAATTCATAAAAAATCAAAAAATTGGAAAACCTTCGCATTGTGTCATTATAGGTGACCAAGTTTCCAGGAAAAATAATAAACCTGTAATGGGGTAGTTATTTTTAAAAAGTGTTCTCAGAAATGAGCTATCAAGTGTGAAGATTCATGGCTTTCAAGCCAAATGATCAATCTTATGGTCACATTCATGGCATAGTTTGTTCAAATGATCTCATATTGTGCACAAGGGTGCATATTGGAATGGCAAACAATATTGCCTAAGCAAGTTTTCATTTTCTTTGGACGAAAAAACCATTTTCCATTTTTTGAGTTCCCAAAAGGAGGTTTTTTTGTGAAGGACCTACCATATATTTGTTGCAAAATTGGACCAAATCATTTTTATAAAATACTAGGCCGTATATAATGCACAATTGAAAAAATGGTTGGGTGAAAAAAAAAATTGATCTACCTCTGGTGAAAAAGACAAATTGTCGTTGATTCAGCTGGGAACGGGTCAAATTTGAACTGTAGCTGCCTCATAGTTTGCTCTTTATTTTTTACAAAAATCATTTCTAGGTACATAAGTATCTATTTAATCATAGAAACACCAAAAAAATTCCAAGATTCAACCACTAGCTAGGAACGGTCAAGCCCGCCGTTTTGACCGCATTTTGAAACGGGCATAAAAAATTAAAATAAAATCAAAAAATTCGAAAACCTTCGCATTGTGTCATTATATGTGACCAAGTTTCCAGGAAAAATAATAAACTTGTAATATGGTAATTATTTTAAAAAAGTGTTCTCAGAAATGAGCTATCATGCGTGAAGATTCATGGCTTTCAAGCCAAATGATCAATCTTATGGCACACTCATGGCATAGTTTGTTCAAATTATCTCATATTGTGCACGAGGGTGCATCTTGGAATTCCAAGCAATGTTGCCTAAGGGAGTTTTCATTTTCTATGCATGGAAAATTCATTTTTCATTTTTCGAGTGTCCAAAAGGAGGTTTTTTTATGAAGGAACTACCAAATAATTGTTGCAAAATTGGACCTAATCAATTTTATAAAATACTAGGCCATATATAATGCACAATTGACAAAATGGTTGGGTGTCAGAAGTTTTGATCCACCTCTGGTGAAAAAGACAAATTCCCGCTGATTCAGCTGGAAGCGGGTCAAATTTGAACTGCAGGTGCCTCATAGTTTGCTATTTATTTTTTCCAAAAATCATTTATAGGTAAATAAGTATCTATTTAATCAAAAACGCATGGTTTGATGGCGAGACATCGAGGTTTGGAGGTGGCTGAGGGCCCCAACTGTAGAGCGCATAAGCTCGCATGCCCGCCGCGTGGTCACCGCGTGACCGTGGTGTTTGCCATGCGTTCTGGGAGGCCTAGGCATGTCTAGTGGGTTGTTCACTCCCCAGGTAGATGCTAGGAAGAAAATTATAACATAAGATTCTCACGAGGAGACCGATCGATGCTCAAACATGAATAAGCGACCAAGTGTTTGATTTGCGATGCGGAAATGCACATGGCTAATGGGCATGAGTTTTGGCTGAGGATGATCAGTTACTAAGAAGACCGTCTTCGCAAATTTTTAGGAAAATCAAGAATATATAAATAACACTTCCTTCACAAAGTGTTGCTCTGAACAGAATAGGAAAATGAATATTGTTGAGTTATTTTTGAACTAGGCAAGGAAGGTTTTTGACATATTTGATGAAGATATGATCCAAACAATTTATGAGATTTTTTTGGGAATTTTTGGAATGAAAGAAATATAGGTTGCTTCACAACCTAGGGAAAAAACTGCCACATGGACATGACACATAGGCAAAACTGATAAGGTGGCGCCTAGTCATAGCAATAAGTACTAATTCATCCACGTTCACAACCTCATGACCATTTGTATTGGTCGTAATCAGGTAGAAATAGGGTCATGGACCATTGTTGTCTGCTTTTATGACCATTTGGTCTAAGGCAATTCAGGGTTTGAGCCCTTCTAAGCGAAACTAGATCGTTGATGGCGCGCGTTGCTGCGCCCGTCTATTTTGGCTCTTAATTGTTAGGAATATAAGAAACTTATATAAATTTGTTTTAAGTATTGTGCATTCTTGTAGCTTGTGGTTCTCTCTTATTTCTCAAATAACCATGACCATGATGGCATACGTTGCGGCACCAACCAGTTGTCCAAAAAATTTCTAGTGATTAACGTGCATCGAAGTTAAATTTGGATGAAGTAATATATGGTCATGATTGCATATTATTATTAATCAATTTGCATAGGCGTAATGTGATTTTACAAAAGAATCGGGTTAGTTCTTGGATCTTATATTCGCGTAAAGTTGCTTTGAACTTGGTCCTCCAGTGTATATGTTTTATTATTATTATAGGATAATCCATGGTACGTACATGATTTGCGGTATCCATCCTTTTTACACAAAATATAAAATCTTGAAAGATTTAAATATCAATTCAACTAAAAGTTGAAAGTGTAAACTCAGGTGTCCAATCATGATTATTCAAATGACTCTACTCCTACTCCTAGATACAAACTATCCACAATGATTTTTGTGCTTCTTATTTTGATGTTGCATTCTATCAAACTATGGTACATTTTGGTGCTTCTAAAAAATTTAGCCTTCGAAACTGCCATCGACGCATACAAAGCATAATGTCTAGCTGATAATAGGGTGCATGTTTAGTTTTCATTTACCACCAGAGGTGTCGATCTTGATTATTTTTAAATATTTTATTAAATCTGTTTTCCAATGTTTCAAATCATCCCACAAGAGGTTTATATATGTATGGCAAAGGATCATCTAACTCACTTGAAATTAGAAAAGGTGAAAAAATCATGCTAGCTATGGGCTTGCCATTTATCACCGACTTTTTGTGGCCTTATGCTCCATCTTGCCTTAGGAATACTACAAGGATACATATGGTGCCCTGCGACATCCAAAAGATATCAACTAAATGCAACGAAATTTCAATGTTTGAAGAAATCGAACAGTCTCGGAATTCACCATGGGCAGTGGAAGAAGATGAGAAAGTTGTACCTTTTTTGCCAATAATGAGAAAGGTGTACATGAGTAGGCATCTTACACGAATGACAAAAAAACCAATTCATTCAAGGGAGATCCCTAGGAATACTTGCACTCGATGCAACAAGAGGCTTAGGAAGATTGGTTGGCTGGATCGAGCGACCCCAACATCACCGCATCGGCGCCTCTACCGGACCAATTGCCCCTGCCTCCCGCATACGGGCCTCCCATCGATCCTCGCGTGCCGCCTCGGCTTGATCCACGCAGACCGCCTCGCATCCTCTCGTGATCCTATGTCACCAGCATTCTCAGACCGTCTCACATGGATCCCTAGATCTAACGCCCCAAAACGCCCAAATCAGCAAAATTGAAGGCAAAAGATGAGAGGGCGTGAGAAGGCAAGGAATACGTGTAGTTTTACCGACATAAATAAATAAATATGGGTCATCCGCCATACCTGCGCATTGGTTTTATCCACGAATATCACCTTTGCCTTATCATAAATTTTTAATCGGCATCCGGATCACTCAAAGTAACGGATGCCATGAACTATGAGTCTGTTTTTACTATTATAAGAAGTGAGTTCTGAGATGGGAAGAAACAAAGTTTTATGAAGGTGGAACTGGTGGTCTGATTAGTACATCATTTGCAGAGCGATGGACAACACCAGCCGCTATGACTTGCGTATGAGTGCCCAAACCAATTCCAATGCTTCCTCGATGGCACCTTCCTGCCGGTTGTGTGCAGTACGTGGTGGCGGCGACGTATGGTCTTCCCAAAGGCGAGATGGCAGCAGGCTGCATCGTTCCATCTTGAAGGACTGGCTCCGAGCACTCAGGAAGATGAGAAAAGGAGGTCGGGGGAGATGGGAGGGGCACCGCCGCGCGAACTAAATAAATGAGAAGACAATTAGGCCGGTGAGTGGCAAGGGTGGCATTAACGGATTTTAGCAACGGCAGCGTTACTCCTCGCTCTAACGCCGGGTCTACTCCGATCGCCCATGATTCTCGCAACGCTGCCCTTCGATGTCGCTTATCGCCGCAATGTTATTTAGATACATTATGTGGGCTGACGCTGATTGGAAACGCTGGAGCAATGCGGCTTAATGGGCTTCTTCCATGAGAAAAGGCTCGATTAACCAGAAATTGGCGATTTTGTCACCGGAGTAGCAGCCCATAAAACGTTTGGTCCAGTTTAGCTCAAGTTAACTTCATCCGACGGCCAAAAACATTCTTAGGACGCGATCTGACGGTCGAAAACGTTGATGGCCTGAGAGCGCTCCTAGAGTGCTTAGTTGTAATATATCTAAATGGCCGTGGATTTATGACCAATTCAGCTAGGGTCACTAAGAGAAGGTCACTAGTTGACATTTTTCTTGTAGTGAATAGATAGTGTGGAAAAAAGAGGGCATGAAATAGTTGACATGTATATTGTTTAACTAAAACGGATAGCATGACATAATTTCACATATAGGATGTCTATCTAAACTGGATAGCATAGCATAACATAACATAATTCTAAGATATGATGAATAACTAAGCAGGATCGCATGACATAATTCACCTACATGTTATCTAAGTAATCAGGATCGCATCATTTAATTCACATATGTGATTTATATGCTAAATAGAGGGCATTCGATATGATGTCTGAAGTAAGAACATGGTGTTGAATATTGTGTATATGATGTCTAAACTATGCAATGCAAGACACCGTATGCATGATATGAGCAGTATAACCGTGCCAAGTTAGAGCATACACCTCAGTGGGGGAATAGGACTGGTCATCTGTCTCTGAATCCATCTCTGAGGAGCTATCGGGACCCAACAAGAGATCTGCTTCGACAGGTAGCACTGTCTGCTCCGAAAGGCCATGTTTTCACTCCAGATTTTTCCATCTCCCACCCAAATGGCTGATTCACAGGAAGAGTAGTTTAATGTACAAACATTGTCGACAAATGGAAATGTAATGAAGAAAAGGATGGGCAAGATATCATTCAAATATATGATGCCTGGTTAAACAGGATGGCGTTGCACATTTCACAATCATTATGGCTAGCTAAAAGACATGAGAATGCATAATTCCCATATATGATATAGAAACTAAATAGGTGGCATTACAGAACATGTCTAAACTAAGCAGATGACATATATGATGTCAAAAGTAGGCACTGCAAGGCAACATATGCATGATATGACTAACATCATCATGCCAAGGTAGAGCAAACACCTTGGGGAGTAAATAGGAGTGGTCAGCGGCGTCTGAATACGCCTCAGAATAGATATCTTCCTCTGGATTACAATCTGGAGAAGGGTGGGGAGGGTTTGCCATTGAACCCGTCATGGAGCGATGTCTGCATGACATTGTATTGCCGCGCAAAACTCTTCTCTTTTTCTCTACATGTTCAGCATGACTGTGTACAATATCTGACATGCATACGAAAAAATATGGTGAGATTATGTAAGGAGAGCATGCAGAAATTTAGAGTGATGGTAACAACCAGTGGATCGGCGTTTTTCCACTGAACCAAAATAGCCCTAATGGATCGATGTGATGTATAGTAATAAGTGATGCAACAAGTGTACAACCTCTTTGCCGTAGCCGTGTCGACCTCAGCATCATTGGGTTGGTCATTTGAAGCGCTTGAGGCAAGAGGTGGCTGTCGGAGGTGTGGAGGAAGATCTGAGGAATCAGAGACGGCGTCTAGGTCACTGCTCTATTGTGATGGATCGCTCGTCGTTGGAGCAGCTCCGGTGAGCCAGAAGACGTCAAGGCTGAAGCAAAGACAAAGGCGGACATCGTCAATCTCAAGTGGGATTCTAATAGCATCTCCAATAGATGATCTAAGATGGATGTAAAATTAACATCACCAAAAACCGCCTGCCTACATCAGATGAGGTAAAAACTGTTGACTCTGAACTTAGCTGTCGAAACTGAAATTTACTGTGGAATCTGAATGCTACTGCCGAAACTGAACGCAATGATACCAGAGAGGCACTTGACATGTAGTTTAGGGAGGGCCTGCAGTTCATCTTCAACCTGCACCCCCCTGAGCCGCCAGCCACCACCGGCCGTCATTGGACCAGTGACCTCGCCGCCTGAAACAAGTCGCCACCGCCGCCTGCCAGCCCTTTAGGCCCCCGCCCCACCACGAACCCTAAGATAGATAGTGGGGTACCTCTCCGGTGAGCCCCGTCCTGCTGCGGGTGGTTCTTCCTTAACTCAATGAGCCCCCTCCCAACCCCTGAAAATCGATCGACCCAAAAGTCGATTCAGTCGATCAAGTGTGGCTTAATCAGAGCAGAGCAAAGAAGACGAGCGAGGGGGAGAGCAGAATAACAACAGCTGGGCGAAGCGAAAGGATCGAGCGAGAGCCGAGCAAAGAAGAAGAACGCGAAGGAAGCGAGAGCCGCAGCAGCAACAGCAGATCCAGCTGCTATGGACGCCGCCGCCGAAGGGGCCTCACACTGGGGGAGAGCCGCCGTGGAGATGTCGCCCGCGGAGCCGGCTTCTAGGTAGCTGCTCCATGGGGGTGCGGGATGGAGCACCGTCGGCGCCGGGAGGTCGAGTTAAGGAGAAGGTGCGATGCGATGAGTGTACAATCTCTTTGGTGGCGCCAAGTAGGCCTCGGCTTCGTCCGAGGAGTCGGTGAGGATGCCGCAGTTCCGGTGGAGCATGTTAAGGCAGCGCTGTGGGGATGGAGCAGCCGCGACAGACGAGGCGATTGTCGAAGCAGCTCCTTGGTGGCGGAGGACGGGGCGGCTGAACCGGCGGGACGGCGAGATGGACGACGGATCCTCATCCGGGGAGGTGGACGAGGGCCGTCGAGCTGTTGCGGTGGACAACGTCGTCGGGGAAGAGGCTCTGGCTGGGCAGCGGTGACATGGCGGACGGAGGAGGGTGGGGTTTCGCGGCTGGAGCGGAGAGGTTATGGCGGCCTGGGATTTCGAATGGCGAAAAGGGGGTGAAGCATGACTTAGGGACGCGCTTGTCCAAAATGTAGGGTGTGTTACAAAAGTACCCCCACCGATTTGAACTAGCGGCCCTTCGGTTCAGGGTTAGAAGGGGATTTCGGCGTGTCGGGATTTGGCGGTGGAGGGAGTTTTCGCTGCGTTGTAATTTCGGGATAGCAAGGCGCGGGTTGTGAAGGCGCCAGTTTTGGGAGCACGATATCTGAATTTTCGGGATATAACAAGACGCTGGTTGAATTTTAAGGACAAGCCTAACGTGTAGTAATATTGTACTTATGCGTACCAAATCAATTCGCACTTCCCTCAACCAAAAAGAAAACAAAAAATAAAACTATTCACACCACACAAAGAGAGAGTCTTGCCCGTTTTACTATACAAATGCTATTCAAAGCTACTCCTCCTTCCATCTATATAGGGCCTAATGCGTTTTCGATGCTAACTTTGACCAAATATTAGAGCAATGATATATGACATGCAACTTACACAAAGCACACCGTTAACTTCGTGCGTGAAAGGTTCTTTCAATGATATAATTTTCACATTGTGCATGTCATGTACTATTAATATTGTCAATAGTCAAAGGCAGTCTTAAAAATCTCATTACGCCCTATATAGATGGAAGGAGGGAGTATGAATCCATGTTATGTCCGATTAATTTTTTTCGCTTGCTGTATAATGCATGTAACCTACTCATACCAACATTTTAGTGCATTCCCAATGTCTATACTACTGCTGCAATTCGAACTAAATTTGATTCGTTTCTCTATTTTAATAAGAATCTACAATCATGATTGTTGCCAACTTCAACCATCATAGTTTCCTTGCTATCCGCCAGATATAAACCGGACGGCCTATAATGCAGCATGGTAGGCACACCATCATCAACAACTCCGTTTTTTATAAGAGTAGAGATAAACTATATTAAATGTAGTATAACATGTTCATAAACACACCATGTGTATCACCGTTATATATATTCACACATGCGTCGGTTTAAAACACTATGATAAATTCTTCAAATATCCGAATTCGCTTTTTATAATGAAGTATATATGATCTCTATTCGTCTTTTACACCCACACAACCCTCTTATCTTTGTAGCTAGCGCTAACTTTCTCTTGTGCATGCACACACCCGCATCCCTCTCACCCTCCCTCAGCATTCTCTAGCTCCATCGTGCAAATTCATCGTTTCACTTTAGGTCGTTCACCCATGGTGTGTGTAGGCCCCCCAACTCCTTCTTTACGGCACACATCGATCGATATGCCTCTCTAGCCAGGTGTGCCTAGCACAAACACAAGCTTCCCTCTTCTCTTGTCACCGTCCATGCCTCACTCCCACCACTCTTTTCATCGTTCTCGTACTGCAAGACACTCCTCCCCGCCGATATAGTATGCCTCTCGTACCACCTCCTACATGCATCCCTCTATATCTATCCTTCTCCTTGTGCCTCGTTTGCTTCTAACACACACATGCATGTATACCGATCGATCTGCCAACATATACCTGGATCGACTTTAACTACCCCCCCCCCATCGATCGACGTACCTCACAAGTTATGTCTCTCCTTTCTCTAACGAAGGGCGATTGATCATCCTATGTAGTTATGTCTGCTTACCACATCCACATCGTCCCCCCTCATCATTCGTGCATGCCTCTGACCCGCCTCTCTCACATGCACGTGCACGCACAACAAGCAGCCATCTCCTCTCTTATTGATATTGCAGGCGTGCCCTCCGGTTGTCTAGCAATCCTATCCCACCATTTGTTAGAAGCAACTCCACTACCACCCCTCCAACACTCTAGCTCTGTCTCTCTCCCAACCTTATTCCTCTCCTGCACATATGCATGGATGCCGATCGATCTCCCTTAATACATGAGGCAAATTGATCTCCTTAATACATGAGGTAGGCCTCTCCTCCTCCACACATATACCAGCCATTGTACCTCTATAGTTAATTAGGCCTCCCCTTCCCCCACCACACACCGATAGTCGAGCGCTGCAGGTAGGTATCCATGCCATAGAGACAAACTGCACATGTCCCCTCTCACGTTCAAGTAGGCCAGCCACTCTATATCTTTGACGTGGGCACACACAAATTCCATGGTACTCTTTATCGATCGCGCGCGCACACACACACATCATCCCTCTTTTCGATTCTATGAACACCTCAAGCCGGTGATACCTCCACTCTCTTCTCGTGGATCACCCCCTCTATATATATATGTTATATCTAGGACTCTATTTCACACACATTGCATATGTTACATTTTTTGATTGAACCCCCTCCCCCCCCCCCGCAAAAAGACTCTCAAGAACCCACACACTATATCTCTCTAGGTTTGTATCTCTCTCACACAACCCCACGTAGGTGGTGTACGTATACAAGAAGAGAATAGGTGCACCGTGCACGTACTCACGCTTCATGCCCAGCCACACCCGCGCGGGTACACGGTGGAGCTCATTTCTTTACGAAATGGCAGCCCACGTGCTAATTTGAACGTCCGCAACGGTTGTTTACCTAGGGAGGTCATGTACCACGCCTGCACGAAACAAAGTTCGACTTGACGTGTTGCCGCGCTATTTTTAAATAAAGTTATAGCGCTCAATGGCACATACACAGAATATAAAAGGATTTTTATGGAGAAAAAGGTAGTCCGCTCACTATATATAATGGAGCCTTGCGTGCCTGGTTTGTCGCTCTTCAGAGTATCTCACACAAGGCTGCGGTGGCCTCTATCTCTCTCACCGTTGGTCATCGATCCGCCGCATCCCATCCGCCAGGGAAAGGGAGTGCGGTGGCCTCTCTCTCTCACCATTGGTCATCGATCCGCCGCATACCGTCCGCCGCGGGAAAGGGAGGAAGTGCATCGTTTCTCCGTTCGACGGCGCCGAGGCAGCACGTCCCGATCTGCGGTACACGTCGTTCTCTCTGACCAAGCTCCGGCGCGGCAGGGCCTACGCCACCTGCATGCAGATTCTGCCCACCGCCGTTCGCCTTGTTACATCCTGACGACCTCTAGGTATCCCCTCCGGCCTTGCTCCATTGCCCATCTTCCCACGTCGCTGCATGTGGATCTTCCATAGTTCTTTGCCCAAAACGTAGCTCGTCCAGCGTACTTTCCATATTGCATTCTCGTCCTCACACCGTTTTAGACAAACACAACCGTCTTGTTATCTTCCCTTAGGGCAAGGAATATGCTTCTTTTTTGTCGTCGCATGTGTCATCAACTGTTATTGGCCAGTAATTGTTTCCCTTCTACCTCTTTTTTGCAAACAGGGCTATCCATTTCACCTCGTTGCTATTGCGACATTTTGGTGAACTGCACAAATCACCTTTTTCTTAAGAGTGTTTTGTGCAGTTGTACTAAAATGTCACATGGGCAACGTCTCTACATTTCAAAGGCATCGCACAAAGGGAGATTGGTTGTGCTCTATCCTCCTCATCCAACTCCGAGCCTAATCTTCTCCAACTAGTTAGTCTTAAGGGAGACTGCAATGGTGACCGGCTTCTATATATATGTTTATTGTTTCATCAGCAGTCCTCTATTATTGTAATCACACTTAGTATCTTTGGAACGGGGACGCTCAGCTCTATTTTAGTGGAACTGCACAAAATGATCAGAATGTTGCATGCTCCAGGCAGCAACTTTTTTTTTCCAACATGCCTTGTTGATTTAGACAGAGCTGGGGGGACGTTGCTGCCAATGAAAGCATGGATCAATTTTAATTTAACACCCTCACAACTTTGTCTTCAGTTGTGATGTAATTATTAGCTCTGATCTGCTAATAATTGACATGCATTAGCAAGGAAGTTAGTTTTTTATTGTTTCCGGAAGAGCATCGATGGCAAGACGCGTGAAACAGAAGCTGAAAGCTCACACCATTGAACAATTTCATGTCTCGCTGGAAAATTATTTGTATATTACGTCAATTATGTAAACAAATGATGGAAGCTTGATAGCATTGCCAGAAGCCTCTTCATCATCCGGGTCCATGTGCCATCCACAAAATTATACTCCTTCTTTCGTAAATATTTGTCTTTTTACAAATTTCAAACGTGCATATTTTAGAGTGTAGATTCACTCATTTTTCTTCGTATGTGTACTCCCTCCGTTCCTAAATATTCTATTCGTCTTTCTAGAGATTTCAACAAGTGACTACATACGGAGCAAAATGAGAGAATCTACACGCTAAAATATGTCTATACATCCGTATGTGCCAAAGTGCATTTGAAATCTCTAAAAGACAAATATTTGAGTAGTCACTCGTTGAAATCTCTAGAAAGACAAATATACTCCGAGTATATTTAAGAACCGAGGGGTAGTGCACAACCGCATTGGAGTCTCAGCCCTGTCGTTGCGCCGCATTAATAGTGAGTAATGAGCAGTCAAATCGTAAGCCCCACCTTTCCTAATCGTAAGTTGCTCAAGAAGCAACCATCAATACGCTCTTCTTTGAATCCGCTCATACTCCATCCGTCACCGTTTATACAGCGCGTAAAAAAAAGAAAAAGATCTGTGGGACCAAGGCGACTAGCGATCGGCCTGAAAAATAGCATTGGTAGTTATAGCACGCCGTCTATTACTAGAGGAATAATGCATACACACATGCATGCAAGTGCTTCCACCCCGGGTACACACATGCATGCACTTACTCCAATTAGAGTAATCAGTAGTACAGAGTACATGAAGAGAAAATTGTAGACTTGATTGCGGTTACCACGCCCTAATTAATTGAGCATTAAACCAAACGCGTCTAAAGTCTCTCTGGTGGTGGAAATGCATTGAGAGAAATGCATCGTAATGAAGCGCGCCCTGTAAACTATGACGGAGGGAGGAGTAGTATGAAGGTTCAAAACCAAGTATGCATATGGCCAGTCGGTCAACGCACCTCCTCTTGGCATATCACTGACATGTGGGACAGGAGTGTGAGCAAACCGATCTCAATTGACGGCAAAGAGCCAACCCGCCGTTCCTTGAGAGAGACGAGGGTGAGAACACACAGACGGGTTCGCATGGAGGCCAAGATATATTCGAGCATGGTTGGTTGATCGATATCATTCATTACATGTTGGGCTGCCGTTTTCCGCCCTTCTCCGGAATAAACGTGTACTTTATCGGAGATAAAAAAAATAAGAGTACAGACGCTCCACCATGCGGTTCTAGTAGTAGTACTACTCGTACTACTGCGCTTGGCTCTTCGCCTCTTCGTGAAGTTGAACAATGATGGTACTCCGCATGTTGGGTACTACAGTGTATGCTTCTGACAATCTGACACCAAATGGACTGATGCATGTCCACAGAGGGTAGGTTGCATTAGTCAAAAGGCGTAAGCGAGCTTCACCTTGTTCTGCAAGCTTCTCCTTGTTCTGCGAGTTGACGGGACACACCAAAAAGTAGTGCTAGTCCATACTCCCTCCTTTCTGGTTAATATGGCTTAATCTTTTTTGCGGGTAAATGAGAGAGCTTTATTCATATATAAGCATTCTTAGGACGATCAGCCAAGACACTGGTCACTAGGAAGCGAGGTACCCCGCAAAAAAAGAAGTAGGAAGCGAGGTATTTCATCAAGCCAGCTCTCGGCCACATTCAAAGTGCAGGAAGCACGGTTCGCACGAAGATGCGCCGCAAGGTTTGCTGACCTGTTTACATGATGAATAACAAAAAAAGAGGAAATATTACCGAGCACTACTATTTGTAACAGGATATGAGCCAGAATTAAGCGAGAATTGTGGCGAGTGTTCCATGCAATCAACTTCCATTATCACATGCGAGAACCCTCGAAGAGAACCAAATGTGTTGAAGATTGCTTTATCACATTTTAAAATTATAATAAGAGTGCAGATGCTCCTCCATCCGGTTCCTAGTACTAGTATAATACTTCCTCTGTCTCATAATGTAAGACGTTTTTTGATACTACTTACGTACCTTTATAGACTATATTAGTAGTACTAGTACTACTAGTAAACTTTGCGCTTGGCTGTTCGCCTATTCGCGAAGTCGAATAATAGTAGCACTAGTACTATAGTGTATGCTTCTGGCAATCTGACACCGAATTAACTGTTGCACGTCCACCGCCTGAGCGAGGGAGAGCTTGCATTAGTCAAAAGTTTCTCCTTGTCCTTCGAGCCACCGTGCCCAAGTAATGCTAGTTCATACTGCCTCCTCTCTGGTTAATATGGATTAATTTCAAACGAGATAAATACACTGTCTGTCACTGTATATTTGTAATAATACGGTCAGTGGACTTCATAATACTCTCATTGCGCTCAATATATATATTTTCCGGTGTTTATACGGTCACTAGCTCACCCTGACTGAGTATGTGTGTGCATGCACGTGTAGGTTGAGCACTTAGCATGACCGTGTGTGTTCCGTCGTGTGCTCGGACATGCATGCATTAGGGCGTCGCGCGCGTTTTTGCGTCCATGTGTACGCAGGACTGTTGCATACACGTAGGGGGAGTACGTGTAGGGGCCACTAAGGAGCATTCAAATCACACAATAAGTTAGTCGGAAGAAGCAACCATCATTTCACTCTTGAATGACACGTACGCAATATAAAATGGTTGATATGGAGAGAAAAAGAAAACCACTATATATACACTAGCAGGAGCCTAAGCTACAAGCCTGCTTGCTAAGGTTGCTCTCTTCACAAGCATAGAACGACGGGCCTGATCTCGCAGCTGGGGGAAGGGAACAATGTTCTGCGTAGACGCGGTCGACATTGGCGAGGGAGAAAACCCACAGTCGGTGAGTCCCAATCGGGGGTCACCGCGGTATGGGCCGATGCCGTGTCCCAACCGCCCTTCTAGCTACAGCCCGACGTCCCAGGTAGTCCATCTTCGTTTTAGAGCCGGCTTGCTCCACTCCCGTAGCTCCATCTCCATGTCGATCTTTCTCTACTTCTACCGGCTTCTACTTGTGATGAGTTTATGTCTCATGAACTAGTGCCAGTACTATTATTCTAATCACACTTCTTCAATATCTTTGCCATCAGGGATGCTCAGGTCGACTTTAGTGGAACTGCACAAAAGCATCTTATGATCCGAGGGTGCCAGTCGTCTTACCTTCGAAAGGTTCTACCTGGCCAGGGAATTAAATCATGATTAGGGTTTAGGGTTTAAGTCGTAGTGACCCCATCAATAGTTTTTCTTTCGTACACGCTCTCACAACATTTTTCTTTAGTTGTGAAGTAAATATTGGCTATGATTTGTGAATCATTGAGATGCATCAGCATGCGTGTTAGTTTTCCTTTGTATTTGATGGAATGTTGTAACGGGGAAACCTTGGAATAGGAAGGAAAATGGAGTGGAAAGTTTCCGTTTTTCCGGAGAAAAGATGGAAATGGAGAGAAACCAACGTTTCGTTTCGTTGGATCGCGCCATCGAGCAAAACCAACGTTTAAATCACGTCTGTCGTGTTCGTGTCTCACCCTCCTCCACAGCTCGACCCCACACGGCCGCTCGACATGCCACTCACCGCAAACCGAGTATACGATAACTTTCCCGCCTGCTTGTCGATGGATCGCGCCATGGAGTACTACTAGCACTACTGGAAGAGACTGACGAGTTGGGGGAGGACAGCTAGCTATTGCGACCTTTGAACATGGAGCAGCCGCGTGCACCCGGAAGCAGCGCGGGCAACGCTCTCTGGGCCGGCGCGCCGCTTCAATGCTGGCGCCAGTGAGAGGTCGCGTCTGCTCTGGCCGGGCATGAATGCGGCACTGACTGTTTCGGGCGGGAAGCACGCGCGGGTGATGAAGAGTGTTCGGGTTGGCCAGGACCGGCCGTGGCAGCGGTCCGGACGTGTGCAAACAAGATATGCTATGCGTTAATATTGCTGCGTATATAATTAACAACATAAATAATGTGCCAGTTGGACAAATATGATTGGAGATGGAGATGGAAATGGAATTTTACGTAAACACGGATATGCATGTCTATGTCTATGTGTGTGTGCGCGACGACTCTCGCGACCTGGAAGCGGGGGCGTGTTTTTGATTGAGTTTTCTTTCTTGGTACGTTAGAAAATCAGTTTGTCTAATTCACATCTAGATGTTATTTAAGGATATCACACCTAAGCTCCCACAAGTATATAATGTAGCAACAAGAAACAAAAAAAACTAGGACAAAAAAATAGACCACAAACAGAGTGGACATCAACTTAGATGTGACATAACTATGTCACATCTAGATGTGTCCTTGACAGACCCAAAATCACTTCTATGGAGAGATTTTTTTACTCCATTATAGCCTCTTGTTGGATAGAGTTTCTCGTGTCTCGCTCTCTCACCCTCTCCATATCAAAACAAGATGACAGTGTCCACTCTATCTCCCTCCTCACCGGTGGTCACAGAACCGGCCGAATGCCCGAATCCCGTCCGCTGCGGGAGGTGAGGAGGTGCAGCGTTGACGTTGTCACCGTCGGCGATGGAGGGAGCTGATGCGCACCGTTCTCTCCGAGCCGGCCCTGGCGCGGACGAAGATGCCAAATGGATGATGCATCACCACGATGAACTATCGATGCTCATGGTTGCGCCTCGTGGTTGCGTCGGCTGGTGAAGCTGATCGATTTTCAATGAAAAACAAGCTGTCTTCCATCAGTGCTCTTTGCTTGGTATGCACAAAGATGATATCCTTCGTTAGTTCACCTTGGTTGCGTTGGAGACACAGTCGTCTTTCATGTTGGTGCAATTTTATCACACAATTGTCTATGAACCAAATGTTTCCTCGAAGAAGGATCGACGTTGGTACTAAGAGCATAAGTTTTGTATTGATTTCTAAGCCTTCTCACAACTTTGTCTCCAGCTCCCCTGTAATTTTATTTGTCCAGCTATTAACTTTGATTTAAAAATGGTGTGGACTAAAACCTGGATGGACGTAGTAGCCCTCCATTTTATTTACTCCGCATATTAGATTTGACTGAAGTCAAACTTTATAATAGTCTCAAACCTTTCCGATAATTGAAATTAAATTTCTTTATTTGTACACACTCTCACACGTTTCTGATAATTTAGTGCATTTGTGGTTGTTCACTTAAGGGAGGGTAGTGTACCACACGTGAAGGACAGGAAGTGCGACCAGGACGCGTGGGCGTGGATCGTTAGTTCATCGGAGGTAGTACTAGTTTTCTTCACTGTACATTAGAGAAAGAGTTTCGTTTCATACTTACACAATTTAAAACGATTGTTATGGAGAGAATAAGAAAACCACTCCACTAGTATATATTACTCGTATACACGAGAGTACTATATGGACGCCGCTTGACTTAGTGCACCTGCCTTTGGGTTTATCACAGGTGGGCCCAAAATTTGGCTGGCTCACCTGTCATACAGCCAAAAGCAGGTGCAGCGAAGGCACCGGAGCTCACTCCGTACTACATTATAGTATATATATAAGCGGGAGCCTCAACGCTTGTTCGCTAGGGTTTGCACTCTCCACACACTCGCCGCACTACATATATGTTACACGCTGGAGGCTTAGCGTTCATTTGCTAGGGTTTGCTATATTCACAGTCTCTCACCCTCTCTTCACCAGATCTAAACAAGAGGGCATTGGCCGCTGGTCTCTCTCTCCCCTCACGGTGGTGAAGGAGGCATCCATATCCCGTCGCACCGGGAAGGGGAGGAGGTGCAGCGTTCACTCTATCGCCTTCGGCGAGGGAGGCAATCCACTGCCGGCTGCGCTGTTCTCTTTCACCCAGTGCCTATGCGGGAGGGCCACCGACCCCTTCTTCCTTGCTGCCGTATGTAGTGTGGGAAGATCCGGCCTCCCGCTGCACGCCTTGCCACATCCCGACGACCCTAAGGTATAAGTTTCTTTGAAACCATCGTTGCTCTAGCTGCATGTGGATCTTTTTTGATCTGTAGTCGAATCTAGGTCTTGGTTCAAAGAGGAAAGAAGGGTGCAGTGGGCTGGAGCAAGAATCTAGGACGTGGTTCAATGAGGAAAGGAGGGGCAGAAAGTAGTATAGACTGGCTATCCAGCCGCTTTGTAGGTCGAAAAGGGGAAAAGGGGGTAACCAAGTACACACATAGAACCGATCTCTTTGTTGTAAAGGGAAAGAAGCTGGGGGGTCGGGTAGTTTGTGCAGGACTAGATTTGCTGCCCTCACTTAGGAAAAAGGTTCAAAGAGAACAAATATGGGACCAACGCATATATGCTGCTTGGCTACATACTCTGCATCACCCATTTATACGTGTGGACACACATGGTGCTGGCATGTCCCATACAGCTATTTTCCTGTTGTTAATCTAAGAATGCCGCCGAAAAATTGAAGCAATGCCACCGTTAAAAGTAAATTACATTTTTTAACGAATCTTGTTTCAAGAGAATGTCTTTGTTAATATGAATCAATGCAACATTTTGCTTCACTACTCGAAACACTTATGTTTTAAGAGTGTTTTGTGCAGTTCAACTTGAATGTCACACTGGTGACTTTGCTTAATTTTTGTGGAACTGCACAAAAGGAGATCGAGATTTGTTTCCACTCTTCGTGGCGAGTTGTTTCAAATCTTGGTCTCATCCACATGATGTGCAGTGTGCTTTGAGATGTTGTGCTACTTGTTTTGGTATTGTTTTAAATAAATGTTGAATTGAAGCTATTGTATTGCTGTCTTTTCCCATTAAGTAGTGAACAAAATGGGACCAACCTGACATGATGCTTGTTGCTTTGTTACAACAAATTCAGCATCACCCCCTTTATAAGCCAGTAATTGATGCCACTCTTAGAATTAACTACTGAATGTTATTTCAAAACTGCAACACTTGTTAGGGATTGGCGGGAGTACCATTTTTGTGGCCGCATGTTTCATCCTCCTTTATTAGCCAGTAATTGATTCCTTTTTTGCCTCTGTTTAAACAGGGATATCTATTCAAATTGTTGCTATTGCGACATTTTGCTTCGCTACGCGAAACACTTTGCTTGATTTCAGTTCACCTGCACAAAACGAGATTGGGTTTCCTATTCGTGTTGGCAGATTTGTATTTTATCCTGGTGGTCTCATGAAAGGTCAAGATGTGCCTTCATCCACATGATTGTGTAGTGTGCTTTGAGATGTTGTGCTACTTGTATCGGTACTGTTTTAAATAAATGTTGAATTGAAGCTATTGTATTGCTGTCTTTTCCCATTAAGTAGTGAACAAAAATGGGACCAACCTGGACATGATGATTGTTGCTTTGTTACAACAAACTCTGCATCACCCCCTTATAAGTAGATGGAAGCACATCTTGTTGTTGCGCACTCTCCTCGAACTGTTTATGCTTTTCGTTAATCTAATGTCGCTGGTACAATTAAGCAATTCCACTCTCATAATTAATTAACTACTGAATCTTAGTTCAAAACTGCAACACTTGTAAGGAATGGTACTATCCCGCTTTGTAGTTCTTTCTACATGTTTAATCAAGGTATTTTTAAGATAATGTCTCTGTTAAAATGAATCAGTCGCATTGTTTTAGGAATGATACTTTTCTGCTTTTTCGTTCTTTATACATGTTGAAACAAGGCATTGTTAAGATAATGTCCCAGTTAATATTAATGAATCACACTGATTGAGAATTGCTACTCTCCTTCTTTGTTTCCCATTAAATAAGGTAGATCAGTAGATGTTTTTCTTCTGGGAGTACAAGTCATCAACCGTTATTTCTCAGTAATTGTTTCCCTTATACCTTTTGTTGCTTACAGGGATATCACAATTAAAGCTCGGTTTTATTCCGACTTCAATTTTAGTTCAACAGCACAAAAGGAGCCAATGTGTCCAAGGCTAACTGCTGCATTACTGGGTCCAGTTGGTCGTTCCACTTTGCAGAAAGAAGCAGTCACTGTTTGCGCCACATTACAGAAGGAATGACCGAGAAGCTTTACAGAGTATTAGGCCTTCCACTATGTAGGCCAAAAGAGGTGCCAATTTCACCTTTTCTTAGTTTGGCACCGAATCCCTCCATTGCTATAGCCGGTGCCATAAATATTAGACACCGGTAACATGACTAGTCTGCAGAGACCATTGGCAATTTAACAACACGTGGAGTGCCCTGGGAAAAAAGTGCCCAAACAAGTACAAGAAGCGACAGGACTCCACGATCATAGGCATTACATATTTTGAATGGAAAAAACTTGTCAAAGTTTAATCATTGATGTTAGCAAGAAGTGACAGGACTCCATGATCATAGGCATTACATATTTTGAATGGGAAAAGCTTGTCAAAGTTTAATCATTGATGTTAGCAAGAAGACGTTAGTTTAATATATTGGAATTGGGAAACCTTGTCAAAATTTGCTCATTGATGTTAGCCAGAAGACATACATTTGATATTTTTGAGTAGGACGCCCTTGCTTTGAGCAGCGTCGAGTGTTTTTTCCTATTTCTGTGTTCAGTTTAGAAGTAAATAGTTACTCTGCTGAGATATTCCTGTGTTAAGAGTTTGTTCTGAATATTGTCTATGTAATGCCAGGCCTTGTGTTTGATTGCAAAGTTGAGCTTGGAATGTTGTGGCATGCGGCATCACGAACTGTTCACCGTGCATCCTGAGAATAATGCTTCGTATTGTTTTGCATGTCGATCTAATGCCGTTGATTTGCTTGTTAAGAAGATCATCCTCTTACGTTGTTTCCGCTGCCAGAAGAAGTTTATCGTTCGATGTTTGAGCCTGTTTGGTTCAATAAGTCACCGACTTATAAGTCGGTGACTTAAAACCAGTGACTTATAAGTCACGCCTGTTTGGTTGTCACCTGACTTATAAGTCACCTGACACACCTTCCGAGCAACTCATGATATTAGGCCGTGATTGGATCGTCGTTTTCCAACCAAAACTGCTTGTAAAACTGACGCTTGTAAATTAAAGCAGATGGTGTCGGGCAAAGGCGCTTGGTTGGTCGATTTCGACTAGTAAAATATCGGAAGTACTTCACACACGATAAAAATGTTGAACGACACTCGGACGATTGCGAATCCAGCCGTTAGCTGCTGTTTCATTCTTGCCCATAGATGGCATGATACGCACATCATGCATGTATCGTCTGGTAATGTCGTCCATATAGTAGTGCTCGTAAAATATACACTGGTCTCTCAAATTACACGTGTAACCTGTCGTTTTTACTTACAGACCTCGGGACTTCCGATGACGAGTAAATTACACTTGTATGTTAATACATGTTTGAAATAAACCAGAGCTCCCAAGCGCGGCCTTACCGTTCCATGCCGTCTCAGTTTCTCGAAGGTGCTCATAGGTGTCCGATGATCCCGGCTTCCTGAATGAGCAGCGGGCGCTGTATCAGACCTCCGTAGGGCCCGCAAGGTCCTCTCCGTTGTCCTTCCAGTTGTTGCGCTCGCCGTGCCGCCGAGCATTGTTAACATGGTCAACGAACATGAGGATTCAGGAGATGACTTTATTTTGACTGGATGACACTAGGGACCCACTAAGGCCATAACCATACGTACACAAGTGCCTCCTTATTATGTACAACTATATTTTTTTGCTTTCTCCTGGTTTCCTGACATCACGGTCCCACACCATTGTCAACCTATGTAGTCAATATAATAGAGAGAATTGCACAAGGTGCGGCCGACAGCTGGGACCAAGCAGCTCGAGCAGTATTTGTGTTTTTGAGGCGTGAGCACTGCAAAGTTTTTCTTGGCGATGATTTCGTTGTTGTTCAAAGGAGAGCAGGATATTAACTGGGCGGGCTATGGCCCGTCTAGCCCAGGCCAGATATCCAGCCCAGATACTACTTTTTTCAAGATGAAAATGGCTAGCCCAGCTATACGTCTTTTTAAGGAATACCCAGGCAAGGTCAACTTGTTATTCTCCACCCCGCTGGGCTGCAAAAGTTTCCTAGGAGGGATGCATTATGCTTAACAGGAAAATGGGCTTTAAAAATAATAAATGGGATGTAATTATAAAAACTGGGCAGTAACTATAAAAAAATGCACCAAACACGAAATTAGCTTATAAAATATTATTTATGGATTTTGAAAATCTTAAATTTTCATTGTTATGCCGCGACAATGTTTCGTTGGATTTTTACGTAATAAAATTTATATTTAATCGACTAGAAATTTCGGGATAAAAATATTTCGGATCCTATCAAAATGTGGGAAATTTTATTAAATTCTGTCTTCAACGGTTGGTTGAAATTATTAATCGTTGTCCTAGCTAGAAAATGGGCTGTACTTTTAACAAACTGTAAATGGGTTGTTGTAAATTCCGTTAGAATTCAAAAATGGGTTGTACATTCTTACGTAACGCATAAATGGGCTATAAGTTCTCTGCCACACACTTGTGGGCCTACTAAGTGACGCGTCCCCTAAAAAAAATAAGTTGACGCATATGCAAGGCTTTGTCAACTTATTATAGTGAACACACGGTTCTAGCAGCAGTGACCGTTGGATGTCTATCCAACGGATGTCATTCTTCTTCTTCAATCTCGGATATTCTTAGCTTCGGCCGCCCAAAAAATGATTCCTCCCCCTGACATCTTGGGCGCACCGTTTCGGAGGCTGACCTGTTGGCCTACTAAGTTGGAGCGTACCAAGGGCTTTGTCAACTTAGTCAATATAAACGATTCTAGCTTCAGTGACCGTGCGATGTCCATCCAACGGCCGTGGTGCTTCTTCAACCTCTGGTCTTCTTGGTCCAGCCGCCCAAAGCAGCGCCGGTCGTGCGCCGCTTCCTCGCCTCCCGTGGCCGGGTTGTCTTTGTCATGGAGGCCTCACCGCCCATACTACTTCCCACCGGCTGGCCATCCCTCCACTCACCCACACCCCCTGTTATTCTGCGGCGACGACAGCCTCACACCGCAGCCGAACCAGTGAACCCTCGTACTCCTCTCCGCGCGGGCTTCCGCTGCTGCGTCTTCCACGGCTCCGCATCGTCCCCTTACTAGGCGTCACCGTCGTCCACCGCCCTGGTGCTCTCGGCGCGGCGTGGTCAACGATCGACTTCCATCGGAAAAGTACTGTACGTGGAGAGGCTGACAGCTGGGTCCACGGCGGCCGCGAGGAAGTGCCTCCTTATTACGCGAAAAATAATTATTCCTCCACCTGACAACAGGGACCCACCGGACGGGCCACCTTATTTCGCGAAAAAAACGTTTCCCCCCTGACTGCTGGGACCCACCAGACGGGCCACCGTATTTCGTGAAAAAAACGTTCCCCCCGCTGTCAGCTCGGACCCACCGGAAGTGCCTCTTTATTATGCACAAAAAAATGAATACTCCCCCTGCTAGCTGGGACTCACCTTGGTGGGAAGCTAACTTGTGGGCCTACTAAGTTGACGGGGATGGAGGGCTTTGTCAACTTAGTCAATATGAACGATTCTAGCTCTAGTGACTGTACGATGTCCATCCAACGACCGTAGTGCTTCTTCAACCTTTGGTCTTCTTGCTCCAGCCGCCCAAAGCAGCGCCGATCGTGCCACCTGCTCCTGCCTCCCGTGGCCAGCTATGCTGCCGGGGAGGCCTCACCGCCCCCTACTATTCCCACCTTAGGCCAGGCCCTGCAGCGACGGCAGCCTCACACCGCAGCCGAACGAGTGAATACTCATACTCCTCTCCGCGTGGGCATCCACTGCCGCGTCTTCACCGGCTCCGCGTTGTCCCCTTCCTAGGCCTCGCCGTCGTCCACCGCCCTGGTGCTCTCGGCGCGGCGTGGTCAACGTGGTCAAGGAACGACTTCCATCGGACGTGGACTGTACGTCGAGAGGATCACAGCTGGGTCCACGGCTGCAGCAAGGAAGTGCCTCTTTATTATGCGGAAAATAATGATTCCTCCACCTGACAGCAGGGACCCACCGGATGGGCCACCGTATTTCGTGAAAAAATGTTTCCCTCCTGACTGTTGGGACCCACCAGCTACATCTTCGCACGCAAGGAAGTGCGTCCGGGCAAAAAAAGCAAAATGATTTGCCCCCCTGACTGCTGGGACCCACCAGCTACATCTTCGCAGGCAAGGAAGTGCCTGACAGTCGGGACCCACCTGGTCGAAGCGTACATAGCATTGTCATTCTGGTCGCGAACGTGTACGCACATACTGGTCGTTGTAGAGGCGCGCACGTGTCGTAGTAGAGGCGCGACGTGTCGATGTAGAGGCGCAGACGTAGCATGTACACGCACGCATGTTGGCGAGGGTGCAAGAAAGAAAATACAGCCACGCACGCACATACGGCAGGTCTCGAACGCCTACTCGCGCGACACGTACATGGATGGGTCGGAACGGAGAAACAGCGTCGTCGTCGTGTTCATGGGGAGCCAACCGGCTGGGTCGGAACGGAATGCGTGGTCGTGTTCATCGGGAGGGCTTGGACGGAACATGCGATGGAAACGAGGCCTGGCGTACCGCTCAACGGAGGAAACAGATCTCCTACGTTCGGAACGGGGTCCTGTTGATCGGGAGGGTGTGGCATACCGCAAAACGTAGGAAACAGACCTCCTACGGTCGAAACGGGGGTCCTGTTGATCGGGAGGGTTGTGGTGTACCGCAAAACGGAGGAAACGGACCTCCTACGGTCGAAACGGGGGTCCTATTGATTGGGAGGGGTGTGGCGTACTGCAAAACAGATGAAACGGACCTCCTACGATCGAAATGGGGGTCCTGTTCATCGGGAGGGGTATGGCGTACCGCAAAACGGGACTCCACGGGATACTGTTCATCTCCACCATCGACCTCCTCCAGCCTCCACGGGCTCCTGTTCATCCAGCCTCCACCGCGCGCTACTCCACCGGCTACTGTTCAACCACCCCTCCACGGGCACCCCTCCACCGTCTACTGTTCATCCAGCCCTCCACACCACGGGGTCCTGTTCAACCACCCCTCCACACCACGGGGTCCTGTTCAACCACCCCTCCACCGTCTACTTTTCATCCAGCCCTCCACACCACGGGGTCATGTTCATCCAGAGGCAATGCCACCGCCATCGTTCATCCAACCTCCCCCACCCCCGCAACGCCATCGCTCATCCAATCGATCGGCTTGATTAGCGGCGGCAGCGAAGAATCGCTTCCATCGGGTTCGATTAACAGCCATCGATTGATCGCCGGGTTCGATGAACGCGTAGCCTGCGTGCAATCGCCGTGTTCAGTTAGAGCCCAACGCCTCGCTTCGGGTTGATTAGAGCTAACGCCGCACACACGCTGCCGCACGAGAGAAAGCGATGCATCGCCGGCCCCGACCTCCCACCGTAATCGCAAATCCCGAAATTTTCCTCCCCTCGCTTCTACCACGGTTTTTCCGTCATGGACGGCCCAAAGAATGTCATGCAGCTGCGTCTCCGGCCCGCCCAGGACGAAAAGCCCATTTTCTGTCATGATTTTTTGTCATAGAAGTAGGAGCCCACCACATCTATGATGATACCGAGTTTTGTCACAATTATCGTCAAAGAAGTGTCATATGTATGACAGAAATTTTTTTCGTTCGGCCCAAAATGTCACGGATGTGTCTTTTTTTTGTAGTGCTAGGACATTCGAATTCACTATCGAATTCTTTCCTTCTAAGGCGAAGCTAGGTGATGGTAGCATGCGAGACATAGAGAGAGATACAATTGTGAAATGGGAGGTTGAATTTGCAGAGATTGATCCACAGGAAATACAAAGCATGGAAGAGAGGGTCGTGAGAAATGTTGTGAAGAAAATTGGGGAGAGCATTGTTTTAGGTCCAGAGCGTGAGGTAGCATTATTACGGTTTGATAATTGAAAGGGTGACTATGCGAGAACTGAGAATGGTGAAGAGATGGTTGATGAAATCGATCGGCAAGACGGCTGGGCAAGCAAACAGACTACCTTTAATGCAGAGCTTGTTGATCTGAAATCAGATTCTAAGGTTGGATATGTGCCCTCAAAGTTGGCTTCGCAGATGGTAGATGATGATTGGGCTTCACATAGACAGATAACGCCCATGTTTACAGGTGAAGTGATAGTAATAGAGGGGGCTGATCAAGATGCATAAGAGGGTGGTGATGGTGCTGCAAGGGTTGTTTTTGTTTATTGGAATTCAGTACAATTAGAAGACACTACTGATTTGATCAGTGCACCAATGGCTGACAATGAGATGGCCAATTTTTTGGCATTCCAGTAGATCCAGTAGGTGATCAAGATGAGGAAGAGAGGGATGAATCGAGTTTGCCTAATGATGCTAACATAGATGCTTGTGAAGATGTGGATGGACAGCTGATTAAAGATGCTACAGATGATGTAGATGATGCACATGATGATGAGCTTGTAAGTGTGTATGACAAAGAAAATCTTGTTATTGAAGTAGGCAAGTTGTTCCCAAGCATGAAGGATTTTAGGATGTGTTTCAAGACATATGCAGTCAAACATGAGTTTGATTCCAAGACTATGTGGACTGATAGAAAGAAATTGTATGCAAGGTGCAGATGTTTCGATGGAAGCGTCAGGCCTTGCAAGTGGTACATATCTGCTAGAATTCAACCTGATGGAAGTACCATCAGGGTTAATCAAATCCCAAATCCACATACTTGTATTACAAGTTCACAGAGAGTATCAACCATGACATCACAATTTTGGATTGCAGAAAAGATCACTCCAATTTTAGCCAAGAAACCAAACACTACAGCAAAGAAACTTAAAGTGGACTTGGAAAAGCAGTACCCCATTAAGGTGAAGTATACCACAGTGTGGAAAGCAAAAGAGAGGGCAATGAAAGAATTATATGGTGATTGGGCAAATACTTTTAGGATGCTTTATAACTTCAGAGCAGATGTGTTAAAGAGGTCACCTCGCACTGTTGTGGAGAAAGATACTGAGGTAACAGAGGATGGTAGAGTTCTTTTATCCAAGTTCTTTATTGCTTTACAGCCTTGCATAGATGGCTTTAAAGCAGGGTGCCGTCCACATTTGAGCATAGACTCATCTTTTTTGACTGTCAGATGGAATGGTCAATTGGCAGCATGCAATGCTTTAGATGGACACAACTAAATGTTTCCTATTGCTATTGGTTTGTTTCAGTCAGAGACAGAGACTTCATGGACATAGTTCATGAAGCAGTTGAAAAGATGCATAGGGCCAATGTCACCTTTGGCAGTACACACAGATGCATGTAAAGGGCTAGAAAATGCAGTGAAGAATGTTTTTCCTCACTGTGAGCAGAGGGAGTGCTTCGGCCATATGTGGATGAATTTGATCAAAAATTTCAGAGGGGTAGAATTTGGGAGAATGTGGCCAGTAGCAAGATATTACACCAAACAAACACATTCATATCATCTTGATAAGATAAAAGCAGCATGCAGTGAGTTTGATCCATGGTTGAACAACTATCATTCTTTATTGTGGTACAGGTTATGATTTAACACTGCCATCAAGTGTGATCATATCAACAATAACTTGGCAGAAAGTTTTAACAACTAGATAAAGCAGTTATGCCTGTGCATGACATGGTTGACCAAATCAGGATCATGATCATGCGCATGTGGGAATTGAGAAGAAGGATTGGTGATTGTCTGTGCTACGTCTCCAACGTATCTATAATTTTTGATTGCTTCATGCTATATTATATTCTGTTTTGGATATTAATGGGCTTTACTAAGCACTTTTATATGAATTTTTGGGACTAACCTATTGACCCAGAGCCTAGTGTCACTTCCTGTTTTTTTCCTTGTTTCAGTGTTTCACAGAAAAGGAATATCACACTGAGTCCAAACGGAATGAAACCTTCAGAAAAGTTATTTTTTGAAAGAAAGCAATACGGGAGACTTGGAGTGCACGTCAGGGGATGAACACGGAGGGCACGAGGCAGGGGGCGCGCCCACCCCCCTGGACGCGCCCTCCACCCTCGTGGGCCCCTCGTGGCTCCCCTGACGTATTTCTTCCACCTATATATACCAATATACCCTAAAACCTTCAGGGAATAGAATAGATCGGGAGTTCCGCCGCCGCAAGCCTCGTGAGCCACCAAAAACCAATCGGGACCCTGTTCGCACTCACTGGGAGGGATCCTCACCGGTGGCCATCTTCATCATCCGGCGCTCTCCATGACGAGGAGGGAGTAGTTCACCCTCAGTCTTTGAGGGTATGTACCAGTAGCTATGTGTTTGATCTCTCTCTCTCTCTCTCTCTCTCTCTCTCTCGTGTTCTTGATTTGGCACGATCTTGATGTATCGCGAGCTTTGCTATTATAGTTGGATCTTATGATGTTTTCCCCCTCTACTCTCTTGTAATGGATTGAGTTTTCCCTTTGAAGTTATCTTATCGGATTGAGTCTTTAATGATTTGAGAACACTTGATGTATGTCTTGCGTGGGAGAACCATGGTGACAATGGGTTATTCTATTGATTCACTTGATGTATGTTTTGTTTATCAACTTGCGGGTTCCGCCCATGAACCTATGCATAGGGGTTTGCACACGTTTTCGTCTTGACTCTCCGGTAGAAACTTTTGGGGCGCTCTTTGAGGTTTTATGTGTTGGTTGAATAGATGAATCTAAGATTGTGTGATGCATATCATATAATCATACCCATGGATGCTTGAGATGACATTGGAGTATCTAGGTGACACTAGGGTTTTGGGTTATGTGTGTCTTAAGGTGTTATTTTACTACGAACTCTAGGGCTGTTTGTGACACTTATAGGAATAGCCCAATGGATTGATCGGAAAGAATAACTTTGAGGTGGTTTTGTACCCCTACCATAATCTCTTCGTTTGTTCTCCGCTATTAGTGACTTTGGAGTGACTCTTTGTTGCATGTTGAGGCACAGTTATGTGATCCAATTATGTTATTATTGTTGAGAGAACTTGCACTAGTGAAAGTATGAACCCTAGGCCTTGTTTCCTATCATTGCAATACCGTTTGTGCTCACTTTTATCATTAGTTACCTTGCTGTTTTTATATTTTCTGATTACAAAAACCTATATCTACCATCCATATTGCACTTGTATCACCATGTCTTCGCCGAACTAGTGCACCTATACAATTTACCATTGTATTGGGTGTGTTGGGGACACAAGAGACTCTTTGTTATTTGGTTGCAGGGTTGTTTGAGAGAGACCATCTTCATCCTACGCCTCCCACCGATTGATAAACCTTAGGTCATCCACTTGAGGGAAATTTGCTACTGTCCTACAAACCTCTGCACTTGGAGGCCCAACAACGTCTACAAGAAAGAAGGTTGCGTAGTGGACATCAAGCTCTTTTCTGGCGCCATTGCCGGGGAGGTGAGTGCTTGAAGTTATATCTTTAGATATTGCAATTGAATCTTTTTGTTTCTTGTTTTATCACTAGTTTAGTCTATAAAAGAAAACTACAAAAAAATGGAATTGAGTTTGCCTCATACGCTTCATCTTTTTAATATCTTTTGTGAGTATGATGGAAAGGAAAATTGTGCTCAAGTGCTAGAAGAAGAAATCTATAGAATGTTTGGCACTAAATCTTTGTATGATGAGCAAGATGGCAATGTTGTTAGTATGAATTCTATGAATATCCATGATGCTAATGATATGCAAAGCCACAAGCTTGGGGATGCTATGTTTGATGAAGATGATATGTTTTGTCCCCCAAGTTTTGATGAGCAAATTTATTATGATGAAAGCATGCCTCCTATATATGATTATTATTGTGATGACACATATGCTATAAAGAATAATGATAACCATGAAACTTGTCATCTTGATCTTAATTTTCAATCACATGATAGTAATTTTGTTGAGTTTGCTCCCACTATTCCGAATGAGAAGAATTTTGCTTATGTGGAGAGTACTAGATTTTCTATGCTTGTAGATCATGAAAAGAATGATTTAGGTGCTGGTTATATTGTTCAATTAATTCATGATGCTACTGAAAATTATTATGAGGGAGGAACATATGCTTGTAGGAATTGCAATAATATCAAGTTTCCTCTCTATGTGCTTAAAGTTTTGAAGTTATGCTTGTTTTGCCTTCCTATGCTAGTTGATTATTGTTTCCATAAGTTGTTTGCTCACAAAATCCCTATGCATAGGAAGTGGGTTAGACTTAAATTTTCTAATCATATTCTTCATGATGCTCTCTTTATGTTTCAGTTCTTATCTTTTATGCGAGCATCATTGAAATCATCATGCCTAGCTAGGGGCGTTAAACGTTAGCGCTTGTTGGGAGGCAACCCAATTTTATTTTAGTTTCTTGCTTTTACTCCTGCTTAGTAATAAATAATTCATCTAGCCTCTGGTTATAAGTGATTTTATGTTTTAATTAGTGTTTGTGCCAAGTAGAACCTTTGGGAAGACTTGGGTGAACTCTTTATGATCATGCTGTAAAAAAACAGAAACTTTAGCGCTCACGAGATTAGCTAAAACTTTTTACTAGAGAGTGATATTTAGTTTATTATTTTTGCAGATTATTACTAGACAAATTCCTCAGGTCCACCAACTTATTTTTGAATTTTTGGAGTTCCATAAGTTTGCGTTAGTTACAGATTACTACATACTATTCTTTTTTTGACAGATTCTGTTTTTCGTGTGTCGTTTGCTTATTTTGATGAATCTATGGCTAGTAAAATAGTTTATAAACCATAGAGAAGTTGGAATACAGTAGGTTTAACACCAATATAAATAAAGAATGAGTTCATTACAGTAACTTGAAGTGGTGTTTTGTTTTCTTTCGCTAACGGAGCTTACGAGTTTTCTGTTGAGTTTTGTGTTGTGAAGTTTTCAAGTTTTGGGTAAAGATTCGATGGACTATGGAATAAGGAGTGGAAAGAGTCAAAGCTTGGGGATTCACAAGGCTCCCCAAGGTAATATTCAAGGATAACCGAGCATCTAAGCTTGGGGATGCCCCGGATGGCATCCCCTCTTTCGTCTTCGTTCATCGGTAACTTTACTTGGAGCTATATTTTTATTCACCACATGATATGTGTTTTGCTTGGAGCATCATTTTATTTTCTTTAGCTTTGCTTGATGGTTGAATAAAATACCAAGATATGAAATTATTAAATGGGAGAGTCTTCACATAGTTGCATAATTATCCGACTACTCATTGATCTTCACTTATATCTTTTGAGCTATATAGTTTTTGCTCTAGTGCTTCACTTATATCTTTTAGAGCACGATGGTGGTTTTTTTATAGAAACTACTATTCTCTCATGCTTCACTTATATTATTTTGAGAGTCTTAAACAGCATGGTAATGTGCTTAATCCTAATATGCTAGGTATTGAAGACTAGTATATACTTTCTTATGAGTGTGTTGAATATTAAGAGAATTTTGATGCTTGATGATTGTTTTGAGATATGGAGGTAGTGATATTAAAGTTGTGCTAGTTGAGTAGTTGTGAATTTGGGAAATACTTGTGTTGAAGTTTGCAAGTCCCATAGCATGCACGTATGGTAAACTTTATGTAACAAATTTGAAACATGAGGTGTTCTTTGATTGTCCTCCTTATGAGTGGCGGTCGGGGACGAGCGATGTTCTTTTCCTACCAATCTATCCCCCTAGGTGCATGCGCGTAGTGCTTGGTTTTTGATGACTTGTAGATTTTTTCAATAAGTATGTGAGTTCTTTTATGAGTAATGTTGAGTCCATGGATTATACGCACTCTCACCTCTCCATCATAGCTAGCCTCTTCGGTACCATGCATTGCCCTTTCTCACATTGAGAGTTGGTGCAAACTTCGCCGGTGCATCCAAACCCCGTGATATGATACGCTCTTTCACACATAAACCTCCTTATATCTTCCTCAAAACAGCCACCATACCTACCTATTATGGCATTTCCATAGCCATTCCGAGATATATTGCCATGCAACTTTCCACCGTTTAATTCATCATGACACGTTCATCATTTTCATATTGCTCTGCATGATCATGTAGTAGACATAGTATTTGTGGCAAAGCCACCATTCATAATTCTTTCATACATGTCACTCTTGGTTCATTGCATATCCCGGTACACCGCCAGAGGCATCTATATCGAGTCATACTTTGTTCTAGTATCGAGTTGTAATCATTGAGTTGTAAATAAATAGAAGTGTGATGATCATCATTTTCTAGAGCATTGTCCCAATTGAGGAATGAAAAAAGAGAGAAAGGCCATAAAAAAGAAGGCCCAAAAAAATGAGAGAAAAAGAGAGAAGGGACAATATTACTACCCTTTTACCACACTTCTGCTTCAAAGTAGCACCATAATCTTCATGATAGAGAGTCTCTTGTTTTGCCATTTTCATATACTGGTGGGAATTTTTCATTATAGAACTTGGCTTGTATATTCCAACAATGGGCTTCCTCAAGTGCCCTAGGTCTTCGTGAGCAAGCAAGTTGGATACAGACCCACTTAGTTTCTTTTGTTGAGCTTTCATATATTTATAGCTCTAGTGCATCTGTTGCATGGCAATCCCTACTCCTTGCATTAACATCAATCGATGGGCATCTCCATAGCTCATTGATTAGCCTCGTTGATGTGAGACTTTCTCCTTTTTTGTCTTCTCCACATAACCACCATCATCATATTCTATTCCACCCATAGTGCTATATCCATGGCTCACGCTCATGTATTGCGTGAAAGTTGAAAACAGTCTGAGATTACTAAAGTATGAAACAATTGCTTGGCTTGTCATCGGGGTTGTGCATGATGAGAGTATTCTTGTGTGACGAAAATGGAGCATGACTAAACTATATGATTTTTTACAGATGAACTTTCTTTGGCCATGCTATTTTGAGAGGACATAATTGCTTAGTTAGTATGCTTGAAGTATTATTACTTTTATGTCAATATGAACTTTTACCTTGAATCTTTCGGGTCTGAATATTCGTACCACAATTAAGAGGGTTACATAAAAAAATTGTGCCAAGTAGCATTCCGCATCAAAAATTCTGTTTTTATCATTTACCTACTCGAGGACGAGAAGGAATTAAGCTTGGGGATGCTTGATACGTCTCCAACGTATCTATAATTTTTTATTGCTTCATGCTATATCATATTCTGTTTTGGATGATTATTGGGCTTTACTAAGGACTTTTATATGATTTTTGGGACAATCCTATTGACCCAGAGCCCAGTGCCAGTTCCTGTTTTTTTCCTTGTTTCAGTGGTTCGTAGAAAAGGAATATCAAACGGAGTCTAAACGGAATGAAACCTTCGGAGAAGTTATTTTTGGAAAGAAAGCAATATGGGAGACTTGGAGTGCAGGTCATGGGATCAACGAGGAGGGCACGAGGCAAGGGGGCGCGCCCACCCCCTGGGCACGCCCTCTACCCTCGTGGGCCCCTCGTGGCTCCCCTGACGTATTTCAACCTCCTATATATACCAATATACCCTAAAACCTTCGGGGAACAGAATAGATCGGGAGTTCCGCTGCCGCAAGCCTGTGTAGCGACCAAAAACCAATCGGGACCCTGTTTCGGCACCCTGCCGGAGGGGGGATCCCTCACCCGTGGCCATCTTCATCATCCCGGCGCTCTCCATGACGAGGAGGGAGTAGTTCACCCTCGGGGCTGAGGGTATGTACCAATAGCTATGTGTTTGATCTCTCTCTCTCTCTCTCTCTCTCTCTCTCTCGTGTTCTTGATTTGGCACGATCTTGATGTATCGTGAACTTTGCTATTATAGTTGGATCTTATGATGTTTCTCCCCCTCTACTCTCTTGTAATGGATTGAGTTTTCCCTTTGAAGTTATCTTATCGGATTGAGTCTTTAATGATTTGAGAACACTTGATGTATGTCTTGCGTGTGATAACCGTGGTGACAATGGGTTATTCTATTGATTCACTTGATGTATGTTTTGTTTATCAACTTGCGGGTTCCGCCCATGAACCTATGCATAGGGGTTTGCACACGTTTTCGTCTTGACTCTCCGGTAGAAACTTTTGGGGCGCTCTTTGAGGTTTTATGTGTTGGTTGAATAGATGAATCTAAGATTGTGTGATGCATATCGTATAATCATAGCCATGGATACTTGAGATGACATTGGAGTATCTAGGTGACATTAGGGTTTTGGGTTATGTGTGTCTTAAGGTGTTATTTTACTACGAACTCTAGGGCTGTTTGTGACACTTATAGGAATAGCCCAATGGATTGATCGAAAAGAATAACTTTGAGGTGGTTTTGTACCCCTACCATAATCTCTTCGTTTGTTCTCCGCTATTAGTGACTTTGGAGTGACTCTTTGTTGCATGTTGAGGGATAGTTATGTGATCCAATTATGTTATTATTGTTGAGAGAACTTGCACTAGTGAAAGTATGAACCCTAGGCCTTGTTTCCTATCATTGCAATACCGTTTGTGCTCACTTTTATCATTAGTTACCTTGCTGTTTTTATATTTTCTGATTACAAAAACCTATATCTACCATCCATATTGCACTTGTATCACCATCTCTTCGCGAACTAGTGCACCTATACAATTTACCATTGTATTGGGTGTGTTGGGGACACAAGAGACTCTTTGTTATTTGGTTGCAGGGTTGTTTGAGAGAGACCATCTTCATCCTATGCCTCCCACGGATTGACAAACCTTAGGTCATCCACTTGAGGGAAATTTGCTACTGTCCTACAAACCTCTGCACTTGGAGGCCCAACAATGTCTACAAGAAGAAGGTTGCGTAGTAGACATCAATTTGCAAGGGGATAAACTTCTTGCAGTGGTACAACATGTGGTGAACAGGAGCATAAATCTTACACATTTGTTGGTTGAAAAATCTTCATTACGGGGTGCTGAAGTTAAAGATACCAAGACTGGAAGGAGGCATGTTGTTAACACTGAGTTGCATGACTGCACTTGCCTCGAGTGGAAACACACCGGGAAACCATGTGACCATGCCATACTTTTTTTGGCCTCCCAACCCAAGATAAACATGCAACCATATTTGCATGAATATTAATTAGTGGCAAGATTCAAGGCTGCATATGCAACTCCAATCCAGCACTTACAGATTAGTCTCAGTGGCCTGAAGTGGAAATTGAATTTTCCATGTGTCCTCTCCTAACAAAAAGAAAGGCTGGCTGGCCTAAAGAGAGTAGATTCAAGGCATGGTTTGAGAAATGTGGGAGTAGTAAATAGGGGAAGGGGAAGAAGGATGCAAAGCCAAAAAGGTCCCAAAAAGGTAACAAAAATAGATGCAAGTTGTGCCAGGAACTTGGGCATCGAAAAGGATCTCCAAAATGTCGTTACACTCCTGAAAGGCTAAAGTATGCTTATGTTTGTGTTTTTTATTTGGGTGTTGTTTTTAATTACAAGCTTTGTTTTCCAGGAGGAAGCGTGGAGGTCAACCTCTTGTTGTTGAAGATTGCTGGGCAATCAAAAAGGCAAGAATCAATGGCTATAGAAAAAAGAGAAGTTTTGGTGATGAAATAGAGTTGGATGATGCTGCGGTGCAAAATGAGCAAGAGTTGGATGATGTTGTGATGCAAAATGATCAAGATTTGGATGATGTTGTGGTGCAAAATGAGGCAGTCTTTGATCTTGTGATGCATCATGAGCAACATTTGGATGATGATGTGATGCAGAATGTGGCAAATCGACGGCTGCTAAGCGGCAGATGTTCTCAAGAATCAAGGTGTTGCGGCAGATGTTCCGCAAACTGAGCCTATATTGCAAGTTGTATTACCAATTGAAGCTACTGGAGTTGATGTTGTGCAAACTGAGCCTCATGTAGATGTTGTGGTGCCAGCTGAAGCTGTCTTAGCTAGCCCAGTTAAGAAAACCAAGAGTTTGAGTGAACTAGGTGTTGTAGGATCAAAAAGTGGTAAGAAGAAGAAGAAATCGAGTGGTAAGAAGAAGAAGTGAAAACTTCTTTTGGCAAACTTGTCTAATGGTGATGTGTGTTGTAGAATAACAAACTTGCCTAAATTTGTGTAAAATGGTATTTGTGTAATACCATTCAAATTCTGGCCGAATTTCAAATTTGACCCAAAATTCAAATTTGATATTGTTTAGTATGTGGTATTGATGTTATAATGCATTCTCAAATATTAGTCATATGCATGTTAAGCGATCAATCCGAGCACTTATTGTTGATGTGAAACGCTAATCATGAAAAACGTGCTCCAAATGAGCTCCGAAGCTAGGCTAAACACCCCATTCCGAAGCAAAATTTTTCGACCTTTTATAAATGGGCCAAAAATCAAAACTTGACATCTAGTGTGCAAATATAGGGTCCATGCCCAATATGAGATCCTTTGGATAAACTATGACATGCTTAGCCCTAAACCCTAGCTTGAATCCCATGCAACCTCGTTCATGATAGCTATGTTTTGTGAAGGGTTTTTCATGAAAATACCCATAGAACAAGTTCTTATTTTTCCTAGGAACTCACTCACATAAAACGATGATGGTGCAAGTTTCATATTTTTATGATTTTTTGAATTAGTTATGCTCAACCCTAGCGCTTAAAACCCTCTCAAAACCCCTCATAACCCTCTCAAAACCCCTCAAACCCCATCTGAAACCCCGCACCCTTCCATTCCGCAGGATCTCTATTAGTGGACGGTCTGGATCAGGGGCCAGGGCTACGTCATTGATCTGCGTGAGGCTATGTGATTGGTTGCATTCGACAATGCTGGATAACCCCCCCCCCCCCAACTTTGGATCACTGGATCACTTCATGTTCAACGGTGTGGATCGGCATGCAGTGCTACGTCAGCGATCCGCGGGCTATGCTCTGATTTGCTAGATTCAGAAACGTTGTTTTTTTGCGCTGCGGCGAGTGGGATAGCCGTTGGGCTCTGGTAAAAGAAGCCCACACGTTGGACCTTTGGACTGAATATTGCCACGCCTCCTCAAGCCAGGCCCTAGCCAGCAGGCTACATTTCCATGCATGCGAGCGAGCAGCCTACTATGCATGCATACACGGGCGGCACACGCACAGAAGAACAAGCAGGCGTGACCCCTTGACCCCGACCGATGGCACAGACGTGTGCAGCGGTGAAACGTCACAGCCTGGCTATTGATGCAGCCTTCAATTTCCCATGCACGTGTACACGCTCCGATGCCACCAAACGCCGCCTGTCGTGGTTCTAAGTCTGACAGTAGAATGGGGGGTAGGTATGGAGAGACAAGATCCTAGCTATGGAGTAGTTGTATACGCAAGGGATTTACGAGTTCAGGCCCTTCTCGGAGGAAATAATAGCCCTACGTCTCGGAGCCCGGAGGCGGTCGACTGGATTATATCCGTATGTGTTACAGGGGTGCGAACCCTTCTACCTGTGGAGGGGGGTGGCTTATATAGAGTGCGCCAGGACCCCAGCCAGCCCACGTATTAGAGGGTTTAAGGTGCGTTAAAGCTAGGCGTTACTGGTAACGCCTTACATAAAGTGTCATTAAGGTCATAAAGACTATTTAACTACAGACCGTTTGGACACCGAGTGGCTCTTGGACTCTTGGTGGTCGAGTGGGTCTTCATAGTCGAGTGTCTTTGAATCTGTCGAGTGGAAGTCTACCAGGTCGACTGGAAGGCTACTTCTCTTGTGAATGTCCTTGTGGAGGGTACCTTTGGGCAGGTCTATGACCCTACCCCAGGTATATGACTTCATCATTAGCCCCCGAATGGATCGAGGTTTGAGTGAGGAAGGAGTTGATAATCTTTCCGACATGTTCTTCGTGTTGTGAGTGCGTCTTACTCTGGATCAACGACCTTTTAGTGATGGCATCAACTTCTCTTTCAGTCGCCTTGATCCATTCTTCACGTTTGTCGAGTGAACTTTGTGAACCTGAGGATTTCCGAGCGACGGATCTGAGGAAATCTGTTATCTGACGAGTTGCTCTGCGGTTAGCGGATTTCGCGGGATCCGAATTTTGGGAAGCGCGCGAAGCGGAGAAAACCGCGGCACTCGGATGGGATAAGACGATGACGCCTCGATCCTCACGCCGCCTTTTCCGCCACGTATCGTGCGTGCGCTGTTCTTGCGGATCGCTGACGGGATTACTGAGCCTACCGTCAGCCACACGGAAGCGACCCCATATAAAGCGTTGGACCGGGCATTTTGAACAGTGCGTCGTCAGACTTCTCCTCTCTCCGCCTCCAAAACTTTCTCGCCACGCTCTCCGTCGCCCCAGCAAAGCTTCGGTACCTTTCGCTTGGCGACCATGGTGAAGGACAAGACTGCCGCCCTGGAACGGGTAAAGAAGACGGCGGCGAAGGCCAAGGGGAGAGCGCCCAGTCGGGGCGGTTCCTCTTCGCGGTCCAAGCTGCCGCAAGGCTGGGTCCAAGGAGATTGGATCCGGTCGACCATCACCGAGAAAGGTCTCACCGATCTGCCAACGGCGACTGATCCCCATGGGTCGGCGAGGCTTCCGGCACGGAGTGGCAACCGCAGCTGAAGAGGGTGAGTCGTCCTCCTGGCCACCCACGTAGATAGGGGGTTTTCTCTGCCGCTAAATCCTTTTTTCCGGGGTTTCTGAACTTTTTGGAGTGCAACTCCACCATTTCACTCAAACTCCATTGTGTATCTTGCTGCTTGCTTCGCTCTGAGAATTTCTTGGGTTGTCGACCGCATTGGGGTCTTTTCAAGCACATATTCACCTGTCGCTCCCAGACGGTGAAGAAAACGAGCCGAATGACGAGAGGACCCAAGTAATCCAAATGTGGGGGACTCGGGGTCCAGATGAGGGGGAAGAGCGCCTTTCCAGCTATGACTCTCCCCAACTCGGTTAGAGGGTGGCAGTCGACCTGGTTTTACTGCCAAGACCAGCCGACGTCGGGGCAGTCGACTGGGCTCCCTCCTTTCTCCATGAGTCGAGTGAACAAGCCATCTTCCCTGAAGGTGTTACCAGAGGAGAAGGCCCAAGTAAAGTTGCTGATGGAGCGTGTAGTCCAGCTTATTCGCGATGGGGTGACCGGCATGGATCTCCTGGAGGTTTTTCTCCGATGGCGTATTCAGCCACTCCAATACCAAGGTCATCCGATGTGGATGTACTCTGGTACGGATGACACCACTCGGGTCCATCCGGAGGAGGTTGATGACGCCATACTGGGGAAGTGGATGACTGCCATCACAGGAAATAAAGACAACCCTCACGGAGCTAGGAGTTACCAACCAGACAAGGTATCACCGCTTATCTTCGACTGTGATTCTGCTGCATTCATTCTGTTTTGATGTCAATTTCGTCGACTGACTTTCACCTTGTTTTGTTGTCTTGTAGGTCACCACTGAGATGTACTCGATGCCCAACGGGGCGCAGGAAACAGCCGAGAAGAAGAAGGAAGTGGAGGTGAGAGTCCGGAGGAATGGGAGTCCAACGGTGAGGAGGATGAGGAGGATGATGGCTCTGATGATGAGGAGGAGGAGGAAGAAGAGGAGGAAGACGTCGACCCTCCTCCTCGCCGGAGGGAAGGTCTAAGTTGACGACGACCCGGCGGCGGGCTGTAAAGCTGTTGTGCCCACGGTCGGTCGGCCGACGGCGACCTAGGACAACTTCTCCAGCGCCGACCGAGAAGCCGCCAAGCAACCTCGAGCGACGTCGTCAAAGCCGGCGAAGGCCCTGCCCAAGATGGGAATGGTCATCCCCACCATCTCCGGGTAACCAACAGAACCTTGTATTTCCTTTTTCAACATGAGTGAATTTTGGGTCGACTTGATGATCGATCAGCCGACTCTTGAAATCTACAGCGCTGCTACCTCCGAGACTTCAGCCAAGTACGATGATCAGGAAATGGAGGATGCGGCCACTTCCAATCTTGGTAAGATCTCTGAGGTTTCACTTTTAGCCGACTGGAGCTTTTTAGTCGACTGGGCTTCCATGTTTACTCGGATCTCTCTTGTAGTTCCGCCTCCGTCATTGATCTCCCGATGATGACGAGGAAGCGCCATTGAGGAAGAGGAGGAACAAGAAAGTGCCTGCCGGCAAGGCTGCTCAAGTCACTGGCGACTCTGAGACGCTGATTTCGAGGAAGCAACCCCACTCGGACTTCAGATCTTTTTCTCGCATCACGACAAGTGCCCGACCCACTTCGTCGACTGCTGATCCACCATCTCTCTTTGCTACACACCACGTCCCGGAAGACCAAGTAAGTGCTGCTAAGGAGGCCATACGCCAGGCATGGATCATGATGGAGCAGGTGAAAGTGGCTCGAGAGGCACGTCAGGCGGCCTATGATTCCAGTTCAGCTCTCCAGAGCAATGTCCAAGTAAGTCAGTCGTCGCTTGCTTTGTTAGGATATACTATCTGTACACCCACTGGGTGTGTGTGTCGTTTGAACTTTTGTGGGGGCACGCTGAGTGCACCCACTAGGTGTAGTCCCCGAGACTATGGTCGACTGCGTGCAGTCGGCTATGGTCTTTATGCTGTGATCTTCTTCACTCGACCTAGACGGACCAAGTCGAATGGAACTGTAAAACCGGTGGGGGCACGCTAAGTGCACCCACTGGGTGTAGTCCCCGAGACTATGGTCGACTGCGGGTAGTTGACTATAGTCTAAAGAACTGTTTTTTTTTACTGTGGCTGACCGCTGACAATTAGCCATGTTTTTAGAATCATAACCTTTTTGCCTCTTTTGGTCGACTGATGGAACCAAATTGGTAAACCAGTGGGGGCACGCTGAGTGCACCCGCTGGGTGTAGTCCCCGAGACTACTGTAGAATGTTTTTATTCAACTTTAGTCTTAGAAATGCTATTATTTTTCCTTAGTCACTCGGAAGTGATCTGTCTTTGATGTCTTTCGTTGGTTGACTCTTTGTAGAAATCTTGCGAGCTTGTGGCTCGCTATACCGAGTTAGAGAAAAAGCAGATTCAGCTCAACCTCGATTTGAAGCTTGCTCAGGAGAATTTGCAGAAGGCAAAGAATGAAGCAAAAGGTATGGCTGGGAGAATTTTTGACGACTGCCTCTGTTTTTCTGCTCATTCTCAACTCTGTTCTCATTGTTGCTTTGCAGATAAACTGGAAGAGACTTTGAATAAGAAGGACCTTGACCTTGCGGAGGCACAGAAGGCGGCTTTGGAGAAAACAAAGCTCGCTGAAGAGAAGCTTGCCTCAGTCGACAAACTTGAAGATGAAAATGCTAAGCTGAAAGCCTCTCTTGATGCGGCTAACAAGGAAGTCAGTCGACTGAAGAACGACAAGAATGTTCTGTCTGACAAGGTTGGCCAGCTGGCGGGGAAGCGAAACGAGCTGGAGATTTATCTTGGAGGGTTCGCCAAGAAGCTGTTTCTCATGCTTGAAGGTAATCTCTTTTATCCAATTGTCTTGCTCTCACCGGCTCATCACATGATCTTCATTTTGAGTCTGAGTTGTGTTTTCAGAATTCTGCCAAAACTTTGAAGAAGAAACCAGTCGAGTGGAGACCAGCTTGGACCCCATCAACTCTCCTGTGAAGGATGAAGCTTCTATGAATGTGCTCCGACTGGAGTCTCGTGTTGCTAGCGTAGTGGATTATCTTGCTCGACTGAAAGTTGCAGTGTCTCGGATCGACTTGACTCGCTGGCCAGAACAGACTCTCCAGAATGATCTTGAATCCCTGATGACTCGACTGAATGAGATTCCAAGTCGAGTGCAAGAATGGAAAAAGTCATCTGCCAGGTGTGGTGCTGATGTTGCTCTATCTCTGGTTCGTGTCCACTGCAAAGAAGCGCAAGAGGACAAGCTGGTGTCTCTCAAGGTTGCCAATACCAGGAAGCACGACTTCAGATCTTTCATGGAGACTTTCATCGCTCTTGCTACCCGTATCATTGACGGACTCGACCTCGACCAATTTGTTGCACCTTCAGGTCCTCCGCCGGAGGAGTAAAAACTTCTAAGTCCCACTTTAAATTTGCCTTGGAATGCTGAGTGGTTTACGTAATCGATAAACTTTAATGTGCTTAACGCCTGGCGCCTTTGGATCCGTGGGACATTTATCCGAACTTGGTTTTTCCTTTAACATGCTTTGCTTGCATTCGAGAGAACTTTATTCCTCATTCGGAAGATATTCCGTTGAAATTCCAATCGACTTGTGCTTCATTTATCCTGCAGGTAGAGGTGACACACAGACTGCGACTGACCTTGTCATCCTTACAGATCGGGACGAACCGCACATTGTGCTTGTGGCGAAGCTCCGAAGGAGGAGGTTGCAGTCGACCTGCACCTCATCGTCCTTGTGGATTGGGATGGACCGCATGTTGTACTTGTGGCGAAGCTCCGAAGGAGGAGGTAGCAGTCGATCTGCACCTCGTCGTCCTTGCGGATTGGGATGGACCGCACGTTGTACTTTTGGCGAAGCTCCGAAGGAGGAGGTAGCAGTCGACCTGCCCCTCGTCGTCCTTGCGGATTGGGATAGACCGCACGTTGTACTTGTTGCGAAGCTCCGAAGGAGGAGGTAGCAGTCGACCTGCACCTCGTCGTCCTTGCGGATTGGGATGAATTCCTTACTTAGGCGAGCACTGGGCTGCAGCTAAGCCTCCGAGTGGGAGGTTTGCTCTCCACTTGGTAGGATTTTTATTACTTAGGCGAGCACTGGGCTGCAGCTAAGCCTCCGAGTGGGAGGTTTGCTCTCCACTCGGTAGGATTTTTATTACTTAGGCGAGCACTGGGTTGCAGCTAAGCCCCCGAGTGGGAGGTTTGCTCTCCACTCGGTAGGATTTTTATTACTTAGGCGAGCACTGGGCTGCAGCTAAGCCCCGAGTGGGAGGTTTGCTCTCCACTCGGTAGGATTTCTATTACTTAGGCGAGCACTGGGCTGCAGCTAAGCCCCCGAGTGGGAGGTTTGCTCTCCACTCGGTAGGATTTTTATCACTTTTTGGATGTTTAAGGCGAATCCTTGGGCTGTTATAAGCCCCCGAGTGGGAGACTGGCTCACCACTCGGCAGGGTTTGAATACTTAGGCGAGTACTTGGACTGCAGCTAAGCCTCCGAGTGGGAGGCTGGCTCGCCACTCGGTAGGATTTTGGATACTTAGGCGAGTACTTGGACTGCAGCTAAGCCTCCGAGTGGGAGGCTGGCTCGCCACTCGGTGGGATTTTGGATACTTAGGCGAGTACTGACTGCAGCTAAGCCTCCCGAGTGGGAGGCTGGCTCGCCACTCGGTGGGATTTTGGATACTTAGGCGAGTACTTGGATGAGCTAAGCCTCCGAGGTGGGAGGCTGGCTCGCCACTCGATAGGATTTTGGATACTTAGGCGATTACTTGGACTGCAGCTAAGCCTCCGAGTGTGAGGCTGGCTCGCCCCTCGGTAGGATTTTGGATACTTAGGCGAGTACTTGGACTTCAGCTAAGCCTCCGAGTGGGAGGCTGGCTCGCCACTTCGGTAGGGATTTTGGATACTTAGCAGTACTTGGACTGCAGCTAAGCCTCCGAGTGGGAGGCTGGCTCGCCACTCGGTAGGATTTTGAATACTTAGGCGAAGCGGATTCGCAGCTAAGCCCCCGAGTGAGAGACTGGCTCGCACTCGGAAAGGATTTTTTTTACAAACTTAGGCGAATCGGGTTCGCGACTAAGCCACCCACTGGGGGTAATTTCAACAAAAAGCAATAACAATCACTGGGAAAATTATAACATTCTTGTCTTGGATAAACAAACTATAAAAGTACTTTTATTACATCTCAACCGAGTGAGTTTTTAAGTGAAAAAGGGGCGGAGCAGCTCCGCGTTCCAAGCTCGAGGCTCGTCGATCTGGCGATCAACGTTGTAGATATGATATGCCCCGTTGTGGAGGACTCTCGTGACGATGAAGGGACCTTCCCAAGTGGGAGCAAGCTTGTGTGGTTTCTGTTGATCCACTCGGAGGACCAAATCTCCCTCTTGGAAGGCTCGATTCTTCACATTTCTGGCATGGAATCGATGCAAGTCTTGCTGATAGATAGTCGAGCGGATCAAGGCCATCTCTCTCTCCTCTTCCAAGAGGTCGACTGCATCTTTCCGGGCTTGTTCCGCTTCTTCTTCAGAGCATAGCTCGACTCGAGGCGCATTGTGAAGCAGGTCACTCGGCAGAACTGCTTCAGCTCCATAGACCAGGAAGAATGGAGTTCTCGATCGACCGATTAGGAGTGGTCCTCAATCCCCAGAGAACTGATGGAAGTTAAATGGGCGAAGCTCTGCTGCGTGTTTGAGATCACAAATCAGCCGAGGTTTTAGCCCTTTGAGAATGAGGCCGTTTGCACGTTCTGCTTGTCCATTCGACTGAGGATGAGCCACTGAAGCATAGTCGACCCGCGTGCCTTGAGAGGTGCAGAAGGCTTTGAACTTGTCATTATCGAAGTTTGACCCATTGTCGGTGATTATGCTATGCGGAACTCCATATCTGAATATCAACTCTCTCATGAAACTGATAGCAGTGCATGCATCGAGGTTCTTAATGGGCTTGGCTTCGATCCACTTGGTGAACTTGTTGACTGCTACTAGCAAATGGGTGAAACCGCTTCTTCCAGTTCTCAACGGTCCAATCATGTCCAATCCCCAAACAGCGAAGGGCCAAACGAGTGGAATGGTCTTCAAGGCTGAGGCTGGCTTGTGAGACATGTTTGAATAGAACTGACATCCTTCACACTTGTCGACTATTTCTTTTGCCATTTCATTTGCTTTCGGCCACTAAAATCCCGCTCGGTATGCTTTAGCCACAATGGTCCGAGTGGACGCATGATGGCCACAGGTCCCCGAGTGGATATCCTCAAGAACTATCTGACCTTCTTCTGGCGTGATACACTTCTGGCCGACTCCAGTCGCGCTTTCTCTGTACAATTGTCCCTTGATCACTGTAAATGCCTTGGATCGACGGACGATCTGTCGAGCCTCTTCTTCATTCTCTGGGAGCTCTTTCCTTAGGATATATGCGATGTACGGCACTGTCCAGTCGGGAGTGATGACCACAACTTCCATAATCAGGCCGACCACGGCTGGGACCTCAACTTCAGTCGGATCATTGGCACTTTTTTGCTGCGGGGCTTCTTACGTGAAAGGATCCTCCAAAGACCGATGGAGCATGAATGTGTTCCAAAATACATTATCGGGAATGGCTTCCCTCTTGGACCCTATCTTCGCCAAATCATCGCTGACTTGATTTTTCGATCGGGGTATATGATGAAGCTCTAACCCTCGAATTTCTTCTCTAGCTTTCTCACTGCATTACAATAACCTGTCATAGCTGGGCTCGACATCCCACTCCTTCATCACTTGATTAACAACCAGATCCGAGTCGCCATAGACCATAAGGCTGACGGACGCCGAAAGTGAAATGGCCATGCGCAACCCATACAGAGTGCTTCATATTATGCTTCGTTGTTGGAAGAATCAAAGTGAATCTGGAGAACATACTTGAGCCTATCTCCTCGGGGAAACCAATACAACCTCGCACGAACCGTTCAGCATCTTGGAACCATCAAAAAACATAGTCCAGTGTTCCGAGTGAACTTGGGTCGGAAGTTGCTGTTCAGTCCACTCGGCGAGGAAATCTGCTATTGCTTGGGACTTGATGGCTTTCTTTGCCTCGAATTTGATATCAAGGGGAAGGAGTTCAATCGCCCATTTTGCCACTCGACCAGTTGCATCTCTGTTATGAAGAATTTCCAACAAAGGGGCGTCGCTGACGAATGGAATGGAGTGATCAGAGAAATAATGAGCAACCTTCTTCGTGGTCATATAGATCCCATAAACAAGCTTCTGATAGTGAGGGTATCTTTGCTTTGACGGGGTCAGTACTTCAGAAAGATAATAAATTGGGCGTTGAACTTTGAAGGTGTTTCCTTCTTCTTCCGCTCGACCGTAAATGCAGCATGCTTGACGACTTGTCTAGTGGCTGCAATGTAAAGCAGCAAAGGCTCCTTGCTGATTGGAGCAGCAAGCACCGGCTGGGTGGAGAGCGAGCTTTGAGCTCGCAAACGCTGCATCGACTTCTAGAGTCCACTCGAACTTGTCTGACTTCTTCATCAGTCGGTAAAGAGGCAATGCCTTTTCACCGAGGCGAGAGATGAATTGACTTAAAGCGGCCAAGCATCTAGTAAGTTTCTGGACATCGTGCACACGCACAGGGCGATTCATTCAGAGTATGGTACCAACCTTTTCTGGGTTAGCATCGATTCCTCGCTCGGAAACGAGAAAACCGAGTAACTTTCCACCAGGAACTCCAAATGTACACTTTGATGGATTAAGCTTGATATCATACCTCCTGAGATTGGCAAATGTTTCAGCAAGGTCGATCAACAGGTCAGAACCCTTTCGTGACTTGACCACTATATCATCCATGTATGCTTCCACATTCCGACTGATTTGAGTGAGCAAACACTTCTGAATCATCCTCATGAATGTGGCTCCGGCATTCTTGAGACCGAATGGCATGGTGACATAACAGAAACACCCGAATGGAGTGATGAACGCTATTTTAATCTCATCGGGTCCATACAGACGGATCTGATGGTACCCGGAATAGGCGTCTAAAAAAGACAACCTCTCGCATCCCGCAGTTGAGTCGACTATTTGGTCGATGCGAGGAAGAGGAAATGATCTTCGGGCAGGCCCGATTGATATGCTTGAAATCGATGCACATGCGCAACGACTTGTCCTTCTTGGGGACCATGACAACGTTGGCGAGCCACTCGGAGTGGTAGATCTCTCGGATGAACTCTGCTGCTAAGAGCCGAGCCACCTCCTCGCCAATGGCCTTTCTCTTCTGGACGGCGGACCGTCGAAGATAATCTTTAACTGGTTTGAATTTTGGGTCGACTCGTAGGCGATGCTCAGCCAGCCCCCTGGGAACACCCGGCATGTCAGCAGGCTTCCATGCAAACATGTCCCAGTTCTCACGGAGGAACTGGATGAGCGCTTCTTCCTATTTTGAGTCAAGTTTTGTTGAGATGTTGGTCGGAGCAGCTTCGGGATCAGTCGGGTGAATGTGAACCTGTTTCGTCTCGCCAGTCGACTGGAATGCTGACTCCGTAGCGGGCTTCTTAGCTCGCAACAAATCACTCGGATCCGCAATTTTCTGATACTCTTGTAGCTCTACCACTGCCAACTTAGCATCGGCGATCTTAGAGCCTTTCTGGAAGCACTCTTCTGCCTTCTTCCGATTGCCCGTGATAGTGATCACGCCCTTGGGACCAGGCATCTTCAGTTTAAGATACACGTAACATGGTCGGGCCATGAAACGTGCATAAGCTGGTCTCCCCAGAATAGCGTGATAAGCGCTCTGGAAATCCACGACCTCAAAGGTCAACTTTTCTTTCGGAAATGCTTTGAATCACCAAAACTACATCAAGAGCAATTTGGCCGAGTGACTCAGCCTTCTTTCCGTGAATGACTCGTGGAAGCTCATGTTACTGGTACTGAGTCTGGACATCGGAATGCCCATCCCTTTCAACGTCTCCGCGTATAATATATTCAAGCCACTACCACCATCGATCAGGACTTTGGTCAGCCGAGTGCCTTCGACAACTGGGTAGACCACCAATGCTTGCCTCCCAGGGGTGGCAATGTGCGTCGGGTGATCAGACTGGTCGAATGTGATGGCGATGCAGGACCATTTCAGATAATTGGGAGTCACCGGAGCAACCAAGTTTACTTCCCGATTGATAACCTTCAATCGACTTTTGCTTTCGACGTCAGCAAAAATCATCAGGGTGGAATTGACCTGGGGATATCCACCATCACTGTCATCTCTATCCTCAACTTTGCCTGTCTCCTTATCCTCATCCTTGGGCTGTTTCCCTTGGAACTGCTGAATCAAGAGCCGACATTGTCGAGTGGTATGTTTCGGGTAAATGAGTTTACCCTCTTAATCTTTCTTTGTATGAATATGACATGGTAAATCCAACACGTCGTTCCCATCCTGGTCTTTCACCTTCTTAGGGTTCCAAGGACCCTTGGGTTTCCCCTTGAACTTTCACAGGGTCACTTGCCAAGGCCTCTCCGGAGCCACTGGCTCGACTTTGCGCTTCGCTTAATTGGAATTTCCTCCGCCGGTCTCATTGGCGGCCGATTTATATTTACCACTCCGGAGCCGATCCTCTTCTTCACCATTTGCATATTTGGTGGCAATCTCCATCATCCGACTCAGGGCCATATCTCCGATTCGACCAAATTTCAAACTCAATTCTCTGTTCTTGACACCTTCCTTGAAGGCACAGATCGCTGGTGATCGGATACATTCTCATTGTGTGGTGCAAAGTGATCCACCTCTGGATATAATCTCTCAAGGTTTCACTCGACTTTTTGCATACATCGCAACTCTGTCAAACCTTTGGTGGTTTGCAAGTTCCTTCAAATGTCACGACAAACACTCGGGCAAGATCTTCCCAAGTGTAAATCTTGCCGGGTGCTATTTGATTCAACCACGCCTGGCTGAACCCTCCAACATAAGAGGTAAATGCTTCATGGCTACCTCATCCTTGCCACCGCCGATCTGAACCGCCCGATCGGTAATCTTCAAGCCAAGTGTCGGGCTTGGATTCTCGATGAACTTGTCGACTCAGTCGCCAACTGAAGTTGGGAGGAATCACCATGCCACGATGGCCTGCTGAAACACTCTGGTCCCGAGACATGAACTCTACTCTTTGGAAGGAACATCTCTATCATGGCCGTCTCGGTGAGCTCTGTTCCTGTCGACCAAACCTTGAACGATAATGGATCTCGCATCAAAGCCTTGTTCCCTGGGGTCGACTGGAACTCTTCGCCCAGCACTATTTTGGCGTCTGTCGTCCTGCTGCCGAGGAGCGTATGATCCACCCCTTGGGGGAGGAGTGGGCACTCGACATCGATCGTTGCGGTCGAATCGGTGCTCATACTGCTCATGACCCTTGTATTGATCATCACGCCCGGCCTCCACGTTCCTCACGCCTCGGGGCGATCTTGGACTATGGGCGGTGGAATGAATTCGCAGCGATCGATCGGCTGTGAACCCTGTTACCTGGCCCGGGATACAACTGAGTTTTGATCTCCTGCCGCCCGGAGCAAATCCCGGATTTGCTGCAAACCTCTACCTGCCTCCGACTGGGAAGGCTGAATTGATTCTGCTATACGGGCGGTAGCTGCTAAATTCTGAATCGGAGTTCGATATACCTGGGTTGGCGGTTGAAAGAGCTGGCGTCGACTGGATTCTGGAACCCTCGGTCGCAGACGCTCGTCCAGCACTCACTGAAGATTCTCCAGTCGAGTGCGCTCAGCCAGGTTGGCCAAGCGCGCATCCTCCAAGGCGCGAGCCTCGGGGGTTTCTCCAACGATAGGAGTGTGAAGTGCATCCATGTTCCAACGACGAAGCTCCTCCCTCTGGAGCGAAGTGAGGGGCTCGGGCAAGTACTCTTCGTGGGCTTGCACCGGATCGCCTCCAGCGCCACCTTCGTTGGTGCGGGTGAATCCAGGGGGACTGCGTGGTCCATCGACCATCAGAACCTCTGCCGCCGGGTCACTGCTATCGCATTCGGACGCAGTCTCTATGGAGCCAGTCGACAGGTCGAACAGGCCGTAGAGAGATTCGTCGGGCTCGATCGCCGCGACTTGGGGGATGGCCGGTGGCGGGCCACCGCATGCCTCACCCACCGCTGAAGCCTCGACCGACCGGAACGCTTGCGCCGGTGGGAGACTGGGAGTGAAGACAGCGCAGGAGCCGACCCATACTGGGTCGAGGTTGCCGCAGGAGGACGCCGCGGACACACGCGCGAAAGTGCATTGCCCCGCGGATGGGGAGCGCGTCCACGTCGAGCGGAGCTTCCTGAAGCCAAGCGGAGTCGTCGGCGACGAACGTGAGCGCACCGAGACGGATCTCGTGGCCGTCGACCAAAACTCCACCTGAAACCATGATGCCGGAGATCGAGAGAATCCCAACTTCTCCAACAATTCGCTAGAACACCTGCCCCACGGTGGGCGCCAACTGTCGTGGTTCTAAGTCTGACAGTAGAATGGGGGGTAGGTATGGAGAGGCAAGATCCTAGCTATGAAGTAGTTGTATGCGCAAGGGATTTACGAGTTCAGGCCCTTCTCGGAGGAAGTAATAGCCCTACGTCTCGGAGCCCGGAGGCGGTCGACTGGATTATATGTGTATGTGTTACAGGGGTGCGAACCCTTCTACCTGTGGAGGGGGGTGGCTTATATAGAGTGCGCCAGGACCCCAGCCAGCCCACATAGTAGAGGGTTTAAGGTGCGTTAAAGCTAGGTGTTACTGGTAACGCCTTACATAAAGTGTCATTAAGGTCATAAAGACTATTTAACTACAGACCGTTTGGACACCGAGTGGCTCTTGGACTCTTGGTGGTCGAGTGGGTCTTCATAGTCGAGTGTCTTTGAATCTGTCGAGTGGAAGTCTACCAGGTCGACTGGAAGGCTACTTCTCTTGTGAATGTCCTTGTGGAGGGTACCTTTGGGCAGGTCTATGACCCTACCCCAGGTATATGACTTCATCACCGCCCGCTCATTACTTCCACCGGGTGAAACCGGTAAAAAAAATCAAAAAACACGTCACACTAGGGCTATTTATAAGCCACACCTATCGTCTTTCTCTCCCTCCTCATCCACACCCCAATCCCATCCTCTCCCATCTGCCCTCCTTCTTCCTTCTTCTCCACAAAGCAGACCCGAAGCCACCATGTAGTACAACGGCTCGACCTACCGCTTCCTGATAATCCCCAAGTGCAGGGATTCATCGTAGCAATTCCCAATGGTGGAAGTGATAAGTATGGAGTGTCGAACCCACAAGGAGCTAAAGGTAAGATCAATATTCTCTCAAGTCCTATTCGCCCTTGATAAGACTCTCATTACACCGAACGTTTGCTTCCAACTAGAAACGAGAAATAAAACTATGTTGTGTGTATGAAGAGGATAACTTTGCATGATATCGGAGAGCTAAAACATAAAAGTAGGTGTTGTTTTCATAAAGTTAGAATATATTACTAAATATTATAAATAGCGAGTGTGGAATAATGATGGGTTGGTGTGCGGAGTTATCCTAGGCAATCGCTAACAAGACCGGTAGCCGTCATTGCAATTTCATATGAGGGAGAGGCATATGCTAACATACTTTCTCTTCTTGGATCATATGCACTTATGATTGGAACTCTAGCAAGCATCCACAACTACAAAAGGTCATTAAGGTAAAACCCAACCATAGCATTAACATATCAAGTCCCCTTTATCCCATACGCAACAACCCCCTTACTCGGGTTTATGCTTCTGTCACTCAAGCAACCCACTATAAGCGAATCATGAACGTATTGCAGCACCCTACAGCGGGAATCCCTCATGCTTGCGCGACACGGAGGGCACAATAGGATAGAACCAAAATAAAACATACAACTCATACCAATCTAGATCATCAATCAACCAAAAGACAAAGGATATCTACTCAAAACATCATAGGATGGCAACACATCATTGGATCATAATATGTGGCATAAAGCACCATGTTCAAGTAGGGATTACAGCGGGGTGCGGGAGAGTGGACTACGTAAAAGAGATGAGGATGGTGATGATAATGAAGACGATCATCGCGACGATGATTCCCCTCCCGATGGCACACCTGCGCCATCGAGAGAGAGGAGGAGAGGTTCTCCCCCTTGTGCTTCCTCCTCCATGGCCTCCCCCTGGATGGGGAGAGGTTCTCCCTCTGGATCTTGGCCTTCATGGCGATGATGGCCCCTCCAGGATCCTCCTACATGGCCTCAGGTGATGATGGCCCCCTCCAGCAGGGTGACAGAGAGGGCCTAGATTGATTTCTCGTGGCTACAGAGGCTTGCGGCGGCAGAACTTCCGATCTAGGTTATTTTCTGGAGGTTTGGGTATTTATAGGAGAGGTTGGCGTCTAGAACAAGTCAGGGGGCCCCATGGGAAGTCCATGAGGCACAGGGGCGCGCCCTAGGGGGGTGGGCGCGCCCTCGACCCTCGTGGGGCCCCCGGGCTTCCCCTCCGGTAACTCTTCGTTCCAGTATTTTTTATATTTTCCAGAAAAATTCTCCGTTGATTTTCATCGCATTCCGACAACTTTTATTTCTGCACAAAAACAACACCACGGTAGTTCTGCTGAAAACATCGTCAGTCCGGGTTAGTTCTAATCAAATCATACCAAAATCATATAAAACTATTGTAAACATGGCATGAATACTTCATAAATTATAGATACGTTGGAGACGTATCAGCATCCCCAAGCCTAATTCCTGCTCGTCCTCGAGTAGGTAAATGATAAAAGAAATAATTTATTAAGTGTGAATGCTAGAAAGTGCATAAGTTTGATCAATGATAGTTCCAATCACTTTTTTTAGCATCATTATATATCATAACAGTATCTCAACTCATAAAACTTCTCATGATCAAGTAACAAGCTATTCACATATTAAAGTATAGATCATAAACTTTCTTGAAAACTAAGAAACCGTGCTCTTAGTCATCAAACTATTGCAATTCATCTTATTATCGGGAAGGGTCTATGTAAGAGCTTTGATTCGGCAAACTCTACATACTCAACTATCATTTAATCTTTCACAATTGCTAACACTCATGTGATATTTATGGGTTCAAAGTTTTAATCGGACACAGAGAAAGATAGGGGCTTATAGTTTCGCCTCCCAACCTTTTACCTCAAGGGTAATGTCAACAATAATTATATATATATATATATATATATATATATATATATATATATATATATATATATATCCAGATCACTCCAACACAAAGTGCTTGCCAAAGGAAAAGGTGTAAAAAGGAAAGGTGATGATCACCATGACTCTTGTATAAGGGTAGAAGATAAAAGTAAAAGATAGGCCCTTCGCAGAGGGAAGAAGAGGTTGTCATGCGCTTTTATGGTTGGATGCACAAAATCTTAATGCAAAAGAACATCACTTTATATTGCCGCTTGTGATAAAGACCTTTATTATGCAGTCCGTCGCTTTTATTTCTTCCCTATCACAAGTTCGTATAAAGCTTATTTTCTTTGCACTAATAGATCATACCTATTTAGAGAGCAATTTTTATTGCATGCATCGATGACAACTTACTTGAAGGATCTTACTCAATCCATAGGTAGGTATGGTGGACTCTCATGGCAAAACCGGTTTAAGGGATGTTTGGAAGCACAAGTAGTATTTCTACTTGGTGCAAAGAATTTGGCTAGCATGAGAGGGAAAGGCGAGCTCAACATGTTGGATGATCCAAGACAATATAACGTTTCAGATATAGGAAAACATAACCCATTAAGTTGTCTTCCTTGTCCAACATCAACCTTTTAGCATGTCATATTTTAATGAGTGCTCACAAATACAAAATATGTCCAAGATAGTGTATTTATATGTGAAATCTCTCTTCCTTTAATATTCTTTAATGAATTTTTCAACTGACCAATTCTGTGTTTGCTAACTTTCAATAAATTTACCACCTATAATTATTATGTGTGAAGTCATTACTCCCCATGGTATAAGCATATGAAACATATATAAATTCAGATTTATGATATTTAATTCATTCAACCATTTACTAATATGATATATGTGAAGCACATGAGTAAATGACAAACTACTCCAAAAAGATATGAGTGAAGAACACTGAGTAATCAAATAATTAACTAGCCATGGGAGGATTCTTTTTCACTCAAGATTTCAGATCCAATGATTTAATTCGAATATCAAGTGAAATTAAAGATACGCTCCAAGCTAAACACATATCATGTGACGAATAAAAATATAGCTCCGAGTAAGGTATACCGATAGTTTTGAAGACGAAAGAGGGGATGCCTTCCAGGGCATCCCCAAGCTTAGGCGCTTGAGTCTTCCTTGAATATTACCTTGGGTTGCCTTGGGCATATCCAAGCTTACGGTCTTTCCACTCCTTATTCTCCTCATATCGATATCTCACCCAAAACTTGAAAACTTCAATCACACAAAACTTAACGGAACTTCGTGAGATGGGTTAGTATTATAAAGAGTAAACCATTCACTTTGGTACTGTCAAAGACAAGGTTCATAATTGTTCTCCCACAATGCCTACTGTACCATATCATTTCTACAATTTATATTGACAAATATAAGCCATAGAAACTAGAAACAAGCATACTATGCAATGAAAACAGAATCTGTGAGAAACAGAACAGTCTGTAATGATCTGAACAGCAATCATACTTCTGCTACTCCAAAAATTATGAAATAAATTGGTGGACGTGAGGAATTTGTCTATTAATCTTCTGCAAAAATAATAAACTCAAAAGCACTCTTCTGTAATAAAATGACAGGTAATCTCATGAGCGCAAAGTTTCTGTTTTTTTACAGCAAGATCACATTAACTTTCACCCAAGTCTTCCCAAAGGTCTTACTTGGCACTTTATTGAAACAAAAGCTATAAAACATGATTACTACAGTAGCTTAATCATGTAAACACATAAAAACAGTAAGGGTAAATATTGGGTTGTCTCCCAACAAGCGCTTTTCTTTAATGCCTTTTAGCCAGGCATGATGATTTCAATGATGTTCACATAAAAGATAAGAATTGAAACATAAAGAGAGCATCATGAAGAATATTACTATCACATTTAAATCTAACTAGCATAGGAGGGCAAAACAAGTATAACTTCAAAACTTTAAGCACATAGAGAGGAAATTTGATATTATTGCAACTCCTACAAGCATTTATTCCTCCCTCATAATAATTTTCAGTAGCATCATCAATGAGTTCAACAATATAACCATCACATAAAGCATAGAAATTTTACTACTCTCCACATAATCAAAATTCTTCTCATTCGAAATAGTGGGAGCAAACTCAACAAAATAACTGTCAGATGAGGCATAATCCAATTGAAAATTAAAATCATGATGACAAGTTTCATGGTTAACATTATTCTTTATAGCATACATGTCATCACAACAATCATCATAGATGGCAACTTTATTCCCATAATCAATTGGAACCTCTTCCGAAATAGTGGAATCATTACTAACTAAAGTTGACACTCTTCCAAATCCACTTTCATAAATTTCACACTAAGATTCAACACCCTCCAAAATAGTGGGATCACTAATTCCTAAAGATGACACTCTTCCAACCCCACTTTAGATTATAGTATTATTCACACTCCAAAAGATATAAGTGAAGTTCATGGAGCATTCTACAATTAATATAGACTAACCAATATCCAAGCTCAAAATATATAAGTGAAGCACACGAAGCATTCTATAAAACCATACACAAAAGATTTAAGTGAAGCACAAAGAGCATTCTATAAGGTCATACTAAATAGATATAAGTGAAGCACATGAATCATTCTATAAATAGATGAAGGGATATCTCATACTAGCATGGTTCTTAAAGAAAAAGAAAAACACAAAGGACACAAATCATGTGAACAAAACAAAAACCGAGGTATATGATACGTCTCCAACGTATCTATAAGTTTTGATTGTTCCATGCTATTATATTATGTGTATTGAATGTTTATGGGATTTATTAAACACTTTTATATTACTTTTGGGACTAAACTATTGACCCAGAGCCCAGTGCCAATTCTTGTTTTTTCCCTTGTTTCAGTGTTCTGAAGAAAAGGAATATCAAACGGAGTCGAAACGGAACGAAATCTTCTGGAGAAATTATTTTTGGAAAGAAAGCAACCGGGGAGACTTGGAGTCCACATCAAATAAGCAACAAGGAAGACACGAGGTAGGGGGCGCGCCCTCCCCCCTCAGGCGCGCCCTCCATCCTCGTGGGCCCCTCGTGCCTCCCCTGGCGTACATCTTTCACCTATATATATCCATATACCCTAAACACTTCGGGGAACAGAATAGATCGGGAGTTCCGCCGCCGCAAGCCTCTGTAGCCACCAAAAACCAATCGGGACCCTGTTCCGGCACACTACCGGAGGGGGCATCCCTCACCGGTGGCCATCTTCATCATCCCGGCGCTCTCCATGACGAGGAGGGAGTAGTTCACCCTCGGGGCTGAGGGTATATACCAGTAGCTATGTGTTTGATCTCTATCTCTCTCACGTGTTCTTGATTTGGCAAGATCTTGATGTATCGCGAGCTTTGCTATTATAGTTGGATCTTATGTTGCTTCTCCCCCTCTACTCTCTTGTAATGTATTGAGTTTTCCCTTTGAAGTAATCTTATCGGATTGAGTCCTTAATGATTTGAGAACACTTGATGTATGTCTTGCGTGGGATAATCGTGGTGACAATGGGTTATTCTATTGATCCACTTGATGTATGTTTTCGAGATCAACTTGCGGGTTCCGCCCATGAACCTATGCATAGGGGTTGGCACATGTTTTCGTCTTGATTCTCCGGTAGAAACTTTGGGGCACTCTTTGAGGTTCTATGTGTTGGTTGATTAGATGAATCTGCGATTGTGTGATGCATATCGTATAATCATACCCACGGATACTTGAGTTGACAGTGGAGTATCTAGGTGACATTAGGGTTTTGGTTGATTTGTGTCTTAAGGTTTTATTCTAGTACGAACTCTAGGGCTGTTTGTGACACTTATAGGAATAGCCCAACGGATTGATTGGAAAGAATAACTTTGAGGTGGTTTCGTACCCTACCATAATCTCTTTGTTTGTTCTCCGCTATTAGTGACTTTTGAGTGACTCTTTGTTGCATGTTGAGGGATAGTTATATGATCCAATTATGTTATTATTGTTGAGAGAACTTGCACTAGTGAAAGTATGAACCCTAGGCCTTAATTCCTATCATTGCAATACCGTTTACGCTCACTTTTATCATTAGTTACCTTGCTGTTTTTATATTTTCAGATTACAAAAACCTATATCTACTATCCATATTGCACTTGTATCACCATCTCTTCGCCGAACTAGGGCACCTATACAATTTACCATTGTACTGGGTGTGTTGGGGACACAAGAGACTCTTTGTTATTTGGTTGCAGGGTTGCTTGAGACAGACCATCTTCATCCTATGCCTCCCACGGATTGATAAACCTTAGGTCATCCACTTGAGGGAAACTTGCTACTGAACTACAAACCTCTGCACTTGGAGGCCCAACAACGTCTACAAGAAGAAGGTTGAGTAGTAGACATCAAGCAGTTTCTGGCGCCGTTGCCAGGGAGGTGAGTGCTTGAAGGTATATCTTTAGATATTGCAATCGTATCTTTTTGTTTCTTGTTTTGGCACTAGTTTATTTTATAAAAGAAAACTACAAAAAAAATGGAATTGAGTTTACCTCATACGCTTCATCTTTTAAATATCTTTCGTGAGTATGATGGGAAGGAAAATTGTGCCAAAGTGTTAGAAGAAGAATGCATTAAAATGTTTGGCACTAAATCTTTGAATGATGAGCATGATTGCAATGTTGTTAGTATGGATTCCTTGAATATCCATGATGCTAATGATATGCAAAGCCACAAGCTTGGGGAAGCTATATTTGATGAAGATGATATTTTTTGTCCCCCAAGGTTTGATGAGCAAATTTACTATGATGAAATCATGCCTCCTATCTATGATGATTATTGTGATGACACATATGCTTTAAATAAAAATTATAACCATGAAACTTGTCATCTTGATCTTAATTTTCAATCATATGATAGTTATTTTGTTGAGTTTTCTCCCACTACTATTCATGAGAAGAAATTTTCTTATGTGGAGAGTAGTAAAATTTCTATGCAAGTAGATCATGAAAAGAATGCTTTCGGTGCTGGTTATATTATTGAATTCATTCATGGTGCTACTGAAAATTATTATGAGGGAGGAATATATGCTTGTAGGAGTTGCAATAATATCAAGTTTCCTCTCTATGTGCTTAAAGTTTTGAAGTAATGCTTGTTTTGCCTTCCTATGCAAGTTGATTCTTGTTCCCATAAGTTGTTTTCTCACAAAATCCCTATGCATAGGAAGTGGGTTAGACTTAAATGTGCTAGTCATATTCTTCAGGATGCTCTCTTTATGTTTCAATTCTTATCTTTTATGTGAGCATGATTGAAATCATTATGCCTAGCTAGGGGCGTTAAACGATAGTGCTTGTTGGGAGGCAACCCAATTTTATTTTAGTTTCTTGCTTTTTGGTTCTGTTTAGGAATAAATAATCCATCTAGCTTCTATTTGGATGTGGTTTTATGTTTTAATTAGTGTTTGTGCCAAGTAGAACCTTTGGGAAGACTTGGGTGAAGTCTTTATATGCTGTAAAAAACAGAAACTTTAGCGCTCGCGAGATTAGCTTTAACTTTTTACTGGAGAGTGATATTTAGTTGATTATTTTTGAAGATTATTACTAGACAAATTCCTCAGGTCCACCAATGTATTTTAGAATTTTTGGAGTTTAATTTTGCGTTAGTTACAGATTACTACTGACTGTTCTGTTTTTGACAGATTCTGTTTTTCGTGTGTTGTTTGCTTATTTTGATGAATCTATGGATAGTAAAATAGTTTATAAACCATAGAGAAGTTGGAATACAGTAGGTTTAACACCCATATAAATAAATAATTATTTAATTACAGTACCTTGAAGTGGTGTTTTGTTTTCTTTCGCTAACGGAGCTCACGAGTTTTCTGTTAAGTTTTGTGTTGTGAAGTTTTCAAGTTTTGGGTAAAGATTCGATGGACTATGGAACAAGGAGTGGCAAGAGCCTAAGCTTGGGGATGCCCAAGGCACCCCAAGGTAATATTCAAGGAAAACCAAGAGCCTAAGCTTGGGGATGCCCCGGATGGCATCCCCTCTTTGATCTTCGTTCATCGGTAACTTTACTTGGAGCTTTATTTTTATTCACCACATGATATGTGTTTTGCTTGGAGCATCATTTTATTTTGTTTAGCTTTGCTTGCTGTTTTAATAAATCATAAAGATCTGAAATTCTTAAAATGGGAGAGTTTTTACATAGTTGCATAATTATCCGACTACTCATTGGTCTTCACTTATATTTTTCGGAGTAGTTTGTCATTTGCTCTAGTGCTTCACTTATATATTTTAGAGCACAATGGTGGTTTTATTTTGAAGAAATAGATGAACTCTCATGCTTAACTTATATTATTTTGAGAGTCTTAAACAGCATGGTATTGTGCTTAATCCTAATATGCTAGGTGTTCAAGAATATTAAAAACTTTCTTATGAGTGTGTTGAACACTAAGAGAAGTTTGATGCTTGATGATTGTTTTGAGATATGGAGGTAGTGATATCAAAGTTGTGCTAGTTGAGTAGTTGTGATTTTGAGAAATACTTGTGTTGAAGTTTGCAAGTCCCGTAGTATGCACGTATGGTAAATGTTATGTAACAAATTTGAAACATGAGGTGTTCTTTGATTGTCCTCCTTATGAGTGGCGGTCGGGGACGAGCGATGGTCTTTTCCTACCAATCTATCCCCCTAGGAGCATGCGCGTAGTGCTTTGGTTTTTGATGGCTTGTAGATTTTTGCAATAAGTATGTGAGTTCTTTATGACTTATGTTGAGTCCATGGATTATACGCACTCTCACCTTTCCATCATTGCTAGCCTCTGTGGTGTCGTGCATTGCCCTTTCTCGCATTGAGAGTTGGTGCAAACTTCGCCGGTGCATCCAAACCCCGTGATATGATACTCTCTTTCACACATAAACCTCCTTATATCTTCCTCAAAACAGCCACCATACCTACCTATTATGGCATTTCCATAGCCATTCCGAGATATGTTGCCATGCAACTTTCCACCATTGAATCATGACAGATTCATCATTGTCATATTGCTTAGCATGATCATGTAGTTGACATAGTATTTGTGGCAAAGCCACCATTCATAATTCTTTCATACATTTCACTCTTGGTTCATTGCATATCCCGGTACACCACAGGATGCATTCATATAGAGTCATACTTTGTTCTAGTATCGAGTTGTAATCATTGAGTTGTAAACAAATAGAAGTGTGATGATCATCATTTTCTAGAGCATTGTCCCAAGTGAGGTAAAATAAAAAAAATAAAAAAAAGAGAGAAAGGCCATAAAAAAGAGAAGGCTAAAAAACAAAAAAAAAGAGAAAGGCCATAAAAAAAAGGAGAAGGCCCAAAAAAATGAGACAAAAAGAGAGAAGGGACAATGTTACTATCCTTTTACCACACTTGTGCTTCAAAGTAGCATCATGATCTTCATGATAGAGAGTCTCTTGTTTTGTCACTTTCATATACTAGTGGGAATTTTTCATTATAGAACTTGGCTTGTATATTCCAACAATGGGCCTCCTCAAGTGCCCTAGGTCTTCGTGAGCAAGCAAGTTGGATGCACACCCACTTAGTTTCTTTTGTTGAGCTTTCATACATTTATAGCTCTAGTGCATCCATTCCATGGCAATCCCTACTCCTTGCATTAACATCAATCGATGGGCATCTCCATATCTCATTGATTAGCCTCGTTGATGTGAGACTTTCTCCTTTTTTGTCTTCTCCACACAACCCCATCATCATATTCTATTCCACCCACAGTGCTATGTCCATGCCTCGCGCTCATGTATTGCGTGAAGGTTTATAAAGTTTGAGATTACTAAAGTATGAAACAATTGCTTGGCTTGTCATCGGGGTTGTGCATGATGAGAGCATTCTTGTGTGACGAAAATGGAACATGACTAAACTATATGATTTTGTAGGGATGAACTTTCTTTGGCCATGTTATTTTGGGAGGACATAATTGCTTAGTTAGTATGCTTGAAGTATTATTACTTTTATGTCAATATGAACTTTTATCTTGAATCTTTCGGATCTGAATATTCATACCACAATTAAGAAGAATTACATTGAAATTATACCAAGTAGCATTCCACATCAAAAATTCTGTTTTTATCATTTACCTACTCGAGGACGAGCAGGAATTAAGCTTGGGGATGCTGATACGTCTCCAACGTATCTATAATTTTTTATTGTTCCATGCTATTATATTATGTGTTTTGAATGTTTATGGGCTTTATTAAACACTTTTATACACTTTTGGGACTAACCTATTGACCCAGAGCCCAGTGCCAGTTCCTAGTTTTTCCCCTTGTTTCAGTGTTTTGAAGAAAAGGAATATCAAACGGAGTCGAAACGGAACGAAATCTTCTGGAGAAGTTATTTTTTGAAGGAAAGCAACCAGGGAGACTTGGGGTCCACGTCAAAGAAGCAACAAGGAAGGCACGAGGTAGGGGCGCGCCCTCCCCCCCCTAGGCACGCCCTCCACCCTCGTGGGCCCCTCGTGGCTCCCCTAGCGTACTTCTTTCACCTATATATATCCATATACCCTAAAAACTTAAGCGAATAGAATAGATCGGGAGTTCCGCCGCCGCAAGCCTCTGTAGCCACCAAAAACCAATCGGGACCCTGTTCCGGCACCCTGCTGGAGGGGGGATCCCTCACCGGTGGCCATCCTCATCATCCCGGCGCTCTCCATGACGAGAAGGGAGTAGTTCACCCTCGGGGCTGAGGGTATATACCACTAGCTATGTGTTTGATCTCTCTCTCACGCGTTCTTGATTTGGCACGATCTTGATGTATCGCGAGCTTTGCTATTATAGTTGGATCTTATGTTGCTTCTCCCCCTCTACTCTCTTGTAATGGATTGAGTTTTCCCTTTGAAGTAATCTTATCGGATTGAGTCTTTAATGATTTGAGAACACTTGTTGTATGTCTTGCGTGGGATAACCATGGTGACAATGGGTTATTCTATTGATCCACTTGATGTATGTTTTGGTGATCAACTTGCGGGTTCCGCCCATGAACCTATGCATAGGGGGTTGGCACATGTTTTCGTCTCGATTCTCCGGTAGAAACTTTGGGTCACTTGACGGTGTCCTGGACTAGGGGTTACTCACCACGTCATCTCCCGATCTATTAGATTGGGCCGAGGACCCCCATGGTCGTATACTCATGGGCCAGTTCGGACAGCTGCCACGTACAAGGAAGATTCCACAAGACTTGGCGATCAAGACAAGGACTCCTCCCCCACCGGCGTATTCGGCTAGGACTCTTGTTATCCTAGGCCTCTGGTGCATTATATAAACCGAGGCCGGGCTAGTCGATAGATGGACAACAATCATACCATAGGCTAGCTCTTAGGGTTTAGCCTCTATGATCTCGTGGTAGATCTACTCTTGTACTACTCATATCGTCAATATTAATCAAGCAGGAAGTAGGGTTTTACCTCCATCGAGAGGGCTGAACCTGGGTAAACATTGTATCCCTTGCTTCCTGTTACCATCAGCCTAGACGCACAGATCGGGACCCCCTACCCGAGATCCGCCGGTTTTTACACCGACATTTTTGCTTTCATTGAGAGTTCCTCTGTGTCGCCGCTGCAAGGCTTGATGGCTCCTTCAATCATCAACAACACGGTCCAGGGTGAGACTTTCCTCCCCGTACAGATCTTCATGTTCGGCGGCTTCGCACTGCGGGCCAACTCGCTTGGCCATCTGGAGCAAATCGAGAGCTACGCCCCTGGCCACCAGGTCAGATTCGGAAACTTGAACTACACTACCGACATCCGCGGAGACTTGATCTTCGACGGATTCGAACCCATTCCAGGTGCGCCGCACGGTCACGACGAGCATGATTTAGCTCTGCCGTCGGACAGTGTTCGGGAGATCACACCTGCAACTACTCCGGCCCTCAATCCGGAGCGAATCACGCCATTCGAAGACGGGTGGATAGACCCCGCCATGGAGGCCGCACTCACAGTGGCGACAGAGCCGGATACTGACTTCACCCCTTACGAGAGCCGTGTTGCCAAACTACTGGATTCGTCCCCGGCCACAGACTCTGAGCCGCCTGCGCCCGTGCCTATCGAATCTGATTGGGCACCGATTATGGAGTTCACCTCCGCGGATACCTTTCAGCACCCGCCCTTGGGCGATGTGCTAAGTTTGTTGAAACCTTTATCCCTGTTAGGAGACTCCCGGCCGAACTATGTCCGGCATTGACCACGTCGCGACCTGCCTCAGCGGGGCCGCACTGTTGCTTCTTCAATCTGATGTCCATCACGCCGACCTACTTTAAATCATTGGCTGACATCGAGGCTTCGACATCTTGGCTGGATCGGGGGCTTCGCCATCTCTTCATCAACCTACCCGGAGACTTCGGCGTCACTAGCCGACCAGCTTTGTCACGTTAGCTGGACCAGAGGCTTTGCCTCGGTGAGCCAACCTTTACCAGCATCGCCATGTCATCGCTTCGCCGCCCATCAGGCAATGAGAATGCAGATCGAGTCCCAATTTTGGAAGTCACTTTTCTTCGGATTGCTACAACAAATAGACCAGGTGCTATTAATCCTAGTATTTTTTTTGCTTGTTTGGGTTTATTTTTCCAAGGAATTATTACTCCGGTTTGTCCATCATCTGTACACAGGTTTATCAAATGGTGGCTGCATTAACGATGGTCGCATGGTGGTTCGGTCAGTTTCCGTACATAGTCCGGCGAACGCCGCATCCGGAACTCGGAACAACCTGAGAATTCAGGCTTTGCCACGCCTTCACCGCGTCACGCCTGCGTCGACATTGACTTCAGCGCCAGGCCATATTTCTTTTATTACTCACTTTGCATAAATTATTTATTATGCGTCAATTTATATTTTTTTAATTTATCATTATTACTATTATCTCCGGTTTGCACTATCTTTTGTGCACAGGAAAATGATCCAGCCGGACTATATCCTTTGGCGTCACCTCGGGACCGGCTTGGGGGATGGAACCTTGTCCCGCATCAAGCTCGGACCGCGCCATCAATACCGAACACATTAACCAGCTAAGTTGCCTTCATGCTCAAAGTTTTAAATTTTTAACTTGTATTTGGCTCGACCAAGCATTATACTTTTTTGGAAAAAGGTTGCTTGTAAAAAAATTTCCTTGTCCAAACTTTGTTTGTGACACACAAATTCAAATACCCCGTTTACTTGGGGGCTTCCTTTATGAAGCCTTTCCTCTTGCAAATGATTATACTTGTACGACATCGTTCCTTGTTCTTGTATTATGCCACAATATGCACCATATTGACCTAAGTGATTTGCAAGCTGGGTTGCCTTGCTCCTGTGTATACCCCTACGTTCCCGATTGTTCGGCTAGGGAGTAAAGGGAGCACCTGTGCGATTGTCACGATCGGTTCATCCGAGCCGGACCTCAGAGTGGGTGAAGCCGAAAGCTAGCGCTCTTACTGTTTTAAATTATGGTCGGCACACAACGGAACTCATGAGTACAAAAAATCTATTGCACAAGTCTCATAGTAACAATGAGCACCGAAGAAAGGTATCGGTGGGGGTACTATTTTCTTTGAAGATGCTTCTTACACTTCGTTAGTAATATAGCATAAGTTCCCTGAGCGCGCTTTGTCTGTTACAGCCTTATGGCCTGATTGCCTGGTTGTCGGAAACACCGTCGATATTCTCGACAGGTGGAGTACCTAACACTTTTCGGTCCATTGACCGAAAAGGGAGAAGCCGACGGTCGGTTAAGATGCGTTTAAAGTCCGGGTGAACATAGATATTATATAAGTACTTCGGTACATACAATCATTCTTTTTCCCAAGTCGCTTGGGGGCTCTTAAAGTTTATTTGAGCCGTTTTATGATAAGTGTTTTTTTTCTTAGTCATTGCAAAGCTTTTATTATTATTATTTATCACTCCTTTCTCGACGCAAGTGTGTGGTCAATAGCCGGATAGCCTTGCTTCTCTCAAAGCCGCTCAAACTTAGTTTGCTAAACTAGCCTCGGAGAAGCACTCCGCCTTCAGGATAAGGAGGTTGAAGCCGTAGGCTGACCCGCTTGAAGTCTTGAGATACGATGTGCCATTATAAAGCACGACAGGAAACACAATTTTCTAAGTCCAATTTTTGATTTGGCACCGAACACTCGATTTAGTTCAGACGTCCAGTTTTTACTGAAGTTTTTGGTTTTTCAAGCCTGTGGCACTCTTAAACTATTTGTGTGTTTCCAGCATTAGTCTCGCAGTGCAACGCCGGACACCTTCAGGGATTCGGCAAAAACATTCTCGGATATTGCTATATATGCATCGGTTTCGAATTGTGTCTTCGGTCAATAGTTGGGTTGCCCGGCTCCTGTGCTTGCCTCCTATGTTCCGCTTTGTTTGGCTAGGTGTGCAAAGGGAGAACCACTGCGATTGTGCTTCCATCTCGCATGGTCAAGCGCCTCAGTGGAGAAAGCCGAAAACTGTCTATCACAATAGGTGTAAACTGGTCAGCGATCCGATGACTATGTTAAATGACGGGCCGTTCATAACATTGGCCAAAGTGTTTACGGCTTGACCTTGGCTGTCGCCAAACACTAACCGGGGGCTCATAGCTAGCTTCCCCAGTATAAAGCTCCTATTACTAAGCGAAAGTTTTAAAGCCCGCATATCTGATTGCCTCATTTCTGCTAACACAACCGCCTTCGGGCACCGAGACGTCTGCTAAGGGTTGCTTTGTTATTGGGGAAACACCCTACGTAGTATCTACCAAGGGGTAGAAGCCGACGATGGGCCACTTTCAACTGATAAACGGTCGCAATGGAGTCAAAATAATGATGTAAAGTACTTGGATACATAGAATCATTACACATAATCTATGATTTTACTCTGGATATCGATCCTTAATTCGGCCACCCGTGCCCACATTAAGGCTCGGGGGCTATTGGGCTTTGCGCTCATTATTTACAAATATTAAAGGGGCACATCGATCCCCTGATCTGGTGTTGCCACCCGACCAGTGTCTCGGGGGCTACTGCATTGCCTTATTCAAAGGAGAAAATTCAAAGGGCTCAGTGTTCGGCTTGATCGAACTATGCGCATACATGTCTTCGGACAATAATAGGTACCATATGGACCTATCCGGCGTCGAACTAGTATATTGCGGCGACTTCTCACAACCCTCTCTCAGGGGCCCGTTCGCCAATCACTATTATCTCTAATATATTACACTGCGTTTTTTTTCCTATGTATGCTACCGAGCTAGGAGTTGATCCTCAGGCCGATTTCACGCATCGACTTGAGTCTCAGGAGCTACTGGGAACAGCGGTTTTATGCTTTCCTTCACGTGCATCTCGGGTTTTTTGACTGATACACGCACCTTGAGGGATACTGGCTATACATCTTGTCAGATATTACATTGCACAATTCGGAATTAAATTCATAAAAATCAGTCCCATGGACAAGGTGGTGCACCACCGCGGAAGCAGTCCGACATAAAGCTCGAGCGCCAGTGGCTGGCTCCATAGAGGGCTAAACTCTTTCAACTTTTTGAACCAAGGTGATCTATGACACCTCGGATATAATCCGGCGTTGGAGCTCGGATATAGTCCGGCGTTGGAGCTTGGACACAGTCCGGTGTTGGAGCTCGGAAGCAGTCCGGCATTGGTGCTCGGCTGCAAAGGATACCTCGAATGCAGTCTGGCGTTGGAGCTCGGACGGAAGAGGACACTGCCTCCCGGGAACAACTTCAAACCCGAGGCGTGGCATAAAAATAACAAGGCATTGATAAAGGCCGGAAACTTAAAGGGGCTCCTCGGATACCCAACGTGTAAACTCTTAAAATGCACTTCGGCGATCCTCAAGATCGAAGATGAGAAGATTTGTTGAACCAGTTTTCAAGACCGACGACCGAAGATGAAGAACAGTTCGGAAGAATCGAGGAGCGTCCCTAACTTGAAGACCGGTTCAGGGGGCTACTGACGGTGTCCTGGACTAGGGGGTACTCACCACGCCATCTCCCGATCTATTAGATTGGGCTGAGGACCCCCATGGCCGTATACTCATGGGCTAGTTTGGACAGCTGCCGCATACAAGGAAGATTCCACAACACTTGGCGATCAAGACAAGGACTCCTCCCCCACCGGCGTATTCGGCTAGGACTCTTGTTATCCTAGGCCTCTGGTGCATTATATAAACCGAGGCCGGGCTAGTTGATAGATGGACAACAATCATACCATAGGCTAGCTCTTAGGGTTTAGCCTCTATGATCTCGTGGTAGATCTACTCTTGTACTACTCATATCGTCAATATTAATCAAGCAGAAGTAGGTTTTTACCTCCATCGAGAGGGCCCGAACCTGGGTAAACATTGTGTCCCTTGCTTCATGTTACCATCAGCCTATACGCACAGATCGGGACCCCCTACCCGAGATCCGCCGGTTTTGACACCGACAGCACTCTTTGAGGTTCTATGTGTTGGTTGAATAGATGAATCTGAGATTGTGTGATGCATATCGTATAATCATACCCACGGATACTTGAGGTGACATTGGAGTATCTAGGTGACATTAGGGTTTTGGTTGATTGGTGTCTTAAGGTGTTATTCTAGTACGAACTCTAGGGCTGTTTGTGACACTTATAGGAATAGCCCAACGGATCGATTGGAAAGAATAACTTTGAGGTGGTTTCGTACCCTACCATAATCTCTTCGTTTGTTCTCCGCTATTAGTGACTTTGGAGTGACTCTTTGTTGCATGTTGAGGGATAGTTATATGATCCAATTATGTTATTATTGTTGAGAGAACTTGCACTAGTGAAAGTATGAACCCTAGGCCTTGTTTCCTATCATTGCAATGCCGTTTACGCTCACTTTTATCTTTAGTTACCTTGCTGTTGTTATATTTTCAGATTACAAAAACCTATATCTACTATCCATATTGCACTTGTATCACCATCTCTTCGCCGAACTAGTGCACCTATACAGTTTACCATTGTATTGGGTGTGTTGGGGACACAAGAGACTCTTTGTTATATGGTTGTAGGGTTGCTTGAGAGAGACCATCTTCATCTTACGCCTCCGGATTGATAAACCTTAGGTCATCCACTTGAGCGAAACTTGCTACTGTCCTACAAACCTCTGCACTTGGAGGCCCAACAACGTCTACAAGAAGAAGGTTGCGTAGTAGACATCAGTATACCGATAATTGTTGAAGAAGAAAGATGGGATGCCAACCGGGCCATCCCTAAGCTTAGATGCTTGAGTATCCTTGGAATATTTACTTGGGGTGCCTTGGGCATCCCCAAGCTTGAACTCTCGCCTCTCTTTATTGTTCTCACATCGGTAACTCCTCATTCTTCGAACACTTCATCCACAAAAACTTTGTGAGATCCGTTAGTATACTAAAGCAAATCACTACCTTTAGGTACTGTTGCATACTCATTCCAATTTCATATTAGCACTTTATCTAATGTATTCCAACTTCACCATGGTTCATACTCCTCAATACTACCCAGAGATTCATCAAAATAAGCGATCAACACATAGAAAACAGAATGTGTCAAAAACAGGACAGTCTGTAGTAATCTGGAAGTTTAGTAAACTTCTGTAACTCCAAAAAATTCTAAACAAATAAAAAAAATTAAAAAATTTGTACAAAAGCAATGTGCAAAAAGTTTTAGACCCATTTAACTTTCCAGTAAAAAATTTAAATTCATGCGATATAGCAAAAGTTTTTGTTTTTGTACTGCACATAATTCACGCGCTACATAAAGGAACGGAGGGAGTAGTAAACAAGCAATCTAATCAAGCAATCTAAAACCGAAGCTTGGCACATTATTATTATAATAAAATGGATATATACAAGGGGATAATTATTTTCAGAGAAGCTTCCATGAAAAAATTTACATTGTTTCCATGAGCATGAACATAAGTATTCAAGGTCGACCCTCACTTCTCCAATGCATAACCTTCCAATCACTTCCCTTATTGAAAAACTTTTTAGGCAAGATAGGCTAGTAATTTTTTTGTATTTTCATTCTTTTAATTTTTTTGTATGTGTCACCCACAACTAAACAGAAACAAAATGGAAAAACAAAATCTACTTAGTGAAGAAAACAAACAAGCACAGACAAGAATATCAACCCCACGCTATTGCTCCCCGGCAACGGTGCCGGAAAGGAGGTTGATAATCCCCAAGTGCAGGTATTCATCCTAGCAATTCCAAATGGTGGAAGTGATAAGTATAGAGTGTCAAACCCACAAGGAGCTAAAGGTAAGATCAATATTCTCTCAAGTCCTATTTGCCACTGATACGACTCTACGTACACCGAACATTTGCTTCCAACTAGAAACGAGAAATAAAACTACGTTGTGGGTATGAAGAGGATAACTTTGCATGATATTGGAGAGCTAAAACATAAAAGTAGGTGCTGTTATCATAAAGTTAGAATATATTACTAAATATTATAAATAGCGAGTGTGGAATAATGATGGGTCGATTGTAGGAATTATCCTAGGCAATCGTTAATAAGACCGGTAGTCGCCATTGCAATTTCATATGAGGGAGAGGCATAAGCTAACATACTTTCTCTTCTTGGATCATATGCACTTATGATTGGTACTCTAGCAAGCATCCGCAACTACTAAATATCATTAAGGTAAAACCCAACCATAGCATTAACATATCAAGTCCCCTTTATCCCATACGCAACAACCCCCTTACTCGGGTTTATGCTTCTGTCACTCAAGCAACCCACTATAAGTGAATCATGAACATATTGCAACAACCTATAGCGGGAATCCCTCACGCTTCCGCGACACGGAGGGAAGGACAACACCAAAATAAAACATACAACTCATACCAATCTAGATCATCAATCAACCCAAAGACAAAGGATATCTACTCAAAACATCATAGGATTGCAACACATCATTGGATCATAATATGTGGCATAAAGCACCATGTTCAAGCAGGGATAACAGTGGGGTGCGGGAGAGTGGACCGCGTAAAAGAGATGAGGATGGTGATGATGATGGTGATGTTGATGAAGACGGTCATCGCAGCGATGATCCCCCTCCCAATGGCACTCCGGCGCCACTGAGAGAGAGGAGGAGAGGTTCTCCCCCTTGTGCTTCCTACTCCATGGCCTCCCCTGGATGGGGAGATGTTCTCTCTCTGGATCTTGGCCTTCATGGCGATGATGGCCCCTCTGGGATCCTCCTCCATGGCCTCCGGTGATGATGGCCCCCTCCGGCAGGGTGCCAGAGAGGGCGTAGATTGATTTCTCGTGGCTACAGAGGCTTGCGGCGGCAGAACTTCCGATCTAGGTTATTTTCTGTAGGTTTGGGTATTTATAGGAGAGGTTGGCGTCGAGAACAAGGCAGGGGGCCGCACAGGAAATCCATGAGGCATAGGGGCGTGCCCTAGGGGGTGGGCGCGCCCTCCACCCTCGTGGGCCCCACGGGCTTCCCCTCCGGTAACTCTTCGTTCCAGTATTTTTTATATTTTCCAGAAAAATTCTCCGTTGATTTTTATCGCATTCCGAGAACTTTTATTTCTGCACAGAAACAACACCACGGTAGTTTTGCTGAAAAAATCGTCAGTCTGGGTTAGTTCTAATCAAATCATACCAAAATCATATAAAACTATAGTAAACATGGCATGAATACTTCACAAATTATAGATACGTTGGAGATGTATCACTTCCCCGCCCCCACCGTGCCGGAGAGGCTCTACCCTGCCGGCGTCTAAGTAGAGAACACCCTTAGGGTGTGGGCAATCTCAAGGTGGAGGGGCACAAGGGAGTTAACGGAGTTCTTCCTTTCGGCTGGCTACCGCCACCACCCCGTTGGCTCTCCAAGGATGTTCCATGTTGAGGAGGTCAATCACAATGGCGTTGTGGTTGCGCTCCTCGCTACATTCACCAACCCCTTCGACGTCGTCCACCTTCTCGGCAGAGTGTTTTGCTGTGGGTGTGAGTTTATTGCTTTCACGACCCACAACATCTTCACCTACTTCAACAACATCTTCCCCACCAACAACGGCATGCACACCCTCCTGTACCCCGTCGACAACCATGAGTGAAGGGCGCCCAGAGGAGCGAGGTGGCGTTCGCCCGGAGGAGGAGAAGGAGAAGAAACCGTTTGGTGCCCCCGATCTATCTATCTATCTATCTATCTATCTATCTATCTATCTATCTATCTATCATATTAGTATTTTAAGTTGTAACCGTTTATGTTTGTGTTCTACTATTATTAAGTTGTAAGGCTATGCTATATATGTCGTGGAACTATGGGTTGTTATGTTCATGCAACTATATTGATGTTGGTTTTCGTGCTACCATATATATTGTAGTTTCGTGCTATTATTAGTGGGTTGCTATGGGTTGTTTCGTGTTATTATTTGTGTGTTGCTATGAGTTGCTACACCCCATTCACCACACAAACCATCTTCATAATGTTGGCCAAATCATGGGTCACGGCCCAAACCATGGACATGCAAACCCACCATGGACATGCAACTAATTTAGTTCATGCTGGAGCGACTACAATAGAAAAAGGGCCACAGGTGCAAAAATAGAAAAAAGGAATATGGTCCGTCGGATTATAGATCGACGGTACAGATTATGGAGTGTGGGATCTGTACTCACAGTTACCTAACTTTTGCAAAAAGGTCCCGGCAATTCTGATTGATTTGTGCACATGGGTCACCCCTCTCCCCCATTTCCCTATCTCTTGCACACAGTGGCGGCGGTCCAGATCCGGCGGGACGCCGTCGACTTGCGCAGCCCATTCCCGGTACTCCGGCTTGCAAGTCGTCTTGATCAGCCTCCCTCACACCCACGACGTTGCTCTCCACATCAACCCAGAAGCCGCCATCCCAGCAGCCACTGCCAAGGTCCACTCCCCCGGGGCACCACCTGGCCTTCACCGCACCGGACTACGGTGGGTTTGTGGCCGACCGGAAGACCCATAGCATAGACGTGCCCGAGAGGGCGCCGCTTGACGGCCGCACGTGCGAGGTCTTTGATGTCTACTACACAACCTTCTTCTTGTAGACCTTGTTCGGCCTCCAAGTGCAGAGGTTTGTAGGACAGTAGCAAAATTTCCCTCAAGTGGATGACCTAAGGTTTATCAATCTGTGGGAGGCATAGGATGAAGATGGTCTCTCTCAAGCAACCCTGCAACCAAATAACAAAGAGTCTCTTGTGTCCCCAACACACCCAATACAATTGTAAATTGTATAGGTGCACTAGTTCGGTGAAGAGATGGTGATACAAGTGCAATATGGATGGTAGATATAGGTTTTTGTAATCTGAAAATATAAAAACAGCAAGGTAACAAGTGGTAAAAGTGAGCGTAAATGGTATTGCAATGCGTTGAAACAAGGCCTAGGGTTCATACTTTCACTAGTGCATGTTCTCTCAACAATAATAACATAATTGGATCATATAAATATCCCTCAACATGCAACAAAGAGTCACTCCAAAGTCACTAATAGTGGAGAACAAACGAAGAGATTATGGTAGGGTACGAAACCACCTCAAAGTTATTCTTTCCAATCAATCCGTTGGGCTATTCCTATAAGTGTCACCAACAGCCCTAGAGTTCGTACTAGAGTAACACCTTAAGACACAAATCAACCAAAACCCTAATGACACCTAGATACTCCAATTTCACCTCAAGTATACGTGGGTATGATTATACGATATGCATCACACAAACTCAGATTCATCTATTCAAACAACACATAGATCCTCAAAGAGTGCCCTAAAGTTTCTACCGGGAGAATCAAGATTTAAAACGCAGCCAACCGCTATGCATAGGTTCATGGGCGGAACCATAAGTTGATCACGAAAACATACATCAAGTGAATCACGTGATATCCCATTGTCACCATAGATACATACGGCAAGACATACATCAAGTGTTCTCAAATCATTAAAGACTAAATCCGATAAGATTACTTCAAAGGGAAAACTCAATCCATTACAAGAGAGTAGAGGGGGAGAAGCAACATAAGATCCAATTATAATAGCAAAGCTCGCTATACATCAAGATCGTGCCAAATCAAGAACACGAGAGAGAGAGAGAGAGAGAGAGAGAGATCAAACACATAGCTACTTGGTACATACCCTCAGCCCGAGGGTGAACTACTCCCTCCTCGTCATGGAGAGCGCCGGGATGATGAAGATGTCCACCAGTGAGGGATCCCCCTCCGGCAGGGTGCCGGAACAGGGTCCCGATATTTTTTGGTGGCTACAGAGGCTTGCGGCGGCAGAACTCCCGATCTATCATGTTCCCCGATCGTTTTAGGGTATATGGATATATATAGGCGGAAGAAATACGTCAGGGGAGCCATGTGGGGCCCACGAGGGTGGAGGGCGCGCCCAGGGGGTGGGCGCGCCCCCTGCCTCATGCCTCCCTCGTTGCTTTCCTGACGTGCACTCCAAGTCTCTTGGATTGCTTTCCTTCCGAAAATAACTTCTCCAGAAGGTTTCATTCCGTTTCGACTCCGTTTGATATTCCTTTTCTTCAAAACATCTTGAAACAAGTGAAAACAGAAGGCACTTGGGCTGGGGTCAATAGGTTAGTCCCAAAAATAATATAAAGTGTAAAATAAAGCCCATAAACATCCAAGATGGATAATATAATAGCATGAATACTTCATAAATTATAGATACGTTGGAGACGTATCAGCATCCCCAAGCTTAATTCCTGCTCGTCCTCGAGTAGGTAAATGATAAAAGAAATAATTTATGAAGTGTGAATGCTAGCAGGTACATAAGTTTGATCAATGATAATTTCAATCACCTTTTCTAGCATCATTATATGTCATAACAGTAGCTCAACTCAAGTAACAAACTATTCACATGTTAAAGTATAGATCATAAACTTTCTTGAAAACTAACAAACCGTGTTACTAGCCATCAGACAATTGCAACTCATCTTATTTTCAGGAAGAGTCTATGTCAGAGCTTTTATTCAGCAAACTTCACATAATCAACTATCATTTAGTCTTCCATGATTGCTACCACTCAAAGCATATTTTTAGAACAAATAGTATTCATCAAACACAGAGAAAGATAGGGGCTTAATGTTTCGCCTCCCAACCTTTTACCTCAAGGGTAATGTCAACAATAATAATTCATGCTCAAATATATTTGAATGGCCATATATGCTTAGATCTCTCCATCACATGATGCTTGCCAACTAAAGAGTTGGTTGGAATGAGAAGGAATACTACTGAATCTTGCATAGAAGTAAAAGATAGGCCCTAGGCAGAGGGAAGCAGGGATTTGCAGAGGTGCCAGAGCTCGAAGAAAAAACAGAGATGAAAATAATTTTGAGAGGTATGCTTTCATTGTCAACATAACGACCAAGAGTTCCCAATATCTTCCATACTACATACATTATAGGCGGTTCCCAAACAGAAAGGTAAATATTTTTACTCCCCCTCCACCAACAATCATCAATCCATGGCTTGCCCGAAACAACGGGTGCCTCCAAGTAACATCAATCCCGGGGGAGTTTTGTTTGCAATTATTTTTTATTTGATTTCGATCTTTTGATCATGGGACTGGCATCCCAGTTACCAGCCATTTTCTCGTGAATTATGAGCGGAGTCCACTCATCGTGAGAATAAACCACCTAGCATGGAAGATACTGCTAGCCCTTAGTCGCTACATGAGCGATTCGGGCATACAAAACAGATTATTATTTGAAGGTTTAGAGTTTGGCACATGCAAATTTACTTGGAACGGTAGGTAAATACCGCATATAGGTAGATATGGTGGACACTCATGGAAGAAACTTGGTTCAAGGAATTAGGATGCACAAGCAGTATTCCCGCTTAGTACAGATATATTGACTAGCAAAGGATTCTAAATAGCAAGCACCACATGTTAGAGGATCCAAAACAATATAACTTATACAAATATACCCAAGCATAACTCATTATGTTGTCTTCCTTGTCCAACTTCAACTAAGTTGCTCAGGTTTGAAAATAATTAATGGGGATCACAATCATAGAAGATGTCTAGGATAGTATATTTATATGTGAAACCTCTCTTCCTTCAATATTCTTTCATGAATTGTTCAAGTTACCAACACAATGCTTGCTAACCTTCAATAAATTTACCACCTCTACCTATTATATGGGAAGGCATTCCTCCCCATGGGAAAGGCATATGAAACATATATCATTTATGACATTCAAATCATTCAACTATTTACTCATAGGATATAAATCAAGCACACGAGTAAATGACAAACTACTCCAAAAATATATATGTGAAGATTAATGAGTAGTTAAACAATTATGTAGCTATGTGAAGACTCTCTATCATTTAAGAATTTCAGATCTTGGTATTTTATTTAAACATCAAGCAAATCTAAAGAAAATAAAACGACGCTCCAAGCAAACCACATATCATGTGGTGAATAAAAATATAGCTCCAAGTAAAGTTACCGATGAACGAAGACGAAAGAGGGGATGCCTTCCGGGGCATCCCCAAGCTTAGGCTCTTGGTTATCCTTGAATATTACCTTGGGGTGCCTTGGGAATCCCCAAGCTTAGGATCTTGCCACTCCTTATTCCATAGTCCATCGAATCTTTACCCAAAACTTGAGAACTTCACAACACAAAACTTAACAGAAAATCTCGTGAGCTCCGTTAGCGAAAGAAAAAAAAACACCACTTCAAGGTACTGTAATGAACTCATTCTTTATTTATATTGGTGTTAAACCTACTGTATTCCAACTTCTATATGGTTTATAAACTATTTTACTAACCATAGATTCATCAAAATAAGCAAACAACACACGAAAAACAGAATCTGTCAAAAACAGAACAGTCTGTAGTAATCTGTAACTAACGCATACTTCTGGAACTTCAAAAATTCTAAAATAAATTGGTGGACCTGAGGAATTTTTCTAGTAATCATCTGCAAAAATAATCAACTAAATAGCACTCTCCAGTAAAACGTTTTAGCTAATCTCGTGAGCGCTAAAGTTTATGTTTTTTTACAGCATGATCATAAAGACTTCACCCAAGTTTTCCCAAAGGTTCTACTTGCCACAAACACTAATTAAAACACAAAACCACATCTAAACAGAAGCTAGACGGATTATTTATTTCTAAACAGAACCAAAAATCAAGAAACTAAAATAAAATTGGGTTGCCTCCCAACAAGCTCTATCGTTTAACGCCCCTAGCTAGGCATGATGATTTCAATGGTGCTCACAAAAGGATAAGAATTGAAACATAAAGAGAGCATCATGAAGAATATGACTATCACATTTAAGTCTAACCCACTTCCTATGCATAGGAATTTTGTGAGCAAACAACTTATGGGAACAATAATCAACTAGCATAGGAAGGCAAAACAAGCATAACTTCAAAACTTTAAGCACATAGAGAGGAAACTTGATATTATTGCAATTCCTACAAGCATATATTCCTCCCTCATAATAATTTTCAGTAGCATCATGAATGAATTCAACAATATAACCATCACCTAAAGCATTCTTTTCATGATCTACTTGCATAGAAATTTTACTACTCTCCACATAAGAAAATTTATTCTCATCAGTGGTAGTGGGAGCAAACTCAACAAAATAACTATCATGTGATTGAAAATTAAGATCAAGATGACAAGTTTCATGGTTATCATTATTCTTTAAAGCATATGTGTCATCACTATAATCATCATAGATAGGAGGCATGCTTTCATCATAGTAAATTTGCTCATCAAAGCTTGGGGACAAAAATATCATCTTCATCAAACATAGCTTCCCCAAGCTTGTGGCTTTGCATATAATTAGCATCATGGATATTCAAGGAATTCATACTAACAACATTGCAATCATGCTCATCATTCAAAGATTTAGTGCCAAACATTCTAATGCATTCTTCTTCTAACACTTTGGCGCAATTTTCCTTCCCATCATACTCACGAAACATATTAAAAAGACGAAGCGTATGAGACAAACTCAATTCCATTTTCTGTAGTTTTCTTTTATAAACTAAACTAGTGCTAAAACAAGAAACAAAAAGATTCGATTGCAAGATCTAAAGATATACCTTCAAGCACTCACCTCACTGGCAACGGCGCCAGAAACTGCTTAGTTGACGGGGTGTGAGTGCCGCTTAACTAGCCTCCCCGGCAACGGCGCCAGAAACTGCTTGATATCTACTACACAACCTTCTTCTTGTAGATGTTGTTGGGCCTCCAAGTGCAGAGGTTTGTAGGACAGTAGGATATTTCCCTCAAGTGGATGACCTAAGGTTTATCAATCAGTGGGAGGCGTAGGATGAAGATGGTCTCTCTCAAGCAACCCTGCAACCAAATAACAAAGAGTCTCTTGTGTCCCCAACACACCCAATACAATGGTAAATTGTATAGGTGCACTAGTTCGGCGAAGAGATGGTGATACAAGTGCAATATGGATGGTAGATATAGGTTTTTGTAATCTGAAAATATAAAAACAGCAAGGTAACAAGTGGTAAAAGTGAGCGTAAATGGTATTGCAATGCGTTGAAACAAGGCCTAGGGTTCATACTTTCACTAGTGCATGTTCTCTCAACAATAATAACATAATTGGATCATATAACTATCCCTCAACATGCAACAAAGAGTCACTCCAAAGTCACTAATAGTGGAGAACAAACGAAGAGATTATGGTAGGGTACGATTATTCTTTCCAATCAATCCGTTGGGCTATTCCTATAAGTGTCACAAACAACCCTAGAGTTCGTACTAGAATAACACCTTAAGACACAAATCAACCAAAACCCTAATGTCACCTAGATACTCCAATGTCACCTCAAGTATTCGTGGGTATGATTATACGATGTCGTCACACAATCTCAGATTCATCTATTCAACCAACACATAGAACCTCAAAGAGTGCCCCAAAGTTTCTACCGGAGAATCAAGACGAAAACGTGTGCCAACCCCTATGTATAGGTTCATGGGCGGAACCCGCAAGTTGATCACGAAAACATACATCAAGTGAATCACGTGATATCCCATTGTCACCACAGATACGCACGGCAAGACATACATCAAGTGTTCTCAAATCATTAAAGACTCAATCCGATAAGATTACTTCAAAGGGAAAACTCAATCCATTACAAGAGAGTAGAGGGGGAGAAGCAACATAAGATCCAATTATAATAGCAAAGCTCGCTATACATCAAGATCGTGCCAAATCAAGAACACGAGAGAGAGAGAGAGAGAGAGAGAGAGAGAGATCAAACACATAGCTACTGGTACATACCCTCAGCCCCGAGGGTGAACTACTCCCTCCTCGTCATGGAGACCGTCGGGATGATGAAGATTGCCACCGGTGAGGGATCCCCCCTCCGGCAGGGTGCCGGAACAGGGTCCTCATTGGTTTTTGGTGGCTACAGAGGCTTGCGGCAACGGAACTCCCAATCTATCTTGCTCCCCGATCGTTTTACGGTATATGGATATATATAGGCGGAAGAAATACATCAGGGGAGCCACGAGGGGCCCAGGAGGGTGGAGGGCGCGCCCAGGGGGGTGGGCGCGCCCCCCTGCCTCGTGCCTCTGTCGTTGCTTTCCTGACGTGCACTCCAAGTCTCTCAGGTTGCTTTTGAAGGAAATATGCCCTAGAGGCAATAATAAAGTTATTATTTATTTCCTTATATCATGATAAATGTTTATTATTCATCCTTGAATTGTATTAACTGGAAACATAATACATGTGTGAATACATAGACAAACAGATTGTCACTAGTATGCCTCTACTTGACTAGCTCATTGATCAAAGATGGTTATGTTTCCTAGCCATAGACATGAGTTGTCATTTGATTAATGGGATCACATCATTAGGAGAATGATGTGATTGACATGACCCATTCCGTTAGCTTAGCACCCGATCGTTTAGTATGTTGCTATTGCTTTCTTCATGACTTATACATGTTCCTATGACTGAGATTATGCAAATCCCGTTTACCGGAGGAACACTTTGTGTGCTACCAAATGTCACAATGTAACTGGGTGATTATAAAGGAGCTCTACAGGTGTCTCTGAAGGTACTTGTTGGGTTGGCGTATTTCGAGATTAGGATTTGTCACTCCGATTGTCGGAGAGGTATCTCTGGGCCCTCTCGGTAATGCACATCACTTAGCCTTGCAAGCATTGCAACTAATGAGTTGGTTGCGGGATGATGTATTATAGTACGAGTAAAGAGACTTGCCGGTAACGAGATTGAACTAGGTATTGAGATACCGACGATCGAATCTCGGGCAAGTAACATACCGATGACAAAGGGAACAACATATGTTGTTATGCGATCTGACCGATAAAGATATTTGTAGAATATGTGGGAGCCAATATGAGCATCCAGGTTCCGCTATTGGTTATTGACCGGAGATGTGTCTCGGTCATGTCTACATAGTTCTCGAACCTGTAGGGTCCGCACGCTTAACGTTACGATGACAGTTATATTATGAGTTTATATGTTTTGATGTACTAAAGGTTGTTCGGAGTCCCGGTGTGATCATGGACATGACGAGGAGTCTCGAAATGGTCGAGACATGAAGATTGATATATTGGAAGCCTATGTTTGGATACCAGAAGTGTTCCGGGTAAAATCGGGATTTTACCGGAGTACCGGGAGGTTACCAGAACCCCCCGGGAGGTAAATGGGCCTTAGTGGGCCTTTACGGAGAAGAGGAGAGGCGACCAGGGCTGGGCCGCGCGCCCCTCCCCCCCTAGTCTGAATAGGACAAGGAGAGGGGGGCGGCGCCCCCCTTTCCTTCTCTCCCTCCTCTTTCCCCCTCCCGAATCATATTCCAACTAGGAAAGGGGGGGTCCTACTCCCAGTGGGAGTAGGACTCCTCCTGGCACGCCCTCCCCTTGGCCGGCCGCACCCCCCTTGCTCCTTTATATACGGGGGCAGGGGGCACCTCTAGACATAGAAGTTGATCAGTTGATCTCTCACAACCGTGTGCGGTGCCCCCCTCCACCATAGTCCACCTCGATATCTTGTGGCGGTGCTTAGGCGAAGCCTGCGTCGGTAGAACATCAACATCGTCACCATGCCGTCGTCTTGTGAAACTCTCCCTCAACACTCGGCTAGATCGGAGTTCGAGGGCGCCATCGGGCTGAGCGTGTGCTGAACTCGGAGGTGCCGTGACGTTCGGTACTTGATCGGTCGGATCGTGAAGACGACGACTACATCAATCAGCGTTGTGCTAACGCTTCCGCTTTCGGTCTATGAGGGTACGTAGACAACACTCTCCCCTCTCGTTGCTATGCATCACCATGATCTTGCATGTGCGTAGGACATTTTTTGAAATTACTACGTTCCCCAACAACTTTCCTTCCAAAAATAACTTCTCCAGAAGGTTTCATTCCGTTTCGACTCCGTTTGATATTCTTTTTCTTCGAAACACTGAAATAAGGGAAAAAATAGGAACTGACACTGGGCTCTGGGTCAATAGGTTAGTCCCAAAAATAATATAAAAGTGTAAAATAAAGCCCATAAACATCCAAGATGGATAATATAATAGCATGAATACTTCATAAATTATAGATACGTTGGAGACGTATCAGTCTTCTTCCTCGACCCCGACGGTGAGGGATTCGTTCTCGGGTGATGCTTAATGTTCGTTGATTCCTATTTTATGAACATTATTTACAGTTATAATTGTAAATTGAACTTGCTATCTCGGTGATTTCTCTATTCTTGGTCTATACGTCCCAGGATCTAGAAGTGGCATGTTGATTAGTAGTTGTGGTATTGTATATTGCTACTCGCTGATGGCAAGTTTGGTGGATCGATGCTAGGCTCCTTTCCAATCAGCTTAAGCCATGGATTTTTCTCTATGTTTTGGTTTCATACTAATTATAGTGTTGCTCGGCTTTCCTGCTTTCGTTTGGCATATATCGATACCTTCTGAGCTTGCCCAGTCCAGGGGTTACTCTAAACTTGATCTAGTATTAGACTGAAACACTTCTTGAGTTCTTTAGATGTTTCTTTCTTTCTCTATAGCAAGAGATCGAAGTGGGGAGCACTCTTTTCTTCAAAACAACATTGTGATAATATATCTGAAAACACAAGGAAAGAAATATTAATCACTTCACAAGCTTGATATGCTTATACTAGATTTTTTAGCAGTTCTGTAAATTGAGATCTCATCCTCTTCTCGGATATTGTACATGGGAACAAACTAATCTCATCTACCTATTAAATTACCTGCATGTGAAGTGGTTGTATGCATAGGACTGAAATTCCTTAGACTTGCAATAGGTGCCACTTCACTGATTTATGAGAGTTCACTATCTATTTGTCCAATAATGTCATTGAAACTAAAATCATGATAGTTTTGGTTTAGTGAAACAATTGTATTAGCCTTTTGCTCGTACTCATTCGGCTTTTATGACACTACGTTTGTAGAAAGAACAATTGCAACTTTTTTACCTTTTGTATGTAGAAAAGAAGACTCTCTTCTTGTGTATCTTTTTAATTTGCAACATTAACGTTGCAATCTTGGAATTGGGGCTGATTTTCTCAATTTCTGTTGTGCGTATGCTGGATAGATTGAAGCTCATCGACTAGTAGTACTAAGTTTGATCTCCGCTATTTTGTTGCTGCATCTTGAACTGAAATGGAGGGAATTAGTGAGACATCGCCTTTAGGAGATCCCATAATTGCAAAATTTGTACCACTATCAGGTGAGAAGACGCAGTCCAAAAAAGCAAGAATATATTGTCATTACCTAATTTTCCGTTAATCCCTTCTTTGATGTTTTTTGCATAATATTTGTTTGCAGCCATGGAATCTGTCAATAGTGTTCAAAATCAAGATTTCTGTGATGCTACCTCGTTTGCAGAGATTAATTCTCCAATGGTTCTCATTGATGATGCGAGTACACCGAAAAAGAAACAAGCTTGCTCTCAATATTGTTCTTCTCAAACCCATGACTTCTTTTGAGTGATTAAATTGTCCAAGTGGCTTCTCTGTCCAGCATAAAAACATTTAGGTTGTGTTTTGGGATTAATTTTTCTCTAATTTTCCTTCCATGTCGTATGTGCAGCAAGCAATCAAATTGTATTGTTTATACTCATATTACCACAAAATCATCATTTCTTTCTTAACATTAAGGAAATGTTAAGTAACAAGATATAATTAGCAGGAAATGACCATTGGAGGGAGTAAATGGCTTACTGTTTTGACCTACCTGCGCTTGATTCGGGATAGACCTTCAGTTGCTAACTAGTCATTGAGCCATAAAACTAATAATGTAATATCAATACATCAGTACAGCCGGTTGCAAGCTGTTTGCGTTACGCAAGTCTTCTTGGGACGATGAGCTATGTAAATTGATATAAATGATCAATTATTGTCAAGCTGTGAATATATTTTGCTGTATGATATTGTTTTCATTTTCTCTTCACTGGTCTGACATGTGCCTTTGTGCTGCAGCATGAAGTTTTTTGCTGAGTGGTGTGTCTCCCAGAATGGCTTACTGATTTGACCTACTTGCTCATCAATTATTGTCAAGCTGTGAATCGTGTTTGCAGAGTGGTGTCTCTCCCAGAACAAGAAGCTTGATGAGCAAGAAGTAGTAGAACTGGAGGGAAATGCTAGAGCTTATCGTTTTAAATAGAAATGCCTGTTGAGTGATGATCATATTAGTCCTTCATACTTTGTCTTGCTGGCCATGTACTAAAAATAGTGCTACCATGTCTCATCAAGATATGTATGCTTGTGATATGCTCAACCTGGGATTGTCCAGTCTGATGTTTAGTTATGCTTCAAAGGGTGGCTTAATTTGATCTATGTACTCACATATTTGTGATACATATTGACATACTTTGCACTGACAATAGTATTCAGCTTCTTTTTGCATAATTAGTGATGTAGTACAAGCCACGAAAAATGCACTGAAATATGCATGGTTTTGATGAAGTAGATACGTGCAAAGATTTTAAGCAGTATAACTAATAGGACATGGGGCTTCATCAGTGCAGACTCCATAAGGGTCGTTGGACAAAATGAATGAAGAGGGAGATGAAATACTTGAGGTGCTTGCTGCAAATGTTCTATTTTATAACTAGTTGTTAGTAGGGGGGTTTTTCTAAAATGTACATTAAGTGGCTGAGATCCATCCACCTGAATCTGTGCCATCTACCTACGATCCAATGGCCCAGGTTCCTTTTTCTATTTTTGCACATGTAGCCCTTTTTCTATTGTAGTCGCTCCCAGTTCATGCAAGAATGCAACTCCTTTAGTTCATGGAACCGTAGACATGCATAAAAGCAATCATAAAACAATAGTGGACAAGCAACAAATATGTAAAGCAAAAAAAAAACAAGTTACAACACATACATGTGTTCACGCAGCCATGCATGAATGGATCTATCTATCCTCCTTAAAAAATGATTCAATTAATTTAATATATCAAAAATGACTTTTTGATACATTAAATTAATTGAATCATTTTTAAGGAGGATACATACATTAAATTTAGAGCATGGAATTTAGTGTATTAAAAAATGATCCATCACAAAATTTAGTGCACGAATGGATCTATCTATCAAAAAGTTGTTCTATCGATTTACATTGTGTATCAATAAAATGATCCATCACAAAAATTAGTGCACGACCTACACTGGTGCACCAAGCGGGTGGGCTTGTTTTCTATTTGGCCTGCTTTTTCTCACAGTCCTCCATGAAGAAAAATTTGGCCAAAGTAAAAAACACGTAACATTTTATTTGCCGAAGTTAAAGGTTTATTTGCCTAAGTAACATTTTATTTTGAGGTTTAATCAAAGCATTTGTCTCTAAACATGGGTGCCTCTATGCTATAAAAAAGGGCTGGTGCCCCTACGCGGGTGGGCTAGTCTCTATTTGGGCTGGTTATTTTCTCATGGCCCAACATCTATTCGGCAGCCCAGTTTTGTTTTTTACTAGAAACTGAATTTGGGTGTGCACTCTGTTAACTGAAGAACAAAAACAGAGCATGAACACTGAATAATTTTTTAAATTGTTGCTTCAATTCAGATACATGAACTTGGCATGGCGCACAGATCACATCCTCTACCCTGACAGGCCTAAATTCCCATTCTAATGACGGATGAACAACAAATAAAACAAAAACAGAGCAATGATACAACAATAGCATGCCCATGCCATGATATTTGCTTGCTTATGCAAATCGATCATCTGCATTAGACGTTTCTTGATATTCTTCAATTCCTCGGTCAGTTCAGACTCCGCGTGCAGTTTAGCATTGCGCGCATACATCGCCATCGGCACAACTCTACCCGCCCCTCCGCCCGAGCTCCCCAAAATCTCCACAGCAATCGGCAACACCCCGCCCAAATTGAGCTCTCAGGTTGCGGCCCCGCTCGAATCAATGTAGCCCTCAAACTGAATCCTCTCAATATAATCATCAATCCACTCGAAATGGGTATATTTCTTCAGGATCTGAAAACAATAACATGAACCCTAAATCCCAAATTCGAGGAGAAAAAACAAAATATGAAGAAATCAGAGCAAATGACAGCGAAAGAACAGGCTAAGAACTGAGATCTAACCTTGCCATCCCTTCCTGCCACTGGTCTGCTTAAGCATTTCACAAATTCCCACCCAAGATTTCCATTCTCATCCGTCTTACTGACCCACCGTTTAAGAGGCTCTGGGCGTGGGTAGTCAGGGCACCTTGTGAGCAGCACTGGACCATACTGTCGCCATTTTGAGTGCGTGACGGAGGAGGTAGACATCTGCGCTAGGTCGTCGGAGAAGAGAAAGATTGGGGAAAGGGGAAGCAATGGGCGGCGGCGGGCGGACGGGCACGGGCGCTGGTCTCTTCTAGTTGCGAGGAGGTGAGTCCCGCGCTTATGTGGACAAGTGGTGGGTCCCGTGCTTATGTGGATAAGTGATGGGTCCAGCCCCTAACAGCTAACGAGGGCATCAGTTGAGTTTAAGAGCCATGCTGTGCGCGGGATATTTTTTTGCGAGAAAACTTTCAATCTATTCATCTTCTATCATAACAGTACAACGAACACTAGAAATAATAAAAATTACATCCAGATCCATAGACCACCTAGCGACCACTGCAGTCACTGAAGCGAGCGGAAGGCGCGCCGCCATCATCACCCCTCCCTCGCCGGAGTCGGGCACAACTTGTTGTATTAGACAGTCGGGAAGTCGTCGTGCTAAGCCGCCATAGGACCAGCGCACCAGAACAACAACCGCCACTGATGAAGAATAACATAGATCGAAAGGATCCAACCTGAAGACACATGAACATAGACAAACCACAACCAGATCCGAGCAAATCCACCGAGGATAGATCCGCCGGATACACACCTCCACACGCCCACCAAAGATGGTAGACACACCACCGGAACGGGGACTAGGCAGGGAGACCTTTATTCCATCTTCAGGGAGCCGCCGCCATCTCGTCTTCTCGAGTAGGACACAAACCCTAACAAATCTCGAAGAAACGACTAACAACGGAGCCCTCCCGCCGGTCCTTGCCAAGATCCACCGCGCTCCCATGGCCCTAGGGCCACCGGAGACAAGGCGTGCCTGTGGCGGAGCCAGCAAGAGGCACCAACCCTAGCTTTTTTTGGAGGAGGAGGCGGCGGCTGGAAAGAGGAGTACGATCTGTTTTGTAACATGTGCGTGGGCTATTTACTCTCTCAAAAGTGTCACACGATAGCCATTCAGTCGAACAAAGTCTCACCCATTCCAATTCCCACGAAATGTGTCGCACAGGAGCTATAAGCCCGGAGTCTACCACCACGGGCAGCGGCACGTCGCGAGAGAGCATACGTGCAGCGCCCATGGGCTCACAGGCGCCGGGGCAGATTGGAGGAGGTGTCCCCGTGTCAGGGCGCACGGCGTGCTCGATCCGTAGCTAGTTTTGCACCGGTAAATAGTGGTGCATGGTGACCGCAGAGGCACGATGATTTCACGGTCGTCGTTGGAGATGTCCTCAGAGGTCACACTACTAGGGAAAAGTCTAGCAGCAGCGCGGGTTTTAGGTGTATCAGTAGCGCGGGCAGGCGCGCTACTAATAAGGCGCTACAGCTATTGCTTAGCGATGGCGGCGTGCCGCACGCTACTGCTAGGACAAATAGCTACAACGTTTGTTCAATCCCACGCTACTGCTAATGTAACTACTGGCAGCGTGTTTTCTCTTCATCGTTACTAGTATTCTTTATATTTTAAATTTTTTTAGTGTATTTATGCGCCATCGTACAAATATTGGTACAATACCAGTTATGAGGTTTACATCATTATGTCCATAACAGTGTGTCAAATGAAGGTGGATTAGGTTCAAGTGGAGGCAATATGTGGTGCATGTCAAAAGTATACTACTAATCCAAACTTGATCTAGTTTGGACTATTAGTACTTTCGATGTGCACCCCATGTAGCCTCCACTTGAATCTAATCCGCCAGCACAAGCTATTTAATCATCATCATAGTCATTACCACCAACAGTATTTATTTAATCACCACTAACACTAGCTAATAATAATCATCATAGTCATTACCACCAACACTAGCTATTTTATCATCATAGTAATAGTGTAGCACATCATCATCCTCAAACTCATTTCTAGCTAGCTAATCACTCCTGCTGCTCTCTCTTAGGTAAAATAACATAAAACATGTGTAGCTCTCCTCCTTGATCAAGTTGGAGCATGCAGATGAACATGTCTCCTAATCGTGGGTAGCGCATCTGTTTGCTGCCCCCTAGTACTTCTCTGCGCTCTCCCATCACATATTTGGTCCAGTCTTGCACTATTAAGCATCCGTCGCTGATCTTGAATGCACTAAAGTAATCTGTAGGATATCTTGGCGGAAGCTAATAATACTCATGGTACCTTTAGTCTCGATCCCATAAGGCACAACATTCATCAGAAGTCCGTGTTGAAGAACATCGTATGGTAACATACTTAGCAATGAAGTTTAGCTTCAAAAATAATGTATGGAAAAGATGCACTGAGGACAAATCGTAAAAATCTTACCATCCTTCCTAAATAGATGTGACCGTAGTTCATTACGAACACTATTGGTCGCACGTTTTCAGTACTAACATTTCTAAATGCAGGAAGAACATTTGTCTTGACATTATCAAGATCCGCAAGCCATGAAACATAATGACTTAGCTCCTCGCAGTTGAGTTCAGCCCCGGGACAGTAGTGGGTCCTGTCTACCAAGCGCTGGACATGTTTGCTTGCATCAAAATAAGCTGACAATACAAATTAGTTGTCAACTATTTTTGAATAAACAATACCAAAGACATAAATATGGTTGAGAAACTTACATAATGGTAAAACTGGAGGCGTCTGCACATCGACCCAGATGTCGGTATTACCTTCAATATCATCTTCCGAACGAATATCAAAGGTGATAACCATATCAGGCTCAAATGCATAAGTCTTGCATAGTGCTCGCCATGTTTTGCATCCAAAATAGGTGTAGTCGTCTGAATTGTATAATTTTGCATGGAAAATATAACCATGCTCGGTCTTCAAGTAAACTTTCTTTACCTCCATAGTATGACTGAAATCTATCTTATCCAATACAAAAACTCTTGCATGGCAGGGGATACGCTAGTAGAATAGTAAAAAAAATATAAGTTGAAGCAAATGAAGCAGATGTCATGCTTAATTACGAAAAAATACTTGTCGTTATGACTTACTGTATCCACTTCGAAGTTCTCGTCCAGCTTGATGCTGAAGCGCCTATCATCATCTAGGAAGATTCCGTCAGACATGTCAAGGCTTCGTCTTCGCAGTATTTGCAAATACCGAAATCCTTTTCGTCAGACATTTCCTATGTTCATAGTTAAAACATTAATTGAAAATCGATTGAAGACAACTACCAGGATACTCAACACACAAATCCGGGGCACTCGATATTTCCTACATATTCTGGCACAAGTCATGCTGAAATTCACGGAAAAAACCGGCATGACCTTTGCTAAAATAGGACATATCGAGCGCTTGAAATTTGCCGGAACGGAAATGAATCAACACTCCGGCAAAACATAGGCCACTCGAAGGTGTAACCTGCAAACATGACCGGCCACTTGGATATTGAGCAACACAAGATATACATTTCAAAATATCTTATAGGACTCAAATTAGCATGCATTCAATAAGCAAAAGTAAATCATCCCATGCGTCCGTACATCATCGAATATTATCACTAATACATCCCGAATAGTGTCATACATATAACATCACTAATACAACTAAAACCCTAGCACACGACGGGTATCGGCGCGGGCGGTGGACACTCACAGAGAAGGAACCATCACGGGATCATAACTCCAGTGAGATCCCTGGAGAACCTGCCAGGTATTGGAGATCCTGTGCTCCAACGCAAACAAGTAGCGACGGACGTGCGCATCCTCCTCACTGACACGGTGACGCACCACCTCCATGAGTCCTCGAGCCTCTGGACCGCCATCGGCCCACGCGACCGCCACCAAAGAAGGTTCGGTCAACGACAGTGGCTCCTCACCCACCTGCGCCCCCCGGTAGTTAGCGCCTCCCAGTACCACCCCGGCGGAGCCCAGTCCCGGACATGGCCCATCTGGTCAAGCAAGTGTCGTCCTCCGCCGACTCGACGACGAGGATGCGGGATAGGCATCGTCCACGTCGATGAGGAAAAAATTGCTTTAACTAAAAAAATAGCACAAAGTTCTTACTAACTAGTTCTATTAATTCAACTAGTTCTTACTAAAAATAAACTTACTATAAATAAAAATAAACTAATACCTAATTAGTACCTAGTTCTTACTAACTAATTAGTACCTAGGAACTACTGCCCTAATTACCATCTAATTTGAAGAACCTAGGGGTGGAAAGTGATAGCGGATATTCCAATTATCCAACTATAAAGTGAAATAAGTGGTCAAATTTTACTGCTTTATGATTCATCTTAGAAATTTGATTCGTTTCAACCCTTACATGAACCCTAACTCATTTGAGCCGCATCCGCATCCGATTTGTTTCCACCCTTACATGAACCCTAACTAATTTGATGCAACTAAAATATAAAGAAACCCTAGCAGAGGTAGGGGAAAGGGAGGAGCAGGCGTGCTCACCTCGGGTGCCTGCGACAAGGGAGGGGCAGGCGGCGTCGAGGTCGGGGTCGGGGCTCGGCCATGGCGGATGGCGGCGCCGAGGTCGGGTCGGGCGGCGTCCGGGCGTTGAGGTCGGGGGGCGGCGTTGAATCTGGGGTCGGGCGTAGAGGGTGTGAGGAGGCCTTGGCGGCCACGACAGGCGGCGAGAGTGGAGAGTTGGATTTGGGGGAAGTGGCCGTGGGGAAGGACGAACCCCGTGGTTAAATCAGAAGTAGCAGTAGCGCGTTTCAGAAAGCGCGCTGCGGCTAAGTTAGCTACAGCGCGTTCTGGGATACACGCTACTGCTACTCCTTTCTCTTTTTCCCCTTTTATTATTTAGTTTTCTTCACATTTTTTTTCTTTCACCTTATTCTATTTCTTTTATTTTCAATTACCTTTCTATTTACTTTCCGTTTAATTTTATATCCTTTAGCAGTAGCGAGTTTAGATTAAAACGCGCTGCTATAAAGAAAGTAGCGGTAGCGCGGTTCGTTATAGGTCACTACTACTATGTGTAGCCTATCGGCTAAGCTGTGTGAATTTTAGTAGTAACGTGTTTAGAACAAGACGCGCTACTGCAAGAACTTTATCTGCAGCGCGGTTTACACAGGAGCGCTACTGCTACTTAGCACTAGCGTGCTTTTTCCTCGCTAATGCTAAAGTTTTGTGTATAAAGTTTTCCCTAGTAGTGTCACCCTGTAAAACTAAATAACCTTCTTGTATTTCTAGCAAAACTAGGCAGCTAGCTAGCCGCGTGGCCGTGTCAGTGGGCCAGGCCAGCTGGTCGGCTGCCTACCGATCAACGTGGTCGCCGATGCGCTGGCAACGCAACCGGCCGCCGCGAATACGAGCGAGCTCGATCGGTTTAATCATGCCGCCGCTCGATCACGTGCGCGTACGTCCTTGGTCGATCATAGTATGCTGGACACATTCATCCTTGGTCGTCCGGATCAGCTATCGGATCAGATGTGATCGATCGGAGGAATCGAATGAAAATAAATGCAAACAAAATCGTAAACTATAGTTTATTATCGGGGTTGCTAGTTCTCATCTAGACACACCCATTTACATGACTCAGACATGCACGCAATACATATTTTCACACAACTCAGATCTGTACGTACGTGCAAGCATCGATCATGACATCATGTCTCCCACCACCTGACCTGATGATCACATACGGCCGGACGCAGCCTGGTGAATGCATGGATCCCCGCTACGTGCTCACGGCTCACGGGCGCGGCTAAGCTAGCTTCCAGCGCGGGACAAGTTGGAGGTGTCACCGTGTCAGGGCGCAGGGCCGTAGCCTACGCGCGCCGGCGCCGTGTCCGCCGACGGTTGCCAAATACAGCTGCGCAGCGTTGTGGATCGGCGGCGTGTGCCGTGCGTACACGGATAGCGAGCGGTTTTGCCCACCAAACAGCGGCGCGCGTTGTCCTGGATAGTAACTTAGACTAGTAATGTTACTAGTCTATGTTGCTATGCATGTTAATAGTCTAAGTTACTACCTCTATAATGGGAAGTAACATATGTATGGTGTCATGCAACACTTTGTTTATTAGATTATACATTCATTTTGCCTTGGTATGTGTGATATTACTTATAATACTAGTAACTACTCCCTTCGTTCCATAATGTAAGACATTTTTTGACACTAACTCCCTCCGTCTCATAATATAAGACGTTTTTTGACACTATACTAGTGTTAAAAAACGTCTTACATTATGGGACAGAGGGAGTAGCTACTATGTTACTACATGCCTCTCTTTCTTCATTAATTGCTTGTCGTATCATCTATTTTATCTAGATATGTGTGATGTTAGCACCTATGTTATTCCCACTGTGGGTAGTTAGGATGAGGGGGTGTTCCCGGCCGGCGTCAAGCAGCCAGAAGAGATGTTGGGTCGGCGGTCGGCCTAAGCGTTGGCGCTTGTGCGGAGGGCTTTCAAGCTAGGTGTTGGTGTGTAGCAGGGGAACTACTTGAATAAATAGTTTTTCACCTAGTATTATCCACATTAGCTGACCGTCAATTGATTGACTTTAGCTAATGTGTTAGTCGATTTTTAGATTCCCCGAAGAATTTCGGCTGAGGAAGGCCAGAGGGAAGGAAGGAGAAGGAAGGGGCTCGCCGGAGGGCTACCACATTATCTATCTTGGGGTTTAGGGTGGGGCGGTGTTGGGGCTTCGCTAGAGAAAAAATTGGACTCGGACAGAGCTAAAGGGATGTCCAGGGGTGGCGGAAGGGCGGCCGGGAGGGGGGCGCTGCAGCGGAGGGCGGGGCGGCGAGGCGGTCGCCGGAGCGCCGACAGCCACGGGTGGTGGTCGCAGGCGGTTCAACTGGCAGCCTGTGCAGCGGTCTGGGAAGAAGAAGGCCAACTGAAGGAAGAAGAAAGCCAACTGCATGCCATCATTTGAAAATGTAGATGTGATATACCTAGGGGCCGGGCCACACCGAGAGATCTAGATGGGATTAATACTTCCTTCACCAACGTTTGCATAGGATGCACGACAGACCATTCTCTATGCCAATATATCTTCATTTCCTATCTATTATACATGTTTTATTTACTCAATATAGTCAGAAAATTGTTTATTATAATTGTGCTAGGCGATTACACGCAAAAACTGATGCTCGAGTAGCATGCATGGATGAACTATAACAGAAGTATGCATAGGATTCCACATTTAAAAATATTTGTCCTATGGGTCTGAAGAATGAACTCAGAGCTGTAGTGGAAAGTATCAATACCAAGAAGTAACTACGGAGCATCTATAAATGTTCTTGGTTTAACATGAAATTCAATTTCACTCATCAAAATTTTCAAATCACAATTTCCCTCAATGTCTATCGCATCGACATAGCAGTTGAGAGTTTGCATCCTCTTGGATGTTTGTCTCCAGTTTCTATCTCGTTGGATAAACCATAAAATAACGATTTCAACCCAATATATCTGCAAGTCAGAATGTTACTAGTGGTGTAAAATGCACACAGCAGGGTCACACAATTCTCCAAACATGGAAGGAATCAACGGACCACTATGTGTACAGTATGAGAGGTACTCGTCAGGGCTTGTTCATATGTGCCCATATGTGTACCCAATCCTTGACCACTGTGCTCGTATACCCCAGGTAAATCTTGATGAACAATTGTTGTCAGGAAACAGCTAAACATGCACAAGAAACAAAAATCTGTAACAGTGCCCAATCAAATGCAACAATAGATGTATCTTTTCATGTCGGCCAAATCCCAATACTCCGCTCCACATTGATACATACATGCATGCATTACACTCACGGACCCACACCCAACTATTACAATCTCGTCACAAACAGTTGAACTTTAGATAGTGCTACTATTCGAAAAAATTAACATAAACACTATACTACATTAATTCATGCAGATATTTTTCAAAACAAATCAAGCAAATATATGCAAACACAGAACCCATGGACGATTACAAAATTACAACTACAAGCAGCTTGTTCTTCAAGCTTGAGGAATATTGGCGTGCTTGATCTAGAGACACCTTCCTCCATAGCCTGCACTCGTGAACAATGCCTGCTTGATCTCGTCGGTGCTTGTCACTCGGCTCCTGCCTTCCTCCTATATAAACCACACACACCATGCACCGAATATTGAATTATAAATTCATAATAGTGCAGAAAACGTACATGTACATTCGGCCAAGAAATTAAGGGACAATTTCGCTCCTCCAAAAAAAGGCACACGACCTATTCCTTACTTGTGAGCATGATGCCTGTATGGCGAAGTCGCCGAAGCAGCTGACGACGCACTGCTCGATCTCCAGCCCCAACACCTCCAGCGCGCTCATCGTCGAGATCAGCACGCCGGGGCTTGTGGCGCAGCAGATGTCAATCCTGGTTTCGCCGTCGCCCTGCTTCTCGATGACAAACTGTATGGATAACAATCAGTTCAGATTTTATGTCTGGATCCTGTAATTTGATCAGCTGCCTGAGAGAAGTATGTACCTTGGTGGAATTCCTCATCGGCATATCCACGCTGCTACCGCTGGAGAAATTCTTCGTGGTGTTCAGCAGGTTCAGCTCCTCCGGCGTGGCGCCGATCTCCTCCTCGAGAGTTTTGATCCGCTCGGTTAGTTCATTCACGTAGTCTATGGTGTCCCCGAGGATCGAGGTCCTATCCATCTACAGATTGATCGATTCATTCGATCTAAACATGTTACTATGGTCCACAAGTGACATTGATAACTGATACTCGATAGAAATGAATAAATCACTAGGTAGGTTAATTAACTAATTAGGTCACAGGAGACAGGGCAATGCGAGTTGCGATTTGCCACGCACACCTTGGTAATCTTGGGCACGATGGAGCGGAGCATGGAGAGGCGGTCGTTGAGACGCTTCCGGCGCCGCCTTTCCGCCATGAGGTTCTTGGACGTAGTGCCGCCGTTGAGCTTGCTTCTAGGGAGGCCACCGGAGAAGACGCCCCTGGTCATCTCCGAGCTCTCCCCGGCGCCTCCTGCTCCAAACACGAATGGCACCGGGGACGACGACGACCCACCACCGCGATGCAGGTTGCCGCAGCTCGGGTGATCCTCCGCCATGGCGTCGTGGAGGGCATACGACGCCTGGCCGGCCGCGTGGACGACGCCAGGCCCTGGGACGCCGCCGCCGGCGCAGCTCCTGTAAGGGTTGCACACTTCGCTGAGGCAGTCGAAGTTGAACTCCTCATTTGGCCGGTGCGGTGGCGCCATGGGCTGCTGAAAGGGCCCGGCCAAGTCCATGCCGCTGCTCGCCTCGGCGGCGCCCTCGCCGCCGTAGAATAGGAGGTCGCTCGTCGTCATCATGCTGCTGGCCGGGTACGCCTGCCACGGAGCCGGAGCCGGCATCGGCGCTTCCTCCCGGCGCAGCGACATAAGCTCGTCCAGGAAGGACTGCTCGTCAAGCTGATCCATGACGCCCAAGTTCTACTAGCTAGCTAGGCACCAGCTCTTGCTAGAGTATGCTTGCTTCCCTTAGTTTCTCTCCCGGTTAGCTTCAGCAAACTCCTCACGCTTATACTCTCAGCTGCAAGCAAGGCGGCCAGTAGCTAGCAGTAGCAGTAGCAGTGTAGCACTGCCACAGGTGACAGGTCCACACGACACGGCCAACTTGCGGGTAGCTAGAGTCCAATGGCAGTGTAGGGCTGGGGCAGGAGGGGGTTCACGGAAGGATGCAACCTGGGAGTTAAGTGCGGCGTGACAAACCCAAGCGACAATCATTCCTTGGCATCAACTGGCTAGTCACTCATCTCTGGTGTGGTCACGGCTGGCTGGCTGCACCGTCCGGGCTGGTCAGGCAGAAAATGGCCAAGAGCTCTACCCTGAGAATGGAATGGAATCTCCCCGTTATTTTAACTCTTTGGGAGCTCTGGATGCATTCATGCATCGTTTTTGGCCTTAAATCTGCAACCTCGCGGCCACGGGGTGCCTGTCGCCGGCGGCGATCGACGCTCGGGAACCAATCACCGAGCGAAAGGAATTCGTTGTGCGCTTTGTTTCATCATGCTATGCGTGTGTAGGGGCCGGATCGGAGGTCTAATCAGCTATCTTGTTCTTGTTTAATGACGAAACTTGTTCTTGTTTAGGAGTATTTAATTAATGAAAGAAAAGACAGAGCCTCCTTTGCCGTTTTGGCAGCTCGGCCACCGTTACAGAGCTACTAGCTAGGACGGGATCGATATGTTGTGGACACGTCGCGTGCGCCGCCGGCGTTTTCGCCGTCGATCGGAGCTGCGCGAGAAGCTAGCTAGCTTTGCTAGCCGCGTGGCCGTCTCGATCGGCCGTGGTGATCGCTGCTCTGGCGACGCAACCGGCCGGCACGAATGTTAGCTCGATCCATCGGTTAATCATGCCGCCCGGTTGCGTGAGTGATGAGTCCTGAAAGATCGACTGGATCGTGTGGGTCTCGTTGTCTGGGAGACTTAGGGGTACTTAACTAGTCCTGGATCATCTTGATGAGCTTTCGGTTCGACCGTGACTCGTGCATGGAGACAAACAAAAACAACGCGCACGCACTACGGACCAGAATTATTGCTTGCCGATCGACCGATCGACCGGGCTTGCACGCACGCATGCATTATTATTCGTGTCTACGTGCACTTGATGATCCATATGGCCACGGCGGGTCGGTCCAACCATGTAATTAATGCAAGTGCCGGCGGCTGCACTGCAGCAGCCAGCAAATATCCAAACGGAGATGCTTTGCGTACGCGCATGATCCAAGGCCTGGCCTGATGAGTCTACCACCACGGGCAGCGGCAGCTCACAGCCTCACAGCACACACAGGGACCGCACGGCGCGACTGGGCATACGTGCAGCACCCTCGATCGGGCTAACGGGCGCCGGGGGACAGATTAGAGGGGGTGTCACCGCGTCAGGGTGCGCGGATCGCTGCGCGCGGCGTGCTTGATCCGCCGCTGGTTTCGCCCCGGAAAACAGCGGCGTGCGGTGACCACGGCGGTACGCGCTCTCGCCATCCTGACGAGACGCCGCGGATTTTAGAGCGTTGCCTGTAGCAAGCAGCCCAACTCACCGAGCCAACGGGGCCGAGTCACCGAAGGAATTCGGTGTAGAGGCTTTGCCTGTCCGCGTTGTGCATACGGGCCGGTACGATGGGCGCAGCTGCTTTGCTGCCGACATGGTCATGGCGAGCAACCGGAGTACTGGTTAATCATTTGCATGCTTCTCGGCGACGAACGCAAGTCTATGCGTGTCCATCCGCGCCGCGCGTGACAAGTGCTATCGGATTTTAGGGGGGATCAGCTAATCGTTCATCCGGATGAGCAATCGGGTAGTACATGTGATGTGACGGGGATGATGCAAGGGAACAAAAGCGCCGTGTCGATTGCTTATCTGTGCAAGATGACAAACTGAAAATAGAACTGCTTGTGGAGCGTGGGATGGATGTATGTAGGTTTTGGCAGTGACATGACCATTTGTTGCGTGTGTATATATTAGTACCCTACCAGAAATAATAGTCAATGAGAGAAGCATTGTATTCTCAAAACAGACTTTCACAACGCTTTATTACGAATAAAAAGGCTAGGACCACTAGCGGAGCTACCCAAAATTTGTTTGGCGGGCTAGAGGGAACAAGGCCAAAGGAAATCACAAAATAATTGCTCTCAAAGCCCAGCTTCCCGTCCATTCTTCACTGTCTTTCTTTTGGATAGGGTGGGCTAAGGCATAGTTTTGCCTGCATGTAGCTTCGCCCGTGGCTAGGACAACTGAACGAGATAAGTGCGTCTCTAGCCGATCCCTTAAAACCGGTTAAAAGGTAAATTTTCGATTTGAGGAGTTAAACCGGACCACTCGAACTCTTTTCCGGATTAATTCCTCAAAAAAATTACTCCTCGTGTCGGCCGCCGCTTATATTTACTTGGCCACGGCTTAAACTTGTAAAAAAAAAACTTGCACCGCCCTTCCTCCTCACTCGCACCACATCGACGCCGGTGTCGCCCAAATACACCCCACACCCCCCTCCCCAGTCGGCACTCCTGCTCGCACCATAGCCACACCGCACCCCCGTTGGCACTTCCAATCGACCGACGCCACCCCCACTCCTCCGCCTCCGAAATGGTCGGATCTAGCTGTCAGAGGTTGCCACCACCGATTCTAAGCGTGGGTTTGCTCCGCAACGTGCAGCCATCCCAAGTGCGTGACGATGCCCCCTCCTGCCCCGTCACCGCCCCGCCACCTCCGTTGCTACCGAAGAGGAAGTACTAGAACATGCGGAAACAAACACGCGAGACATGGGTTTCAAAAATAAAGGGTTCGGACACCAGCCTCCGCTATTGGATTGACTTCCTCCAGTCGGCGGAGAAGGCGTACGACGTAAAGGCAGTGAGTCTCTACGGTAGTCGGGCAAAGATCAACTTATCCCTTGGTAGCCGCGAGGCGAGGAGCTAGCCGGAGATCGTCATCAACCCTAGAGTGGGCTCCCGCCGCGAGGTGCGGGAAAATTGGGAGGCCTTCGAGCAGCTTGAGGCTCCGCCGCCGATGAGGAGTTCATGGCTAAGCTCCGCCGTAATCATCCCGAGCTTGTCGCCAAGGAGCACCGGCGACTCGAGCTATACAAGAAGGAGGCTACCAACGAGGGCGGGTCGTCTGGTAGGTAGGTCATCGACCTTTGCTCTAGGAACTCTGGGTCAGGGTCAGGCGATGATTTGAACGACGGCGTGGATTGGGAGACGCCCGTGAATAATAAGGTTAGACTTTTTTGTTATTACTTTGTTCCAATCTGTCGGATCACGGGTTCCGGCAAAACCCTTAAGGTTTGAACTCTGGGGTGCGCGCGAAGTTCTCCCTCTACCGATCCACGTCCTAGCTTGGTAAGATCTTACCGACGAACTCGACGAACTCATAACACAAGGGACACAAGATTTATGCTGGTTCGGGCCACCGTTGTGGTGTAATACCCTACTCCAGTGTGGTGGTGGTGGATTGCCTCTTGGGCTATGGATGAACAGTTACAAGGGGAAGAACAACCTCCTGAGGTTGAGGTGTTCTTGCGCTCTGTGTGTGGGTGAGGGTTACTCAAGATGAGATGAGATGCCTGAGGCTTCGTCCAGGCTGAGTTGCCCCCTACTGTGGTGGCTAGTCCTACTTATATAGGCCCTGGTCCTCTTCCCAAATATTGAGCCGGAAGGGAGCCAACAACGGCCAATTTGAAAGGGGACAACTAGTACAGCTTATCCTGACAAAAGCGGTCTCACCGCAAAGGCTCTGGTGGTGACGCCGCCTTGGGCTCCATGGTGACCTCCGTCTTGCTGTACTGCTAGTCTTGGTCTCGATGCACCGATATGGAAACCTTTGCTTGAAGCCTCGGTACTCCGCGCATGCGCTCGCTTCCTTAGCACCAAAGGGGAAACAAGGACACTGCGCGCGTTGGCGCCTGCCTGGCGCCCGCCTGATCTTGATCGTCATGGCTCACGTCATGAGAAACTCACGAGGTTTGCCTTGCCTTGATCTCTCTGCCCCTCGCGAGCCAACCTGGTGAGGCCGCTCCTGAGGAGGTCTTGTGTCGTCCGCCTCGCGAGGCTTGGCCTCTCGCGAGGGTCTTGAACGCTGCTACCTCTTGAGCACTGCGTTAGTTTTCCCTTGAAGAGGAAAGGGTGATGAAGCAAAGTAGCGTAAGTATTTCCCTCAGTTTTTGAGAACCAAGGTATCAATCCAGTAGGAGGCTACGCGCGAGTCCCTCGCACCTACACAAACAAATAAATTCTCGCAACCAACGCGATAAGGGGTTGTCAATCCCTACACGGTCACTTACGAGAGTGAGATCTGATAGATATGATAGGGTAATATTTTTGGTATTTTTGTGATAAAGATGCAAAGTAAAATAAAAGCAAAGTAAAAAAAGCAAAGGAAATAACTATGTGTTGGAAGATTAATATGATGAAGATAGACCCGGGGGCCATAGGTTTCACTAGTGGCTTCTCTCAAGAGCATAAGTATTTTACGGTGGGTGAACAAATTACTGTTGAGCAATTGACAGAATTGAGCATAATTATGAGAATATCTAGGTATGATCATGTATATAGGCATCACGCCCGAGACAAGTAGACCGACTCCTGCCTGCATCTACTACTATTACTCCACTCATCAACCGCTATCCAGCATGCATCTAGAGTATTATGTTCATAAAAACAGAGGAACGCCTTAAGCAAGATGACATGATGTAGAGGGATAAATTCATGCAATATGATAAAAAACCCATCTTGTTATCCTCGATGGCAACAATACAATATGTGCCTTGCTGCCCCATCACATCGGGAAAGGACACCGCAAGATTGAACCCAAAGCTAAGCACTTCTCCCATTGCAAGAAAGATCAATCTAGTAGGCCAAACCAAACTGATAATTCGAAGAGACTTGACAAGATAACCAATCATACATAAAAGAATTCAGAGAAGATTCAAATATTGTTCATAGATAATCCTGATCATAAACCCACAATTCATCGGTCTCAACAAACACACCGCAAAAAGAAGATTACATTGAATAGATGTCCACGAGAGAGGGGGAGAACATTGTATTGAGATCCAAAAAGAGAGAAGAAGCCATCTAGCTAATAACTATGGACCCGAAGGTCTGAGGTAAACTACTCACACTTCATCGGAGAGGCTATAATGATGATGTAGAAGCCCTCCGTGATGGATGCCCCTCGATCGAGCTCGAACAGGCCCCAAGATGGGATCTCGTGGAGTACAGAAGGTTGCGGCGGTGGAATTAGGTTTTGGCTCCGATCCGATCGTTTGGGGGTGCGTGAGGTATATATAGGAGGAAGGAATGCGTCGGTGGAGCAACAGGGGGCCCATGAGGGTGGAGGGCGCATACAGGGGGTAGGCGCCCCTACCTCGTGGCCTCCTCCTTTGTTTCTTGACTAGGGTCCAAGTCTTCTGGATCTTGTTCGTTCCAAAAATAACGTTCCCGAAGATTCCATTCCGTTTGGACTCCGTTTGATATTCTTTTTCTGCGAAACTCTGAAATAGGTAAAAAAATAACAATTCTGGGCTGGGCCTCCGGTTAATAGGTTAGTCCCAAAAATAATATAAAAGTGAATAATAAAGCCCAATAATGTCCAAAACAGAAGATAATATAGCATGGAGCAATAAAAAATTATAGATACGTTGGAGACGTATCAAGCATCCCCAAGCTTAATTCCTGCTCGTCCTCGAGTAGGTAAATGATAAAAACAGAATTTTTGATGCGGAGTGCTACTTGGCATAATTTACAATATAATTCTTCTCATTGTGGCATGAATGTTCAGATTTGATATGATTCAAGATAAAAGTTTAATGTTGACATAAAAACAATAATACTTCAAGCATACTAACTAAGCAATTATGTCTTATCAAAATAACATAGCCAAAGCAAGTTATCCCTACAAAATCATATTGTCTGGCTATGCTCCATCTTCCCCACACAAAATATTCATATCATGTACGACCCCGGTTTTAGCCAAGCAATTGGTTCGTACTTTTAACGCGCTTCAGCCTTTTCAACTCTTACGCAAATATATGAGCGGAAGCCATGGATATAGCACTATGGTGGAATAAGGTATAGTGGTAGGGGTTATGTGGGAAGACAAAAAAGGAGAAAGTCTCAGATCAACGAGGCTAATCAATGGGCTATGGAGATGCCCATCAATTGATGTTAATGCGAGGAGTAGGGATTGCCATGCAATGGATGCACTGGAGCTATAAGTGTATGAAAGCTCAAAAAGAAACTAAGTGGGTGTGCATCCAACTTGCTTGCTCATGAAGACCTCGGGCATTTTGAGGAAGCCCATCATTGGAATATACAAGCCAAGTTCTATAATGAAATTTCCCACAGTTATATGAAAGTGACAAAATGAGAGACTCTCTATCATGAAGATCACGATGCTACTTTGAAGCACAAGTGTGGTAAAAGGATGGTAACATTGTCCCTTCTCTCTTTTTCTCTCATTTTTTTATTTGGGCCTTTTATCCTTCTTTTTTATGGCCTCTTTATTTTTAGTCTGGAGTCTCATCCCGACTTGTGGGGGAATCATAGTCTCCATCATCCTTTCCTCACTTGGGACAATGCTCTAATAATGATGATCATCACACTTTTATTTAATTACAACTCATGAATTACAACTCAATACTTAGAACAAAATATGACTCTATATGAATGCCTCCGGCGGTGTACCGGGATAAGAAATGAATCAAGAGCGACATGTATGAAAGAATTATGAACGGTGGCTTTGCCACAAATACAATGTCAACTACATGATCATGCAAAGCAATATGACAATGATGGAGTATGTCATGATAAATGAAATGGCGGAAAGTTGCATGGCAATATATCTTGGAATGGCTATGGAAATGCCATGATAGGTAGGTATGGTGGCTGTTTTGAGGAAGATATAAGGAGGTTTATGTGTGAAAGAGCGTATCATATCACGGGGTTTGGATGCACCGTGAAGTTTGCACCAACTCTCAAGGTGAGAAAGGGCAATGCGCGGTATCAAGAGGCTAGAAAATTGCAGAAAGGTAAGTGTGCGTATAATCCATGGACTCACATTAGTCATAAAGAACTCATATACTTATTGCAAAAATTTATTAGCCCTCGAAGCAAAGTACTACTACACATGCTCCTAGGGAAGGGTTGGTAGGAGTTAACCATCGCGCGATCCCGACCGCCACACAAAGGAAGACAATCAACAAATACTTCATGCTCCGACTTCGTTACATAACGGTTCACCATACGTGCATGCTACGGGAATCACAAACTCCAACACATGTATTTTTCAATTCCACAATTACTCAACTAGCACAACTATGATATTACCACCTTTATATCTCAAAACAATTATCAAGCATCAATTTTCTCAAGATATTAATTAAAGCAAATTGCCATGCTAATTTTTTAAGACTCTCAAAATAATCTAAGTGAAGCATGAGAGATCAATAGTTTCTATAAAACAAATCCACCACCGCGTTTCTAAAAGATATAAGTGAAGCACTAGAGCAAAACTATATAACTCAAAAGGTATAAGTGAAGCACATAGAGTATTCTAATAATTTCCAAATCATGTGTGTCTCTCTCAAAAGGTGTGTACAGCAAGGATGATTGTGGTAAACTAACAAATAAATACTCAAATAATACAAGACGCTCCAAGAAAAAAACATATCATGTGATGAATAAAAATATAGCTCCAAGTAAAGTTACCGATGGAAGTAGACGAAAGAGGGGATGCCTTCCGGGGCATCCCCAAGCTTTGGCTTTGTGGTGTATTTAGATTATCTTGGGTTCCATGGGCATCCCCAAGCTTAGGCTCTTTCCACTCCTTGTTCCATAATCCATCAAATCTTTCACCCAAAACTTGAAAACTTCACAACACAAAACTTAGCAAAAAATCTCGTGAGCTCCGTTAGCGAAAGAAAACAAAAGACTACTTCAAGGTACTGTAATGAACTCATTCTTTATTTATATTGGTGTTAAACTTACTGTATTCCAACTTCTCTATGGTTTATGAGCTATTTTACTAGCCATAAATTCATCAAAATAAGCAAACAACACACGAAAAAACAGAATCTGTCAAAAACAGAACAGTCTGTAGTAATCTGTAACTAACGCAAACTTCTGGAAGTCCAAAAATTCAGCCAAAATAGGAAAACCTAGACAATTTGTTTATTTATGAGCAGCAATTGGAATCACTATTTTATCACGTCTGGTGATTTTTAACAATTGTTTTCGTGAACCGAAAGTTTCTGGAAATTACAGCAAGATCAAATAACTATCATCCAAGAAGATCCTATAGGTTTAACTTGTCACGAGCACTAATTAAAACATAAAAACACATCTAACCATAGGCTAGAACAAATATTAATTCCTAAACAGAAGCAAAAAGCAAAATAAACTAAAAATAAAATTGGGTTGCCTCCCAACAAGCGCTATCGTTTAACGCCCCTAGCTAGGCATAAAAGCAAGGATAGATCTAGGTATTGCCATCTTTGGTAGGCAATCCATAAGTGGCTCTCATAATAGATTCATATGGTAATTTTACTTTCTTCCTAGGTAAGTGTTCCATGCCTTTCTTTAATGGAAATTGGAATCTAATATTCCCTTCCTTCATATCAATAATTGCACCAATCATTCTAAGGAAAGGTCTACCAAGAATAATAGGACATGAAGGATTGCAATCTATATCAAGAACGATAAAATCCATGGGCACATAATTCCTATTTGCAACAATAAGAACATCATTAATTCTTCCCATAGGTTTCTTAATAGTGGAATCCGTAAGGTGCAAGTTTAGAGAGCAATCATCAAAATCACGGAAACCTAGCAAATCGCACAAAGTTTTGGGAATAGTTGAAACACTATCACCCAAATCACACAAAGCATATAATTCATGATCCTTAATATTAATTTTAATAGTAGGTTCCCACTTATCATAAAGTTTTCTAGGGATAAAAACTTCCAACTCAAGCTTTTCTTCATAAGATTGCAACAAAGCATCAACGATATGCTTGGTAAAGGCTTTATTTTGACTATAAGCGTGAGGAGAATTTAGCACGGATTGCAACAAGGAAATACAATCTATCAAAGAGCAATTATCATAATTAAATTCCATAAAATCCAAAATAGTGGGTTTATTAATATCTAGGGTTTTGTTCTCTTCAATCCCACTTTTATCAATTTTATCATCAAGATCTAAAACTCCGAATTTTTGGAACGCCTTCTAGGTAAAGGTGGATCATATTCAGTCCCATCGTTATCAAGATTCATATTGCAAAAAAAACATTTAATAGGGGACACATCAATAACTTTTAGATCTTCATCTTTATTTTCATAGAAATCTGTCTTAGCGTCCATCTTATTAACTAAGGTAGCCTGCTTATCCGGTATTTCAGCAGTCAACTTCTCAAGACGAGCAATTTGGGATCTTAAACCATCAAATTCTTTAGACATATCATCGAGCTCTTTATTCATATAACTCATAAAACTTTTTTGTTCCTTAAGCTCGTTTCTGAAGAAATTATTATGCTCAAATTGCAAAACCATAAAACTCCTGACGTTGCTTTCGATCTCTTCTAACCTTTTAAGGTGGAGATCACCAAATCTAGGTAGAGCCATCGTGACAAACAAGCAATCCAACACACGAGCAAACAAGAAGCAAGCGAAAAAGAGGCGAACGGAAAAGAGAGGGCGAATAAAACGGCAAGGGTGAAGTGGGGGAGAGGAAAACGAGAGGCAAATGGAAAATAATGTAATGCGGGAGATAAGGGTTGTGATGGGTACTTGGTATGTTGACTTTTGCGTAGACCTCCCCGGCAACTGCGCCAGAAATCCTTCTTGCTACCTGTCGGTGTCAAAACCGGCGGATCTCGAGTAGGGGGTCCCGAACTGTGCGTCTAGGCGGATGGTAACAGGAGACAAGGGACACGATGTTTTACCCAGGTTCGGGCCCTCTTGATGGAGGTAAGACCCTACGTCCTGCTAAATTAATATTGATGATGTGTGTTACAAGAGTGGATCTACCACGAGATCAAGGAGGCTAAACCCTAGAAGCTAGCCTATGGTATGATTGTTGTTCGTCCCCACGGACTAAAACCCTCCGGTTTATATAGACACCGGATAGGGTTAGGGTTACATGAGTCGGTTACAATGGTAGGAGATCTACATATCCGTATCGCCAAGCTTGCCTTCCACGCCAAGGAAAGTCCCATCCGGACACGGACGAAGTCTTCAATCTTGTATCTTCATAGTCTTGGAGTCCGGCCGATGATGATAGTTCGGCTATCCGGACACCCCTAGTCCGAACTCCTCAGTAGCCCCTGAACCAGGCTTCAATGACGACGAGTCCGGCGCGCATGTTGCCTTCGGCATTCCAAGGCGGGTTCTTCCTCCGAATAATTCATAGAAGATTGTGAACACCAGGATAGTGTCCGGCTCTGCAAAAATAAATCCCACATACCACCATAGAGAGAATAATATTACACAAGATCAATCTGCTGACGTATTTTGTGGTGTGACGTCGCACCATTACCAAGCCTTTATTCAAATTGTTTTTATTGTTCCACCTCAGCGCGTTTAGCGAAGCGGTTTCCTTGGCACGTCTTGTCGAAGCAGAGATCGTGTTCCCCTTATTCCGGGATTCCTATCAATACGGACGTGGGTAACCCAACCGCGCCATTGATTGCGGCGCTGGGGAGATAAGCGAGTTTTACCAGGCCGGTGGGGACACATGTTTTTGTCCGCCCATATAAGGGGATAAGGATCCAACCCTTTTACCTGCGCCTTCTTCCTCCTTGGCTTATCCATCTCCGCGAACTCGAGCTCCAGCACCCAAGTCCGCACTTCTCACCTCAACCTTCTCCAAATATGTCCGGAGCGGGAGGCAAGTGGATGGCCTCCTCCATCGCGGAGGGGCAGATCCAGAAGCTGCGCGACGCCGGTTATTTGTCCAGCAACATCGCACATCGGCTCCCCGACGAGGGAGAGCTCATTCCCAACCCCAGGCCCCATGAGAGGGTAGTATTTCTTCCCCATTTCCTCCACGGACTGGGCTTCCCTTCATCCCTTTGTCCGGGGCTCATGTTCTACTACGGCCTAGATTTCCATGATCTGGCCCCGAATTTCATCCTCAACATCTCGGCGTTTATCGTCGTGTGCGAGGCATTCCTCTGCATCCAGCCCCACTTCGGCTTGTGGCTTAAAACCTTTAGTGTCAAGCCGAAGGTTGTAAAGGGCAGCCAAGCGGAGTGCGGAGGCGCCATGGTGGGCAGGATGTCCCACGTTACGTGGTTGGAGGGCACTTTCGTGGAAACCATCAAGGGGTGGCAATCGGGGTGGTTCTACATCACCGAGCCGCGTGACCCTGATTGGGCAGCGGCCCCCGAGTTCAGATCTGGCACCCCCACACGGCTCACCTCACGGAAAGAGAGTGGTCGGATTTGGGGGATTCGGAGGAGCTGACCGGACTCCAAGCTCGTATCCGTAAGCTGGTGGACAAGAAGCTCAAGCTTGTCAACGTAATCCGTGTCATGCTCATCCGCCGGATTCTCCCGTGCCAGCGATGGGGCTTTAATATGTGGGAGTTTGATCCGACGCAGCACTGCACTTCGAGCGGCTCTTCGATACTACGTCACGAAGATGTCCGGAAGGTGTTGTTCAAGGGCCGAAGCTCCGTATCCGCCATCAAGATCGCGGATTACGCTCGCAGGCCCACCGACGAGGTAAGTGATTTCACCACTTGTTTTCCACCGTTTGGCTCTATGCGGGATCTAAACTCCCTTTACCTTTGACAGGATTGGCTGGCGAAGGCCGAACGGATTACCTGTCCGGCCCCAATGCTAGAGGACCCGGCAGACGCCCGCCTAACGGGGCTGCTGGCTCCGGCACCCCACGTGGTGCCGGAGAAGAAGGCCAAGAAGACGGCCACGGGGACTCGGAAGAGTTCCCGTTTTCAGGTGCTATCGGATGATGAATCCGAGGCCGACTCCTCCCACCAAGGTGAGGAGGAGAAGAAGAAAGCCTCTCCCCCAGCGGGGGGAGGGAAGAAAAGGAAGGCCTCCCTAACAAGGAAGGCCGAAGGGTCCAAGAAGGGAAAAGCTCCTCCTCCGGACTGCTCCGCCAACGCCAGTGACGACGACGAAGACTGGCATCCAAGGGCCAAGCCCCTGGCGAAATCGTAAGTATCCGGATTCCCGAATAACTTCAAAGTTTTTATTTTCGCCACATAATGTCTTTCTAATGCCGCATACAACCCTGAAGTCCGCCCAAGGATGATCTTCCTGTTTCGTCGAGCGGGTCCTTGGGTGCGTCGGATATGGATTCCCTTCCGACTGCCTCCACCCCGTGCATGGACGACGCCGAGGAGGGATCCCAGAAAAGGACCCACCAGGAGGAGGAGGCCGGAGGTGTCACAGGACACCCTCCTGACGTGCACGGACTCAGCCGGAGGCCACAAGTGGCTCCGGAGTCCGGCGGCGACCCCTTCGTAAGAAGGGCAAGATCGAGACGCCGGCTGCCTCCGGCCCAACCGGAGGTGCCGGATATTTCCGGAGGCGCTCAACAGCGCCTCCATCAAAGAGGAACACCACGTTGTTATGAGTGCGGTGATTCAGAAGGTTCAGCTCGCCAAGAGCGGGCTGATCGAACCCTGCAGTAGCCTTCTAACAGGCTTTGAGGTAAGAAATTTCCACATATAAAAATGGTACCGCATAGACAGTAGCCCCTGATGCTCGGTTCGGTGTTCGAAAAGAAAATCCGGACTGAGGATCTTTTAGAAAGATAAACGCAGGAGTCATATAAAAAATATGTCAATATGGGATTGCAGGTTGTCTTCTTGACCTCCGCCAGACCGGATCATGGAGGTCAATACTTTGAAGGGAAACCTCGAGCGGTCCGAGAACGAGCTCGGCCATGCCAAGAAGCAGCTCGAAGAAAAAGAAGGTGAGTAATGACAAGGATAACGTGGGTATTGTAGGGGCCACTAACGAGGTGGCGACCCTGAAGGAGGCGGTGGCCGCGGCCGAACGCAATGCGTCCGCGGAGCGCACCGAGCGAGAGAAGCAGGAGGTGCGGGTGGCGAAGGTACATGAATAGCTCCAGGATCTCGTGAAAAAACATGAGAGCTTGGAGCATGACTCGAAGACTCGAGAGTCCGAGCTTGCAACGGCTCTTGAGAGTGCCAAAGCCGCTAAGGCCGAAGCCTATAAGGCCCTCCAGGAGATTGAGGCGGTGAAGAAAATAGAAGCGGGTAAGGCATTTTTCATGCAGAGTAAGCATGTGAGTGTTAATTACATTGCTTACCCGACCGGAGCTCTCGAGGCGTTCGCAGATCTTCCTCGCAGCGTGTCCGATGCTGCCGCATTCTACCGGGCCGAGGAGGGAGCTCGACGGAGAAGGTCTTACGGTCTCGGTATGTCGAGGCCAGACGTTCGGTGGCCCTTAGCGACCAGCTGAAGCAGCTGGTCGAGCTCCACAAGGCGGCCGAACAGGCCATGAAGGGCCTCATAGTTCGGCTGTGGCCTAAGGAGGCCATGCCTGGGAGCTACTTCGGCCTGGTGCGGCGGCTGATGGATGCGTGCCCGTGGGTTGAAGTGATCAAGCATTCCGCTTGTATTGAGGGTGCCGTCGGGCCCTTGCCCACGCAAAGGTGCACTGGGGCAAGATGGATGCCCAGAAGCTTGTGACGGACCCGCCACCAGAGGGCAAGGAGCATCGCACGCCCGAGATGTATTATAAGAGTGTGCTGAAGGGCGCCCGTATTATTGCGGGTGAGTGCTCCAAAGATGTAATATTTGAGTAGACTCGCATTTTGTTATCCTTTGCGCTGAAAACTTAGTTCATAAGCGCTAAGCAACGGTTGTTAATTTAAAATATTACCTTCTGTGCGGCTGTTTATCAAATCTGAGAGATGGCAAGTCGTCGGCTTCAGCCCCCATGCCACGAGTGCTGGGGTGTTCGGGATAAACTTGAGCGCTCTTGTTCCCATTTTGGGTCCATCTAGGGAGGCGCTCAACACAGCGAACAAGGCAACCGGACTTATAATGCTTGAACACTCTCACTTAGCCATAGAATTCTATAATTTTAAATTTCGGCGAAGCCCCTAGTCTTCGGAAGGCCGAATTTGGGGCGCTATCCACGCCTTGGCCGGACAGTATCCGGCTCCTCGCTCTAAGCGGCATAAGTCTTTAAGGACTCGCAAAAAACCTCTCGAACAGCGACCGGTCTCTCGCCTCATCATGACGGTCAGTTTTAGCTTTCTCCACTGAGGCGTTAACCCAGTCGAACTGGGGCGGAATCGCAGTGGTTCTCCCGGTGCTACCTTAGCCGATATAATGGAACGTAAGGTACCAAAACACGGGAGCTGGGCAAACCCAACTATTGACCCAAGACATGATTCGGAGCTGATGCATATAGTGCTATAAGTTCGGGGTGCCGCACTTGTGAAAGTGTTCGGACTCATTACACCATAACGCGGGAAACATAAGCCCCTGGTGTATATTAGCCGTACCAAAGTGTACGGATGCAACATGTCGTGAATGAACATATGTATGAAAAAGAAATGCAATTATAAGAAGGTGCTGCATTGTTTTATTCAATAAATGCTGCTATGAATGCAGAACGATACAAATAGTGTGATAAGCAAGGTAGGAGACTGTTAAACATGTCCCCCTCCAGGGGTAGGCTGCATATTGGTGTATGAAAATGCTCGTAATGGAGACCACCTGTATATTCGTTGTAGCCTTTATCCTTGCCTCGCTGTTGCATCGTGAGTTCGGTAGGTCTGCTGCCGGACAGGGCTTCTGACAAACGGAGTCCTGTGGGTAAAAAGTAAAAGGTAAAAAAAGAAAAGAAAAATGAACGACACACGTGAGAGCCCCTGGTGTGGTTGAGCCGCAGTCTGGGTTTATCGTGGTCGTGCCCCTCTCCCCATGCCCATGGTATCTTCAGAGCGTAATGGTGTATGCGAAGGACCTGCTTTGACGTTTCGCAGGGGCTGGGGTTGGGGCCGCACTGCTACGCGTGCTCTGAACGTACCAGGTGGTCTTGTCGTAAGTTACTCCGGACGCGCTTAGCTGTGTCCGGTCGCTTAATGGCCGGACTCGAGAATTGCCTTAAGAGGCTGCATTGCACTTCTGCCGCGAGAGTCGCTGTATGTTCCTCCGTGCGGAGAGAACGTTCAGTGTTTCCGTTGACCGTAATGACTCCTCGAGGGCCTGGCATCTTGAGCTTGAGGTATGCGTAGTGCGGCACCGCGTTGAACTTTGCAAACGCGGTACGTCCGAGCAAGGCATGATAGCCGCCATGAACGGGACTATGTCGAAGATTAACTCCTCGCCGGAAGTTATCCGGGATCCGAAGACCACTTCGGTGTAATTGAGCTCGTGCAATTGGCTTCTACACCTGGTATGACGCCTTTAAAGGTCGTTTTGGTAGGTTTAATCCTTGAGGGTCTATGCCCATTTTGGCGACCGTATTCCTGGTAAAGGAGGTTCAGCTTGCCGCCGTCCATCAGGACTCGGTTAGGTGAAATCCATCAACGATTGGGTCTAAGACCGGTGCGGCGAATCCTTGGCGGATGTCGGTGGGGTGGTCCCTTCGGTCAAAAGTGATCGGGCGGAGGACCATGGATTGAACTGGGCAAGCTGGCTCCATCGGCGTAGACATCCTCGAGTGCACGCTTCCGCTCCCTTTTGGGTAAGTGCATTGCGTATATCATGTTCACCATCCGCACTGTGGGGAAACCATTCTGTCCTCTATTGTTCGGCGGTTGGGTCTCGTCCTCGTCATCGCTATGCAGCCCCTTGTCATTGTTTTCGGCAATTAACTTGCCTGCCTGCTTGAATACCCAACAGTCCCTGTTGGTATGGTTAGCTGGCTTTTCGGGGGTGCCGTGTATCTGGCACAAGCGGTCGAGTATTCGGTACAAATTGGACGGACCCGGAGTAGTTCGTTTGAATGGCTTTTTCCGTTGACCGGGTTTAGAGCCTTTGAATCCGGCATTGACTGTCATATCCTCAATATTGTCGCCGTTAATGCGGCGTTTGTTTTGTTACGACGCTGCCTGCCATTTCGGTCCTTGAAGTCCGGACTGCGGAATTTTTGCCGAGGTTGTTGCTGCGTGCTAGCCAGCTGTCCTCACCCGCGAAGCGGGTCATGAGTGATGTGAGGGCTGCCATGGATTTCGGCTTTTCCTGTCCTAGGTGCTGGGCAAGCCACTCGTCATGGATGTTATGCTTGAAGGCCGCGAGGGCCTCACTGATCTGGACAGTCGACGATTTGGTTTTTCTTGGTTAAGAATCGTGTCCGTAATTGTCCGGCCGATTCGTCTGCTGCTGAATTATGTGGCTTAGGTCATCAGCGTCGGTGGTCGCACATAAGTGCCCCGGAAGTTATCGAGGAATGCGGCTTTGTGTCCTCCCAGCTCCCAATTGACTCTGCCGGCAAGCTGTTGAGCCAATGCCGGGCTGGTCCTTTAAGCTTGAGGGGAGGTATTTGATGGCGTGAAGATCGTCACCGCGGGCCATGTGGATGTGAAGGAGATAGTCTTGATCCAAACCGCTGGGTCATTGTGCCATCATAGGATTCAATATTGACGGGTTTAAACCCTTCGGGGATTTGATGATCCATTACTCCGTCTGTGAAGCATAGTGGGTGTGTGGCGCCTCTGTACTGGGCGATATCACGACGGAGCTCAAAAGAGCTTGGTCTGTTTTGTTCGGTCCGGCCGAACTTACTGTGTCCGGCGCGACGGTTGTTGTCACGCATCGTACGCCCACGCGATCCATAGATCGATCTTGATTGTCTTGCCTTGTCCTCCAATATATCTCGCAGGTCCGGAGCGTTCCCCTTCGGCCGTGTGCTTTTTGAGCGATGCCGGGGTACGGTTTTAGTGAAGGGCCTAGAGGCCTCTCTGTCGCGACCACGGGGTGGTCGGTCAGCCGTATTGTCTCCTGGTGATGCGGGTTCGTAAGCCTCCTCCTCTAATCGGGGGAGCAGCTTGCGTTTAGGGTAACTTTTGGAGGGGCGTTCAAGCTCATGCTCTTCAGCCGCGAGGACTTCAGTCCATCTGTCGGCTAGCAGATCCTGATCAGCTCTAAGCTGTTGCTGCTTTTTCTTGAGGCTGTTCGCTGTGGCCATAAGCTTGCGTCTAAAACGCTCTTGTTCGACGGGATTCTCAGGCACGACAAATTCGTCGTCGTCGAGGCTTGCTTCATCTCCGGAAGGAGGCATATAATCCTCTACCTCTTCTTCTGCCGCTCTCTCGTGAGGGCTGGCATCTCCATCTTCCTGCGCTGGATCATGATGGAGTGGATTGTCTTCGGCATTGTCCGATGTATTGTTGTCTCCGGTGTCGGAGTCTTCATTCTTGCTGTGGCGGGATTTAGAGCGGCGCCGCTGACGCCGACGCTTCGGTTGCTTCTTGGAGGGGTCATCCTCCGTTGTTCCATCGCCGTTCCCATCTTTTGGGATGTCCACCATGTATATGTCGTATGACGAGGTGGCCTTCCAGTGCCCTGTAGGCGCTGGGTCTTGGTCGTCTTCGGCATCGTCGTCCATACCGTCGATGTCTTCGGAGTCGTAGTCTAGCATGTCGGTTAGATCGTCAACAGTGGCTACCAAGTGGGTGGTGGGTGGGCGTTGAATTTCTTCGTCGTCCGCATCCCAATCTTCCTGACCGTAGTCCGGCCAGAGCTCTCCGGATAAAGAGAGAGACTTTAGTGAATTCAGGATGTCGCCAAAAGGCGAGTGCTGAAAGATGTCCGCGACCGTGAACTCCATAACGGGCGCTTCAATCGGATTCGATCGGCAAGGGCGGAGGGTTCGGAGTCTGGATAGGAGTCCGCACCACCTGAGTCGGAGTCTTCGCAGCGACAGGGATGGAGTTCGGCTCGATCGCCGGAGAGATTGTAGCCCCCGAGGCGGTGTCCAACCACTCGTCCTCGGTCGGGGAATCCGGCTCCGAATTAAAGGTCAGAGCGGATACAGGTGCGGCCTCCAGGGCACTGTTCGGCTGCAGAGCTAGGTCATGCCCATCGAGACAGTGCGGCACGCTTGGCTGCGGCTCGAATCCGTCGAGGATCAAGTCTCCGCGGATATCGGTCGTATAGTTTAAACTCCCAAATCTGACCTGACGGCCAGGGCCGTAGCTTTCGATCTGCTCCAGATGGGCAAGCGAATTGGCCCGCAGTGCAAAGCCGCCGAACACAAAGATCTGTCCGGGGAGAAAAGTCTCACCCTGGACCGCGTCGTTGTTGATGATCAAAGGAGCCATCAGGCCTATCGGTGACGACACATAGGAACTCTCAATGAAAGCACCAATGTCGGTGTCAAAACTGGCGGATCTCGAGTAGGGGGTCCCGAACTGTGCGTCTAGGCGGATGGTAACAGGAGACAAGGGACACGATGTTTTACCCAGGTTCGGGCCCTCTTGATGGAGGTAAAACCCTACGTCCTGCTAGATTAATATTGATGATGTGTGTTACAAGAGTGGATCTACCACGAGATCAAGGAGGCTAAACCCTAGAAGCTAGCCTATGGTATGATTGTTGTTCGTCCCCACGGACTAAAACCCTCCAGTTTATATAGACACCGGATAGGGTTAGGGTTACATGTAGTCGGTTACAATGGTAGGAGATCTACATATCCGTATCGCCAAGCTTGCCTTCCATGCCAAGGAAAGTCCCATCCGGACACGGGACGAAGTCTTCAATCTTGTATCTTCATAGTCTTGGAGTCCGTCCGATGATGATAGTTCGGCTATCCGGACACCCCCTAGTCCGGAACTCCCTCACTACCTCTTGAGCACTGCGTTGGTTTTCCCTTGAAGAGGAAAGGGCGATGCAGCAAAGTAGCGTAAGTATTTCCCTCAGTTTTTGAGAACCAAGGTATCAATCCAATAGGAGGCTACATGCGAGTCCCTCGCACCTACACAAACAAATAAATCCTCGCAACCAACGCGATAAGGGGTTGTCAATCCCTACATGGTCATTTACGAGAGTGACATCTGATAGATATGATAGGATAATATTTTTGGTATTTTTGTGATAAAGATGCAAAGTAAAATAAAAGCAAAGTAAAAAAATCAAAGGACATAACTATGTGTTGGAAGATTAATATGATGAAAATAGACCCGGGGGCCATAGGTTTCACTAGTGGCTTCTCTCAAGAGCATAAGTATTTTACGGTGGGTGAACAAATTACTGTTGAGCAATTGACAGAATTGAGCATAGTTATGAGAATATCTAGGTATGATCATGCATATAGGTATCACATCCGAGATAAGTAGACCGACTCCTGCCTGCATCTACTACTATTACTCCACTCATCGACCGCTATCCAACATGCATCTAGAGTATTAAGTTCATAAAAATAGAGTAACGCCTTAAGCAAGATGACATGATGTAGAGGGATAAATTCATGCAATATGATAAAAACCCCATCTTTTTATCCTCGATGGCAACAATACAATACGTGCCTTGCTGCCCCTCATCACACCGGGAAAGGACACAGCAAAATTGAACCCAAAGCTAAGCACTTCTCCCATTGCAAGAAAGATCAATCTAGTAGGCCAAACCAAACTGATAATTCGAAGAGACTTGCAAAGATAACCAATCATACATAAAAGAATTCAGAGAAGATGCAAATATTGTTCATAGATAATCTTGATCATAAACCCACAATTCATCGATCTCAACAAACACACCACAAAAAGAAGATTACATCGAATAGATCTCCACGAGAGAGGGGGAGAACATTGTATTGAGATCCAAAAAGAGAGAAGAAGCCATCTAGCTAATAACTATAGACCCGAAGGTCTGACGTAAACTACTTAAACTTCATCGGAGGGGCTATAATGATGATGTAGAAGCCCTCCGTGATAGATGCCCCCTCCGGCGGAGCTCCAGAACAGGCCCCAAGATGGGATCTCGTGGGTACAGAAGGTTGCGGCGATGGAATTAGGTTTTTGGCTCCGTATCCGATCTTTTGGGGGTACGTAGGTATATATAGGAGGAAGTAGTACGTCGGTGGAGCAACAGGGGGGCCACGAGGGTGGAGGGCGTGCCCTGGGGGGTAGGCGCGCCCCCTACCTCGTGGCCTCCTCCTTTGTTTCTTGACGTTGGGTCCATGTCTCATGGATCTTGTTCGTTCCAAAAATAACGTTCCGGAAGGTTTCATTCCGTTTGGATTCCGTTTGATATTCTTTTTCTGCGAAACTCTGAAATAGGCAAAAAACAACAATTCTTGGCCAGGCCCCCGGTTAATAGGTTAGTCCCAAAAATAATATGAAAGTGAATAATAAAGCCCAATAATGTCCAAAACAGAAGATAATATAGCATGGAGCAATAAAAAATTATAGATACGTTGGAGACGTATCAAACGCCTTGTTGATGAAGATGGGTAAATGACGGGCCCATGCTGTTGAAACCACGCCGTGGGCTGCAGGCAGGCAAGTATGGGGACCCCCGTTTCCAGAACGCCGACAGTAGCCCCCGGGCCCGAGGCGCGCTCGGGCTTGGCTTCGAGGCGAAGCCAAAGGTCAAGTGCGGAGCGCCGCGGGCCCCCAATAGCCTGCGGCCTTGGTCGACGCGTGGCGGTTGATTGGACGTGGGCGTCTCCGCTTCGCCATGCTACCTCGGCAACTGCCCGTCTTGACAAGGGCTGGCATATACAGTGCTTGCCTTCATTGCTCCCTTTCGCCTTGCTCCAGATCCCCTTTCTCGCTCCTCGCTGCCGAAACCTCCAGATCTGCTCCAACCTTCCTCCGCATCTGCGACCAATGGCACTGCGCAAGGTCAAGTCCTCCTCGTCGCCGGATTGGTACGAACCAGCTCTTGACGCGCCCAATGTCTCGGAGAAGAACCTCGCCGCCACGTGCTTGCTGACGGCGGGGGAGAGCAATGGGGGGGGGGAGGGGGAGGGGAAGACGGAGCTCCGGGTCGCCTCCGACGTGCCGGAGCCCGAGGGAAGCACCTTCTTCCCCTTCTTCACGAGCAGTATCGCCGCGGGGTTGGTTCCCCCCTTAGCTGACTTCTTCTATGAGGTCCTCGGCCACTACGGGCTGCAGGCGGTGCATCCTCATCCCAACTCCATCCTTCTCTTGTCCATCTTCGCCTACTATTGTGACGCGTATTTGGGCGTGATGCCGTTCGTGGCTCTGCTACGCCACTTCTTCTTCCTCCACGTCAGCGAGGGCCATATCTCCGGGTGCGCCAATTTCATTGCGGCTGGCAAGGCCAACTCGATCTCGAACACCGGGAAGAAGAGCGACAACCTCAGGGCCAAATGGGTCATGATGGGCGCCAAGTGTGTCCACCCACGCTTGGCGCTGCCGACGGAGATGCCCCAGTCCGACAGGGGCGGTCTAGCACGAAGCTCACCGATGAGCGGGCGTCGTCGGGGAGCAGATGCAGACCGACCTGAAGCCGGGCAACGCGAAGGCGGCGAAGATGACAGGGGCCATGCTCCTGAGGGAATTGCTGATGCTGCGCGTCGCTCCTCTTCAGGTGCGTGTGCGCCCCTTGTGGAGGCTCGGGGATGAAGAAGACAAGATTCGCCTGAGTCCGGAGGCCCTGCCTGACGATGAGCTATGTGCAGTTTTGCGCCTCTTGGTCGGGGACAACCAAGAGTACCCGCCGAGTGCCTTCGTTCCCCTGTTCCGCCGCAAGGACTGGGAGCAGATCGTGGCCGCCAGGCCTACCTTGGACGGGCGCGGGCTGGTGCCGCCTGCGCCCTCCGGAGCCCCCGCGGCGCCGAAGTCGGTGGAGCTGTCTTCTGACGAGTCCCGTGGGAAGGAAGAAGAGGAGGTGGACTCGGAGGTGACCCCCGAGGAGATGGGGGAAACTTCCCCCTTGAGCAAGGCCGACATCCTCCGCACCCTGCCGGAGGACCAAGAGGCCGACCGACGCCCACCAGGAGGAGGGGGAGCTGCCCGTTGCCCCGACGAGGGGCAGGTCATCGCTGGTCTCCCGAGATGTTGCCCCCGCCTTGACGCCGCCCGGAGCTGCCTCCGGCCCTTCTGCTGCACCATCGTCTGCTTCTGAGTCCGGCGCGCCCGCGCCTCAAGCCTCGAGGCTCTCGGGCTTCAAGCTCACCAAGCAGAGGGTGGACTATGCTGCAGTGGACCAGTAAGTGCTTCAGCTTCGTCTTGTTTTTGCTTATACTATTGTTTCCTGACGTTCGTCCTTAGTTGACCAGGCCGCTGTCTTCGGCGAAGAGGAGGAAGGAGGATGCGGCGGCCGCGCCCCCCTCCGCGGAGAAGGGAGGCGACAACACTCGCGCCTCCCCGGCCCGGTCGCCCTCGTGAGACCAGGGGGAGCATCGTCACGAGGAGTCAACCCCCAAGGCCCCGCTGGCTCCGGAAGTGCCGATGTCCGGCTCAGCCGCCGAGATCCCAAAGGCTCAGGAGCCCTTGGTCTCCCAGGCCCTGGTGACGGCGTCGCCTCCTTCTCCTACCGCGCCATTGTTCTCAGGTTCTTCTGCCTCCTCTGCTATCTTGGAGCGTGCCCTTTCAGAGATGACCCTGCTGCGGGAAGATCTCCGGGGCGCGGATCCGCACCTGGTGGCCGGGCGCCTGGAGCTGGCATCCGGCTGGCTTCAGTCTGACGCGGCGTCTGAGCGACGCTGAACCAGGCCACAATGGCCTCCGAGAAGGAGAAGCGAGCCGCCAGGCTGCGGTCGATCGTGAGGCGGCGCTGAAGGACGCCAAGGCCGCCCACGACCGCTGTCGGGCGTTGGAGAAAGAGCTGAAGGGCCTGCGCGATGAGCACGCAGATGAAGCTCGTGGCCGCCGGGTGAAGGAGGAGATGAGGTCTCGGGAGCTGGCGAAGACGCAGGCCGCTGAATGCGGCCGGCTGGAGGAGCTGGAGCGGAAGGTGGAGGCGGAGAAGGTCGATCTTGACGCCAGGGCGAAGGTCCTGGCTGAAGACCGTGTGGGTTTCTCGCTCCTTGAGGAGAGGTCCCGCGTGGCGCTGAAGTCATTGTAAGAGAAGGGCTTGGAGAAGCCGCTGACCACCGACAAGGATGGCCCTGCTCAGCTGCTTCCCTTCTTGGTGAAGGCGCTCGAGGAACTCATGGAGGGCATCGGTCCCATGGCGGAGGCAGAGGTTTGCGTCCTTTCTTCAGCCGCACTGACGCGTGTCTTCAGCCATCTGCACCTTAGTGACCCCAGCGCTCGTCTTGATGAGCTGCTGGAGCCCATGGCTGATGAACACTGCGCAGTTGCCGCCGCAGCCGTGAAAGGTCAAGTGGAGGCCCTGCTGAAGAAGTTTCGTGGCTTCACCCCCGCGCCTTCGACCGCTAGTGCCACCGATCCCGCGGCTCCAGTTGGTAGTGCAGGTGAAGGCGATGCCACCAAGGAAGGAGCACCTCTTGTGGGCGACGGCGATGTCCAGGGGTGACCTGCGGCTGCTTTTCTGTTTTATTCCTGCAACATGCACCATGCCTCGTGGAGGCATTAAACTCGCGTTTAATATTGTGAGAACAATATGTCTTGTAATATTTGCTTTGAGATTTTGTGATTTTCTTCCTATTTGCTTTGTGTTCTGCGTCAGCAGAGCCCGGCCATGGGCATACCTCAACTGCCGTTGGGCCGACCGGAAACCAGGATGGACTAAGGAGTGAGGGGCTACGTGACAAGTTAGGCTCCTGAGTCGCGATGCTTAGGAGTCCCCCTTGACGCGCAAACAGCTAATAGGAAGGAGACGCGAGGGTAGGTTAATGTTCTACGTCGGCAGGGCCCGGCCCCGCTCATACCTCAACCGCCGTTGGGCCGACCGGAGACCAGAACGGATGAAGGAGTAAGGGGCTACGTGACCAGTTAGGCTCCTGAGTCGCGATGCTCAGGAGTCCCCCTTGACGTGCAAACAATCTTCATACCTTTGCCCTCGCCGAGGAGGGGCGCGCGACGACCAGGTCCGGGAGACCTGGTTGGGTGGCGTACGCTTGGGCGTGACCCGAGCGCAGCCCCCGTGCCCAGCCCCCTCGTGCGACTCTCCCGAGGGGAGGCATTGCGGTGAAGCCGGACACTGAGCTCTGGGGCTCGCTAAGGTTGGTACGGCCGTGAGGCCGCCCTCAGTTGTTTATCACCAGCGCGGAGTATAGTGCTTCTGCTTGTGCACGGGCATAGCCGCTCCTCGGCAGTGTCGACGGCCAGCACGGAGCATGGTGCTTCCACTGGTACGTGGGAGGGGGACTCCCTACTGCGGAGAGCCCCCGGGGCGTGTACAGCCCCGCCCTGACACGTGGCTTGCACGACAGGGCTAGACGAGGTGTATCTGGTCACTCGTGAGCCAGCACGGGACTCATGAGGCCCTACCTCAAGGCGGGTTGCACCTGGTCTTGGTTCTTGTTCGCTGTGCTGGTCCTGCGAGGTGGTCAGACAACCTGCGCCGAACGAATCTCCCGAGGTTACCGCGTGAGAGGGCCAAGCACCAACAGCCCCAGGAGGTGACGTGAACGGGGCCGGTCCACCAGACAGAGCTCAGCCGTTGGATTTATCGACGCTGCAGGGACGGGCCCGAGCACAGACGTCGTGCCTAACCTACTCACGCGATGGATCCTGAAGAAAGACGGCCGGCGCATGGCTCCCATGATGGGTGACGATCAAGCAGGTAATAGTCATAGGTAGATTAGGCATGGAAAGCAAACTGGCTTAGGCAAAGGCAGGAAAGATACATGCCACTGGGTCAGGCCTGACCGGCTTGGGCATGATGCAGCCCAAGGGGGGTCCCCAGCAAGGTAAGCTAAAGACATAAAAAAAGGGGGTACATGCCACAGGGACAGACCCACGTGGCCTGGGAATGATGCAGCCCGAGGGGCTCTCCCAGCTAAATAAACTTGGAAAATGTCACCTGGTTACATCGCTGATGAAGGGATGTGAGACCTGGAGGTACGCTGCAGCGGTGAAGGGGTCGCTCCTCACGAGCCACCGAGGCCCTGAGCCTCGGGAGGCTCTGGGGGTCCAGGCGGTTCCTTGAGGACCTTCTCCATCTCCGTCAGGACGGCGTGATGCCTGGCCTTCTAAGTCGCCAGTACGCGCCGCAAGTTGCGCTGATAGGCGGACGACACGCTCGGTAGGCCAAAAGGCATGCGAACGTAGCTGTGCGGTGGACCCTTGAAACGGCCCACGCGCGAAGGCCAGAAGGACTCCTGAGATGTGGCCCTGTTGAGCCCTGGGACGTTGATGCAGACACGCAGCCCAGCATCCTCGCCTGGACGGGGAGCTGCGCCTCTCGAGCGGCGGTCGCCGCGCATGGCCCTTGCGTCCTGCAGTTCCTGAGTGGTCCTAGTGATGAACTCCCGAGCGGTGGACGCTCCTCGCCCTGTGTTCTCCTAAGGGAAACGTGTCGTGAAGCACGCCTCCAGGTGGTGCCCGAGCGCCTCCCTCATGATGTTGGCAAGGTCTAAGGCCCTCCAGAAGAGAGACCCCGAGCCCTGCCCGAGAAGGGCACTGGGCGCGCCTTCCTATGCGATGGAGGGAGGCACCCCTGGTGCGGGCGCTGATCCTGACGAGATTCCAGTCACGACGCCACCCTCCTAAGGTCATGCACGGCGCAGCTGCTTCTTCTTGTTGGGGGTGGCCTCAGGAGGGCACTCGCCCTTGCTGTCGGGGTCGTCGATTGCTGCAGCTTGGAAGGCAAGCTCAAGGGAGCACACCGCATCTCTCTCTTCGCATGGGACCGTGATGATTCCGCCGCTTCCAGGCATCTTGAGGACATTGTAGCCGTGATAGGTCACCGCCATGAACTTGGCCAGGGCTGGATACCCGAGGATGGCATTGTATGGAAGACGGATGTGCGCGACGTCGAAGTCGATGAGCTCGGTGCGGTAGTTTTTGCGTTCTCCGAAGGTGAAGGGAAGGCGGACCTGCCTGATCGGGGTAGTGGAGCCGTCGGTCACTCCTGAGAAAGGCTTGGTGGGCTGAAGCTGGTCATACGGCACTTGGAGGTTGTCGAATGTGTCTACAGACAGGACGTTGAGCCCTGCGCCATCGTTGATGAGGGTCTTGGTGACTTGCACATTGCTGATGACTGGGGAGCAAAGCATCGGGAGGGCGCCTGCGGTTGCCGCGCACTTTAGTTGATCTGCCGAACTGAAGGTGATGGCGCACTTGGACCACCTAAGCGGGCGTGTGGCCTCAAGCTTGGGGAGGACTGCATTCACTTCACGAGCAAACTGTTTGAAGATACGCTGCGAGGCTGGGGCCTGAGCTCCGCCCAAGATGCAGGCGATAGCACGCGGCTCCTGGAAGCCCCCAGATCCCTCGTCTTGATGGTGGTCGTCATTCCTTCTTGGCGGCGGAGGTAGTGGGGGAAGACCGGCGTTGCCCTGAGGACGATCCTCACGAGGCTGGTCCCTCCAGGCGCCCTCGCGAGGCTGATCCTGCCAGCGGTCCTCACGAGGCCGGTCGCGCCACTCCTGGCGCGGGCCACGGTCGTCCCAGCGTCTGCCACCGTGTCCTCCTCCTCGGCCATAGCCCCGGTCGTTGCGCTCGGGGCGTCGACCGAAGCGTCCTTCCCGAATGGCTCTGAGCTCTTGACAGTCGCTGGTGTTGTGGGTATGCAGGTTATGGAAGGCGCAGAACGGTCGGCTGCTCTTGGATGACTCGGGCTGGTCTCTGCCGCGCTTGGTGTCCGGCTCCACCGCGAGCACGGCTGCTCCCTTGCGCTTCACGTCCTTGGCCTTGACTTTCTTCTCCTGCGGGTCCGCAGCCGGGAGCTCAAGGAGGGAGAGGCGCCCCTCCTCAGCTCTTGCGCAATACATGAGCAGATGCTATGTGAAGACTCAATGGATCGAATTTGTGGTATGCAATGGATCAAATTGTGCTATGTATATCTAAATTCATGTTATGCAATGTAGTTTCAACCAAATTGTGCTATGTTGGTTTAAACTGTAGCTACATACGTACATGCTTGTCAACTCTCTTAAATCTCAATGTCCAAATGAAAAAGACAACTCTCTCAAGGCTACATACGTCCATACTAGAGAGCATCTTGATAAAGAAAAGGCCCATGGATGCAGCTCTGACGTAAGCAGTTAGTCTCAGCTCTTTGCCCCGTTAAGGGCATGTACAATGCATAGCCTTAAGGTGATGCCTCGCATGCCATGTAGGATCGGATATGACGTAAAGTAGGTTTGGATAAGGAAGCGGGATCCTTTCCAGGAGGCGGGTGCTTGAAGAGAAAAAGTGTGGTCCGGTGATAAAAGCTGAAATGTTGGAGTGAAAAGTAGAGATGCATGTGTACTAAAGTCTTTATTTTCTATTTCTTAATGAGACCCGCTAGTGATAGCTTGCATTGGGAAGAAAAAATAAATGTAGATGCCTCAAATTATTTTTTGTCATGGGGCATATGTATCCATATGTCATCATTGTACATGCCCTAAGGAAGCACGTCTCGCCTCACACAAAGAAAATATCCTGAAAATAAGCCTGATATGAGGAAACCTGGCTAAATCCTGCCTCATGTCTGGCAGACTGAAGGTTTTCGAGAAAACGACAAGTCAGGTCATTTTCTACCTAAATTTGGGCAGATTTTTGGTACTTTTACCTAAATCTCGGCGGATTCTCAGGCTTGCCTCACTTCATGGCCTAAGCCTGGGCGAATCAAATGCTCCACTCACTAAAGCACCCGAGACTGGCCCAGCTAGATGCACGCACACAAGCCCATCTTTTTCTTTTTTGAGTAACATAAGTCCATCTTCCAAAGCCTTTTCTTGTCGTCTTTCTTCAAAACCCTGTTTTTTTAATGTCTTCTTCAAAGCATTCTTTTAGGCTGCTTCAATGTCACAAATTCATGGACCTACAAGTTAAAAACAACCATCTTTGCTTACTTCTACTCCATGTTTATTCAGGCAAACCTTGCATAATTTTAAAAGTTGGCAAAAAAGGCCTAGATTTTGACTCTGCATTTCCCGCAAAAAAAAGATTTCGACTCTGCATATTTTCTTTTGAATTTGAAAGCTTTGGTAGAACCAAATCAAGTGCTTTGTACCGAAGCGTTCACAAAAAGATGAGAAGCACGGAAAACAAAAGAGGGCAATGCATTTACTGTAGCAATTGTTGTTTACTTCTTTAATTACACCTGCAAAAAAAGGGGTGATTTAATATTTTTCTTAAATCCATGAAAATGTCGATTTCATCACATTGCATTTCAATTGCTTTAATTATTTCTTTTATCCGTTTCCTCCTCTATTTTTTTTTGCCAAATAGACGCCCACATTGCCAAGGATTACGCCAAAGAAATAGAGCACAAATAAGACTTTTCATGGATTTAATCGTATTGCATTGCAAAGTCTCCACATAGTACCAATCAGTTTCACCACAAGCACATGAGCTCAATACCACAGTTGGGCAACACCATCAGGAAACAAGACAAGAAACCAAGGAACTCAATATGTACACATCATCTCCAGGGCATTTCAATTCACAAAACGGTAACAACCATCTAACAGAGCACCAACATGGGAGCAGTAGCACTCACCACAAATTGACCCACACAATGGAACAAACATCTCATTCAGCATCACCCCAAAAAAACAAGCTCAGATATACATCCTTTACACTGGAAAACAGACAAAAGAAGCCACTCGACGTGCCATACACCTACAAGCTCCATCTATCATATCAGCATTCTCGCCCCTCCGTGCACAAGATAAAAAATGACCTTCCCCGGTGCTCGCAAGTCCACCATCTCAGGCATAGATCTCTTCGCCATCCCAACCATCAAGTCAAGCCCTTCGCTCCCTGGGCAGAGAGAAAGAACAAGATTAGTTCCCAAACAATTTCTACAAAACAATTGTAAGGCATCCATACAACCAGGCGAGAGCAAGTTCTTCTAGCAACTGCATACATATATGGTCATCCTGAATGTTCATCGTCACAATTCAGTCTCCAGTCATACTTGATCTAGTCCAAAACCACAGATCTATATCATTTGTAGCAACCTCATTGCCATAATAAAGCAACAACCATCTTCTTGATTCTAAGCATTTGACAATCATAAATGCATCCTACCTGGGGTCTAAAAACACAAACAACAAGCAAAAGACAAGGATTTAGGAAGAAATGGGGCAGGGTTGTATCACTAGCATTCGTGTGGTTCTAGTATTTAGAAAAGCAATGCTACTGCTTTGATTCTGCAGCTTACAAACACCGCACAATGAAGAAGATGAGAATTGTAAAAGTAATCATGGTGAAATCCAAATGTACAGCTAACTAGATTAACAAAATGGTTAACACTTCCTTAATGACAGCCGACAATCCCCAAGAAATGCATCTACCCATGCAGGTAGAGCAAGAAATGCATCTACCCAAGCTGAAACTGTGCAAATATGAAACAGGAAACTCAGTATTCTCACCTCGCCCTCCAAAACGACCTTCCATGGTGCCCACTGGTCGACCATCTCTAGCATAGGTCTCTTCGCCATCCTCACCATCAAGTCAAGGGCCCTCCCTTGGAAAAGGGGTAGATAACAAGATTAGTTACCAATAATATCTACAAAAAACAATTTAAAGGCAGCCAGACAGCCAGAGGAAAGCACTTTCTTCTAAAAACTACATTCAGGTATGGGCATCCTACTGTTAGGTCATAGGATTCTAACATGGTTAGAACACTAAATATGGCAAATTTCTAGGCCATCAGATAGCCATAATGAAACATTGCCATATGTCAGCAATCCATTAGCCAAGACTACACCGTTTCCTATATGTCGTATAGCGGCTCGAACAGCAGCATGGCATTGCCACGTTTCATCATGGTGAAATCCAAATGTACAGCTAACTTTAGCTAATGTGCTTACTCCGTTCATGGAACATTGCCAGAGGAAAGCACTTTCTTCTGGGAACTACATACGTGTATGGGCTTCCTACTGTTAGGTCATAGGATGGCTAACATAGTTACTACACTAAATCTGGCAATTGCTAGGCAATCAGAGGTTGCCATAATGAAAAAATGCCATATGTTGCCAATCCATTAACCAAGACTGCACCGTTTCCAATATGTGGTATTGCAGCCTGCACAGAAGCTCGGCATTGCCATGTTTCGAAGAGACATCACTTGAACACAAAACAAGAAACTGGGAAGAGCAAGCAGCACTCGCCAGAACAAACATCACATGCTCAGCAACAACCTGAAACGACAAGCTCGGATATAATTGTCTTTGCCTTGGAGGAGGTGCAAGATTGCACTACACTAGTCCTGCTGCAAACACTAAGTAAAGAGTGCAGTACCAAAAAAAAGTGCACAACAATCTGGACTGCTCTTGGCTTGGGTTTCCTTGTGAGTTGGTCGATCGACTTGGCGCTTGTTTTTCTGGATTGTGTAGTCACCCATGGCAGAGAAGAATCCTGAAATGAGATCATCACAAGGAAAAGTCAGGATTTAAGGAGGTTCAAGCAAGCAAGGTCTCGGGCATGTTAAATAGAACAGATATCCCAGTTCTAGTGTGAATATTAAATAGAATGAATTACAAGGCAATAACAGTATGACAGCACAAGTCAAGAACACAAAATGCCTTCTAGTTAGAAATTTTTGAAAGGCTCGTGCATTTCTGCTACAGTGTTACACAGCAGCATGAACCGCATACAATTCCACATTAACATCTTGAGGGCTGACATATCTACATGCAAGTAGACAGCTCTACTATAGTGTTCTCTTAGGGTCAGTTCTTTTGGTGGCTTAAAAAATAAGCCGCCTCCTCCCTAGCTTTTTCCATAAGCCGCCTTCCTCATTCATTTGGGCTTCTGGACTAGTTATGGGATAACTAATACAGAAGCCTCGACAAATTTTGGTAGCAGCTTATTTTTAAGCTGCCCAAAAGAAGTGGCCCGTAGGATCGGAGGTAGTATGTCTTTTCCAGTTCCCTCCTTTCTAAACTAGTATCATCATGGTCAGATACGCACCAGATCATCATGGAGTAGATTAAAATGGTGGATTTTAACGACACGCTCACAAATAAGGTAATATCTTGATTCTTAATCCTGCCTCAGTCTGGCGGTATGGGACTAAAATTTCTGAACAACAATACTTGCTTTGATTCTGCAGCTTACAAACACCACACAGTGAAGGAGATGAGAATTGTAAAAGTAATCATGGTGAAATCCAAATGTACAGCTGTATGCCTCAAAACAAGATTAACAAAATGGTTAACACTTCCTTAATGACAGCAGACAAGCCCAAAGAAATGCATCTACCCATGCACGTAGAGCAAGAAATGGTTAACACTTCCTTGATGATAGCAGACAAGCCCCAAGAAATGCATCTACCATGCACGTAGAGCAAGAAATGGATCTACCCAAGCTGAAACTGTGCAAATCTACAGTTCTATTCACAAAACTAAGCCAGCGGATTGAAACATGAAATTCACAATATTATACCTCGCCCTCCGCAAGATCAAAAACGACCTTCCATGGTGCACACTAGTCGACCATCTCCAGCATAAGTCTCTTCCCCGTCCTCACCATCAAGTCAGGCCTCTCCCTAGGAAAAGAGAGAGATACCAAGATTAGTTCCCAAAAATATCTGTTATATACAATTTAAATGCAGCCACATGGCCAGAGGAAAGCACTTTTTCTGGAAACTACATACATGTATGGACATCCTCCTGGTTAGGTCATAGGATTCTAACATAGCTACTACACTAAATCTTGCAATTGCTAGCCAATCAGGTTGCTATAATGAAACAATGACATATGTTGGCAATCCTCCTGGTTAGGTCATAGAAATTTGTATAACTTTTTAAAATACTGAATTATTTTAACATAGAATAAAAAAAGAAAAATAGAAAAAAAAGGAAAAGTGAAAACGAAAACAGAAAGAGAGGGCGTCGCCCCCGCACATGGGCCAGCCGAACAGAGCACGTGGGGCTTGGTTGGAGCGAAATCACTAATTAAGAAGTACTCATTGGAAAGAACACTCCACTTTCCCAGGACCCAACAAGTGGCGTACATGCAGCGCGCCATGTGTCGCAACCTGAGAGTTTTCCCTTTTTTCGTAGATCCGTTGATTCAAAACGTTTTATCTCTTAAACCGTGCGTCTAAATCTCGAACCGTTTTCACCATTGGATTCCTCGCGTCGAGATCTTCAAAACTAGATCCCATGTTGATAGGTTTTGACGAACTTTTTTTCAAAAAAAAAACCAGACGAAAAAAACCGGGTGAAAAAACCGAACCGGGAGCACCGTTTTTTTCCCTTTCCGAAAGAGGCACGCCTGTGCCTCTCGCGAAATCACAACCGTGCCTCTCGTGGAAGCAAAATCGTGACTCGTGAAAGGAAAAAAACAGAAAACACGTTTTTTTTGTTTCCGAGAGGGACGCCCGTACCTCTCGTGAAAGCAAAACCGTGACTCTCGCGAAAGAAAAGAAAAACATAAAACACGTATTTTTTCCATTTCCGAGAGGCACGACCGTGAATCTGGTAAAAGCACAACCGTGCCTCTCGCGGAAGCAAAACCGTGACTCTCGCGAAAGAAAAAAAACAGAAAACGCGTTTTGTTTTTCCTTTCCGAGAGGCCCGGCCGTGACTCTCGCGAAAGAAAAAAAACAGAAAACGCGTTTTTTTCTGTTTTCGAAAGACACGGCCGTGACTCTCGCAAAAGCACAACCATGCCTCTCGCGGAAGAAAAACCGTGACTTTCACAAAAAAAAAGAAAACATGTTTTTTCGCGTAATTTTTTTTAGAAATTTTTTGATCGAAAAGCTAAGGAAGTCCGGGGGAAAACCAAAACGTCGAAACCCCCCGAAAAAACCGTTTAAAAAACCAAAAATGCGTGCGAAAAAATAAAAAATAATAAAATCCGAAGGAAGCGTCCAGAACGCGACACGTGACGAATGGCTGAAAGCGCGTCAAATGCCGCTGATTGTTGCGAGGCTTCCAAAGAAGTGCTCATTAACTAGTTGCTCCCGTGGAGAGGGTGCGCGCTTCTGTGACTGGGGGCGCCCAGGTCGCCAAATAGGGTGGATCCTATATGACGCGTGTGAGCGGCCAGGAGCTGCACCTTTGCTGAAGCGACTCCCCACTTGGGCTGGGCCACGTACGATTTCCTGTGCCGTTTTCCTTAGCTGTTGTTTCCTTCGCTGCTTCTGCAGGTTTTTTCTTAATTTTCTTCTGCAGTTTTTTGCTTCCAGTTTTTCACTGTTTTGTCCTGTTTTCTGTTGTTTCGTTTGGGGTTTGTTATTTTTCTGTTCTGGTTCCTTTTTTGTTTCATTTTCTTTTACATTATTTTTTTATTTTTCTGTTCTATTTCTTTTTCTGTTTTCTTCTTTTTATGTGCGTGTTATATAAAATGTACACCGTGTATTACAAGAAATTTCATTATATATAAAAAATGTTCATTTGATATTATGAAAGTTGTTCACCTTTGCATATAAAAATGTTCATCGTGTATTAAAAAAATGTCCATCGTATATTATGAAATTGTTCAACATTTTTTTACTAAATCTTCAATGCGTATTCAAAAATTGTACAACACATATATTCACATTATTCCAAAAATGTGCATCATGTATTATTTAAAATATGGACGCCGATAAGTGCCACACGTGTGGGTGTTAGGAAGTCCGCCCACATATTTTGTGTGATGTGTAAGAGGAACAGCCCACACACCTACGTGTGGACAAAACAAATAATGCCCACACACATCTTTTTTCCCTCCCGATCCCTCTCACACACGTGCGTGTGGGCGAAGTTGATAACGCCCACACGCCCGTATGTCATGCCTCGTACCTCCTGGTCCCAAGACGCCACGCTGCGACGGTCATCATGGCTACCGCGATTGCCATGATCCAGACCCTCGTCCATGTTCGTTTAACTGCAGTTGTCATGTCGCTGAACTACGGTTGTCATGTCGGACAACTGCAGTTGCCATGGTTGCTCAACTGCAGTTGCCATGTATGGTCTGATCTAATGCAGTTGCCATGATTTCATAACTTTAGGAGTTGCCACATACTAACAGTAGGCAGTTGAGAGAGTTGTCATGTGCCCACAAGCATGCTAGGGCAGTTGCCATGTAAAAGAAGAGTTGCCATGTACGTGCACGTTAGGGCAGTTGTCATGTACCATGCAAAAACACAAGGCAACTCGGTAAAAGAGAGTTGCCATCTGCTTACGTGCACACTAGGCAGTTGCCGTGTACGCTGCAAAACACATGGCAACTCGGGTAAAAAGAGAGTTGCCACCGCTTATAAAGCACACTAGGCGATTGCCATATGCACCGCAAAACACATGGCAACTAGCGACTTGGGTGTGGGAGAGGAGACGGGCGTGTGGGCGAGATGGCAAATGCCCACACACTAGCCCTTGTGTGTGCGTGCAAAGTGGCGTGTGGGCGAACTGCTGAACGCCCACACACCAGCCCCTCCTGTGTGGTGAAATGGCCGTATGGGCGACCGGGTGAACGCCCACACACCAGGCCAGTCCTACGTGGCACTAGAAACATGCCAAGACTCGTGCGCTCACGAACGGACGCGGATCCACGCGTGTGGGCGAGATGCAAACACCCACGCGTGTGGGCGTTAACATTTCCGTAAAATATTCAATGGATATAAAAAATGTTCAGTATATATATTTTGGAATTTTTTATTGTGGTTTTGGTTTTTCAACGAATATACAAATGTTCATTATGTTTCTTAATTTTGTTCAGTGTATAGTACACAATGTTCAATGTATTCGTAAATGGTTTAACGTATTTTCACAAATGTTCAGTATGTTTCCGAAAATTGTTCAGCGCGTATATTCATATTTTTTCAAAAATATTCATCGTATATTAAAATAAGTTCATCATGTATTATTTAAAATATTCAGCTTATTTTAAGAAAATGTTCAACGGATATTACAAAATAATTTACCTGTACTTAAAAAAAACATTCAACAGATTACGGTACTTAAACATTCGGGCCTCATATTATCAGAATTCATCACCAGTTCCGTCAGTTAGCAACGCTAGCTTTAAGAAGGGAGGTCATGAGTTCGAACTTCTGCGGGCACATGAATTTTTGTTTCTTTTTTTACTTCTGAGCTCGTTTCCTCCAAGTGGTCCGGCCCATGCGCTCTTCATTCAGCGAGTGCTCGACCATTTGCCGCCCGCGCGCGGCAAATAGGATCTCTCGCCAAATAGGAGCACCCACCCAAAACATACATGGTATCACGGTGCAAGTCCCATTTGAAACAACTCCGTCTCAACCTCCACATCGGTCACCGGAGCCACGAGCTTGGAGTTCATGTCTTCGGTAACCACCTCATTGATGTTGTGCAACACCGCCTCTGCATTTGTAGAACCATCAAAGTAAATAGTTTCTCATAGAAAGATGCCACTACTAGAGAAAAGGCTAGCAACAGCGCGGATTTTAGATGTATCAGTAGCGCGGGGTCCGGCGCTACTAATAAGGCGGTACAGCTAACACGTAGCAGTAGCGCGTGCTCACCAGCGCCATCGCTATTATTGTAGCAGCGCGCTTAATGGAAGCTCGCTACTGCTAATAGGTCTAGCGCGCTTTGCCTGGACGCGCTACTGCTATCGTGGCGCTGCTGCTAACTTTTCTCCACTCGCTACTGCTAATTTTAGTAGTTTTTTGTTTTTTTCTGCATATTTGTTTTGTATTTTAACAGTTTTATAGAAGAATATTTAGCAGATACAAATGTCATCATGATACACATACCAATGGTTGCGAGACCACGAATATAATCATAGCATATACATACAAATAGTCTCATCATAATCATCATCCAACACAAAGTTGTATCTCATCATCATCTCGAAAATAGTGATACATGCAAGTCTCGAATACTTGCAACTACAACGTCATCCATCTAAACAATGGTATATGCGAGAAGAGCTATCACTATGAGTGAGAGCGGAACTATGCAGTACATGAGGCGGCGACACGAGTCCTCTCTCGCGCTTAGCGAGAACCTCAAGTAACTAGCTTCTCCTTCTTGTCTGCTTTTGAAGCCTTTTATGGCTGGCGCCCGAGACCCCATTCACTTGCGCCTGACACTCAGGCCACTCGTTGTACACCCCCGGAACCTTCCCTTTGTACACGACATAGCACCGCCATCTCGCCATCAAGAAACTAGGTACCTGTTAGAGATGCATGTTCATCAAGAGGATGTACAATCATATGCAACAAAATATATTAGAGCAACATGAAAAAGAAAGGGTTAATTAGCAACTAGATGCAACATACAGTACGCAAACTAATTAATTAGAGGCACAAGTCATCGTACCCAAAAAACAAAGTAGCGTTTTTTTTTTTTGACTATGTACTGCAAGGCAACAGCCTCACAGTCTTTTATTAAAACACAGAGCCAAAGAGTACAAAGTTACAAAGATAAGAGAGAGGAGGAGAGAGTAATACTTACAAAAGAAGTGATTAGGGTAAGGAAGCTATCCAAGAGATTAGACTATTCCTATATTTACATTTGATTCTATGAGCTAAAAGAGAAATGTCATGCAAAAAATTCCTCCTCCATGCCCTGAAAGAAGGTGATTCATTCCTGAAGATCTTCCCATTTCTTTGTGTCCAAATATTCCAAGTGGCAGTGAATACTACCTCAGAGAAAAAAGGATGCCCAAAATCCCTCCTAGCATCAGAAGCCATGTCATAAGTGGTCTGGTTTGGTTGTGGATTCCATGAAATACCCAGGTAGTTCCAGATACGCTGGCTAAAATTGCAAGCGAAGAAGAGATGTGTTATGTGCTCATGTGATGCCAAGTGGCATAGAACACAAGTGTCATCCTGTATAATCCAGTGCCGTCGCTGCATCATGTCTCTAGTGTTTAGGCGATCCATCAAAAGGAGCCACCCAAAAACCTTAAACTTCAGAGTACAAGAACATTTCCAAATCCACCTAAATATGGGATCAACCACTGTGTCCGAAAAGCATGACAAGTAATAAATCCTGGACTGGTAGTCACCAGTCTTGGAAGGCCATTTCCAGACGTCCTTTTCCCCATCTTGAAGATTAACCATATTAAGGAACACCTGAAGATGATTAAACTCCTCAAAGGCCTCAGCAGACAGAGGCAGATGGAGGTTGTCAGTTGGGTCTGGTAGCTCCAGAATATCCTTAACTGTTAGAGTGTCATCGATCACAAAGGAGTGGAGTCTCGGAAACTGAAGCCGCATGTTAACCGTATTGTTGCCAAATTGCCAACGGTCAAGCCAGAAAATCACCGTATCCCCCGATCGAACTTGTGGAACTGCCAACTTACAAAACTTATCATACAGCTTGAATACATCTCTCCACCAGAAAGAACCGCAGCTTTGCGTGACTTGGGGGGGCGCAGAGGCGTAATAAGTGTCCCAGATAAGAGATACCCATGGTACGTCCATCTTATTGAAGAACTTGAAAAGATGCTTGATGAGCAAGGCATCGTTTTGAATGCTCAAGTCCATAACTCCCAGACCACCAAAAGATTTAGGACGACATACCAAATCCCAAGCCGCCAAAGATTGCCGAGGCGTATCCGTGTTCCCTCTCCACAAGCATTGCCGCATAATCTGCTCGATCTGCTTCAGGATACCCTGCGGTAGCGAAAGGGTGCACAAGAAATATATTGGCATAGAACTAAGGACAGACTGTAAAAGTTGGAGCCGGCTTCCTTGATTCAAGAGACAAGAAGACGCAGATAATCGTCTCTCAATACGATCCACCAGAGGCAACAGATCATAAATTGCTGGCCGGGAAGTACCCATTGGTAGGCCGAGGTAAGTGAATGGCATGGAACCAACATCACATCCAAGCATGGCAGCAACATGTGTGCCCTCATCATCAGTCATATTGATTGGTATCAAAGAGGACTTACTGAAATTCACCCTGAGACCGGTTGATTTGGCAAAGACTTCAAGCATTTCTTTGAATGCAATGAGCTGGCTATCAACAGCAGGAAGGACGATGAGAGTATCATCAAGATACTGCATTTATCGGATAGTCCATCGAGGTAGTTGGGATTGGCAAGGTGAGAATATTCTGGAGCACATCTCATTTACAACCGATTGAAGTAAATCCACCGCGATCACAAAGAGCAATGGAGATAGCGGATCACCTTGACGAACACACGAACGACAGACAAAATGATTACGTGCACTCCATTCAAAAGGACCGAAGAGGAGCCTGTGGACAGAATGCTGTCAATCCAACTTCTCCAACGTTCATCAAATCCCTTACATTTCAAAATCCTAAGAATCAACTCATGCTCAATGGTGTCAAACGCCTTTGTGAAGTCAAGTTTAAGAAGAATGATAGGCCTCTTGGAAGCTTTGCATTGGTGAATGTATTCAAAACACCACGCCAAACAGTCTTGTATGGATCGACACCGAAGAAAACCATATTGGTTGCGGTGGATACATTTCAGGATCACACCCTGAAGACGATTTGCCAAGAGCTTGGTTAAGAACTTTAAACAAGTATTGGTCAACGATATGGGCCTAAAATCACCAACATATTCAGGGCTTAGCTTCTTCGGAATGAGGGTGATAAGAGACGTGTTAAGACACTCCAAATTACATTTTCCTTCATAGAATTCCTGCACAAGTTTCATAAAGTCGTCCTTCAAAATAGGCCAACATTTCTTTAAGAAAAGCCCAGTAAAACCGTCTGGTCCCGGAGCACGATCAGTAGGCATATTCTTAATTACCGCATCCACCTCAGCATCAGTGAATGGTAAAGACAACTCCTCTAGACCATTAATTCGGGTAATTAATGTGTCTAGATCAAAACCCATCTGAATGCCTTTTGATTGGCCCATCCGCTGATTAAAATCAGCCCAGAACATTCCCGCCAACTGTTGATGGTCCGTGACCACGTCCCCCTCCACAGACTTGACGAGGAGATAGTATTCCTACGGAATCTCTCCGTAGCCATGGCATGAAAAAAAATTGAATTCTCTTCTCCAACTTTGATGTTTCTTATCGTGCAACGCTGCTTCCAATAGATAAATTGCCAATGTAAGATATCCTCAAGATGCAATTTAACAATTCTACGAAAATTGAACTCCGGCCAACTCAAAGGCCTAATTTCCTCAAGATTATCCAGGAAAATAATCATTTTATTACAATCAGCAATTAAAGCTTTGACTGTAGACAGATTTAGATGCCATTTCTTGAGCGCATAACGGAGGGACTTAAACTTAGCCGAAATTGTTAATGCAATCGACGATTTGACCACTTGCCTATTCCAAACCTCAGCAACACAGTCCGCAAACCCGGGCAAATCGACCCAATAATTCTCAAAGCGGAAAACCTTTGCCTTGGGGATACAAGTGGCAATCGAGACTACGCACGGAACATGGTCAGAGGCAGTGCGTGCAAGTGGAAAAACCATTGTGTTGGGGTGTTCTGATGTCCAAGTGACCGAAGTGAAAAACCAATCTATCTGTTCTAGGAGCGGTGAGGTTTGCATATTCGACCAAGTATATTGACGCCCCTTGATCGGCAACTCAACAAGACCTAAATGACCAATTATCTCATTAAACAAAAATATATCGTTAACATCACCTCCCGGAAGGTTGCGGTTCTCCAATGATCTCATGAAGTTGAAGTCACCCAAAAGCAGCCAGTTCTGACCAAACTGAATATCAAGATTATATAGCCACTGAACAAATTCATCACGGGCAGGTCCTTGACACGGGCCATAAACAGAGACTAGAGTCCAAGTTTCTGAGGTGTGTTTGGATTTAAACTCCACAATTATCTCATAGGGTTTGGACTCGATTAAAGAACCTATGAAAAAGGATGAATTCCAAACAACCACCATCCCAGCAGACGCACCATCAGAAGGTACGAAAACAAAATTATCAAACGCCAAGTAAAACTTCCTAATGAATCGTTGATCCATTTGCATGCATTTAGTTTCATGGAGATGCATAAATGTAACAACCAGTTCCATCGATCTTACGCTTAACCGCAAGTCGACGCGCTTTAATTGAGTCCACGAACATTCCAACATAACACCTTCCACTCCTTAAATCTTGTCTGATTCATTACAAACCAAAAGTAAAAGCATAGTAAATAGGCCACGCAATGACCCATACTAACCCACACCGCAGACAAGCATCACATAGTTCTGAACAAGAAAATAAAGATAAATGGCGATTACAGTACGCCATAGACCAGATCCCTGCAGGTTGTAGCTAAACATCAGAATCCCGGCTGCTGCATGACTTGGCCGGATCAGCAACAAGCTTATCCGTGGAGATCTTCTCAGGTGCAATGCGAAGACGGGCGCCAATGCGTTGAAGATCTACAATAGCAGTTGGAGGTGGCACAGAAGGAGTGTTCTCAGACTAGGAGCTGTTGGTCTTGCGCTTCTTCAAAGTATGAGACTTCTTGGGAGAAATACCACTAGTTACTTTGCGGTAGCCATCACGGAGAGCGCTCAGCTGCGCACTGCGCCGAACCTCAGTATCAACAATAATTCTTGAGGCATGAGACTTCCTTGCCCTCTTCAGAGATACCACAGTAAAGCAGAGAATTCAAATGTTTCGTAAATCGGGGCATCCAGATCATCAAAGCGTAGAGCTCTAGCAATCGGCCTTTTAACAGAGCATTTGGCACATCCAAGCAATGCCGATCGAGGATTCAAAAGTGTGCAGGAGTTTAAGAGTGGAAACTGGGCCACTGCAGAGAGCTTCAGAGGAATGCTTGTTGAGCAAAGCACCTATGTCAGACTTGAAAACAAACTGAGGAATGTTTGAAGACCATATAAAAGGCAACATCTTACGGAAGGAACGCCGCTTTGCATCACAAAGTGACAAAACTGGTCCATAGATGGTGAGAACTTGCCCAATCATAAGAGGAGGTTGTTGTGGACCCATTGGGGGCTGGAAGAGAGCAACTTCAGCATTATTGTCAACATTGTTTACTGAAACATCTGAATGTTGCAGAACAATGGACTCCTGGGACAGTATTTCCTGAACGTCCTCATGCTGCACATCTTCCTGAACCTGATGCACTTCATTGTTTTGCTGTTCATTGACTGGCTGTGGCACATCATTCCATCGATTCAGAAATTCGCATAACCCAATTGTGGTTCTCAAAGTGCAGATTGCCAGGGAGGGGGTGTGGATTGCCATTGAAGGGCATGGGGTCCTCATCTGCTGGAAGAATATCTGCAAAATCCGCTGATAGGATGTACACAGGCGCAGACCAAGAGATCCTAGCACCACCAAAGTCTGCATATTCTCTGTAAGTGACAGAGCGAGGGACCAAAGTCGGCGCTGGAAAAGAAACATAAGCCAGCGAGCGGACAAGCATGGGGTCATCTTGATGCCAATGATGAAATCTACCGAAGGTGCTAATCACGTCCGCAAGGTACTGTGTGCGCCTATAATCCAATGGAACACCGAGCAACATAACCCATCCACGGCAAAAACCCTGAGTAGCTCTGTAATTTACGCCCTCATCATGCGGGATGAACCTAACAAATCTATCATTGCCAGCATTGAAAGGCGGATGATTCACAAGAGCTTGACGAGCCAGAGCACTACGGAAACGAAAAAGCCCAACTCCTTGTATCCAAGGTTGGGCATCCAGAACTGATCTTCCCAGATCATTGACAACAAAGTTACTGACCATGTTCCGAAAGATGGCGACTTCTTCAGGCAGAGGAGCTGGCTCGACGATGGCGATGGCATAGTCTTCATGCTGCCGATCTGGAGCCACCGCATGCGTGAAGAAGGTACGGGGCAGACGCAGCTCACCACCATCGATGATGTCGAAGCCTTGCGGAACAAACTCCATGGGGTCCAGCGCAAAGGTCGCCATTGCCGGCGCCGAAGGAGAGAAGCGCCGAGCAGAGGTGGCGCAGTTGGGCGGCGATGCAGCGGGCGATGGACGAGGCGGAGGAGGCGATGCAGACGGCGAGGAGGGAGGTTGAGGCGTTATGGGCGGTGACTCTGCAGGCAGAGGTGGAATAGATGGGGTGGCAGGCTCGAGGGACTGGGCAGAGACCCAGCGGGACTAGCTATGGAGGAATCGAGGCGCCCAAACAGAGAAAAACCCTGGCCGACCGGCCGGAATCGCCAGATTTGATCCATGGGACCCACTTGTAAGTCGGTGAAGGAGTAGAATCCGAACAGCCCTTTGCCTGTGGCCCCAACCGAAAGCATCTACTAAGAACGCACTTGCTGGTACACGCTTTGGTTAAATGACCCATGGATAAGCAATTCTACATTTCCATACATTAAAAACCATGTCGTCAATAAATTCATTTAAATCAGAAGAATTTCCAGATAAGTCAGTTGGTTGCAAATCAATATTCGCCTCGTTGCCAAAACCAGATGGAGATATATCAGAGAAATCCCGGTTTGATAGGGCCGGGGAAACAACCTGGGCCATGGGAAGCACCGGATTTGTTGATTGGGCCGGGGAAACATCTTGGGCTGGAATCGAATCTGATCCAACCAGCTCATCCCCATGCACATGCAGATTGATGTCGAGGGTGGTTTGCGCAGCCTCAGAAGACCTCGCCGAAGAAATCTCACGAACGTTAACTGTTCCGAAAGTGATGGGTGGCTCAGCCACCGTCCATCGGAGATCAGTCGCTGGCGGCGGAGGCAAAATTAGCTGCATTTGAGGAAGAACAGAATACCCAAAGATGAGCAACAGCATCAACCGCACCAAAGCGGCAGGGATAACTATACCCCTTGCAAACATTGTATTGCTGAAACATTGCAAACGAAATTTTCTTTGAACATCCAGAACACGAACGCAGAGCGGACTTGGATGGTGGTTTGTGCATTGCGATCAAACCAAGAGAAGCACGCCTCTTAGAGGGACTGATTAAGATCCACTCAGCATCACATTCCTTCTTCAAAATTAGAAACTCACGTTTCCAATTAGGGCCACCATTCCCCCAAAGATGGAAGAAACATTTGAATAGGGGGCACGCAAAAGATCTCAATTGAAGAACAAGAAGGCCAACACGTTTGCATGAGACAATAAATGAGAATACCTCGTCTTTAATGAGCTGAACAGACAGATCAATTGCAGATCCACCAATTGCAAATTCCAAAGTCAGCCGCCAATCGAATCATCATTAAGATGAAAATTGTGCCTGCTAAAAGACACGACCATAATAAAATGGCTCGTGTCATCCACTGGATGAATGCATTTTCCACACGATCTGAAAACGTCCTCCGCAAAAGCCAATCCTTTAGAAAAATCCAGATCCAAAGTTGATCCCCCATGATGACCCATGGGAGATGGGTATAGGGAGAGAGATCAAAGGACGCCGGAGATGATGCGTGGAGAAGAACCAAGATTTAGTGGTTGGAGAGGGAGATCGCCGGAGAACCTAGGTCTCATAGCTAAAACAAAGTAGCGTTACGCAAGTTCGGCAAGGACCGTGGACATCACAAAGTTTCATCGCTATAGAAAGTATACAAGTTCAACCGACACATATCATCATCATCGGCATCATAAATCACTAGAAGTTCCATCCTTCCATATCATCGAGGATGGACCCTAGCTTCTTGAACGGCGTGAGGTCTTGACGTTGCATGCCTATGCGGGTTTGGACGTGAGCTCGCGATATAGGGCCATGGTGGAACATCCCCTTCTCATCGACGAATTCGTTCATGATGATCATTGCAATGTTCCTTTGGATGCGGAAGAAGTCATCTCTAAGTTTATAATCCGCTTCTTCATGAGAGTCTCGCCACTTGTGGATATGTTCATCATTTCTGCTTGTCATGCGAAGCTTTTGGTGATCCGTGTTGAACTCAATCATGAGATGGAGGATGTAGAATCCATCCTTCTTGCTTGGTTTTGGGACATGGATGCAGCAGAAGTTAGTTTTATGCGCGAAACCCATCTTCTTGTTCCTTTGTTTCCTGATCTGCATGTGGCCACCTCTAATGTTGAAGCCATGGAGAGCATCATCCAGAATATTCATTATGTGAGTGTAGTCCTTCTTCTCGTAGGCTCTGGAAGGGTCGAAATACACGGCGTGGGAGACTCGTGGGTAAAGAACGATAAGGACGGCACGCCCGTTGCTGCGGGGAAAAGATACCTCAAATTATTCATCATATGAGCGAGAAGGAATGATTGAAATGTACGAAAGGGTTGACCGGAACTGACTTACTTTGGATGATAAGGCAGGAGGACAATTTCCTGGTCCTTATTCTGTACCATGAAGTTTTGGAGGTAGTCCCTAGCAGTTTCACGCTCAAAGTCACCGAGACTCCATAAAGACTCGTGCATGTAGTACGGATCCGCCACACAGATTTGCGAGACTTCTTCTCTCTTCATGATGTAGCTCATATGTAGCGCAAAAAGGCGGACGATTATAAAATCGAGCCGCCTTGTCAGAAACATCTCAAAGATATGGTCAAACCACACGAAGAACACCTCCGCGGGCCGTGTGTCGATGTAGCACTTCCCCTCAGGCACACTAGCCGCGTATGTCGGATATCCTAGATCCTTCGAGGCTAGTAGGCTTTTCTCAGTCGACAACACATGGTCGTGCAGTCTCCTGAGATCCCTTGATAGTGCCTCCAGCGGTTTTGATGGTAGCATCGGCTCGCCCGTGAGATGGAACATGGCCGCACCTTTCACGGGTACACGCTCTTCAGAATCCATCATCTGGCTGCTATGTGCTCTGGCTTGTTTGGAGGCAGCTATCTTCCCCGATCTCTTCCTCTCCTTTTTCTTGGGAACACCTTCTAGACCCTTCCTTAACCCCTACCCCAGTGTCCCGGCCTAAGCACTGTATGACCCTTGGCTAGTTGAGCTTGTGTTGAGGCGGCATTTTCAGGCGTGTCCTGTGAGGATTTCATGAAGAGAGACTTTTTGCAATCCCTGCTACGACCTTCTTGCCCGGGCAGATCATCCATATCCTCATTAGCATGCTGATAGCCCGATTCGTCATATGGTTGGCTCATCATATCTATGTCACAGTCATATGCGTTTGTATTGAGGAAACCCATTGGGTGGACCTCCGTCTCATCATCCATTATATGTTCTACAGGACCGATTACATCAACCAGTACTATTGCACCCCCTTCATCACGTCGTCTGCCGCTCTCACCCGACACTACAGGAGTTGGTAATTGCGTAGGCGGGGTGGTGGTCTCCGCACATGGTTGTTGATGTGTGGTTATTGGTGTGCTCTCAGCCGGCTCTAGACGAATAAGATTCTTCGGCCATAGCAGCACCCAAACCTTGCAGTTTCCAATCCACGGTGGGGTCTCGTCGTCCTCTCCCACAGGATGTACTGGAGGAGGCAAATTCTCGTGCCCCGATTTCACACTGGACAAGTTAACTCTGAAGTGCCCAGCGGGGATCGGGAGGTTGTGGAACGTGGGTTGCAAGGGTTTCATTATCATCCCCTTTCCCACGTCCACCTTCTGGCCTTTGATCAAGTAGAGTATGGTGCACGGGGTTTCTTCGGCCCGCAAACACATGTCTGTGGCGTAAAACATCCGAAAGGCAACGAAAATGGAATATTCTATGTTGGTGCGACATGTAATTACCATGATGGCGTAGAGCTCAGCCAAATACGAAGGCCCACCTAGCACGCCAGAGACCGAGGACGGGCTGCTATGAGTGGGAGCGACTGCGAGAGGAGGCCCGGTTGCGTGAGCAAGTGATGGTGCGGTGGTGTTGTTGTTCATGGAGTTGCTCCCGATGAAACTGGGCAACGGGAAATCATGTACCTTCTTGTCTGGATTTTCCTTCATCCAGTTGATGATAGCTGGAACCAAGTTAGTAGCGATATCATTTCTGCAGGCAGTTACAGCTGCATTGACTGCTTGCAGTAGCAACTCATTTTTCTCCTCGGCTATTTTTTTCGCGTTCTCAGCTGCTTTTTTCTCGACCGCAAGCTTCACCTTCTCGTCGATGTCCGCCTGACTAAACTTCTTTTTCTCCTTCTTGGCCTTCGGTCCCTCATTGTAAAACACCTTCCACGTGGCGCCGTCTCCAGCGCCGTGCACACGACCATATTGCGGCCGCTGGCCCAAAGGGAGTCCCTTATGTTCGTTCAAGGCCCGCTTGAAAGGGGTGTCCCACTTGGGCCTCATCGGAGAAGTAGGGCTTTCGGCTGCAAGCTGGTGTTGCTTCTCCTGCAGAAGGAGCATGAACTGTTTAGGAATGTGTAGTCGACTAGATCTGGAGCTAAATGTAGCGGGCCCTGATGAAGTCACGCTCCAAGGGGTTGGTGAACTTCGCGAAGGGGTCTGGGAGACCCGCGGCTTCACGTTCCGCGTCCTCCTTATCCCATATGGGCGTTTTACCGAGGTAGCCACGGCTTCCGAGGCGATGCTTCCCCGTGTTCCTTTGCTGAAGGCTCTTGAATTTCGCAGCCTTAGACTTGGCTGCCTTGGTAGTGCAAGTGTCCTTGAAATTTTCGAACTCCTCTACCGTAAGTGTCGGATTTTCCTCCAGAATCTTGGACAGAGGTTCCTCAGCCTCAATAGCTCGTTTCACCCTCCCTTTCCAGGAGGCCAAATCATTGCTGAACATGCCCATGGCGTGATTGTTAATATTTTTCATCTTCGGATCATCCCACAGTTCTTCTATGTTATCATCCCGGTCAGGGAACTTGAATCTCTTGTGCAACTTCGTCAGGAGCAACTGCGTCCTCTTTACTCCTTAAGTCATCGTCGTTGATGCTCGCGCATTCCCGTAGGATGCATCCTACTTGGTTCCCATAGCACTTGCGAGGTTCTTCCAGCTCTAATGGCTCAAACTTGCCAGGTGCCATCTTTGTGATCACCAGTCGTCCAATCCCTAGTTTGTTAGGTTTTCGTATCCTCTGCTTCTTCTGCTTCTAAATTTCGGTAGCGGCATCGGTACCTTCCCCGCCGGTGTCTTCCTCGCCGGTACCTTCCCCACCGGTCTCGGCGCCGCCATTGGTGCCGGCGCTGTCGGTGTCGATGTCGGCGTCAGTACCATCATCGAGGCCGACCTGCAAACCTTGACTTTGCATTTTCTTAGCAGTCAAATAGTCGAGGTACTCTTGTTCACCCTCATAATCCATCTCGTCTGCATCTTGGTCAGAAGGCCCAGTTTCTTCGTTGTTCGACATGTTTCCTATGATTAAGTCTCCTCGTTTAATTCTAAAACTATGAAAAAAATGAGAAATGACATAAAAAAGAAATCTATGTTTGCCGGAATGTCGTTTCCGAGCACTCGATATGCCTACTATCTAGCACAAATCATGACAAATTTCACGGAAAATTTCGGCATGACCTTTGCTAAAAAATGGACATATCGAGCGCCTGAAATTCACCAGAATGGAAATGAATCAACATTCTGGCGTAACATAGGCCACTCGGATCATTTACCCTGCACATAATCATCATGTCCAAATGACATGTCCAAATTTCCGAATATGACATGTCCAAAACACCACATGTCCACATATATAACCTAATTAACCATGTGCCCTAACTAAAACCTAACTAAATTAACCAAAAAACTTAACTAAAACCTTACAGAGGGTGCAGGCCCAACGACGACCGAGGTTGGGAGGGGTCGGGGTCGGGGTCAAGCGCCGGGGCCGGAGCCGTGGGAGGGGTCGGGGCCGGGGCCGTGTGCGAGTGTTGGGGTCGGGGCCGGGCCGGGCGCAGCACCGGGTCGGGATTTGAGCCGGGCGCCGGGTCGCTTGGGGTCGGGTCGGGTCGGGGCCGACGCTGGGTCGGTCGGGTCGGGTTGGGGCGAGCGCAGAGGCGCGGCGAGGGCTCCGGCGGCGCGAGGGGGGAAGGGAGAGTGTGGGGATTTGGGGGAAAAGAGGCGGGATGAAGAGAGGAGTGGGGATCGATTTTGGGGGTTAAGTGTGCATAGTAGTAGCGCGTTTAGGCAAAACACGCTATAGCTACTCGAGGTAGCTACAACGTTTTCCTGTAGAAACCGCTACTGCTACCTTGACTAGTTGTACCTCTTTTCTGAAAAACGCGATGCTGCTATAACCAGTACCTATATAACAGTTTTCCCATTTGTTTCTTTCTGTTTTCTTTTCCTTTATTTTCTCTCACTTTTTTCCGAGAGCAGTTAACTATGGGAATTGAAGGCGGTATATATTGCATCATTTGACGGTTAAATATGTATACAAAATAGGAACATATATATTACATCATTGGACCCATGCATAATAATGGCCAAGTGTGTATACAAAATAAGAACATATATATTACATCATTTGACCGATAACATACGGTTCCTCAGCGTTGACGTTTTCGTTTTTGAGTCATCTTATTTCCCTTCTTGTTCATTGAAGAATAATTGAGCCCCTCATTGTGACTTTCCCTTTTCCATGGAGTACAATTTTTCTTAGGTAATGTAGTATTGATTCTTCTTTTGACGTATACTTCATCATCATCATCATCTTCCCTCATTGGGTTGCCGTACTAATCGTAGTCTTCCTCGTTGGCGACTCCATCCATTCCAATGATGTTCCTTTTGCCTCTCCTCACGACAACTGATACGTCTCCAACGTATCTATAATTTTTGATTGCTCCATGCTACTTTATCTACTGTTTTGGACTATATTGGGCTTTATTTTCCACTTTTATATTATTTTTGGGACTAACCTATTAACCGGAGGCCCAGCCCAGAATTGCTGTTTTTTGCCTATTTCAGTGTTTCGAAGAAACAGAATATCAAACGGAGTCCAAACGGAATGAAACCTTCGGGAACGTTATTTTCTCACCGAACATGATCTAGGGGAATTGGACCCTACTCCAACGAACAAAAGAGGTGGTCACGAGGGTGGGGGGCGCCCCCCTGGGCGCGCCCCCTGCCTCGTGGGCCCCCTGTTGCTCCACCGACGTACTCCTTCCTCCTATATATACCTACGTATCCCCAAACGATCAGAACAGGAGCCAAAAACCTAATTCCACCACCGCAACTTCCTGTATCCACGAGATCCCATCTTGGGGCCTGTTCCGGAGCTCCGCCAGAGGGGGCATCCATCACGGAGGGCTTCTACATCATCATTAAAGCCTCTCCGATGAAGTTTGAGTAGTTTACTTCAGACCTTCGGGTCCATAGTTCATAGTTAGATGGCTTATTCTCTCTTTTTGGATCTCAATACAATGTTCTCCCCCTCTCTCGTGGAGATCTATTCGATGTAATCTTCTTTTTGCGGTGTGTTTGTTGAAACCGATGAATTGTGGGTTTATGATCCAACTTATCTATTAATAATATTTGAATCTTCTCTGAATTCTTTTATGTATGGTTGAGTTATCTTTGCAAGTCTCTTCGAATTATCCGCTTTGGTTTGGCCAACTAGATTGGTAGTTCTTGCAATGGGAGAAGTGCTTAGCTTTGGGTTCAATCTTGCGGTGTCCTTTCCCAAAGGATGTGAAGGGCAGCAAGGCACGTATTTTATTGTTGCCATCGAGGATAACAAGATGGAGTTTTATCATATTGCATGAATTTATCCCTCTACATCATGTCATCTTGCTTAAGGCGTTACTGCTTTTTAACTTAATACTCTAGATGCATGCTTTGGATAGCGGTCGATGAGTGGAGTAATAGTAGTAGATGCAGAATCGTTTCGGTCTACCTATCATGGACGTGATGCCTATATACATGATCATACCTAGATATACTCATAACTATGCTCAATTCTGTCAATTGCTCAACAGTAATTTGTTCACCCACCGTAGAATACTTATGCTCTTGAGAGAACCACTAGTGAAACCTATGGCCCCCGGGTCTATTCTCATCATATCAATCTCCATCACTTTTAATACTTGCTTTGTTTTTACTTTGCCTTTTATTTTTACTTTGCATCTCTAAACCAAAAATACCAAAAATATTATTTATCATCTCTATCAGATCTCACTCGTAAGTGACCGTGAAGGGATTGACAACCCCTAATCGCGTTGGTTGCGAGTAGCTATCGTTTTTTGCAGGTACGAGGGACTTGTGCGTGGTCTCCTACTGGATTGATACATTGGTTCTAAAAAACTGAGGGAAATACTTACGCTACTTTACTGCATCATCCTCTCCTCTTCGGGGAAATCCAACGCAGTGCTTAAGAGGTAGCAAGAAGAATTTCTGGCGTCGTTGCCGGGGAGGCTCACGCAAGAGCAAGTCAACCATACCAAGTACCTATCACAATCCCTATCTCTCGCATTACATTATTTGCCATTTGCCTCTCGTTTTCCTCTCCCCCACTTCACCCTTGCCGTTTTATTCACCCTCTCTTTCCCAATCTCCTCCTCTCTTTCCGTTGCCTTTTCCTCGTCCATTTGTTTGCTCATGTGTTGGATTGCTTGTTGTCGCGATGGCTCAAGATGCTACCAAATTGTGTGACTTCACCAATACCAATAATGATGATTTCCTTAGCACTCCGATTGCTCCTCTTGCCAATGCTAAATCTTGTGAAATCAATACTGCTTTGTTGAATCTTGTTATGAAAGATCAATTCGCCGGCCTTCCTAGTGAAGATGCCGCTACTCATCTGAATAGCTTCGTTGATTTATGTGATATGCAAAAGAAAAACGATGTCGATAATGATGTCGTTAAGTTGAAGCTATTTCCTTTTTCGCTTAGAGATCGTGCTAAAGCGTGGTTTTCATCTCATCCTAAAAATAGTATTGATTCTTGGAACAAGTGCAAAGATGCTTTTATCTCTAAGTATTTTCCTCCCTCTAAGATTATCTCTCTTAGGAATGATATTATGAATTTTAAGCAACTTGATCATGAACATGTTGCACAAGCTTGGGATGGAATGAAATTAATGATACGTAATTGTCCTACTCATGGTTTGAACTTGTAGATGATTATACAAAAAGTTTATGCCGAATTGAATTTTTCTTCTAGAAATCTTTTAGATTCAGCCGCGGGAGGCACTTTTATGGAAATCACTTTAGGAGATGCTGCTAAACTCCTAGATAATATTATGGTTAATTATTCTCAATGGCATACCGAAAGATCTACTAATAAAAAAGTGCAGGCGATAGAAGAAATCAATGTTTTGAGTGGGAAGATGGATGAACTTATGAAATTATTTGCTACTAAGAGTGTTTCTTCTGATCCTAATGATATGCCTTTGTCTACTTTGATTGAGAATAATAATGAATCTATGGATGTGAATTTTGTTGGTAGGAATAATTTTGGTAACAACGCGTATAGAGGGAATTTTAATCCTAGGCCTTATCCTAGTAATTCCCCTAATAATTATGGAAATTCCTACAACAACTCTATGGAAATTTTAATAAGATGCCCTCTGAATTTGAGAATAGTGTTAAAGAGTTTATGAATTCACAAAAGAATTGTAACGCTTTGCTTGAAGATAAATTGCTTAAAGTTGATGATTTGGCTAGGAACGTTGATAGAATTTCTCTTGGGGTTGATTCTTTAAAGCTTAGATCTATTCCTCCTAAGGATGATATCAATGAGTCTCTCAAAGCCATGAGAATTTCCATTAATGAGTGCAAAGAAAGAACCGCTAGGATGTGTGCTTCCAAAGATGCCTTTATTAAAGCTTGTTCTTCTAATTCCAATGAAAATCAAGATGAAGATCTAAAAGTTATTGATGTGTCACCCATTAAATCTTTGTTTTGCAATATGAATCTTGATGAAACTGAATATGATCTTCCTTTACCTATAAGGCGTTCTAAAAATTCGGAGTATTTAGATCTTGATGATGAAATTGATAAATGTGGGATTGATAGAAATAAAAACCTAGATGTTGCTAAACCCACTATTTTGGATCTCAAGGAATTTAATTATGAAAATTTCTCTTTAATTGATTGTATTTCCTTGTTGCAATCCGTGCTAAATTCTCCTCATGCTTATAGTCAAAATAAGGCCTTTACCGAACACATTGTTGATGCCTTGATGCAATCTTATGAAGAAAAACTTGAGTTGAAAGTTTCTATCCCTAGAAAACTCTATGATGAGTGGGAACCTACCATTAAGATTAAAATTAAAAATTATGAGTTTCATGCTTTGTGTGATTTGGGTGCTAGTGTCTCTACTATCCCCAAAACTTTGTGTGATTTGCTAGATTTCCGTGACTTTGATGATTGCTCTCTAAACTTGCATCTTGCGGATTCCACTATTAAAAAGCATATGGGAAGAATTAATGATGTTCTTATTGTTGCAAATAGGAATTATGTGCCCATAGATTTTATCGTTCTTGATATAGATTGCAATCCTGCATGTCCTATTATTCTTGGTAGACCTTTCCTTAGAACGATTGGTGCAATTATTGATATGAAGGAAGGGAATATTAGATTCCAATTTCCATTAAAGAAGGGCATGGAACACTTCCATATAAAATAAAATAAAATTACCATATGAATCTATCATGAGAGCCACTTATGGATTTCCTACCAAAGATGGCAACACCTAGATCTATACTTGCTGTTATGCCTAGCTAGGGGCGTTAAACGATAGCGCTTGTTGGGAGGCAACCCAATTTTATTTTTTATTTTTTGTTTTTGCTCCTGTTTAGGAATAAATAATCCATCTAGCCTCTGTTTAGATGTGGTTTTATCTTTTAATTAGTGTTTGTGCCAAGCTAGACCTATTGGATCTTCTTGGATGATAGTTATTTGATCTTGCTGTAATTTCCAGAAACTTTGCGCTCAGTGCCCGAATTATTAAAAATCACCAGAACATGATAAAATACTGATTCCAATTTCTTCTGATCTATAAACAAATTTTCTAGGTCTTCTAATTTTGGTAGAAAATTTTGAGTTCCAGAAGTTTGCGTTAGTTACAGATTACTACAGACTGTTCTGTTTTTGACAGATTCTGTTTTGCGTGTGTTGTTTGCTTGTTTTGATGAATCTATGGCTAGTAAAATAGTTTATAATCCATAGAGAAGTTGGAATACAGTGGGTTTAACACCAATATAAATAAAGAATGATTTCATTGCAGTAACTTAAAGTAGTCTTTTGTTTCCTTTCTCTAACGGAGCTCACGAGATTTCTATTGAGTTTTGTGTTGTGAAGTTTTCAAGTTTTGGGTGAATTATTTTGATGGATTATGGAACAAGGAGTGGAAAGAGCCTAAGCTTGGGGATGCCCATGGCACCCCCAAGATAGTCCAAGGACACCAAAAATTCGAAGCTTGGGGATGCCCCAGAAGGCATCCCCTCTTTCGTCCTCTTCCATCGGTAATTTACTTGGAGCTATATTTTTATTCACCAACATGATATGTGTTTTGCTTGGAGCGTCTTGTATTATTTGTGCCTTTTGCTTGTTAGTTTACCACAATCATCCTTGCTGTACACACCTTTTGAGAGAGCCATACATGAATTGGAATTTGATAGAATGCTCATAGTGATTCACTTATATCTTTTGAGCTTGATAATTTTTGCTCTAGTGCTTCACTTAGATCTTTTAGAGCACGGTGGTGGATTTGTTTTAAAGAAACTATTGATCTCTCATGCTTCACTTAGATTATTTTGAGAGTCATTAATAGCATGGTAATTTGCTTAAAATTAATATACTTGGTATTCAAGATATGTGAAACTTTCTTTTGAGTGCGTTGAATACTAAGAAAAGTTTGATAGTTGATAATTGTTTTGAGATATGGAGGTGGTAATATTAAAGTCATGATGGTTGGGTGATTATGAATTTAAAGACTGATTGTGTTGAAGTTACCAAATCCCGTAGCATGCACGTATGGTTAAAGTTGTGTAACAAATTTGAAACATGAAGTGTACCTGGCTTGTGCATCCTTATGAGTGGCGGTCAGACGAGCGATGGTCTTTTTCCTACCAATCTATCCCCCTAGGAGCATGCGCGTAGTACTTGATTTTTGATGACTTCTAAATTTTTGCAATAAGTATATGATTTCTTTTGACTAATGTTGAGTCCATGGATTATACGCACTTTTACCTTTCCACCATTGCTAGCCTCTTCGGTACCGTGCATTGCCCTTTCTCACCTTGAGAGTTGGTGCAAACTTCGCCGGTTCATCCAAACCCCGTGATACGATACGCTCTATCACACATAAACCTCCTTATATCTTCCTCAAAACAGCCACCATACCTACCTATTATGGCATTTCCATAGCCATTCCGAGATATATTGCCATGCAACTTTCCACCGTTCCGTTCATCATCATCATGACATACCTTACTTTTGTCATATTGCCATTGCATGATCATGTAGTTGACATCGTATTTGTGGCAAAGCCACCATGCATTATTTTTCATACATGTCACTCTTGATTCATCGCACCATCCCAAAGACATCACGGAGGCATTCATATAGAGTCATATCTTGTTCTAGTTTCAAGTTGTAATCCTTATGTTGTAATCAATAGAAGTGTGATGATCATCATTATTAGAGCATTGACCAAAAAAAGAGAGAAAGGCCACAAAAGGCCCAAAAAAAGAAAATAAATAAAAAGGGCAATGTTACTATCTCTTTTTTTTCACACTTGTGCTTCAAAGTAGCACCTTGTTCTTCATGTAGTGAGTCTCATATATTGTGCTTCAAAGTAGCACCATGTTTTTCATATAGTGAGTCTCATAAGTTGTCTTTTTCATACTAGTGGGAATTTTTCATTATAGAACTTGGCTTGTATATTCCTACGATGGGATTCCTCAAATGCCCTAGGTCTTCATGAGCAAGCAAGTTGGATGCACACCCACTAGTTTTCTTTTGTTGAGCATTCATTTATAGCTCTAGTGCATCCGTTGCATGGCAATCCCTACTCCTCATGTTGACATCAATTGATGGGCATCTCCATAGCCCGTTGATTATCCTCGTCAACGTGAGACTTTCTCCTTTTTGTCTTCTCCACACAATCCCCATCATCATATTATATTCCACCCAATGCTATATCCATGGCTCACGCTCATGTATTGCGTGAAGGTTGAAAAGTTTGAGATTATTTAAGTATGAAACAATTGCTTGGCTTGTCATCGGGGTATAGAAGTTGGGAACATCTTTGTGTGACGAAAATGAAGCATAGCCTAACTATATGATTTTGTAGGGATGAACTTTCTTTTGCCATGCTATTTTGAGAAGACATGATTGCTTTGATTAGTATGCTTGAAGTATTACTATTTCTTTTATTCATTCGGATCTGAATATTCATATCACAATTAAGAAGATTTACATTGAAATTATGACAAAGTATCACTCCGCATCAAAAATTCTTTTTTTATCATTTACCTACTCGAGAACGAGCAGGAATTAAGCTTGGGGATGCCTGATACGTCTCCAACGTATCTATAATTTTTGATTGCTCCATGCTACTTTATCTACTGTTTTGGACTATATTGGGCTTTATTTTCCACTTTTATATTATTTTTGGGACTAACCTATTAACCGGAGGCCCAGCCTGTAATTGCTGTTTTTTTGCCTATTTCGTGTTTCAAGAAGCCGAATATCAAACGGAGTCCAAACGGAATGAAACCTTCGAACGTGATTTTCTCACCGAACGTGATCCGGGGACTTGGACCCTACTCCAAGGAACAAAGAGGCGGTCACGAGGGTGGGGCGCCTGGCGCGCCCCGCCTCGTGGGCCCCCTGTTGCTCCACCGACGTACTCCTTCCTCCTATATATACCTACGTATCCCCAAACGATCAGAACAGGAGCCAAAAACCTAATTCCACCGCTGCAACTTCCTTTATCCACGAGATCCCATCTTGGGGCCTGTTCCGGAGCTCCGCCAGAGGGGGCATCCATCACGGATGGCTTCTACATCATCATCAAAGCATCTCCGATGAAGTGTGAGTAGTTTACTTCAGACCTTCTGGTCCATAGTTAGTAGCTAGATGGCTTATTCTCTCTTTTTGGATCTCAATACAATGTTCTCCCCTCTCTCGTGGAGATCTATTCGATGTAATCTTCTTTTTGCGGTGTGTTTGTTGAAACCGATGAATTGTGGGTTTATGATCCAACTTATCTATTAATAATATTTGAATCTTCTCTGAATTCTTTTATGTATGGTTGAGTTATCTTTGCAAGTCTCTTCGAATTATCCGTTTGGTTTGGCCAACTAGATTGGTAGTTCTTGCAATGGGAGAAGTGCTTAGCTTTGGGTTCAATCTTGCGGTGTCCTTTCCAAAGGATGTAAGGGCAGCAAGGCACGTATTGTATTGTTGCCATCGAGGATAACAAGATGGAGTTTTTATCATATTGCATGAATTTATCCCTCTACATCATGTCATCTTGCTTAAGGCGTTACTCTTTTTAACTTAATACTCTAGATGCATGCTGGATAGCGGTCGATGAGTGGAGTAATAGTAGTAGATGCAGAATCGTTTCGGTCTACCTTTCATGGACGTGATGCCTATATACATGATCATACCTAGATATACTCATAACTATGCTCAATTCTGTCAATTGCTCAACAGTAATTTGTTCACCCACCGTAGAATACTTATGCTCTTGAGAGAACCACTAGTGAAACCTATGGCCCCCGGGTCTATTCTCATCATATCAATCTCCATCACTTTTAATACTTGCTTTGTTTTTACTTTGCCTTTTATTTTTACTTTGCATCTCTAAACCAAAAATACCAAAAATATTATTTATCATCTCTATCAGATCTCACTCGTAAGTGACCGTGAAGGGATTGACAACCCCTAATCGCGTTGGTTGTGAGTAGCTATCGCTTTGTGCAGTGCACGAGGGACTTGTGTGTGGTCTCCTCTTTGGATTGATACCTTGGTTCTCAAAAACTGAGGGAAATACTTACGCTACTTTACTGCATCATCCTCTCCTCTTCGGGGAAATCCAACGCAGTGCTCAAGAGGTAGCAACAACACGGCTGGGATTGCGCGGGTCGGTTATGAAGAAGCATTGTGTTACGTGCTTAGCGTGTACCCATGGCTCATCTTTTGCGATAGCGTTCACGGTAGCGCTCTTGGCGTCGGGTATAGTCATGGTAGTGAAATTCCGGTTTTCTCTTTCGACATTCTTAGCCAATCTGACACGGAACATCATCGTGTGTGTGCAGTCCAGAGTAGTCAAGCTTCCAGATCTCCTCGACCCTTCCGAATATCTTTCAGGTGCGCCGTTGTCGCTGGCGGTCATGCATTCCATCGTCACCCCTGAGTTCTGATCATCACTGAACATATCTTTGGCCTCCGTGTAGAACGTGTATCCATTGATATCGTATGCCTGATAGGTTAGGAGGTTGGGCGAGGGGCCATGTGCTAAGGCGTATATGAGCAATCTGTCCTTAGAGCCCTCCTCCGGGGGATTAGCAATAATATGCTCTTTGAACCAATGCAGGAAAGTGGAGTTTTATTCTCTAGTAACTTCGGCGTCTGTCATGCATACCCCCCGGTCACGATACTTCTTTGCAATAATTTCTTTGTGCGGTGCCACGAAAGGATCTACCTCGTCTAGGTGTTGTAGCACTACCAAGTTTGCCATGTCAAAGTCACTGCATCGATCTGAGTATGCCACGTGCAGTTCCCTGCGACCGTTGGAGTGACCTTCTCCTTTGAGCCTCCCCTCGTGCTTGTTAACGGGCAAACCAACACTAACATCAGGCGGCTGGTCTGCACCATATAGAGAATTCTCGCAGAAAGAGATGCACTCTTGTGTCAGATAGCCCTGGACGATGCTTCCATCCGGACGGGACATCTTACGAATGAATCCTTTGATGATCCCATTCATCCTCTCAAACGACATCATGTTGTGCAGAAATGACGGCCCCAAGTCTATTATGTCGTCCACAATATGGACACACAGATGCACCATCACGTCAAAGAACGCGGGTGGGAGGTACATCTCAAGCTCATTCAGTATCACAACGATCTCTTCCTGTAGCCTTCGGAGCTGCTTCACACTAATCGACTTTTGAGAGATGACGTCGAAAAAGTTGCAGAGACCAATAAGCGTCTCATGGACGTGCTTGTCCATTATCCCTCTAAGGGCAATAGGTAGTATCTGCGTCATCATCACATGATAGTCATGGGACTTCATCCCGCTGAACCTTTTCTAGTCTGTGTTCAGATATTCGCTTATCTTGCCACAAAGAATCGAACTAACTTTGACTCTGGTAAGGCACTTAAAGAATTGATCGATCTCAGCCTGACTTAAGATGAAGCAAGAAGGGGGGCAATAATCCTCTTTCTTTATTTTCTTGCCCTTCTTCTCCCGCGCCTCTGTCTCCATCTCTGTCTCGTCTGACTGTTTATGGGGCGGCATGTGCAGATCTTCCCTGATTTTCAAATCTTGCAGTCTTTTCTTGCCTTCGGCCCATCCTTGGTCTTATCCGGCATGTTCATCAGTGTCGCGAGCAAACTCTCAAGGACATTCTTACAGATGTGCATTTGATAAAGGCAATGAGGTGTATCGAGTTTGTGCCAGTACTCCAAGTCCGAGAACACAGACCTCGTCTTCCATACCTTCAGCAGCGGCTCCGACGCCTTTTTCATCATCTTTCCCGGTGCGGGGCACTCCTTCCAGTTTTTCAACAGCTCATAGATTTCGGCACCGCTCCGCTTACGTGGAGGTCATCGATGCTCAGCGTGACCATTGAATAGATCTCCACGATTTCTCCACGGGTCGTCTTGTTCGAGCCATCTTCGATACCCCATGTACACGATTTTCCCAGACCCGCCATCTTTCCTTGACGTTAGCTGCTGAGACGTCGTATCATCCAATCACCGCGTGCATCCGCAATATCCATGGCACACCTGGCCTGCGACATATCCATAACCGAGATAATCGTGCACCGTCGTGATCAGCGCGGCTCTCATGTAGAAATACTCGCCTTTGCTGGCGTCCCATGTCTTGGCCGGTGTTTTCCATAAAGTGTCTAACTCCTCTTGAAGTAGCCCTAGATACAAATTAATATTATTTCCTGGTTGTTTCGGCCCTTGAATAAGCATGCTCATGTGAATGTACTTTCACTTCATGCACAACTAGGGGGGAGGTTGTACATCCATACAAACACGGGCCATGTGCTATGGTTGGTGCTCTGGTTGCCAAACGGATTCATGCCATCAGTACACGCGCCGAGCACGATGTTCCTTGCATCACATTCAAAATACCGATAGAAGCTGTTCAACGCTCTCCATTGGCTTCCATCCTTGACGTGTCTCAGCTTCGGATCATCTCCATCATTGGGCTTCTTCCTCTCCGCGTGCCAGCGCATTAGCTTTGCTTCCTTGGGATCTATGAAATACCACTGGAGACGGGGAGTGATCGGTAAGTACCATACAATTTTCTGGGGACATTTCTTCTCGGCCTTCTTGTATCGAGAAGCATTGCACACCGGACAACTTGTTATTTCCGCGTGCTCCTTCCGATAAATTATGCAATCGTTGATGCATGCATGGTATCTAACATGCGGCAGATCAAGAGGGCACACGATCTTCTTGGCCTCATCAACACTACTAGGACATAGATTCCCCGCGGGAAGAACATCCTTTAGGTACTTGAGATGCTCATCGAGATTAGTGTCGGTCCATTTGCTTTTAGCCTTCGTCTTCAGGAGTTGGAGTGTGAAACTCAAGCGGGTCACCTCAGGATTGCAACCATCATACAACGGAGTGTTCGAGTCTATCACCAGTTGCTCCAGCTTAGCCTCCTCTCTAGAAGCAGCTCTCTCAAGATTTCGACTCCTTGGCACAGTGCTTGAACATGAGGGTCCCGTACGATTGAACTTAGTACCGACGAACTCTGCTGCGTGGAGTCCATGTTCTCTCCGCCGACATGTCCAGCCCCTTCTCCTCCGCCATGTCCGACCCCTTCTCTTCCACCATGTCTGGCCTCTTCCCCGCCGCCATTATCGATCATCTCTTCGTCTTGCCTAGTGTCGTCATTGGCTGCCCCGTCGGCGTCCTCAACATCATCATCCTCATCTTCAATTATCCACCGAGTATAGCCATCTATGAAACCAATCATGAGCAGGTGCGCTTCGACACGACCTTCGTCATAGGGGTCGAGCCAAACTATTCCTTTGCATCTTTGACACGGACATAAAACCTCTGTCAGGTTATTTTCTTTCATGTCCTGCACCGCCGACCGCAATCACCTGTCGACCATTGTTCCACTAACCATCATGAACACCTGCACGGTAGTAATAAACAAATTGATTATAAAAATGCGTGCATGCATCAAAGTCATACAAAAATTCGGCTTGACCTTCCCTAAAAATAGGACATATATATAGATCTAGAGTTTGCCCGGAATTCGCCGAAACGGAAATAAATTGACATTTCGGCAAAACATAGGCAACTCAAAAGCACAATTTGGCATCAACTCATGCCACACACACAATTTCCATCATATTTCCCAATTATCATATTACACACACACATACACATATTTCCATTTTGCAAAAGCATGAAATTTTAATCACCTCTAGCTACGAGATCGAGCACACGGTGTGGATGATGATGTAGGGAGATCAAAAGTGCACAAAGCTCTTCTTGACAAAGAAAGATCTAGTTAGGGGGCAAATAGGTCACTTAACTAAATGCTACATCTACCTAGCTAGCTAATTTGGGAGGAGACAACTTCAACTAGTGGAAGGGGAAGGAAAAAAGAAAGGAGATGCATTAATGGAGGTGGTGTAGTTAGCTAGGAGTTATGAAGAGAGAGAAAGGTAAAGAGGGAGAGTAATGGGGGGAGAAGTATTGAGGAAGAAGAAGAGTGGGAGAGGGAGGATGTAGTGGGAGGTAGGGGAAAGGGAGGAGAGGAGATGGGGAGGGGGAGGTAGAAAAAGGTGGTGGGAGCTGCGTCTTAACAGCAGCGCGGGAGCACAAACACGCTACAGCTAAGATCGTTGCAGCAACGCGCTTTCCTATCACACGCTACTGCTAAGCGGGCCAACCGTCTGGACAATTTCAAAATTAGCAGCAGCGGCGTGACTAAAAAGTGCGCTACTACTATGGTGTTACCAGTAGCGCGCTTCTTGACGCGTGTTGCTGGTAAAGTTAGGTCGTTGTGCACTCTCGGTGGATTTTTGTAGCAGCGCGGTTTATACATCATGCACTACTGCTAAGTTTACATCAGTAGCGCGCTTTCCCTAACCGCGCTGCTACTAATTAGCAGTAGCGCCTCTTTTTGTGCCGCGCTACTGCTAAGATTCTGTGTATAAGGTTTTCCCTAGTAGTGTGCGGTCATTTCCTTCATCTCCACATCAACAGTGCACTTCGAGCCATCATCATGAAATAAAGCTCTAACCGTATTCTTCCTTATCCGGTGGGAGACCCTACCCTGAAAATATATTGTGTTCATGCCCCCAGCCGCTAGCCAATCTACCCTGGACCGATGTTTCTGAAGCACCTCCTCCCGCGCATAGACCTCACATAGCTGTTCTTCAATATCTTTACTCTCAGCTGCCCGACCCGAGGCCATTTCGCTGAACTTAGCATTATGCAGCTGAGATTTTAGTTGTTGTATCTGCATTCGGACAGACCCAAACACCTTCCTCCCCCATTCATGCATGCCTGCCGTCATATGCTTCAACCTGCTACAAATGCCAGCAAGGCCCGACTCTCCTGGTGCCGAAGAAGCCCACTTCTCTGACACCATTGTTTCATAGTTTCATGCCGAGTCCATGCTTCTTCATATCTAAACTGACGGGCCTCCCGTTGGTCGCATGTTGGAGCCGTCTCCAGAACATGTGCAACAAGGGCAAGATGATCAGATTCCTCCGTAATAACATGCTCAATATTTGTGTCAGGGAACATTGCAAGAAACTCATCAGTGCACAAGGCCCTATCCAGCCTAACCTGAACATTGTCATTTCCAGTTCGTTTATTATCCCATGTATAAGGATATCCCGAGTAACCCAAATCATCCAAACCACAACTAGCCAGACACTCTCGGAAGTCTTCCATTTGCATGACACCCCTTCGGTTGCCACCTAGTTGCTCGGATTGGAAGAGGGCTTCATTAAAGTCACCGAGACAAAGCCAAGGTAAATCATCTTTTCTTCTCAAATATCATAACGCCTCCCAAGATTTGCTTCTGTACTCTGTGTCTGGCTCCCCATAGAATCCAGTGATACTACAGGACCTACCTTCCCACAAGACTTCTGCATCCAGGAAATATTGGCACCACGGCCTCACAGATACCTGCAGATGTTCTCTCCACCATAACGCCAAACCACCGCTCTTACCATTACAGTCCACAGCCACACCAGACTTGAATCCTAAGCTCCACTTCAACTTCTCCATAGCCCGTGCCTTCTTCTTAGTTTCACTCAAAAACACCACCGCTGGGATGTGGGACCTAATCAGGTCACGAAGTTCGCCCACTGTCGAGTCCAACCCCAGTCCTCGACAATTCCAAGCCAAGATATTCATGGCTCCCGGTGATGAAGCTATGTACCTAGGGTAGGGTCATGGACCTGTCCAAGATACCCTCCCCAAGGACATCTCTCAAAAAACCGGAAGCATTTGAAGAAGAATCATCATCCGCTCGACCATGAAGCTATGTTCCACTCGGCAGTCTTGAAGTCACTCGACCGTGAAGACTATCACTTTCGACTACCGGAAGATCTAGAGCCACTCTGCTGCCGCAGCGGCGAATTAAGTCATAGCTTTAATGGTCATTATGTATCTTTATTGCTAGCGTTACCAGTAACGCCCCTCTCTTGATGTACATTTAACCATGTGTAACAAAGGGGAGCGGGGGTCCTTGCGCACTCTATATAAGCCACCCCCTCCTCTGGGACAAGGGTTCGCACCCCCTGTAACTCACACGCATATAATCCAGTCGACCGCCTCCGGGCTCCGAGACGTAGGGTTGTTACTTCCTCCAAGAAAGGCCTGAACTCATAAAACTTGCGTGTACAACTCCTCCATAGCTAAGATCTTGCCTCTACATCACCTACCCCCTATTCTACTGTCAGACTTAGAACCACGACAGTTGGCGCCCACCTTGGGGCAGGTGTCTAAGCGACTTGTTGGAGAAGTTGCGATTTTTCCGATCCCCATCGACATGGTTTCAGGCGGAGGTTTGGCCGAGGGCCGCGAGATCCTTCTCGGCGCGCTCGTGTTCATCGCCGACGACTCCGCTTGGCTCCAAGAGGCTCCACTCGACGTCGAGGCGCTCCCCGTCCGCGGGGCAACACACTTTCGCGCGTGCGTCCGGGGCATCCTCCAGCGACAGCCGTCAACTCAGTATCAGTCAGCTCCTGTGGCGTCTTCCCTCCCTGTTGCCCGCCAGCGCAAGCGTTCCGGTCAATCGAGGCTTCAGCAGTGGGTGAGGCACGCGGTGGCCCGCCAGTCGACCGTCCCCCAAGTCGCGGCAATCGAGCCCGACGAAACACTCTACGACATGTTCGATCTGGCCGACCGCTCAGAGAAACTACATCCGAAAAGCGGCAAAGATGATCCCGCGGCAGAAGTCCTGATGGTCGATGGACCTCGCAGTCCTCCTGGCTTCCCTCGCGTTGACGGTGGAGATGGCAGAGGCGATCCGTCGCATGTCCACGAGGAGTACCTCCCCGAGCCCCTGTCTTCGCAGCAGAGGGAAGAACTTCGCCGCCGGAACATGGATGCACTTCATAATCCTATCATTGGAGAAACCCCCGAGGCCCGAGCCTTGGAGGAGGCGCTACCGCCAACTTGGCTGGCGCACTCGATCGAGAACCTCCAAAGACGCACTCGACGAGCGTGCTCGGCAGCGGGTTCCGTAATCCAAATAAGACAACTCTTTCCGCCTCCGACTCAGGTATATCGAACTCCAATCCAGAATCTCACAGCCGCAACCCGAATAGCAGAGTCAATCCAGCCGTCCCAGTCAGAAGCTGGCAGAGGTTTAATGCAGATCAGGGCTTTAGTCCAGGCAGCAGGAGAACAGAATACAACCGTGTCTCAGTCGCGGAATAGGATCCACAGCAGATCCGTCGTAGCAGATCTGATCCGATCGGCCCATTAACCCAAGATCGCCCCGAGGCGTGAGGCGTGGTGACCGCAATGATGTAAACCGCGAAAGCAGTATGATGACCGACTCGATCACGATGATCCTCGTCGAGTGCCCACGCCTCCCCCAAGGAGTGGGTCATACGTGCCTCGACAGCATGATGATAGACGCCCTCACAGTGGTGGGCGAAGGATTCCAGTCGACCCAGGGAACCGGGCTTTGATGCGAGATCTATTCTCGTACAAGGTTAGGTCGATAGAAACAGAGCTCACAGAGAAGTCCATGACAGAGATTTTCCAACTAGCAGCAGGGTGCATGTCTCAGGTCCAGAGTGCTTCAGCAGAGCCATCAGAGCCGCGGTGATTCCTCCCAACTTCAGGTTGGCGACTGGAGTCAGTAAGTTCACTGGTGAGTCCAAGCCGGACACTTGGCTTGAGGATTACAGAGTGGCTGTTCAGATTGGCGGCAACAATGTTGAAGTGGCCATGAACACCTTCCTCTGATGTTGGAAGGCTCGGCCAGAGCATGGTTAAATCAGTTAGCGCCCGGCAGTATTTACAGTTGGGAAGATCTTGCCCGAGTGTTTGTCAGAACATTTGAAGGAACATGCAAACGGCCAGCAGGGTTGACAGATCTGCAGTCTTGTGTGCAGAAGCCAAATGAAACTTTGAGGGACTATATCCAGAGATGGATCACGTTGCATCACACGGTGGAAACCAAGCAGTTTGTGCCTTCAAGGAAGCCGTCAAATATCGAGAGTTGAATCTGAAGTTCGGTCGGACCGGAGATATGTCTCTGAGTCGGATGATGGAGATTGCCACCAAGTATGCCAATGGTGAAGAGGAGGATCGGCTCCGGAGTGGCAAGCGCAAAACAGTCGTCCACGAAACCGGAGGAGGGAACTCCAGTCGGAAGCAGAAGCGCAAAGCCGAGCCAGCTGCTCCTGGAGAAGCCTTAGCCGTGACTCAAGGAAAGTTCAAGGGGAAACCCAAGGGGCCGTGGAACCCTAAGAAAGTAAAAGATCAAGATGGGAATGATGTGTTGGATTTGCCATGCCACATTCACACAAAGAAATATGAGGAGGGTAATCTCATTTACCCAAAGCATACCACTCGACAGTGTCAGCTCCTAATCTAGCAGTTCCGAGAGAAACAACCCAAAGAGAAGGAAAAAGAGTCAGACAAAGTTGAGGACAAAGAGGAAAGTGACGATGGTTACCCTCACGTCAATTCTACTCTAATGATTTTTGCTGATGTTGAGAGCAAAAGTCGACTGAAAGTCATCAACAGAGAAGTAAACATGGTCGCTCCGACGATGCCCAGTTATTTGAAATGGTCTCAGACTGCCATTACATTCGACCAGTCTAATCACGCGACGCATATAGCCACCCCCGGGAGGCAAGCATTGGTAGTCGACCCAGTCGTCGAAGGCACTCGGTTGACTAGAGTTCTAATGGATGGTGGCAGTGGCCTGAATATTCTATATGCGGAGACGTCGAAAGGAATGGGCATTCCGATGTCCAGACTCAGTGAAAGCAATATGAGTTTCCATGGAGTCATTCCTGGAAAGAAGGCTGAGTCACTCGGCCAGATCGCCCTTGATGTAGTCTTCCGTGATTCCAAGAATTACCACAAAGAAAAATTGACATTTGAAGTTGTGGATTTCCAGAGTGCTTATCACACTATTCTGGGTAGGCCAGCTTATGCACGTTTTATGGCTCGACCATGCTACGTGTATCTCAAGTTGAAAATGCCTGGTCCTAACACTACTAGGGAAAAGCCTAGCAGCAGCGCGGGTTTTAGGCCTATCAGTAGCGCGGGCAGGAGCGCTACTGATAAGGCGCTACAAGTAAAGCTTAGCAGCAGCGCGCCTGGACCCGCGCTGCTGCTAAAATGATCTAGTAGTAGCGCTTCTCAGAGCAGCGCTGCTGGTAATTAGTAGTAGCGCTCCTCCTTGCCCGCGCTACTACTATTATTTAGTATTTTATTTGTTTTTAATTCCATGTTCTATTTCATACACCTTTACACACTTTTTCATACAACAGGAATTTAGAGACTGTTTTTACATCATAATGAGTAGGTGAAACAATCAGGACTAGTTTCAAGTGGATGGACATCCACTTGAAACTAATCATTATTCTTTCACCCAATTATATAATAAATATCATATCATATCATTAAAAACTTATCATCATAATACATCATTGTCATATAACACCTCCTCAAGATCATCGTTTTCATCAATGAGACATCACATAACAAATTGGTCACTAGTCGTAATCACAAGTACTCCTCATCATCAACTCTAACACATTGTATCACATAATAAACATATTGTACCTAATAGGACCTACTACATTCTCTTAGGACCTACTATATTCTCTAAAGTAAAATAGCAAAAAACAAGATAGACCCTGACTCTCCATTATGGAGAATGGAGATTATCCTGTCTCCAATTCTTGCCTTTAAGCAATGTTACTTCCAAGAACCTCCTTGCGAATGTCCAAACATTTTTCCATTCTTTGATTAGCATGTGTTCACGGTTTTAGAAATCCGATATGCACAGTGTGAGATCCAGAGGATGACCTGGCTGTATGTTCGTAACTTCAAGGCGACCATTGTAATACATCGATGAGGCACACAATCCATCGGGATTTTCTGTTGAAAAACATAGTAATAACTTCGTAGTTAGCAATGATGTACTAGTTTTGGAAGTATGCAAAAGATGCACGGATGTCGTAATAGTAAAAAATCTTACCAGGGTATCTCCGTAGAAGTTATCGTGGTTCAACACGTGCACTAGTGGCACGTATTCACCATAATTTGGAGGAGTTCGATAATAGGTATTGTAATTCTCAAAGAAAGTACAATAAGCAATCAGATGACTTTTCTCCTTATAAGTTAATTCAGAGCCATCAGTGTAGTGGGTTTTGTCTACCATCTTCTGCACATTCTTTGAAGATTCAAAATAAGCTGTCAATGGAAATAAGCTGTCAACTTTTTTGAAATAAACAATATAAATTAGTTAATAACTATGTTTGAGAAACTCACATTGCGGTAGAATCGAGCGTGTCAACAAGGACCCAAATGTCCATATTGTCTTGCTCGATGTCAGGATCACCAAGATCCATGGTGACAATCATACCCTCATAAAAACCATACATTTTGCAAAGTGCTTCCCAATTTTGGCAACAAAATGGGTTACGCTCTGAGCATTGTACAGATTTACTTCAAAATCCATATCATGATGGGTCCTTAGGTGTATTTTCTTTGTTTCAAAATTTTCATGGTCTTCAAAACCCATCCTCTCCAAGACATAGCGTCTTGCATGGCATGGGATAAGCTAGTCGAATTGTAAAAGATGAAAATTAGACGTTGAAATAGTTGAAGTCATGCTTAATTACGAGAAAAAACTCTTGTCGTTGTTGCTTACCGTTTCAACATCGAAGGTCTCCTCGAGCTTAATGCTGAAGCGCCGATCTTCGCCCAGCTCAACGAACTCGTCGCACATACCTCGATCGTCGTGGCACCAGCTGCACTCCCGGAGACTGTGCGTTGTCCGAGTACGACATTTCCTACGTTCATAATTCAAAGATTAAACGTGTACAATTAAATATATGTACTAAAAAACATAGGCCTGAAAAATCCGGCATGACCTTTGCTAAAAAAGGACATATCGAGCGCCTGAAATTTGCCGGAACGGAAATTAATCAACACTCAGGAAAAACATAGGCCACTCGGGGGTGTAAACTGAACATGAACGGCCACTTGGCAACCACTATCCTATTTGAGCAACAAAAGATATACATGGATATTTGGCTGGTCTCACCTCGATGGGGGTCGGTGACGGGGACGACGGCGGGGATGATGGAGGGGCTCCTTGATTTCTGCAAAAGCAAAAACCGTATTAGTTATCACTAATACATCCCGAATAATTGCTTAAACTAAAAAATAACAACAAATATGACATGTTCAACTAGTTTATTAATTCAACTAGTTCTTACTAAATATAAACTTACTATAAATAGAATATGTGGTTCAACTAGTTATATTAATTATCTTACTAAAAACTAGTTCTTTCTAAAAATAAAGTAGTTCAACTAGTTATATTAATTATCTTACTAAAAATACATTAGTTCTATTAACAACTAGTTCAACTAGTTTATTAATTTACTTACTAAACTAGTTCAACTACAACTAAAATAGTTCAAATACAACTACTATTAATCATACTGCCCTAAATTTTCATACTTCTATTTTATTCAAAACACCTACGATTTGCAAGAACAGAGACAAGGGAGGGAGGGAGGAGAGAGGAGGGGAGCGGGCGGCCGGAGGAGGAGGGAGGGGCGGCAGCGGAGGGAGGAGGGCAGGGTGGGAGGAGGAGGGAGGAGGGCGCGGTGGGAGGAGGAGGCATGAAAGGAGGGAGTACCTCGGTGGCGTCGGACGATGGTGAGGTCGAGAGCGGTGCGGTGAGGTCGAGAGCGGAGGGGGTGGGGGAGGCGGCGGCGACGGTGAGGTCGAGAGCGGCGGCGGGCGGCAACGGTGAGGTTGAGGGCGGCCTCGGGCGGCGGCGGTGAGGGCAGGCTCGGGCTCGGGCGGCGGCGATAGAGGAGTAGGGGAACAGGGGGAGGAGGACTTAGTGAAATTTTGAGCGGGGTTAAGTCGAACTAGCAGTAGCGCACTTTAGGAACCGCGCTATAGCTAATGTAGCTATAGCGCATTTTACGGAAAAACGCCTTTGCTAAGTCTAAGCACGCATAAAATATACATTGTCCATCAATGATCTTTTGTGTACAATCTGAATTGTCAATATGACTCCACTCGGTAGGAAGCTGGAGAGGACTCATATTGCGCCACAAATTCTACACATAGAGTTCAGTGAAGACCAACTGGTTGTGATAGTTTGAAGTAACATATTTAAGGTGGTAAACACCCTGTTCATGAGCGAGGTGGGACTAAACTTGTGCGCTGATCGTAGCGATGGCGATTTTCTTAGAAGCGCTGTTGCTAACTTCTATAGCAGTAGCGCGGTTCACTATTGGGCGCTACTTCTATAACTAGCTGGGTTGCTAGGTCATGGCAATTAGAGGAGTAGCGCCGGTTTTCGTGGGAGCGCTACTGCTACTTTCCTTTCAGCAGCGCATTTTTATATCAAGCGCTGCTGCTAATTAGCAGCAGCGCCTTATTTTAGAGCGCGCTGCTGCTAAGATTCTGTGTATAGGCTTTTCCCTAGTAGTGTAAAGGTGTGATCACTATCACTGGCAATCGAAAGAAGTCAGAAGAGTGCTTCCAGAAAGGCTCGAAGATCGCCGATGCACAGATGGCAGTAGTGGAATTGCAGGAGTATCAGAAAAATGCAGATCTGAGTGATTTGTTGCGAGCTAAGAAGCCTGCCACAGATTCAGCATTTCAGTCGTCTAGCGAAACGAATCCGGTTCATATTCACCCGACGGATCCCAATGCTGCTCGGACTCACATTTCAACAACACTCGACTCCAAATAGGAAGAAGCGCTCATCCAGTTCCTCCGTGAGAACTGGGACATCTTTGCATGGAAACCTTCCGACATGCCTGGTGTTCCCAGGGAGCTGGCTGAGCATCGTCTACGAGTCGACCCAAAAGTGAAACCAGCCAAAGAACATCTTCGACGGTCCGCCGTGCAGAAGAGAAAGGCAATCGGTGAAGAAGTGGCTCGGCTCCTAGTAGCCGAGTTTATCCGAGAGATTTACCACTCCGAGTGGCTAGCTAATGTTGTCATGGTTCCTAAGAAGGACGACACACTTCGCATGTGCATTGACTTCAAGCATATCAATCGGGCCTGCCCGAAAGATCACTTTCGTCTCCCTCGCATCGATCAAATTGTCGATTCGACTGTGGGGTGTGAGCGTTTGTCCTTTTTGGACGCTTATTCGGGATATCATCAGATCCGTCTGTATGGACCCGACGAGATAAAAACAGCTTTCATTACCCCATTTGGGTGCTTCTGTTGTCACCATGCCATTCAGCTTGAAGAACGCTGGAACCACATTCATGCGGATGATTCAGAAGTGTTTACTCACTCAAATCAGTCGGAATGTGGAAGCATACATGGATGATATTGTGGTTAAGTCACGTAAAGGTTCCGACCCTCTTGGCTGACCTTGCTGAAACCTTTGCCAACCTCAGAAGGTATGATATCAAGCTTAATCCATCAAAGTGCACATTCGGAGTCCCAGGCGGAAAATTGCTCGGTTTTCTCGTTTCCGAACGAGGGATCGACGCTAACCCAGAGAAAGTGGGTGCCATACTCCGGATGAAATGCCCCATGTGTGTGCATGATGTCCAGAAGCTTACTGGTTGCTTGGCCGCCCTAAGTCGATTCATTTCTTGCCTCGGTGAAAAGGCATTGCCTCTTTACCGACTGATGAAGAAGTCAGATAAGTTCGAGTGGACTCCTAAAGCTGACGCAGCATTCGCAGAGCTAAAAGCCCTTCTTTCCACCCAGCCGGTGCTTGCTGCCCCAATCAGCAAAGAGCCTTTACTTCTTTACATTGCAGCCACTGGACAAGTCGTCAAGACAAGATTTACGGTCGGCCGGGAAGAAGAAGGAAAAGACTATAAAGTTCAGTGCCCAGTATATTATGTTTCTGAAGTTTTGACTCCATCAAAGCAAAGATATCCGCATTATCAGAAGCTTGTTTATGGGATTTATATGACCACGAAGAAGGTTGCACATTACTTCTCTGACCATTCAATTACAGTCGTCAGCGACGCTCCATTGTCAGAGATTCTGCACAACAGAGATGCAACTGGTCGAGTGGTAAAGTGGGCGATTGAACTCCCTCCCTTTGATATCAAGTTTGAGGCAAAGAAAGCTATCAAGTCCCAAGCAATAGCAGATTTCCTCGCCGAGTGGATCGAACAGCAAATACCGACTCAAGTTCACTCGGAGCACTGGACCATGTTTTTTGATGACTCCAAGATGCTAAACGGTTCCGGTGCTGGGGTGGTATTGGTATCCCCCCGACGAGACAAGCTCGGATATGTCCTTCAGATTCACTTTGATTCCTCCAACAACAAAGCAGAATATGAAGCACTCCTTTATGGGTTACGTATGGCCATTTCACTCGGCGTCCGTCGCCTTATGGTCTATGGCGAATCAGATTTGGTAGTCAATCAAGTGATGAAGGAGTGGGACGTCAGAAGCCCAGCCATGACTGGTTACTGTAATGCAGTGAGGAAATTGGAAAAGAAGTTTGAGGGGTTAGAACACCATCATATACCCCGATTGAAAAATCAAGCTGCCGATGATTTGGCAAAGATAGGTTCCAAGAGAGAAGCCATTCCCAGCAATGTGTTTTTGGAACACATTCACACACTGTCAGTTCAAGAAGGTCCTTTCAATGAAGAGCCCTTGCAGCCTAAGAGTGCCACAGATCCGACCAAAGTCGAGGTCCCAGCCGTGGTCGACCTGATCACGGAGGTTTTGGTCATCACTCCCGACTGGACAGTACCGTACATTGCATATATTCTTAGGAAGGAACTCCCAGAAGATGAAGAAGAGGCTCGACAGATTGTTCGTCGATCCAAAGCCTTTACTGTCATAGGAGGGCAATTGTTCAGGGAAGGAGTGACGGGAGTCAGTCAGAAATGCATAACGCCAGAAGAAGGTCGAATGATCCTCAACGACATCCACTCGGGGACCTGTGGTCACCATGCGTCCTCTCGGACCATCCTGGCTAAAGCATACCGAGCTGGGTTTTACTGGCCACGAGCAAATGAAATGGCGAAAGATATAGTCGACAAATGTGAGGGTTGCCAGTTTTACTCTAACATGTCGCACAAACCTGAGTCAGCCCTGAAGACCATTCCACTCATCTGGCCCTTTGTTGTTTGGGGATTGGATATGGTCGGACCGCTGAGAACCGGTAGGAGCGACTTCACTCACGTGCTTGTAGCAGTCGACAAGTTTACCAAATGGATTGAAGCTAAGCCTATCAAGAATCTTGAAGCCAGCACTGCTGTCAGTTTCATCAGAGAATTGACATTCAGATACGGAGTTCCGCACAACATCATTATCGATAACGGGTCAAACTTGATTACGATGAGTTTAGAGCCTTCTGCGCTTCTCAAGGCACACGAGTCGACTATGCTTGATCGCTCACCCCGATGGAATGGACAAGCGAAAAAGAGCAAATGGCCTAATTCTCAAAGGATTTGAAACTCGATCGATGCGTGATCTCAAGCACACAGCAGGCGCCTGGGTTGATGAACTTCCGTCAGTTCTTTGGGGGTCTAAGGACAACTCCCAATCGGCCGACTGGCCGAACTCCATTCTTCTTGGTTTATGGAGCTGAAGCTGTTCTACCGAGTGACTTACTTCACAATGCACCACGAGTCGAGCTCTTCTCTGAAGATGAAGCAGAACAGGCTCGGCAGGACGCAATCGACCTTTTAGAGGAGGAAAGAGAGATGGATTTGATCCGGTCGACCATTTATCAGCAAGACTTGCGTCGATTTGACGCCAGAAACGTGAGGGGTCGAGCCTTTCAAGAGGGAGACTTGGTTCTTCGAGTGGATCAACAGAAACCACACAAGCTCGCCCCTTCTTGGGAAGGTCCCTTCATTGTCACCAGAGTTCTCCACAATGGAGCATACCATCTTTATAATGTTGAGCATCAGAAAGACAAGCCACGAGCTTGGAACGTGGAGCTGCTCCGCCCCTTTTATACTTAAGTACTCACTCGGATGAGATGTAATAAGAAATACCTTTGTAGTTTGCTTATCAAAGACAAGAGCTTTATAATCTTCCTAAACAATATGTTGTTGCTTTCGTTTGCGTTCGAAATCCCCCAGTGGGTAACTTCGCTGCAAATCCGTTTCGCCTAAGTTTGAATAAACCAACCGAGTGATGAGCAAGCCTCTCACTCGGAGGCTTAGCTGCGCATCCGTTTCGCCCAAGTTTTAAAAAAATCCTACCGAGTGATGAGCAAGCCTCTCACTCGGGGGCTTAGCTGCAGTCCAGAACTCGCCTAAGTTTAAAAAAATCCTACCGAATGATGAGCAAGCCTCTCACTCGGGGGTTTAGCTGCAGTCCAAGATGCTACTAAGTTTAAAAATCCTACCGAGTGATGAGCAAGCCTCTCACTCGGGGGCTTAGCTGCAGTCCAGTACTCGCCTAAGTTTAAAAAATCCCACCGAGTGGTGAGCAATCCTCCCACTCGGGGGCTTAGCTGCAGTCTAGTACTCGCCTAAGTTTAAAAATCCTACCGAGTGGTGAGCAATCCTCCCACTCGGGTGCTTAGCTGCAGTCCAGTACTCGCCTAAGTTTAAAAAATCCTACCGAGTGGTGAGCAATCCTCCCACTCGGGGGCTTAGCTGCAGTCCAGTACTCGCCTAAGTTTAGAAAATGCTACCGAGTGGTGAGCAATCCTCCCACTCGGGGGCTTAGCTGCAGTCCAGTACTCGCCTAAGTTTAGAAAATCCTACCGAGTGGTGAGCAATCCTCCCGCTCGGAGGCTTAGCTGCAGTCTTATACTCGCCTAAGTTCGAAACATATCCCTATCCGCAAGGACGATGAGGTGCAGGTCGACTGCAACCTTCTCCTTGGGCCATATACAACCGCTCGTGATTATACTATAATCATAGTATGAGCAGTTTTTTGGAATTGTCATTTTGGGCGGAACAGATCTACTAATTCTTTTATTCCAGTTAGTAAGAGGGATCTTGAACTAACAAATAGACCTAGCAGCTAAAAGAGGGTATGCGGAGCTACGCCACAAATACAACGTGCGCTACATCCCTATCCGCAAGAACGACGAGGTGCAGGTCGACTGCAACCTTCTCCTTCGGAGCTACGCCACAAATACAATGTGCGCTCCATCCCTATCCGCAAGGACGACGAGGTGCAGGTCGACTGCAACCTTCTCCTTCGGAGCTACGCCACAAATACAACATGCACTCCATCCTTGTCTGCAAGGACGATGAGGTGCAGGTCGATTGAAATCTCCACTTTAGAGCTGCATCTCAGGCACAAAGGTCATTCCAAGTGTAGAACAAATTCCAAAAGCAATCGCAAGCATATCCTGAGATAAATCAAGTCCAGACGAACCCTAAAAGTTCAAGACCGCAGAATTACTCAGGCACTCAGCCCAAAAGAGTTTAACGGTTACAAAAACCACTTGGCATCCCGAGGAAAATTTAAGGTGGAGCATAAAAGTTTGTTCACTTCGCAGGAGGAGGGCTGGCAGGCTCGACGAATTCATCCAGGTTAATGCCATCAGCAATCCGAGTGGCGGTAGCAATGAAAGTCTCCATGAAGGATTGGAAGTCATGCTTCTTGGTATTGGCAACCTTGATCGCCGCTTGACTTCTCTTCTCGTGCCTCCTTGCAATGGACACGAACCAAAGATGAGCCACATTAGCACCGCACCGGCGTAAGACTTTTCCACTCCTGCACTCGACCTGGGATCTCGTTAAGTCGAGTCATCAGAGACTCGAGGTCATTCGAGAGCGTTGCCCTTGGCCAGAGTTCCGTGTCGATCCGGGACATTGCCACCTTCAGTCGAGCAAGGTAGTTAACAACACCGTCGATGCGGGATTCCAGTCGAAGCAAGTTCGAAATCTCGGCAAAAATCTGCATGCACAATCCAAGGATGAGTCAATAGTCATATGCCGAGTCGACGAAGATAAACCAGTCGGAACAGAATATATACCTTCAAGCTTGACGAACAGCTTCTTGGCAAGACTTTGTCAGATAACTTTCCAGATCATCCCTCCTGCGAGCAATGCCTTCCATCCTCTCGTTCAGATTGACCTTGTCCTTCTTCAAGCGGGTTACTTCCTTGTTGGCTTCGTCCAGGGTGGATTTTATCTTGGCGTTTTCTTCCTCCAATTGGCCGACTGAAGCCAGCTTTTGTTCAGCCAAAGCAGTTTTGTCGTCAGCCTTCTTCTGCACGGTAGCCAGATCTTGATCCTTTTTGGCCAGAGCCTGGTTCAGTTTCTCTGAAAAGAAATAATGATTGATTCAGAAAGAGCAGAATGAAATCCAGATTGAAGACAAACCAGTCGACAAGTCTTTCTTACCATTGGCATCATCCTTGGCTTTCTGTAGTTCTATCTTGACCAACTCTAGGTCAAGGTTGAGTTGAACCTGCTGTTTCTCCAAGTCAGCAAAGCGAGCTCCAAGATCACAAGATTTCTGCAATCAAGGAATGAGTCAGTCGACTAGATAAAAGATAGGTTATTTCATAGAGGTAAAAGGATAAAGCCAACAAATTCTAAGACTACTGCCGAATCAAACATCCAACAGTAGTCTCGGGGACTACACCCAGTGGGTGCACTTAGCGTGCCCCCACTGATTCAGTTTACACTCGACAAGGCCTTTTTTCAGCGCGAGTGCAAAAAAAGAGGGAGAGACAGCAGCAAACAGATTCTTCAGACCATAGTCGACTGCCAGCAGTCGACCACGGTCGCGGGGACTACACCCAGTGGGTACACTCAGCGTGCCCCCACTGGTTCAAAAATCCACTCGACATGACCTGCTCAGACCAAGTGAAGAAATTCAAAATTCAAGACTACGATCATTGCCCATGATCCACCATAGTCTCGGGGACTACACCCAGTGGGTGCACTCAGCGTGCCCCCACTAGTCCAAAAAATTCAATCGACAACAACATCAGATTCAGCTCCAAGTACGAATTTGCTCAGTGAGAAATCGAAACACCCAGTGGGTGTACAGAAGCGAAGATCCTTGGAAAGAGAGTTTTCAGGTACCATATCCTAACAGAACAAGTCAAGAGAGTCAGTCAACAATCTGCCAACCTGAACGTTGCTCTGGAGAGCGGAGCTGGCATCATAAGCAGCCTGGCTGGCCTCCCGCACCATCTTCATCTTCTCCATCATGATGCCTGCTTGGCGTATAGCTTCTTTGGCAGCACCCACTTTGTCTTCTGGGACGTGATGTGTAACAAAAACTGAAGGTGGATCGGCAGGAGCATGCGCGGCTGACGCAGAAGGTCGAGCACTCGACAGCGTTATGGTGAAAGAAACGGAAGTCCGATTGGCGTCGCCGGCGTCCTGAACTGCCGGTTCCGCCACTGGCGTCGACTGAGGTGTCTTGCAAGCGGACATTTTCCTGTTTCTTCTCCCCAAGGGCCTCTGCGGCTCGTCATCATCATCGTCAGGGAGGTCAATAACATTGGGAGCTACAAAAGTTCAGTTGCCAACATTTCATCACCCGATCGGATATATCATAGTTCAGTCGACAAAAAAAATGATAGAATGACAAAGATTGTACCCGGATTGGAGGTGACCGCGTCTTCCATTTCCTCATCCTCATTTCTGTAAGCTGAAGTCCCAGAGGTAGCGGCACTGCCAGTTTCAAGGTTCATTCGATCAAACCAAAGGAAAGATAAACATCGTAGAGCGTCGAGTAAAAGCGAAAGAAGAACACTCATGCAGAGGCAACAAGAATGTCAATCTTGATTTTTGGCAGCGCCTTCCGAGTCTTCTACGTGACGACCTTGGTCTGCTTTGGGGGCCTTCTCAGTTGGTGCTGGAGAGGATGTCCGAGGACGCTTTGACGATTGCCCAGTCGGAACGATCGCCTTGTCATGGGCGCTCGCTGGATCTTGAGCAAGCTTGGATCACCTTTCCTGCGGGGAGAGCCGACCTCTTCTTCGTCACTCGAGTCGTCGCTCTCCCCGTCTCCCTCTCCGTCAGAATGCCATTCGCCGCTTTCGCCTCCGCTTGCCTCGCCCTCCGGATCCTGCTCCTGCTCTCCGTTGGGCATCGAGTACATTTCGGTAAGAATCTGGAAGAAAACAAGTAGGACAAAGTCAGTCGGTAGAGCATAAACAACTGTGCAAATAAATCAAGATTACAGTCGATAATTCAGAATTGGACCTTGTCTGGTTCGTAAGATTGGTCGAGATGAGGAATTCTCCTGGCTCCCCTGGTGTTGTCTTTGTTTCCTGTGATACTCATCAGCCACCCCTCCAACGTGGTCTCGTTGACCTCCTCCGGATGGGTCCGGTTGGTGTCATCAGTGCCCGAATACATCCACATCGGGTGGTCACGAGCTTGAAGTGGTTGGATGCGTCGTCGAAGGAAAACCTCCAGCAAATCCATACCAGTCACCCCATCGCGGACAAGTTGAACTACTCGATCGACCAGCACCTTGACTTGTGCCTTCTCCTCCGGGATCACCTTCAAAGGGGAGGGTTTCCCCACTCGGGCCAAAGAAAAAGGGGGAAGTCCAGTCGACTGCCCTGGAGTCGGCTGGTCTTTGCAGTAGAACCAGGTCGACTGCCACCCACAGACCGAGTCGGGAAGAACCATGGCTGGAAAAGAACTTTTGCTCGTCATCTGAATCCCAAGGCCCCCGCACATTTGGATCACATGCGTCCTTTCATCGCTCGGATTTTCCTTTTTGACCGACTGGGAGCGGCATGTGAAGATGTGCTTGAAGAGGCCCCAGTGGGGTCGGCAGCCCAAGAAATTCTCACACAAAGACACGAAGGCAGCAAGGTACACAATGGTGTTTGGGGTGAAATGGTGGAGTTGCGCCTCGAAAAAATTCAAGAAACCTCGGAAGAAAGGGTGAGGAGGCAAGGAGAACCCGCGGTCAATGTGAGTGGCGAGGAGGACGCACTCACACTCACGCGGTTGCGGCTCGGTCTTGTTCCCCAGGAGCCGCGCCGATTCATGGGGAATCAATCCCCCTTCGACCAGGTCATCGATGTCGTCCTGGCGGATCGCTGAGCGAATCCAGTCGCCCTGGATCCAGCCTGGCGGCAGGCCAGATCTCGAGGAAGATCCGCCCTGGCTGGACTTCTTCCCCTTCGCCTTCGCCGTCGCCTTCTTCACGCGCTCGAGAGCCACCATCTTCTCTTTCCCCATCGCCGTAGATGGATCTTGAACAGAACGGCGGCACTAGGACGAAAGCAAGCGCAGCGGAGAACTCTGAGGAAGAAGAAGAAAAATGAGAGCGCACTGTTCAAAAGCCCTGGCCCGACGCCTTATATGAGGTTACTTCCGAGTGACTGACTGGTAGGCCCAGGCAATCTTATCTAATCCCGCAACAGTCGCGCGCGCGATATGTGGCAAAAAAGGCGGCATGGAAATCGAGGCGGCCCTGCCTAATCCAGCCCGATTACTGCGGCCACCTCCGCCCCGCGCGCTTCCCGAAATTCGAATCCCGCGAAATCCACGGACAGCAGAACAACTTGTCAGACAGAAGATCTCCTCCACATCATCACTCCGAGCTCTTCCAGTAAAAGTTCACTCGACAAAAACTAGGAATGGATCAAGGCGACTGAAAAAGAAGTTGGTATCGTCACCTCGGTTCATTGATCCAGAACAAGATATACTCGTAGCACGAAAAACAAGTCGGGAGTGTTCTCAACTCCTTCCCCACTCAAACCCTGATCCATTCGGGGGCTAATGATGAAGCTATGTACTCCCTCCGTCTAGGTGAGTAAGTCATCTTACGAAATCCAGATTTTCCCAAAATCATAAGGCGTGTAACATTGAATTCTCCTCGATCCCCTCCCCTCCCGTTCACGAGCGCTCTCTTTCCTCCTCGTTTCCCTCCGCTGCCTCGTTCTCCTCCCCGTGGAAACCCCTCTCCTCTCGTTTTCCTCTTCTCAAGTGTGAAAACAAAGCTACATGCCATGCATGAGGTTCTCTCCCTTCTTTATAAGCCATGGCAGGAGGCTGTTCGGGGTAGGAGAGAAAAAGGAGGTTGTTCACCATGGAAGGGGAAGGTCTCCAGATTGGTTCGATGGAGATGAGGGAGGATGCGGGCGCCATGGTAGCTGAGTAGGAGACCGGCGCCATGGAGAAGATCTGCACCAAGGGGAAGGGCGCCATGGAGGAGAAGATTGGCGCCATGGAGAAGAAGATGGGCACCATGGAGGATCAAATCGTGAAGGAGGAGGGCGTCCAGCAGCAAATGGGCATGAAGGAGGAGGGCATCCAGCAGCAGATGGGCATGAAGGAGGATGGCGTCCAGCAGCAGATGGGCATGAAGGAGGAGGGCATCCAGCAGCAGATGGGCACCATGGAGAAGAAGATGAGCACGAACACCAACCACCAGCGCATCTGGTGGCGGCGACCAGCTTCCTCCATTCTCCCCACCACTGCGGCCTACGTCCTCTCCACCATGGCCTGCTCCATCCTCTCCATCCTCCACTATTTCCTCTCTTTGGTGGTGGCTCGTTGAGATCGAACGTCGCCATTGTGGGAGGAGGAAGATGAATGCGAGATGTTGCAAACCCAGCCATCTGGTAGCCTATTTATAGATGTATTTCACAGTTTCGCGCCGTTCATCTAAAACCAAAAATTTGGAGCTAAAAGAGGCGTCGGGAGGAAGAAGATTAGCGGGAGGCAGATTTGGGCTGAAAATTTTCGCCCAAAGGAGGCGTGTGGAGGAAGAAGATGCGCGCGGAGGAAGAGGAGGCGCCCTTGACGAGAAGGACCACTTTGCATGCAGTGCGGCTATGCGTTGATTAGGAAGAGATTGAAGACGTTTTTGCATGCAATCACGTACGTGGGCCTGCATGGAGAGCTGAAAAGGCATGCGAGTAAATGCTGATTTTGCTTCCCTTTGTCCGGTGTTGTGATTGGAAGTTTAGCTCATCCCGGTGCTCCTGAACGCCCAATATAAAGCCGCCTAGGTCGCGCTGCAGCTCCCGAGGGAGTACCTAGGGTAGGGTCATGGACCTGTCCAAGATACCCTCCCCAAGGACATCTCTCAAAAAACCAGAAGCATTTGAAGAAGAATCATCATCCACTCAACCATGAAGCTATGTTCCACTCGACAGTCTTGAAGTCACTCGACCGTGAAGACTATCACTCGACTACCAGAAGATCTAGAGCCACTCTGCACTGCAACGGTCGGGAATTAATTCATAGCTTCAATGGTCATTATGTATCTTTATTGCTAGCGTTACTAGTAACGCCCCTCTCTTGATGTACATTTAACCCTGTGTAATGGAGGGGAGTGGGGGTCCTGGCGCACTCTATATAAGCCACCCCCTCCTCCGGGAAAAGGGTTCACACCCCCTGTAACTCACACAAATATAATCCAGTCAACCGCCTCCGGGCTCCGAGACGTAGGGCTGTTACTTCCTCCGAGAAGGGCCTGAACTCGTAAAACTTGCGTGTACAACTCCTCCATAGCTAAGATCTTGCCTCTACATCACCTACCCCCTATTCTACTGTCAGACTTAGAACCACGACACCCGACGGCCCTGATTGTCAGGGTCTGCCGATCTCCCATGGTCCTCAGAGATGCAATCAAACACAGTCGTCGCCTTGTGCCGAGTATCGCGAACAAACGCATCATGCCCCCCATGTCTGTCAACCTCACCTTTAGCAACCCACGTCTGCCTTGGACCTCTTTTCCTGCTCTCAAAGTCCAACCTTTCCCGGCAAGATGCATTATGAAAACCACCCTGCTCCTGCCTTGGCCTCCTGATGTAGTAACCTTTCGTCTCCCATGCATAGTGGGCTCACTCGTTGGGCCGTGCCTCATCGGCCCATATTCATGGCACCCCCCAGACAAGCTACCAACATCATCTTTCCCCTTTTGATCCCAAGGCACATCAGGGGACCATCGGCCCTCCTTATGCATGTTCCTGTCCATCAGCGTGTCCCTCATGTCACGCTCTCTGTGCTGCTCCAGATTATGCAGACGTCCTTCGCTTGCGATCCTCTTGTGGCTCCATGATACGTCCCTGGACTCATCACCTCATGATCTCCAAACCTAATTTGTCCGCCAGTGCGGTTTTCGGTGGATCCAGAGAAATCCGAGGAAAGGTTTCTTTTTGTGGGAAGATCTCTCACACACCCAACATCCATCCGCTGTTTCAGTCTCCCACCATCGCCAAACTGCGAGTTGCTCTGACTATTGTTGCTACCTGACCCAGCCCCAGCAGCACCTTCCGTTGCCCCCGAAGAAGCCTGCAACCATTCGCCCCACTGCGAGGAGGAATCAACAGGTGGGACACATCCACCTTGCCCGTGTACCGACCTCCCATAGTCAAAACAGAAATGTGGAACTTTCTCATAGCTGAAATCAAACCAAGTGCCCACCACATCATCCTTAGATTTCTTCAGATAGAAACCTCCAACCAAAGGTTCATGCCCGTCAATCTTAGCCCGCACTCTTAACTGATTTCCTCTGGCGAAGCCATATGAGTCTACATCAACCTTCACCACCTCTCCCAACCAGTTACCCAAAGCTTTCCCGAACCCCTCTGTCTGTTTATCCGGTGGTAAATCGACAATACGAACCCAGATATCCACCGTATCAAAAATCATCTCAGAGGGCCTTGTCTTCCCCTCATACTCCTTTAAGATTAACACAATGAAATCATACTGCCAAGGACCGTTGTTCAATGCATGCTTATAATCCCCTGCACTTCCAAAATGCACAACGAATATATTTGATCTCATATCTCTAAATTGTGCCTCACGATGCAAACCCCACACTCCCTGCATTGTTCTTTCCAGAGCCATCTTATTGAACAGACGGGATGAGCATACCTTTCCAACCGCCGACCATCTCGAGCTCTTCCGCATCGTTGCCTCCCGACCTTCAAAGATGAAGCCCTCCGCCTCCTTATACATCAGCACCATCCAGCCCATCTTCGCGGACAAACTCGACGCCGGGTCAGGGTTTTGCTCTTGACAGGGGATCTAGACGACCCCCGACTAGCAGATCCAGTCCCGCGCCTCGCCGGGGTAGACACAGTTCCCGTAGCACGCACCGTCACCGTCAACATTGGCCGCGCTGCCGAAGACATCCCAGCGGCCGCAGGAGAGGTCACCTTATCCCGCGACTCCCTTGCCATCTTGCCATCCTTAGACCCCGCCATGAACATCGTCCGCAGCGGAGAGAAGCACACCAAGCCCGCGACCCAGAGAGCGCCGTCGCCCTCCCAACCGCCGCTAGAATCAACCATCCCCGCAAAGCCGGAACCCTAACCCTAGCATAGGATGCACGATCGCCTCGCGATCGCCTACTACCGCCTTAGTGTTCCTCCCGGTGATGTTTTACCAACGGCACTAGCCCTTGGTGAAAGATGACGTTTGCCGTGCAGTTCGAGACTTTCTGGCCAGGGTAGCTGCCCCAGATGTGTTTAATGCAACGGTCATTGTGATGATCCCCAAAGTTAATTCACCGGAGTTACTTTCCCAGTTTAGACCTATCAGCCTCTGTAATGTTCTATATAAGATTGCCTCGAAGGTGCTTGCAAATAGGTGATCTTGCCAGTTCTTATCTCCGAGGAGCAGAGAGCTTTTGTTCCAGATCGATTGATCACAAATAATGTATTGGTGGCATATGAGTGTGTGCATGCAATCAGAACGAGAAAGCGGAAGAAGCCTCTTTGTGCGGTCAAGCTTGACATGATGAAGGTGTATGACAAGGTGGAATGGATCTTCTTGGAGCTGATGTTGGAGCGATTTGGGTTTGCTCAGGCCTGGATATCCATGATTATGAGATGTGTTACCTCTGCCAATTTTGTGGTAAACTATATGGAGGCATTTCCAGAAGGTTCAACCCATCTCGAGGGCTTCACCAAGGGGACCCGTTGTCTCCTTACCTCTTTCTCTTCTGTGCGGAAGGTTTTTCTGCGTTGCTGAAAAGGGCCAAGCTGAGAATTCTTTGAAGGGGGTATCCTTTGGGGGCACTGGCCCTCAGGTTACCCACATGCTATTTGCCGATGACAACATCGTCTTCTTGTAGGGAACCGAGGAAAACCTTGCTGCTTTAAAGGATATTTTGGTTTCTTATGAGGAGGCTTCGGGGCAGAAAGTGAATATGCAGAAATCCTCAATCTTCTTCGGCAAGGGGTGTCGGCAGGAGCAGAAAGCCTCTCTCAGAGAAACTATTGGGATCCAATCTGAAGCTCTGAATGAGAGGTATCTGGGCCTCCCAACAATGGTAGGCAAATCCAAGGATGGTGTGTTCAAGTATGTGGCGGAGAGCTCGAAGAAGAAAGTCACTGGATGGAAAGGCCAAGGGATTTCTAAGAAAGCTCGCGAAGTTTTGGTGAAGTCTGGGCTGCAATCTGTCCATACGTTCACTATGAGTTGCTTCCACCTCACAAAGAAAATGTGCCAGAACCTGACATCTATCTCGTCTAAATTCTGGTGGGGGCAATCAACGGAGAACGGAAGGTTCATTGGGTGGCCTGGTACAAAATGTGCCAAGCAAAGAGCGCGGGTGGGCTGCGTTTTAGAGACCCTGAAGCTTTTAATCAGGCACTCCTGGCCAAGAAGGCATGGAGAATTTTGAAAGCCCCGAAATCACTTTGTGCTCATGTTTTAAAGGCAAGATACTTCTTTGATGGTGGAATCATGAATGCCTCTTGCCCCGCTGGAGGATCATACACTTTTCGCAGTATCATACATGGCCGCGACCTCCTTCGTGCGGGGCTTGTCTGGAGGATTGGTGATGGCACGCGTGTTAATATTCATCATGACCATTGGATCCCTAGAAATGGCTGTCTGACACCACTGGGTGCAGATTTTGTCCCGGGCATAACTAAAGTTTGCCATCTCATGGACCAGTCCGGCTCTAGGTGGGATCATCAGAAGGTTGACGCCATGTTTACTCTGGAGGATGCTCATGATATAAAGCAGATCACGCTGGGCGGATCTGGGGTTGATGACTGCCTTGCCTGGAATTACACAAAATCTGGTCAGTTCAACGTGCGGTCTGCTTATCACCTGTGCATGGCCGTGAAGAAGGCTAGGGCGGGTCGAGCGGAGTCTTCCTCCTCTATCTGTGATCATAAGAGTTGGATGGCTTTGTGGGACACTTGTGCACCGGGGAAAGCCATGATTCATATGTGGAGGGTGCTGAAGAACGGGCTAGCCGTCGGCCATGAACTGCAACGAAGATGCATTAAGGCTGGTGTGTTCTGCCTAGCTTGTGGACGCGAGGAAACTTTACTTCACAGGTTTTGGAGCTGCCCCCATTCAGCGTTGTTTTGGAAGATAATGCGCTCGGAAAAGGAAATTGTGGTGGCGAACCCACCATGCCATATTGATTCCCAAAGTGCGTTAGCTAGGTGGCTTGACTGGTTTGCTGAAGCCCGTGATGATGAAAGAGCAGTTATGATTCAAGCGGTGTATGGGCTGTGGCTAGCACAGAATGAAGCAAGAGACAGGAGGAGGATTGAAGACCCTCGCGATATTGCGGGACGTGGGGTGGCTCTCACCGTGGAATGGAGGGGCATCCATGGACAGGCTCCTCGTACCGCTGAACCGCGAGTGCGAGCTTGCTGGCAAGCACCTGCTGCGGGTTGGATCAAAGCTAACGCTGATGGGGCCATGTCAAAGCCAAGGGAGAAGGGTGGGGCAGGAGTCATGCTTCGAGATCATAACGGGGGCTTTCTGGCAGCTGCATGCCACTCCTTTACTCATGCTTCCAGCGCAGAGAGATGGAGGCCCAAGCCTGCAAAAGAGCTATCCAGGTTGCGGCAGAGATCAATGTGGAGCGCCTTCATTTGGAGCTAGATAATGTTGTTGTCGTTAAAGCCATCAACAGTGGAGATCGAGACCTCTCCCTGATCGGGCAGCTGGTGCAGGAGATAAAGGATTCGCTTCAGGTGTTCGCTGAGGTGAAGGTTACTTGGATTGGTCGTGATGCCAATAGAGCCGCTGATAAATTATCTAAATTAGGTTTAGGTAATAATTTATGTAAGGTCTGGTTTGCTGTACCTCCAGAACACATTCTGGAGTTTATTTCCGACGATATTCCTAGCTTCGGGTGAATAAAGCGGCGGCATTGATCCTAAAAAAAATCACGGTGCAAGTTAGTTTCTTGAGGAGGGCCACTTTTTGCGGAGATTTTTTTGTGCTATAAATAAAATTTGCTGCGCTGCATATTCGTGGGCCAGCCCACCAGGCACTGCTGTGAGTGCCTATTGCCTTCGATGGCCCTAAAGGCGCGGAATAGGAGGTCTCATGAGGACCTATTTCTTGCCTCTGGCGCTCGCTGTTGAGTCGTTCTAGTGGGCCAGCTCTGTGAAGCGGTTTGGGAAGGTTGCGAGCATTAGTTTCGTGGAACCTTTCCCTGGACAAAAGAAGCTCTGTGAAGCGGTTTGGGAAGGTTCTGAGCATTAGTTTCATGGTTCCGAAATGGGCCGGTACATTAGCGCACGCTTAAAACAAGAGATATAGAGAAAGGGGGGGGAGGGGGGCGAAATGGACTGGCACATTAGCGCACACTTAAAACAAGAGAAATAGAGAACATGGGGTCTAGCTAGGGATCGAACCCATACTGGCTGCTAGATAGAGCTGTTGGCCGTTGCGCCACTATCAGGTTCGTGGTAGAAAAGAAGGCGCCACCTACTTAAGGGAATCGAGTCTTTTTTCCACAGGTTATTTCCTTTTTTTATTTTCCTATTTTCATGTGGGTTAGGTTCACCTTTTCTATAATTAAATATATTTTATTTTAAATTGTCCAATTCTTGTTGGTATTTTTGTTTTTCATTTATTACGTCTGATCAGGCAGGAATTGAATTGTTGTTAGTTCAAAATTTCATGCCATGGTGTAGCACATTATGTTGCTAGGCCTCTGTTTCAAAAAAATAAACATTATGTTTCTTGGCCACATATCCCACAAAACAGAGACCATCCATGTGAGTTATTTTGGAAATCATGGCAATAATAATTATAATAATAATAAAATTGTAGTTCTCCTAAGATTCCCACTGACTTATCTTGGTTTGCCTATGGATGAACTAATTGGTAATGCAATGGGTATGTATTCATGGTTATATATTTGTGGTTCAGTGTTGAAGATGCCCTAAATGAGCAAATATAGAGCTTTTGAAACATCTACTTAACATGTCACGAATCTCTTACACAAACAATATAATGATGTTTTAAGTCTGAAGTCAATCTGGTATTTAATATAATTCTAGATTTCTAACATAGCAATTCATTTAATTGCGTCTAAGGTTCCCAAAGAACAATGACTTAATTCCAGCTTGCGGCCACAACTTAATCGACTGCAAGTACATGATCATGGATTCCATACTTTGCATGCAAACTTTATTAATATTTCATTTAACATCCAAGTAGTATTTTGTGTTCCATTTGTACCTACCCTCTGATATTATTCCTACATTTTTTACCCTGTTCTGCAAATGAAGTAACTAAAAGCAAACCAGTGACTATTTTCGATGACTAGGGATGAAAACGGAGCGGAAACGGACGGAACTGGGTGCTACCATAGTTGTTTTCATATTTTTTTGCAGAAGCGGAAACGAATACAGAAACCTCAAAAATGAATACGGAAACAGATAGTACCAGAAACGGACACGGAGCGAATACAAAGCGGACACGGAAATAGAAGTGTGTTGACCGGAACTTAAAAAATCCTTGAATCATAGATAAATACACACAAAACACAAACAAATTTAATGAATTGTTAACAAGGCTACAAAATAATATCATTATGTTAGCAACTTAGCATAGTATTGTAGTAGTACTGGACAATTGAGTATAGGGTCAAGCTGAGTATATGTGTGGTAGTAGAAGTTGGGCTCAAATGATCCATTCAACTCATTGTATAATTGTGTGTTGTTTGGTGGTTGGACTACAAAACAGCCATAGGTCCATAGTAAAACAGGAAATTCCATATTCATGGAAACGAAAAGTTCCGTTTCCACGCCTGTTCCACCGGAAAACACCGTTCTGTTTTTGTTTCTGTTTCCACATAAAAAAATTCCACTTCCACTTCAATTTTGCAAATTTCCGTTTTCGTTTTTGTATTTCCTCTCCGTTTCCATTTTTCCTCCGGAAAAATGGAAAGTTTTCACTCCATTTTCATCCCTATCGATGACAGTAAAAAGTAAACCAATTGCTATATATGTTAGAGTCAACAAATTCTATTGCACAATGTACTAGAGTATATCAACATCTTACATTTGTGTTGTCGCGTGGAAGTTTACTTTTTGCTCATCCAGTAGATTACCTTTCTATAAATCATGTGGTCCATTTTCAGCTATGGTAGTAAAGAAAATGAACTACATAGCAGAAAATACCATGTTGTTTCATTAAATATTAATTCACAGTGTGTGTAATGCAAATATAGTGAATGATGATTTTCAGGTACATAAATTTGTCAGATTGCCTATCCCTCCACAGTCATGCAATAAGGTATTTCCTTTCTTATTGCATTTGTCGGTTCATTTCTAAGATGGTAATGCACATATTGCGGAATGTTTCTTTTGCGGATTAAAAAACAGAAAAAAGCTAGATGGGCAGGCCGAACGCTGAAGGGGGGGTGGGGGGGGGGGGATAGGCAATATCAGAGGGTAGGTACAAATGGAACACAGTAATAATCGAGTTGCCCATCTGTAAAATACACAGTAATGAGCGCCTGAAGTGCCAAGTAGGAAATGCCCCTCACACACGGGAAATTCCTTTTCTCCTGTTTGTGCTACGTGTGTTAGCCCATGCATGTATAGACCCATGCATTCAGCTGACATGTCTTTTCCTATTCCTCTATTTGTCTATGCACCTTGTGCATACATATAAAATAATTATTTAATAATTACATAATTTCACTAAATCATCCACATGTCACATTAATCGGGTTACCCATCAGGCAACCCATGTGTGTAGGCATATACCCATACACTACCCACTACTAATTGGGTTGCCCATGGGTCGTACCCATGGGTACACATAGAGACCCATACCCCATTCGGGTCGGGTGCCCATGGATGCGAGTACCCATGGGTCAAAATTCTAGGCTGGTGTGGGCCTCTGGTTCAACTTAACGGGTAGAATGGCTCAGTGGCTGAGCTACCCGGTAGAATGAGGGGAGACTTGTATGAGATCTCACATCAGGTTAGATCAACCCTAAAAAATTATATTTAGACATTTCAAAAAATAATCTGAAATTATTTGGCAACATCCATATGGGGTATGTCTACTACAAAAAAATCAGCACAAAACTTGATGTATATTCAGATGAAAAAAAGACAAATTCAAATATGAAAAGTGGCAACTTTGGGTGAATATTACTTTGGCACTATTCACTCACGTCCAATTTAATTTCTCTTTTTTGTTTCTACTAATATAGGTAGAATTAGGAGCTGGAACTTTTTGAGGTTGAACATCAACCATTGATGTGTGTGTACAAAAATATTTGAGAATGCTTGAACATGTGGGATCTCACACAAGTCCTCCCCGGTAGAATGTATATAATGTTATGGTCGCACCACTTATTCGAGGGCCCTATGCACCCATATGGTTGCGACTGAGTGGATTATGGTGTGAAATCCAGTTCAATACTTTTCAGTTATGCTGATTATTACATCAAACTATAGCAAAAGGTAAGAATGAATTAGCCACCCATCTGAATGTGACCTAATGGTGTCTGTACATTACCAACGACGATATCCTTTATGGTTGACACACTGTCACATTAATGCGTGGCCGAGCCAGAAACTCAATATAGAGGGGGCAAAACATGTAATATAATGTTAGAGGGGGCCAAATTACCTAAATCCAGCTAATTTTGTTTGACCAATGAAGGATTATAAGCAAATATAGTTGTATTTTTGAAAGCATAGGGGGGCCTTGGCCAAGGCCCCTGCAAGCTCCCCCTGCCTCCGCCACTGCGTGGCTGTTGAAGTGTGACAACGGGGCCGCGTTATTGAGGATCGCGCCCAGCTTGTGTGGTAATGTGGATGCGATGTACGGACTACTAGAACATAATGGCGCGCGTTGCCGCGCTCATCCCTCAACAGTCATTTGTGGTTTAGTTCGATGCATATCATTCACATTTCTGAATGAATTATTAGTAGTACTAATCATGCATAGCTTGATCCAAAAAGCAGTAGGTATACACGTGAGCTTAATTGCCTGACCTTCCATGCCGATTCTGGGTACTTGAAGTAGCGTTAATGGCCAAGTTGCTCAGAAAGGCCCTTGATCAAGCATACCCTGGCCTGGAGGCAACTAACATGCATCGATTCTTTTTCCTCAGAAACTGCACAGAATGTATTATTTCTACATATCCAACATCGCATGAAGTAAATAATTAAGATTTGCTTGATTATCAACTGGCCATGAAGCAACCTTAGAAAATTACTAATAGCACTAATAAAAATGCCTCTCGATAGCCCATAATTCAATACTTTGGATGACTCTGTATGTACCATAACTAATATGATGATCTGGCAACTGAAATTTTGCTTAGCAATGAGAGGCATATATCTGACGTTTGACTACATGTGCACTTGAATTCTTGCTAAAATACTTCAATCTCCTGCGGATGGGGATCCGCTACTTGCAGCTCTTCTCCGGCGGCTGGTTAGGTCTATTGCCCTGCTGATCATTTATCGGCCGGACAAAGTAATCCCCGCCTTCTATCTACATGGGCGTGGGGCAACGGCGGTGGGCTATCATTATCACCCTTACAGTCTTAAAGAGTGATGAGATGAAGAGAAAAACACAGTATAGAAAAAAGAGCGGCATTGAGGCATATAGCATACTTACACGTGCAGAGCTTCCAAGCCCTCCATTAGTTGGGGATCCAAGATTCTTAGATCTGATACAAATCAGCATAAACCAGTTAGCAGTAAATTAGTAAATACAGTCAATATAGCATATTGGGTGGGAAGCAAACAAAGATAATCTCGTTGTTTGGATGCAACCCGGAACCTTGAGATGCCATGTGGTTCAATGAATACAGCACATCGCAAACGAAATTAGGCGGTAGCAATGATAAGCAACCAATACATGTTTAAGATCCGCACGTGAAAACATGGTAGAGGACCAGAAGATTGGGACGGAGGGGACTGTTGAGCAAATAGGCAATTTCTCGATTAAATTAATCCACGAGTAAATCACTAGCATGGCATTGACTAAGTTGATGATGTACTGACTTTGATCTAAACAAGCACGTACTAAGCAAACAGTAGACAAATCTACACATACTGCTAGTACTGCTAATATGAAAATAATCAGGAGCGGGATAAACGAATTATACCCTCCAGTAGGCCATGCAGAGGCCGCGGCTTTGGTGGCAGCAGCGGCGTCCTCGGCGGCCTTCTTGTCGGCTTCAGCTTTCTCGGCGGCGGCACGGTCGGCGTCGGTGGACATGATGATGATGAAGGCGACGCGGACGTAGAGGATGTAGACGATCGGAAGCGAGCAGTCGCGTAATCGCTGCCCAAAAACCTATTCGCCCCTCACCCCGTACAGGAACCAGAAGGGCGTGGTTTCGGAGACCTGCTCTCCCGTCGACCGTGTACGCGGCGGACGGGATGGAGTCACCGGCGGCAGCAGCAGCGGAACGACGGTGGGCGTGCACGTGAGCAGATGTTATCTGTTCGTCGCGGCTAGGGTTAGGAGACACCGCACACTTATATAGGCGCAGCCGCGTGGAGAGACGTGGGCTTGACCCACGTCCGAGTCCGTGACAGCCCACGATCCGACGTCTCAGATCGTGGCCCTGCTGTCAGAACCTCCCCGTTAGTGACTGGCAAAAATAAGCGCATAGGTGTGAGCTCGGCTCGGCTCATTCCCGTAACCCGCGGCGCGTCGTGACGAGGCGAGGCGTGGCGTGGCGAGGCGGGCGGCGGAGGAGGAGTGCACGAGGGTCTCTTCTCTTCTCAAGCTCCAATAGCATGTAGAAGAGAAACCCTTATAAACCACTCCAACTCTCCTTCCACTTCCGGGGTGGGACTAAACTTCCCACCACACCTAGTGCCATATAACCCACATAGGCCCTTAGAGATTTTTCAGAAATTGCAATATGGGCCTAGAGCCCATCTCAGATTTCAGCAATCCCCCACCAGATCTCGAGGGCCCATTGTGTCCTCTGTTCCAAATACTGTTTTGATATACTAGTGTTTCAATGAAGACCATAAGGTTGAGCTTCACCTAGAGCAAGTAGCTACACTCCTTCACAACTGAACAATGGACTAAGCCTTGAATTGTCAGTTTGGCGTAAAGAAGTTTCACCCCATGTCTTACTAGTACTGGGCTGCCGAAGGCTGGCCCCTCGGGTGGAGCATATAAGTCACACTCCTGGCCTATTCATGAGCTTACTAGAGATCACCCCAATCTTATAGACTGTGACTAGCAGTCGGGCTCACATAGGTGTGTTCCTCCAAAGATCGCTCTGTAGGATAGCATCTTGCTTATACATATAAGCCTTGGAACACATTAAGACATTAGTCATCCTTCCATACAGTTTCCGAGAGTATTGCATCTCCAACGGAGTGGGTTAGTAAAGTTACTCTCCTCAGTTCACCACTGGCTTGTTTTCCCAGGTCCTACTTCACGGGATCTCCGATCACATAGGTTGGGTTACCACCATGGCAACTCATGTGGGTCTCATACCCATCTCCCTCGATGCACTATCTATCACTACACGTGATAGCCCTTTCGTAAAGGGATCTGCCAGATTCTTAGCCGTATGGACATAGTCCAACGCTATCACTCCGGAGTTTCTTAATTTTCTGACAGCTTTTAATCTCATTCTTATGTGTTTGTTGGACTTCATGTTGTCCTTTGAACTCTTCACCTTGGTGATGACAGTCTGATTATCACAGTTCATAAGGATAGTCGGAACCGGTTTATCAACCAGTGGCAAGTCCATCAAAAGATCTCGAAGCCATCCTGCTTCAACACCAGAAGTGTCTAATGCTGTTAATTATGCTTCCATTGTCGATCTCGTTAAGATCGTTTGCTTGCAAGACTTTCAGGAAACAGCGCCACCTCCAAGAGTAAACATATACCCAGTTGTGGCCTTCATCTCATCAAAGATCAGAGATCCAATTCGCATCACTATACCCTTCAAGTACCGACGGGTCTCCGGTATAGTGAAGTCCATAATTCATAGTACCTTTCAGATAGCGCATAACTCTTTCAACAGCATGCCAATGTACATCACCCGGTTTGGAAACAAATCGGCTCAGTTTGCTCACAGCAAACGCGATGTCAGGCCTCGTTGCGCTCGCTAGGTACATCAGTGAACCAATGATTTGAGAATATCTCAATTGATCTTTAGCCATGCCTTTGGACTTTCGAATCAACACGCTAGGATCATATGGTGTTTGAGATGGTGTGCAGTCCGAATATCCAAAACGACTCAACACCTTCTCAACATAATGGGATTGCAGAAGTGTGATCCCACCCTCATTATCTCTCAGTAGCTTGATGTTCAAGATAACATCAGCCACACCAAGATCCTTCATCTCAAAGTTACGAGACGAACGACTTAACCTCCTCAATGACTTTGAGGTTGGTTCCGAATATCGATATGTCATCAACATACAAGCACAAGATAACTCCTTCGCCCCCACCATGGCGATAGTATACACATTTGTCGACTTCATTAACAACGAAGCCAACAGATGTCGAGTTGTATTAAACTTATCATGCCATTGCTTAGGTGCTTGCTTCGGGCCATATAAAGATTTCAGCAACCTACACACCTTTCTTTCACGACCATCTATCACAAAGCCATCCGCTGTTGCATGTAGATTTCCTCATTTAGCTCTCCATTCGGAAAAGCCGTCTTGACATCCATTTGATGGACGAGAAGACCATGTGAGGCCGCCAACGAGAGTAATACTCGAATGGTGGTCGATCTAGCCACAGTGAATAAGTATCGAAGAAATCTTCCTCTTCTTTCTGGTCATAGCCCTTGGCCACAAGCCTAGCCTTGTACTTTTCAATCGTACCATCGGGCCTAAGCTTTTCTTGAACACCCACTTACATCCCAATGGTTTGCAACCATAGGGACGCCGATGATCTCCCATGTCCCGTTAGCCATGATGGAATCCATCTCGCTGCGGACCGCATCCTTCCATTAGTCGACACGGAGAGGCATACGCTCGAAATAGAAGTGGGAGTATCATCCACGAGGTACACGAAGAAATCATCACCAAAGGTCTTTGCAGTCCTTTGTCTCTTGCCCCTACCAAGAGTTTCCTCGTCATCCTCCTCAGGATTTTCATCATGTGTTCGTTCATAATATTCCATAGGAATGGCAGGCTCAGGAGTCTCCTCAGATTCCTGTCTAGAAGTGCTTTGCATATCTCTCATGGGAAAAATATCCTCAAATAATGTAGCATCCTTAGACTCGACAATGTACCGACCTTCTGGTCAGATACCTCAGATTTCACTACTAGAAATCTATAGCCAACGCTGTTCTTAGCGTAGCCCAAATTAATGATCCACAGATCTTGGGTCCAAGCTTACGCTTTTTGGGGATCGGCACATTGACTTTCGTAAACAGCCCCAAATGCATAAAATACGAGAGTGTTGTCCTTCTCTTTGCCCATTTCTCATAGGGAGTGATCTCATTATCCTTTGTCGGAACTTTATTCAGGACATGACATGCCGTCAATATAGCCTCCCCACCATGCCTTGGATAAACCCGATGTATCTAACATGGCGTTAACGGATCGGTTAGAGTACGGTTTTTCCGCTCGGCAACCGCGTTTGATCGGGGAGAATAGGGAGGCGTCCTCTCTCATGAATAATGCCGTGTTCCGCATGAAGGAATCAAACTTCGATCGAGAAGTACGCTCCACCGCGATCTGACCGGATTCGTTTAATTTTCTTTTCAAGTTGATTCTCAACTTCTGCCTTATAGATTTTAAAGTAGTGTAGAGCCTCATCTTTAGTATTTAACAGATATACAAAGCAATATATAGTGGAATCATCTATCAATGTCATGAAGTATTTCTTTCCGCCTTTAGTCAACACACCATTCATCTCACAAAGATCAGAATGTATGAGTTCTAATGGTGCCAAGTGTCTCTCCTCCGCGGCCTTGTGAGGCTTGCGAGGTTGCTTAGCTTGCACACATGATAGGCACTTAGAACCTTTGGCTAAAGTGAAACTCGGATTAAATCCAACTTGGCTAGCCGCGTCATAACACCGAAACTAATGTGACAAAGACGTGAATGCCAAACTTCAGATTCATTAACATTCGAATGAATATGGTTCACGACTTTATTACAAAAATCTGCGAGGGAAAGGCGGAACATCCCTCCGCTCTCATAACCTTTTCCAACAAAAAGTCCATATTTCGTAACAACTAATTTATTAGACTCGAAAACCAAGTTAAACCCTTCTCTACATAGAAGGGAGCCACTAACGAGGTTCTTCTTGATGGCGGGGACATGTTGCACGTTCTTCAGCTGCACGATCCTTCCCGAAGTAAACTTCAGATCGACCGTGCCAACACCATGAACAGAAGCACTCGCGCCATTCCCCATCAATACGGACCCGTGACCTGTGACCTGGTAAGAAGTGAACAATGAAATGTCAGCACACACATGAACACTTGCACCTGTGTCCACCCACCAATCGGTAGGCTGAAACACTGAAAAAACAGTAAATAAATTACCGTACCGGATGCACCATTCTCATTGTTGCACACAATCATGTTGATAGACTTGGGGTCCTGTCACGGCTTCTTATACTTGTTTGGGCACTTGTTGGCCCAATGTTCAACCGAACCACAAGTAAAGCAGCCCTCATCCTTCTTGTTCTTCTTGAAGGTCTTCTTACCCTTCTTCTTAAAGTCGGTATTGTGTTGGACACCGTTCTTTCCCTTGGGCTTGTGGGAGTTGAAGTTCTTCTGGTTCACCATGTTGGCGACAGAATTCCCTTCGGCCCCTTTTCCGTGCGAGTCCTTTACCCTCGAATTCTGCTCAGCACTCAGATGGCCAATGACATCCTCCACAGAGAATTCACGCCTCTGATGTTTCAGAGTGGTGGCAAAGTTCCTCCAGGAATTGGGGAGCTTAGCGATTATGCAGCCCGCGACAAACTTGCCCGGTAACTTCGTGACTTCAGTAAGTTCAAGCTCCTTAACAATGCATATTATCTCATGAGCTCGCTTCCAAGACAGACGGTTCTCAACCATCTTGTAATCGTGGAACTGCTCTATAATATACATCTCGCACCTGCATCGGGCGGCCCGAACTTAGATTCGGCGCCTCCCACAAGTCCTTGGCGACATGCATATGTAAATATCGTCGACCAGTTTATCTCCGATCACGCTTAAGAACTGCTCCGAGAAACACGGTGGTTGCCTCCTGAACGCCTTTCTCCTGCTCAGAGCAATCGTTCCCGTTGACACACCGGTGACCCAGAACACGTTCATAGCCGTGAGACATAAAGTGGTCTTTGTTTGCCAACGCTTAAAATACGTACCGGTAAACTTATCCGGTTTCAGTGCAGCGGCAAAGCCACTTGCCGAAAATTTCCTACACATAATAGGTTTTTGGATTGTTGAGCAAATAGGCAATTTCTCGATTAAATTAATCCACGAGTAAATCACTAGCATTGCATTGACTAAGTTGATGATGTACCGACTTTGATCTAAACAAGCACATACTAAGCAAACAGTAGACAAATTTACACATACTGCTAGTACTGCTAATATGAAAATAATCAGGAGCGGGATAAACGAATTATACCCTCCAGTAGGCCATGCAGAGGCCGCGGCTTTGGTGGCAGCAGCGGCGTTCTTAATTAGGGGGTTATAGTCACATACATTGTGAACATTCACAAAATATTTCGGAACTTTTGAACCATCTAAAATTGATTTTTTTTTCTTCAAAGTTGGTATCATGCACTGGTGGAAAAAAGGCCTTTGGTCGCGGTTCGCAACTGCCATTAGTCGCGGTTGCGCAACCGTGACCAAATAAGCGCGACTAAAGCCCCCCACCTTTAGTCGCGGCTGCTTAAGAACCGCGACTAACGGCCCGTCCACGTGGGCGCCAGGCGGCCGTCGGGGCGGAGGACCTTTAGTCGCGGTTCTTCTGGCCAACCGCGACTAAAGGCCGCCACAGGTTTAGGGTTTTAGCCACCCCCCCCCCCTAAACCTGTTTTCTGTTTAATTTGTATTGTTTTATTTCTTTTGTGCTTTATTTTAATTTTGAAGGAGTTTCATATATTCTACGGTACTACATACATGCATATGAATGTACAATCTCAAATAAATTTGAAATTAGAACCAAAAAGAATTCAAGAGGAATATACAATATATATTCAATATCATCGGATGACCATATACAATTTTGAACAAGTTTCCATACATGATTTAATCCATATAAAGTTCTACGTCCTCGTAATAGTGTTCTCCTTTAGGATGGAGGACTTCCTGCTGAACCATCCAGCTAGTTCCTCTTGAAGTGGTCGGAGCGAGCTTCTAGACTAAGCATCATCCGGAGGTTATTCCTCACGAGCATTGGTATCACTCGGAACCCGCTCAGAGGTGTATCTCGGATCCTCTCCTGAACATAGTATCCACATAGATTGGTCTCCGGTGGCTGAATATCCCCAGCATTCTTAGGCTTTAACATTTTGAATTCTAGCTCTTTTTGAATTCACCGACCTTTGTATCTCTGAACCGTCTCCAAACCCTACGAGGCAAAGAAAATTAAGTGAACAAGAGAGTTATTAGTTACTTGATATTAGGAAATGAAACGAAATAGGCCGATCGATATAGAGCGCAAATGAATGAAAATAATTACTTCTGCAGCATTCTTCTCATGTCGGCCCAAAGCTTTGGATCCATATTCAGAGAGTCGTGGACGAGACATTACGAGGTGTTAACTTTAATTACTAGCAGAATCCGGTGGAACCTGCGGACACGATACATGCACAAGACGTCATGCATAACTCATCGATTAGCCGGCCACATACCATGCATGGAGTAAACAAAAGAGAATTAATGTGCTCAAGATGAAACACTCACCCAAAATGGTAAGGAAATAGAATATCACTTTTGAGTTCCCGCTTTGTAAGAAACTGCCACAGGTCTGCCTCCACGTCGGCGGGGTGGCGGCTCCAACACATGTCCATTAACGATGTGTGGGTCAATGAACCCAACATCATGGATGTTCCTTACTCTGCATTCCTTAATCTTCATTCTGCATGTATAATAGCGGACACAACAATATAGTTAGGAAATATATATAGTGCAGGCAATATGAACGAGATGGGGTAGAAATTAATAAATCACTTACAGAACGTAGCAACTGATGATAGATTTGTCGAGCTCGCGCAGATTGAAAAGCTGGAACAATTCACTCAAAGTGCAATTTGTACATAGTAATGTTTGAAGTGATGCTCATGTCTAACTTCCGCATAAATATATTCTTTGGCGTTTTTATTTTTATGTAACCCTTGTACCAATTCAGCAGACCTTTCATTTGGTCGGTAGATCATTTTCCTTGCAGGCTCGACGAGAGGCCCATTCTTGACATATGTAATTACTACCTCCTTCACCGGGCGCCTCATCAAGGCCTAACAGTTCACGAAGAGTAATACCTAAGTTGGCCGCTTGTTCTGCGGCACTTTCGTTACTGATCAATCCATGTCTTGTCGCAGCTTGTATGATCTCGGGGGCATCCGGGCTTCCACTATAAGCGGGCAATCGATTGTTTACTTTGTTCCCCGAGCTGGGCAACTTGTTTCCGCTTATTTTACTTTCGGCCTTCTCCCGCTCTTTGTTCTCGTTGAACATGAGTGCCTGCCTGCGAAGTTCACGTGCATAGTCGTTAAGCGATTCTTGGCGGCTTGGGACGGTGTGCTCAAAAATGACTTAGCCCACTTCTTTTGCTCATCGAGAATATCTTGGCTTGGGCTCGGGCTCTCTTTTCTTCTTGCAGTCCGCCTTCCATTTCTCATAATGAGCAGCCGCGCGTCGACTTCCTCGGCACTACGTTCCCAAGGCCTTGTGGGGAGAGGCTTGATGATGGCTCCGGTACCTTTGTGGTCTTAGGTACATAAGGGTCCGGGTTAATAATCCAGGACTATACGCTTCTTTGTCGGAGGTGGATTGGGGCGGCGTCGATCACCCGCCGGACGAGGATCGGGGCGGCGGCTGATCACCGCCCGGGACGTTGTGGATCGGGGCGGCGTCGGCTGACGTGACGGAGGTGTAGGTGAACCGCCACCACCACCACCACCACCACCACCGCCACCGCCACCGCCACCACCACCACCGTAGGGGGGTGGACTTGTTGTCCTTGGCGCCTCGCCTGGAAACTTGATAAACTTCTTTTGCCATAGAATGAAATGGCGCTTGACATCTCCAAGTCTTTTCTCCCCTTCAGGTGTAGCAATGTCAATCTCTGTGTCCTCAAACCCTTGGACTATGTCCTCCACCGTGACACGAGCATAGCCATCTTGAATGGGGTTGTTGTGGTGGAGTGCTCCGGTAAACATGGTAAAGCACTGCCGATGGCTACCTTCATGGACATGTTCCCGATAGGATAATACAGATGACATTCTTTCATCTCCTTTATATCGCCCACGGGGTAGCGAGGAGGCTCGGTGCAGTAATTTCGACCACCGAGGCTCCGGTGCAGTAATTTCGACCACCGGAGGCTCCGGTGCAGTAATTTCGATCGTCGGTGCATCCGCACCAGCCGGTGGGGCCTCCGTGGAAGCCACGCTGCTTCTCCGCTCTTGGCTTCCGAGATCCGCCGGATGATCTTCATGCTGCACCCGAGCTGCATCTCTTTCGCTACTAGTACACTCATGGTTTTCTTCATCACATCCATTTCCGATGCCAACCGCGCCACAACATCTGATTCCCGATCCATCTTTCTCTTACGGCTTCAGAACCGTCACGGGTCATCGCTCGGGGAATCCTATTTTCCACGGAATGTGCCCCATGCCTCGTACACGTCCTCCGTGTTCAGGATTCCCGAGGGCTTTTGTCGGTAGCGTCGTTCTCTCTGTTGAACTTGATCTTCCCTGTTGAGCATCCTTCATTGCGTCAATAAGGGCTTGGGTGGGTTTAATTAATTTGCCCGGTAAACACACTCCCACATCTCCGGGTTCAGCGTTCCCCCATGCCCGTACCACCAGCTTTTGGCCCTTGGGTCCCATCCTCCGCACTGGACGGATTCCTCGCGCCCTCATCTCGTTCTCCATCTTCTCCAACCTAGGCACCAAAATGCGATACCCTCCTGGCCCCATAACATGATTGTACTCCTTCTTAGCCGCATTTTCCTTATTTTTTTCGATATTTCAATGAACTGCTCCGATTTCTTTTGCTTCACAAATTCTGGCCAATCATGTTTCAGTTTCTCATATTGTCCTTTGAAATCCGGAGTCTTGTTCTGCTTGACAAAGTCACGGGCTAGATTTTGCTTGAATTTCCGGAATGCGTCGGCCATCTTATGAAGAGCGAACTGTTTGACTAGCCTCCTCCTCTCCTTGTTTTCCTCAATCTTGTTACCCTCCTCATCGAATTTGTTGTATTCGGAGGTAGAACGAAATGTTCCATAAGCTTCTTGAAGCAATCTTTTTTGTTCTCTTATCGACAAAAGTGAAACCATCAATTCGTGCCTTCTTTGGCTCATTCCACTCTGGGACGGTGATCGAGACGTTGTCTCTAACAATGGCTCCGCATTGGTGACAAACTTGGTGGCGTTCTTGCGGGGCTCCGGCTGACTGCCGGTTACCTTTGTCGACAACCTCGATGGTGCATGTTTCTCCTTGTTTCATCGTCTTGGTTGCGCTACGCTTTGACGACGTACTCGATTGTTTCGACGATCCGGCCAAGGGCTAAAATAAGAAAGAGAGTCGCGCGCGTTAGTACACACATATTTATTCAAATCAGTTAGTTTGTATCACCAGAGGCTCAATGTATATATATACCTCGGCGCCGGAGGTGGTTGCTACTTCCATTTGAAGATCGTCGTTTATCGACGATTCTTCGGCATCTTCTTGATGACGGCGCCCTTCATCTTCACCGTCAAGGTTCAGATAAGAAGAGATATCATCTTCTTCTTCTCCGGTCGGCACATATTGAATATCGCCGTTTATGATGCCGAACATATGTGCTTCACCGTCCGGATCATAGTTGTCCATAATCGGGTCAGCTCTATCGTCCGCCATTATGTCAGTCCTGAAAACATGTAGTAAAAACAAATTAATTAAGTGAAGAAGGCGGTGGCGGTGGCGGTGGCGAAAGGCGGTGGCAAAAGGAGGGGCGAGAAGGGGTGGGAGAGGGTGTCGCGGTAGAGCGCGAGACGGGCGGCATTTACGACGGCGTCACGGAGAGGGAGGCGAGGACAACACACACGGAGAGGGAGGCGAGGACAACAGACAACCACGTCTTCACGGAATGGGCGATATCGGGATGGTCAAAGGGGGCTTGCCTGGTTGCTCGCAAGGAGGGGTCGTCGTCGGCGTAGTCGATCACCGAAGTGACATCGGTCTCGGGGTCTACCGGAGAGAAGAGGGGGAAAAATAGTAAATATACAGCAAGCATATCATCACAAAGCAGAACGTGGCAATATGATGTGCCGGGAGTGACCTAACATATGGCTACACGATAAAGGTGAAGGGGGGATTCAACCGGGAATGTTTTCCCGGTTCCGGACCTGTGTCAGATAGAAGACCGGCGGGGGGGAATTCCATGTTCAGATAGTTAGAGGCATCTGACATGTATGTGGGTAGCGATTCGGGTTCGTCTCGCTCGTTACGAGCAACTTTCATGTATAAAGTTTTTTGATCCGACCTACGGTTTATTTAATATGATTTTTCAAAGTTTTAAACAGTTATTTGGAATTAACAGATTTAAATAAAAGGAAAACAGGGTTATGACATCAGCATTAATTACTTTTAATTATTATCATTTTTAATTTTTATTTATACATATTTCTTTTTGTTCTTTTTTTTAACAGGGGGGGCCCCACTGGTAAGTGGCCTAGGAGGCCACGTGGGTTAATCTGCAAGGGCGTTGCAGGCATGGGCGCCGGGCGAGGCCAGCCAAGCCATGGCGACAAGGCCGGGTCGTAGGAGACGCTGGGCGCCAGCAGGCGCATCGGGGAGGTGTGGCGAGGCGCATGGCCATGGGGTTGCTCGGTCAGAGGTTCAGGCCTGAAAGCTGAAGGCCAGCAGAGGCCGGGCCGAACGGGCGAGGCCCGACGAGCGCGGGTGACGGCGAAGCGGCGATGGGGCGGCATCGGCCTCGGGCGCCAAGGGTGTCGAGGAGAGGCGGAGAGGCGACGGTGACGAGGCCGGGCCGAGGGCGTGAGCCGCAGCGGGCGGTGGCGGCACTGAACGGGCGCCGGCGACGGAGCGCCATGGGTCATGCCCTCGTTCCAGCACGGATCGAGGAGGTGCCGGGCGCCGTGCGGGAGGGGACGGAGAGGCGGCAGTACCGGGCGGCGTCGAGGGCGAGGGCGACGGCGGGCGGCGTCGAGGGCGAGGGCGACGGCGGGCGGCGTCGAGGGCGCGGGCAGATCTGAACAAAGGGAATCGGAGAAGACGAGAATCCCGCCGGTATTTATAGCCCCCTTTAGTCGCGGTTGGCATTTAGACCATGATTAAAGGTACCCTTTAGTCGCTGGTCGCCTCGCCCAACCGCGACTAAAGGGTTTTGGCGTTTTTGCGTTCCGCCCCCCTTTAGTCGCGGTTGGCGACGAGACCATGATTAAAGGTACCCTTTAGTCGCGGGTCGCCTGCCCAACCGCGACTAAAGGCCTTGTGCTGCCTCACGCCTAAAAGTTTAGTCCCACCTCGCTAGTTGAGAGAGCTCGAGAGTGGTTTATAAGCGCTGCGCCCACCCTCTCAAGCTCCTCTCAACTGCAGGCTTCCGGGCCTAATCTGTCACTAGCTATGTGCCTGTGGGCCTACTTGGCCTCCTGCGGGCCTGAATCCTGGCCCATGTAGGGTTTCTAGTCGTATTCAGGCCGTGGGGGTCCAGTAGGCGGCACTATTTTTTTCCAGTTTTTTTGTTTTGTTTTCTGCATTATTTTTTTTTGTTTTTTGCTTTATTTTTTAATTCTTTTTGCTTTTAGTTTTAGAAAAATTATAAACTTTCATTAGTGCCATTAGTTTTCAAATTTGAAAACACTTTTTTGTTTTCTTTGTTGCTTTATTTATTTTATTTTGTTTCTACTTACAACAAAATACTTATTGTTGCTATTTTAGTCGCTGGTCGCTTTGCCCAACCGCGACTAAAGGCCGCCGCAGTTTAGGGTTTTCCGCCATTTCTTCCCTGTCTTCCCGCCTCTTTCTTCCCGCCACTTTCTTCCCGCCTCTGTCTTCCCGCTCCCATTTTTCCCGCCATTTCTCACTACATATATGTAGCCTGCTTGGCCAGCATTATCACATCTCTACAATCTCTCATCACTCTCTCATGGCTTCCACCGCACCCACTCTAACCTACCAAAGTGGAGGAGCTTTGTGCCTCGAACTACCCTTGACTACCAAAGACAACGCACGACGGCGGCTATGAAGACTATTTAGTATGCATATTATACGCCTAGGCAGGAGTATGACTAAATCACTCCAAATTTCATGTATCATCGGTGGTATCTCGAATCATTCAAAATGGACACCAAACACATCACGGGTAATATAATTCACATGATCCATTCAACAAAGTTTGGTACAATAAATTATTACACATCATTTCTTCCCTTGTGTCCCTGCTTGCTTACGATTGTGCCGTATCCATGGAGCATCCTCATCATTTAACTTAATGCTTGGGTCGGTGTTCACTTTGAAGGGCGGAATTTCAGCAAACATATTATAATCTTCGACATGTCTGTCTTGTCCTCCACTCCCACGATGTTTCTTTTCCCTGAAAGAACAATGTGGCGCTTTGGATCATCGCATGATGTACTGATCGTTTTCTTATCTTTCCGCTTCCTCGGTTTGCTACTCATGTCCTTCACATAGAAAACCCGAGCGACATCTTTCGCTAGGACGAATGGTTCGTCAAGGTAACCAAGATTGTTGAAATCCACCATTGTCATTCCGTATTGCTGGTCCACCTTTACCCCACCTCCTGTTAGCTTGAACCATTTGCACCGGAACAAAGGGACCTTAAAGGAGGGTCCATAGTCAAGTTCCCATATCTCCTCTATGTAACCATAATATGTGACCTCTTGCCCATTCTCGGTTGCTGCATCAAAGCGGACACCACTGTTTTGGTTGGTGCTCTTTTTATCTTGGGCGATCGTGTAAAATGTATTCCCATTTATCTCGTACCCTTGGAAAGTCGTTATAGTCGAAGATGGTGTCTTGGCCAACATGTACAGCTGATCTACAACATCATTGTCATTCATTAAATGTTTTCTCAACCAACTGCCGAAAGTCTCCATGTGGGCCTTCCTAATCCAGGATTCAGGCTTCCCGGGTTGTCGAACGTAAAATATTCTTGTGTTTCTCAAAGCACGGAGCCACCAAGCTGGAATTGGTCAAGATAAAGGTGGTGTGCTTCAGTCAGAGAATGGCCGTCCATACATATCGTTGATTTCATTCCGATCATGCCTTTTCCACTTAGTCTCCCCTCGTGCCGCGATCGAGGAAGACCAATCGGCTTAAGGTCAGGAACAAAGTCAACACAAAACTCTTCGACTAGGTGAACCAGGAGATGCGTCATAATATTGAAGAAGGATGGCGGGAACACCAACTCGAAACTGACAAGACATTGGATCACATCGTTCTGTAACCGTGGTAGAACTTCTGGATTGATTACCTTCTGAGAGATTGCATTGAGGAATGCACATAGCTTCACAATGGCTGCTCGAACATTTTCCGGCAGGAGCCCCTCAAAGCAATCGGAAGCAATTGCGTCATAATCACGTGGCAGTCGTGAGACTTCAGGTTTTGGAACTTTTTCTCAGCCATGTTTATTATTCCATTTATATTGGACGATAATCCAGACGGAACCTTCATACTGCTCATGCATTCAAAAAGATGACCTTCTCTTCTTTGGTCGAGCGTAGCTGGCACGACCTTGAAACCATTCCGGATGCCGGTCATCGTGGTCTTTCAAACGTTCTGGTCTGCCGTGCTTCCTTTGTATCATTTGTCTTCCCATACACGCCCAAGAAGCTTAGGAGGTTCACGCAAATATTCTTCAGAACGTGCATCACGCCGATTGCAGAGCGGACATCTAGGACTTTCCAATATTCTAGCTCCCGAATATAGATTTCTTCTTCCACATGGCTGCGTGCCCGTCGGCTCCCTTCGAACTGATTGTCCGCCAGGACCCTTTCCAAAGATGACTTTCAAATCCTTGACCATATCAAATACCTCGGCACCGGTCGTTCCGCAGCTTCGCCGGTGATCTGCCTTGCCGTTGTAATGCTTGCCTTTCTTTCTTACTGGATGAATTTTCGGAAGAAATCGACGATGCCCAAGGTACACGTTCTTCTTACAATTTGGCAAATGTACACTTTCAGTCTCATGTAAGCAGTGCGTGCATGCATTGTATCCCTTATTGACAGTCCCGAAAGGTTACTAAGAGCAGGCCAATCGTTGATGGTTACGAAAAGCAACGTCAGAGGTCAAATTCCTCTTGTTTGTGCTCATCCCACACACGGACACCACCCCACAGCTGTAAAAGTTCATCAACTAATGGCCTTAGGTACACATCGATGTCGCTGTCGGGTTGTTACGGACCTTGGATGAGCATCGGCATCATAATGAACTTCCGCTTCATGCACAACCAAGGAGGAAGGTTGTAGATGCATAGAGTCACGGGCCAGGTGCTATGGCTGGAGCTCTGTCGCCAAAAGGATTCATGCCATCCGTACTTAGAGCAAATCTTATGTTCCTCGCGTCATTGCAAAATCTTTGAACCATCTGTCGATCTTTCTCCATTGCGTTCCATCTGCGGTGTGTCTCAACTCCCCGTCCGACTTACGGTCCTCTTTGTGCCATCGCAACAACTTGGCATGCTCTTTGTTCTGAACAGACGCTTTCAACCGTGGTATTATAGGAGCATACCACATCACCTTGGCGGGAACCCTCTTCCCGGTTTACGGCCCTCAACATCGTCACCGGGGTCATCGCCTCGATCTTATAACGCAATGCAAAGGTGCATACCGGCATTCATTCAAATTCTCGTATTCACCGCGGTAGAGGATGCGATCGTTGATGCATGCATGTATCTTCGTAACCTCTAAACCTAGAGGGCAGACAACCTTCTTTGCTTCAGACGTCTTGGCGGGCAACTCGTTATCCTTTGGAAACATATTCTTCAACATTTTCAGCAAGTTTTCAAATGCCGAAGTCAGCTACACCTGCCTCGCCTTCCATTTCAGCAAATCCAGTGTGCAGCCCAGCTTTTTCAGACCATCATCGCATCCGGGTACAGCGCCTTTTCTGTGATCCTCTAACATGCGATCCAAATTCTCCCTCTCCTTTTCAGTTTCGCGGCGTCTCCGTGCATCGCAATGGTCCGACCAAGATCATCAACGGGATCATCACGTGCCTCTTCTTCACCTTCCCTTCACCTTCAAAGCATCCTCCATGAAAGTATCACCGAAATGAGCAAGATAGCTTTCATCGATGAAATCATCCTTCTTCATCTTCTTCCATTATAACCCCTCTTTCTCCATGCTTGGTCCAACAATTATAGCTTGGCATGAAACCCTTCAAGCAGATGCATGTGAACAACTCTTGAGGAAGAGTAACCCTTCTCATTCTTCTGAGATAACACATGGACAGATAACAAACCCCCCCCGCTTGTTCGCATTAGCCACTACGAGGAAATCTTTCAAACCCGTAGTGAACTTCGCCAAGAGTCGGTTACCGTACATCCATTGCCGATTCATCTGCATTATTATAATATAAAATATATAATTAACCATCATGCATTTGTTAAACTAACTAGCTACAAACAATATAAATTAAACAATGAACTACACACATGCATATTGACACATCAAAGGTTCATCAAGTTGCTAACCGCGATCAAAGAGTGTGGCTCCAACACTTCATGTCATGTTTGTTTCATGCTCTTGGGGCATTTCATCAAACACCTTATGTGCATAAGAGGAACCAAAAGCAAACCTACACCCACTTGTGAAGAGAATGGCTCCAAATGGCTAAGTGTTGGCTGCTGGATGGGTATATATAGGGAGGGCTTTAGTTGCGGTTGGCACGGCAAATCAGTGACTAAGGTGCCCGAAAACCTTTAGTCGCGGTTGTCTGGCCAATCATGACTAAAGCCCCCTCACGCACACCAACTGGCCACCGAGCCACAGGCCCAGCCTTTTGGTCGCGGTTCACCTCCAGAATCATGACTAAAGGTCCCATTAGTCATGATTCCTACATCATGACTTATGGGGCTAGACGGAAGCCTGTTTTTCCACCAGGTTTGGGAGCATTTAATATGTGGTATCACCCGCTACTCCCTCCCCCCCCCCCCCCCCCCCACAAACGATGTTAAGTAGCATCAACAATGACCCATCGTAGTTTAGCTATCTGTGAACCACACCAAAAAAACATACGAGCTGTGTTGTTTCGTATTCCATTAAGAGTAAGCAAGTGTGGGCCTTTGGAAATTAAACGTATACACAGATTTAACGATGAAAGTGGCTAGGATAACTTTCGACCGTAATAGTTTACGAATCCTTTTTATAGGATATGACAAGCTTTTTGACATCCGAACACAATCCTTACCGAATTCTAGTCTGGTTGATAGGATACTGTATAGTATATGGAATTGCTAATATACAGCGCCGTAAGATAATCCATTTCTTCTAGCCGGATAATCCAACCTTTTTAAATATTGATACCGGATTTATGAGTGATTTTAATTATTAACTAGAAATACGTGAATATTATCTTTGCTTATGAGATGACATATGTTTGCTAGTGATTTATTTGGCTGACTTAAGTATGTGTTCAAACGATACATGTATTTATACTTGTGCATTGTTTATGTACAGTTTTTGTTTAAATAATTTATATATTATTCATATATGCATGTGGTATATGGCCGTTTCCAATCCGAGTTTGTTCCGTTACCATACCATGCTCAAATCTGCATAATCCGGTATTCAAATCCACAACCGACCCGCTTCTGAATCTGCAAATAAATGTGTAAGATAGGGAATAATCATCATCCGTGCAAATCCGATCCAGTTTCACCCCTACAAAGATTGGCTATGAACTGCACTGTGTCTACCTTACACACAGTAAGCCCGCGGGACGAGCCTGCGTACCTAGAGTAGTGAAACTGATCCCTATAGTGGTTTGTGTTTTTTTTCCTGAAAAAGATCCGGGTCAATTTTAAAAGGGCAGCGAAAGTACAAACCACCACAAACATGATAAAAAGTTACATGAGGTCACTAGACCACACAATGATCACTATCGCAATCAGAACCAGCGCCGACGCGTTGTTGTCGCTACACCCTACCGAAGCCTGCTTGACCTTTCGAATGACAGCTAGAAAGCCTAAAGATCAGCACCCTGGTGCCACAGTCGACGCCGTTGAACCCTTGAATAGCTATGAAGCACCTGGCATCAAATCTCGCCATGACACACGCATGAAGAGAACTACTAACCTCGCCGCCTGAATGAGATAATCGGAATCTATGTTGGTTCTCCATCGACTACGTCCAAACGGACAAATTCGAGGAGAATCGCATCCCGAAAGACAAACTCGAAGAAGAAGAAGTGACGACATCCAACCACGCATCACACCTGCGAGGACTAAAAGACGCCAACCTAAATTACTAGCCGGAGTTGAGGCGCTAGGATTCCCTTCCCTGCCACCGGCACTAGAGCGGACGACAAAAGGGAGGTGAATCCACGGACGCGCCGGTGAAGCCTGGAGTAAATAATTTGCCCTAGCCGCTAAGGGGAAGGCGACAAAATGCTTCGTGTGATAAGGAACGGCTTTGCTAGCAAACCAACATAGTGCCCTACGTTGGTTTGTCACTGCTAATTCTTTAGCTACACATTATATTGAGAAAAATATGAAACAATAAATATGTACGTGCAGTTTTTACATAATTAACAGCGAATATATGTCATCATCTTCTCTCTTCAAAAGTAAAATATGCTAGTAAATCTTGTTGTAGTGTCTATATTTCAAATTCTGAATTGCCTCTGATGAACAACCTTTATGGTTAATATTTGTATGCAAATGTCAGTGAATAATTACGAGAAAATATATGGTGAATTTACTTTCATGACAAATCAAACGGAATAGTAAATCGGAGCAGTTTTTCCAACTGGTCATACCCCCTTCCCGTTAATTGCTTAAGAAAACACAGATATTGGATTACAGCAATAGAGGAGGCAAGGAAAGAGAACAATGAGTTGGGGCATTAGCAGGAAATCCATTGCGGGTGCTCGCCATTGAAACACTCGCTGCGAGAGAAAAACTTGCTACCACCATACTAGCAACAACAGCCAAAGAGTTCAACATGGTACACAACAAATAACTAGAATATGAAACTAGACTCGAGAATTTACACACACAAAAACATCGAATCAAGGCGGACAGTGGCCTAGGCACCAACAAGGATGTCAACTCCAGGACCATCAAATGAACAAGCTTTAGTCATCTGCCCTGCTAGAGTTGTCGCAACCTTCATCAGCTCCTACACACCTTTCTGGAATTTAGTCTTGTTATCCCTTTCAGCAAGCCTGAGCACATCACAAAAGGAACAAACAGTGAAATACAATTTCAATTGAAATAGCTCTAATTTCCACCGACACTTAACCAACAAACCTCCAAGCCCATTTTTTCCTTAGACCTACAAATTCTAGGCCACCTCACCATATAATAACCCCTTTTTTATTCTAGGCCACTTAATAATCGATAAATATATTTAGTTATTCTCTTTTAATTAATCATCAAAGATAGAAAATTAGCAAATGCTTGTGTTCTATATTTATATAAAAAAGATGCTTGTTCTAGCTAGGATAGATAGAGGATGAAGAAAATTGCATCGTTTGTACCTTTTCTAGGCTTGCCTTACGGTATCGGTAGCCCTGAAAAAATAAAGTTAAAATGTCATTTTTTATGTTAGAGAAGAGGTGATGCTGCCACTGTCCCTTTTTCTCTTGGTCAACCTAAACGAAACTAGTGAATGAGATATTTGAAGGAATTCAGTGTTCTATTAATAATTGCGAGATAGACTTCATCAACACCTTTCACATGACTATGATGAGGGCTAAGCCTACCATCAGGTTAGATATGCACTTGGGTTAATAGTGTACTACACTCTAGTTTATGTAGATGTTTAAATTTATTATTCAAATTCAAACAAAAAATTGGTGATTTGTCTGAAACAATTTTCAAAATTTCAGAAATTTCGAGGGTCAGCGAAAATTTTGCCACTTCGAAATCGTAAACTGTGGGCATGAGATCTTGGATATATAGTGAATATATAGGTCCTTTTATGTTATTTTGCTACTAGCACACTCAGTGATTTTGTGCAACATTCCATTGCACTTGTAACAGAACACACTGATCCTTTATAATGAAAATGACATGAAGTAGGGATTTTCCCTAGTGTTTGCTGGTAAAAAACAGAAATTAAAAACAGTGATCTTACTTTATCCGTCCCGTACAAATGGTCGCAGAAGGTGAAAACAGAAGAGAAGTTGCTCTGGCTCTGACCACCCACACGATGATGGTAGTCATGGTGGTCGGCCCCTCCATAGAATGGGATAAGCTTTGTCGGGTTGAATGGAAAGTTGAAGCTGCATTCTCATCAAGCAGTTTGGTTGATTTTATTTATTTATGGTAAGAAGTAGCATGATGCATGCATGCTAGCGTTGCTTATAGGTAGTTAACGATGGAGTTACCCGCTGTGGATGTCGATGGCCTCGAGGTGGCGCAGGACGAACCAGAGCCAGAGGGTGGTCATGTGGCAGGGCACGATGGCGGGGCCGGTGAAGGCGGGGACGCCGAGGATGAGGACCTCGGCCCAGTGCGCGTAGGGCGCGGCGTATCCGAAGGGCGCCGTGAACTCGTGGTGGACGCGGTGGATGTTATCGTAGCCCCACCTGGTGTGCAGCAGCCGGTGGATCCAGTAGCCGAGGTAGTCCTCCACCAGCAGGTAGACCAGCATCTGCGCCGCCACCTCCCCCGCCGACGGCAGCGGCAGCCCCGTCCGGATGCCGACCATCTTGACGGCCGGGTAGGAGACGAGGCTGAGTGTCCCGACGGTGAGGAGCAAGACGCGGCCGGTGTCCAGGTAGCAGCGCACGAACGCAGCGGGGGGGAGGTGCGCCCGCGGCTGCAACTTGTACGTGGACGGCCTCATCACGGCGGCGGCGACGCCGTCCGGAGCGGCTCGAGCGCGGAGCTCGAGCAGCGCGAGGGGAAGCGGCGCGATGGTGTAGAGGAGGAGGAGGATGGCGACGTTGTGGCAGTAGAGCAGGTGGTCGGGCATGGACGCGGAGTAGCGGAGCCAGGCCGCCTCGGCGCGCGACATGGCGCGGCCCAGCGCCGCCTCCGCCTCCGGCGCCGTTGCGTATGGCAGCATAGGCGACGGGAGTGTGGTGGTGTGGAATATGATACGTTCGGCGTCAAATGTTTCCTGGGTTTTTTGCAGTTGAGCTAGCGCTCGAGCCGTTTTGTAGTAGGCGCTGGCTGGTCTCTGTCCACAGCATAGGTGACGTGAGGCATGTGCGGTGAGGATGGCATGCATGCATGCACGTTGCATGCATGCCCGGCCCAGGACGGTGATGGTGAGCTACGACGGTTGGTCTGTCATGAAAAGAAAAATGAAAAGTGAAAAACTATACTACAGGTAGTACCTATCTAGGACAGTAGGCTAAGTGACATTTTTTTTTGAGGGGAAGGCCTTCATGGCTAGCTTTATTAATTTAGATAACACTTACATCATCCGCTAAAAACTTCAACAGAAAATTTGGGGGGTTATCCGCCCATACAGTCGGTGGATTACCTCTCCCGAAACTAGCTAGCTCATGCGCAACACAATTAGACTCTCTATTACAGAAATCTAAGTAGACCTTCCCGAATTCTTTCAGTAACACTCGACAATCATTAAGAATTGGAGCAGCAACCAATGAATGGCCTTCATGATTCTTCAATGCTTCCACCACAATAACGTTATCAGATTGTATAAGGACCTTGCTGCATCCTAGGCTTTGCAAAAACAGTAGACCATGTCTCATTGCCTCAGCCTCTGCGGAGACCACATCAGGGACATGCTCCATCGGTGTTGTACAAGCTCCAATGAATCCACCGTTGTGATCCCTCACTACAGCTCCACAAGCACCTAGGCCATCTTCCACAGAAAAAGATGCATCCACATTCAAAACTTGAAAATCTGACATTGGCTTCCTCCATTCATTCAAGCGAGGTACTTGTCTAGTTTGTTTAGATACACGCACAAAAGTTAGAGTTAGAGCCATCAAAGATAGAGCAGTCCGGGGTGGAGACTGAACTTGTTCTCCCCTCACCATCTCTCTCCTTTGCCACCATACGTACCAGCATGTAGCCGCAACAATCTCTGGAGTATCCACTACTCCATCATATGTTTTCTGAAATTTAGTATCACAAAGCAGGAACTCAAGGATTGCAGCGCCCGGTCGGTCCACCAAAACTGCCTCATCTATTATTTCAATCAGACCGAGTTCCCTCCATATCATCTTCGCTCTGCTGCATGTAAACATAGCATGTCTTACATCTTCGGCTGCACCTTGACACCATGGGCATTCATCATTTATAGGGATGTGGCGATTTGCTAACGTGCTCTGGAAAGGGATAGAATTATGAAGGCATCGCCAAATAAGTATTTTGACCTTGCATGGCATCTTAAGTCTCCAGATTTTCTTCTATACAGGATGGTTCAGGCTACTTGATTGTCCTCCATTAGAGCCAATTTTTGCTCCGTACTGATCCTCCCACTCAGCATAATAAGCAGATCTAACACTGAAACTACCCGTCTTTGTAAACTGCCATGCAACATAATCTTCCATTTCATACTGCGGTAAAGGGATTCGCAGAATTCGTTCAGCATCAATATGCCAAAAATTATCACGGACCAGCTATTCATCCCAAGTACCAGATATAGAATCAATGAGGTCATTAACGGATGTCAAAACCTGATTACCTCGGATTGTAATGACTCTCCTGGACGGGCTATTAGGAATCCAACAGTCCTCCCATATGTTTATCTTGAGGCCATCACCAACTCTCCAAATGTGTCCCTTCTTAAAAGTTTGGATCCCAGCAAAGATGCTCTGCCAAACAAAAGAAGATCCTTTCTTTAGTGTGCTATTAAGAATGTCACCAGTAGGGTAGTATCTTGCACGAAGTACTTTAGCACACAGTGAATCATAATTTTCAATTAGCCTCCAGCATTGCTTGGCAAGCATTGCCAAGTTAAAGCAATGGATATCTCGAAACCCCATACCACCTTTCTCCTTCGGGATACACATCTTCCACCATGCAAACCAATGCATTCTTCTCTGGTTTTCATCATCACCCCACCAATACTGCGACATTGCATCATTGATCCCCTTACAGATTTTTTCCGGGAATTTAAACACACTCATCGCGTAAGTCGGGATAGTTTGAGCCACCGCTTTGAGAAGAACCTCCTTACCACCAAACGACAAAGTTCTCTCCTTCCACCCATTCACCATCTTCTGAATCCTCTCTATTAGATGCAGAAAGCAATCCGTGCGGTCAACCCCAATCACAGAGGGTAAACCCAAATATTTGTCAGCCAAGGCCTCTGTCATTATATCAAGAATTTGGCATACCTCTGCTTTCACTTCCACCTCTGTATTGGGACTAAAAAAATTGAAGATTTTGCAACACTAACTAGTTGCCCCGACGCTGCACAATAGTCATCCAATATACTCTTTAGGGACGTGGCGTTATCAGAATCTGCCCGCATCAAAATCAAAGAATCGTCCGCAAACAAAAGGTGAGAGATTTTTGGTGGCTCCCTACACACCTGGACGCCTAGTAACCTCCCCTGAGTTTCTTCGTGTTCAATCAATGCTGACAGGCCTTCCGCACAGAGAAGGAATAAGTATGGAGATAGAGGATCCCCCTGCCGTAGACCTCTTGAGGGTTTAAATGGGAGTGTTTCATTTGGATTGAACCTCACCTTGTACTCTACTGATGTGACACAAGCCATGACAAGTTGGATCCATTGCTTGGCAAACCCAAGTTTTTCCAACATAGCTTGCAAGAATACCCACTCCACACGATCATATGCCTTATGCATATCTAATTTTACTGCACAAGTACCATGTTTACCTTTCTTTCTCTTCTTCATAGTATGTAGACACTCGTAAGCAACGATAACGTTGTCTGTAATAATCCTCCCCGGCACAAAAGCGCTTTGGGTTTCGCTGATGATTTCAGGTAAGAACACCTTTAAACGCGCTGCCAACAATTTGGAAATTACCTTGTAAACCACATTACAAAGGCTAATAGGCCTAAATTGTGTGATTTTCTCTGCTTGTTCTACTTTGGGTATTAGCACAATTGTGGTCGTGTTCCATCCTTCTGGTATCACTCCGCTGTTCACAGCTTCTAGAACTTCCTTCACCAACTCATCACCCACAAGTGGCCAGAATTTTTTGTAGAAGATCGCATGTAGCCCGTCTGGTCCAGGAGCTTTCATATCACCAATACTAAACAGCGCCGCCTTAACTTCTTCGGCCGTGTATGGAGCAAGCAAGGACTCTCATATACTCAGTAACTTTAGACCGAACCTTGTTAAGAACAATAGCGTTTGGGTGTGCTACTTCCGCTGTGAAGAGCTCTTTGAAATAATCTGCGATCAACTTTCCCATAGGCTCTTCATCCTCCAGCTAAATGCCGTCATCTCCTAAGAGTTTCCGGATTTGATTCCTTTTCCTCCTAGCTGATTCAAAATTGCTAAGTGACATGTTTATTCACGTAACAGTCGCTCGCCGTACATGCATATGCATGTGCTCGCAACTGCCTGCCTCCGTAGGGTACGTCCACCAAGCCGACGTTGACGCACCAACCCAGCTCCGGCCCCGGCGACGTGTCCGGCCGGCCGTGCCGTGAGGACCAGAGTACCAGACCATAGCCAGTTGCCTAGTTGTCGTTTTCGGCAAATTTGTTTATAATTAGTTTTGCTCATACACGCCGAGAGGGGGACGCTGCCGTGCTATTCCAGACGAGGCTCGCCAGGAACTCACCAGAGGCGGGGACGACGCGGCCCCAACAGTGTTTTCGACAGAGGAAGAAGCGCTTCGGACCGTTGCATGCAGATCAGATGGTCCCCAAAAAAATTGACTGTCGGGAACAAAAATTCAGACGACTGTGCAATAATCAGCCCCATGAAACTGACGTGTAGCCAACAACACTGTCGACCATCATCAACCACCGTCTAAGTATGGGCCGTTGCTAATCATAGTACTTAACAGCGTTTGTGTGAAGGGGCCGGCCAGCTAGCCGGGATGCAATAGTTCGTTGTAGCTACATTCGGCAGCAGTAATTTATCACCATGCAAGTCCATTAGTTCGTTGTAGCTACATTCGGCAGCAGTAATTTATCACCATGCAAGTCCATTAGTTCGTTGTAGCTACATTCGGCAGCAGTAATTTATCACCATGCAAGTCCATTAGTTCGTTGTAGCTACATTCGGCAGCAGTAATTTATCACCATGCAAGTCCATTATTGATGTATCTAGCTCGCTCATAGCGGCTTTTGGAGATCTCTAGGCTCCACCATGCTACCGCAGAAAGAGACATGTGAGCGTCCGAAGTATATAAGGCTGGTCATAGTGGGGAGTAATTTAAATTAGTATCATGTTACTATCTTCATAATGCAAAGTAATATAATAGTAGTATTATAGATGGCTTCATTTATTAGCTCGTAGATTCATCTTGTCTTGGAAAGCGCTATGTTATAGTAACATATTATGTTACCACCTCTCATTAATTACTTGTCACCTAAGCAGAATTTTCTCGAAGTTACTTCCACTATGACTAGCCTAAACCACAGTCCTTGTACCAGCTGTATGTTTAATAGAGAGTTACTCAGTGATGAGAACATTAAAATTATTAGATCCAGCCCATTTATCATGTCAAAAAAAAGATCTAGCTCATTCCTAATGATTTCTAGAAAGAATCACATAGACCCATACGGTTCATTCATGCGTGACAAAGAGAATGCGAAAAGTTTAATCTCATCACGCTAGTGAAGCAGGGACGGACCCAGAAAAAAACGTCCAGTGTCCACTTATATACAATACACCGGCGACTCCAAATCCATATTATACATGAATGGAAAAAAATACTCAATAACTTAGATGTTTGCGGGTAAAAAAATCTTACTAAAATGGACCGTTCCATGGTTATGAAGTTAAACTTACTCGACATTGTTTTTTTTTTTAGAAAAGGAGGATGACCCTCGGCCTCTGCATCTGGGAGATGTATACGGCCACTTTATTGATTATTCTCGAGGACCTTACAAAGTATTACAACAATGTGCTTGAATCCACCATCTTGGCAACATATGCCGCTACTCCTATCCAAAATGATGAAGGGGTGCTAGCTGGGCCACTACCCAAACCACTCACCTAAGCCTAACATCAAAAGCCGGAAGCGAAACTCATTCGGAAGCCCCAAATGAGCCACATACCGGGTCTGGCGCACAATCCGGTCAGACGCACTCGTGTGTCGTCGCCGCTATCTTCCACAGGTCCGTCTTCAGATCATATTGAGGCTTCCACCTTGTCTGGCCACTCTGCCATCGACGTCACCATGACGCCAGACAGCAACCTCCTCTTGCGCGAGTCCATCTCCGTGCATCGGACGCCGAGCCTCCACAGCGCCATGCCGCCGATATCCGCCGCCATCAATGCGTGAGATGAAGCACCGCTCCACCATCCCCCACCAAAGACTTACTCCAAAATAAGGGAAAGCGATAAAACGCCATCATCGTCCGATCCGGAAGACCCAGATCTAGGGTTTCCCCCGGAGCATCCCGAGCCTGATGACGCAGACTGCAACGACGATGCCTTGACAAGGGAACGACATCCAAGACGCCGCCATCATCCGCCATGACCATAGTCGGCGTGATTTTCATCGGCAGTTGCTCCACCAGACGTGCGCCGCCGACATTGCTGGTCCCTTCAACCGGAGCAAACTCCAAAACAATGCCCTAAAGAGGGACTACGACGCAAAAGCGCCGCCGTCGCTCGATCCCAAGGAGATCTAGGGTTTCCCCCGGAGTTGCCCGCGCTGTCAAGGACGAGACAAGGATAGAATCCCGCGAATCTGCCTAGCTGCCGACGAGTCGCATCCACCACCGTGCCGACGGCAGACCAGCGATCAAGGCACACGCATGGGCACAGATCTGGCCGCGCCGCCGTGAACCGATCCGGTCACGCCGCCGCCTTCCCTGGCGGCCGCGACGCACCAGATCGCGAGGCCTCCTGCCGCGGGGAAGCAAAGTTGCCGAGGCGCCGCCACCACCCGCCGTGGCGTCCGACCCGCCCGCCACGCTCCGGCCCGGGGGCGCCGGCCCGCGCCAGCCCCACCCGAGCGAGAGGGTATACTCTTGTTTTTCAGTCGAGCAATAAAACAAACAGATAATACTAAGAAAATTTGGCAAGTTGCGGCACTCCAATTCCCAATTATAATACCATTAAATTTCAAAACCTACCCATATAATTTGGAAAACTAGAATTAGGCAAAACAAATTATGATGTATACCCCCACCAAAAAGAATGCGATATACATGCTTACTTACAAAATGTGTCGTATCATTTTCTTTTAGTTTTCAGCGATGTGTATGTGTGAGGGAGCGAGCACCAAGGTAAAGACGTGTGGCATGGCAGCTCGCGATGACTCGATGGCGAGGCCGTCTGACCCAAAGAGAGGATGTGAGTAGAAGATCATGAACATGCACACGTCTATCCAATCAATTCTTTCTTTGGAGGCTATGAATCGAATCAATTCATAGCGCAGTACTACATGCGTGCCTCCAATCAATCGATGGTGTGCGTCGCTGGCAAGATGGGCTACAACCAGGCTACCATTGCAGGTTGCGCCTGCCGAGTGCCTTGTCGGGTGATGAGTTTATTTACAATGAGGTCCTCGATTCGTCAGCGGTGATGAGGAGTATGAGTTTGTGATAATGGATTAGTAACCTCAAAGAAATGTAGAAGAAAAAGGAGCATTTTCTCAACTTTAGGGGTTCGACACTGGGAAGGATAACATTGTTGTTTTTTCGTTTCCATGTTTTTGTGTTGTTTTCATCTTTTATGCTCCTCTTTTTCCCTTCATTCTCTACATTTTCCATTTCCTATTGTGTTTCTTCTTTAGTTCTTTTTTGTTTGTGTATTTTACCTTATTTATTTTCAGTTTTTCTTCTGATTTTCTAATTATATAAATATGTTTATTTGGAAATACTTAAGCATTTTTAATTGTGTGAGCACTTCTAAAAATTACATGAAAGAATATGCACAAAAACTTTTAAATTATAGCAAATGCTTACGTAAAGTACTTAAACATTTTATACAAGCAGTGTGAACAGTTTTCAAAATAGCTTAAACCATTTTATCGAAAGTACACGAACAATTTTCGTCTCAAAACTTAAAAAAAAACTCTTCAACAAAATGTGGACATGTTTTTCCCAATACTTTTTTTTATTTTTCCATATTTTTAAATAATTATATTAACATATTTTAAAATTCACATGAACATTTTTAGAAACGCAATGAACATTTATTATACATGATATGTCATGAACATTTTTTTCAAAAATACATGATGAATATTAATTTAAATAGATGACATAAAAATTTTCAAATGCAATTTTGTCTTATATTGTGTGAACATTTGTTTTTTAAATTTCATCATTTTTCTAAAGGCACAAAAACCATTTAAATCACATTAACATTTTTAAAAATACATGAATATTTTTTTATTCACATAAACAAGAGTTTCTTATTGTTTTTTACCTGTAATATAAAGTTTGTAAAATAATTTTTAAAATAAATTTTTAGTTTCTACAACAATATGGCATTCCAAATGAAACATATTCATTTTGCGTAGGTAATTGTCCCCTGTGTGCGCCTTCCTAGGCCGTGACTTTTGATAAGCCCATTTGAGTGATCATTGTTTTGTGCTCACTGCACTGCTCCAGGCATCGAATTGCTGCCATTTTTATGCTGTCTACACACGCTCTCTCCTCTTAGCAGCACGGTCACTCATATTTTCTTTTCTTGCTCGTTTGATCGCTCACTCGCTAAGCTATTCATCGGTGGCTTGCTATTGTTTTTCTATCTCGTTCATGCAAAAAGAATCTACCTGTTTGTATGAAAAAAAAACAAGTACTCACACCAATCAATATACCTCAACGTTGGATTAGTACAAAGTTAGTGCAACTTTGTACTAACCAGCGTCAAGTAATACGAATCAGAGGGACTATGATTTTTCTAATAGATTCATGATTCACAAATTTGATTTTTGGATTTAAAAATATTTTAGAATTTCAAAAAAAGTTTGTAAATTTTAAAAAAAATCAAGGATATAAAAATGTTCATGACTTGAAAAAATATTAATGAATCTATAGTGTTCATGATTTCAAGCTGGTGATAAAGATTATAATTTACTTACTACATCCCAAAGTATAGAGATCTAATTCTTTCAAATAGGGCATATCTTCCCCAAGCAAAAAATTGAAAATGATCCCTTTAGACTATTCACACAGAGGAATAGAAAACATCGTAGGAAACTGAACTATTATACAATTGAGAGGGATTTCCTATGAGCGGACGCATTTTTTTTACACTTGATTTTTAACAAATGTTCACGCAGTTGAACAAATGCTCGCAAATGAAAACAACTGTCTGCGAACTTAACAATGTTCAATTAATTTTATAAATGCCAAAATTTTGAAAATCTTAACATATTTGTAAACTGTTTATCAATTTTAGAAATGAACATGGATTTAGAAATGTTGATCAATTTGACAAACTTTGCAAATTTAATAAAGTTTCACAAATAAATAAAGATGTTATAGAAAAGAAAAAAAGAAATTCTTAAAATATTCGTGAACTTTCAAAAGGAAGAATCAAAAGTGAAGAAAAACTAAAAATAAAATCCAAAAAAGAAGGAAAGACCAGAAAAAATAGGTGAGAAAACATAAAAACTATAGACAAAAATACGGTATTGAAAATTGCTAAAATTGGCAGGAATGTTTCAAAACCGGGTGCAGCTATGTGTGGCTTATAGCAACCCCGAAAGAAGTCTTGCCTCGAGCGCTGCCTTACTGTCGCTATTATTGAGCTGGCCCATATATCTTCCTGCAGGTCAGTTCGTTTTTCTTCTCATTTTATCATTGGTTCTTTTCTTGTTTTGTTTATATTTTCGAAAATATTTAAATATACATATGCAAAAACTTAAATTTATTTCAAAATGTAAAAATGTGAATTTAAAAACTTTAATGCGGTATAAAGAAATTGTTAGCTTAGTTTAAAAAACATTGATAAATTCTAATTAACAGTTGTAACATTTGAAAAATGTTCAGAGTTTTCAAAAGATTGTACCTGAATTTTTGAAAAACCAATTACACAATGTAAAAAAAATTCATGCAATTGAAGAAAATGTTTTGTACCATAGAAAAACAATTTACTGGAATTTTTAAAAATTGCCATGTTTCAAAATTATATGATCATGCCATTTAAAAAAATATTTATACAATGTGAAAAAATGTTTCTATAAACTATAAAATGTTTTGTACCATTGAGAAAAACATATGTGCCATTTTTTAAATGAATATGGATAGTTTAAAAAAATGTTTCATACCATTAAAAAACTATTCAACTTGCATTCGCAAAGTGTTTGACATGTATTAAACAAAATATTAAAAACACGTATTTTGAAAACAAAAATACAACATGTGTTTGAAAAGTGTTCTACGTGTGTCAAAAATGTTACATGCATATATGAAAAATGCACATTGTGTATTAAAAGCAATGAATCCGGTAAATAAAAGGACAGAAAAGAGGTGAGAAACAAACAATTAAAACCAATTAAAACGTAAAGAACACACACACAGAAAAAAGGAAGAAACATCTTGGTGATGGTGAATCCCTTTTGTTTTTGCGGGAACTTGGGGATGGTGAATCCATTGGTGGAGGGATCCCTGGATCCCGAGGGGGCCAAGCTGTGTCAACGAAAGTGGCAGAGTTGATCAATCCGGTCATAGAGCAATGGGATGCTGAGCTTCTAAATGATCTGTTTGGCATACCTTGCCTATTCCCCTCTGCAACGGCATGGCAGATCACTTGGCATGGCACTATGATAACAAGGGGATCTTTAGCGTGAAGTCTGTATACCAGCTTGGGTTGAGGATCCAGGACTCGATTGGACTCACTACGCTTGTTTCTTCCAGACGAAACAAACTTTGGGCCTTGCGGCTCCCTGCTAAAGTGCGGATTTTCCTTTGGCTGCTCGCGCATGACAGTCGGCCAAGGCTCATGAGCATCAAAAGCAAGCATGTTGAGCTGGACACCCGATTCCTGGTGTCTGCACGGCTTAACGAGGACGGAGGACACATCTTTCTTTGCTGCAAGTTTGTAAAGCATGTTTGAAGGCAAATGAATATGGAGGAGACAAGGGTGATGTTTCTTGAGCAACCAATGTTGCCGCGGTCGTCGAAGCAATTCTCTTCCTCGGTGGTGATGGTCAACACCAAAGCTAGTGTGATCCCTGGGGACTGGAGGACTACTCGTAACAAAATATATGCAGGGGAAATGGCGCGGATTGCTGATGAGGTTTGTTTCACGAGCCAGAAGCATCTCATGGAGTGCACGTCAGATGATAGTCCAACTTCTATGGCCGCCATTCCTACATCGAACTGGGAACGGCCTAAGTCAGAGTTTGTCCAAGTGAATTTTAATGCGGCCTTTAAACAAGGATCCAACGATGGCGCATAAGGGTATATCCTACAATCAGACTTAGGCTAGTTCATTTGCAGCTGGAGCTGGCAAGCTTAGGCATGTCAATAACGCCCTTCAAGCTGAGGCAAATGTGTGCCTTGCACTGTTCGAAGGTGCAGGCAATGTGGGAGTACATAGAGTCATGCTCGAATCTTAATCTCTGGTCCTAGTTCAGGCTCTAAACTCCAGTGAATCAGATCGAGCAGAGCCGGGGTCCTGTTTCGGGAAGTAAGCAGCTGCATTCTTCGTTTTGATTCTTTCTAGTGCCGGAGGGCCTGTTACTCTGTAGCACATCCTTTTGTGCAGTTAGGTTATCATGCTGCAGTGTCGTCCACTATTTGGATGGAGTATATGCCAGACTTTGTTCTACTGCACCAGATGATTAATGGAATGTGTGTTTTCCGCGTCAAATTTTTTTAACACTAGGTACCGTGCGTTGCCATGGGGGCCAATTTTTCTTTATCTCAATAATTTAGTAACCTGAGTCATGCATGGTAAGTAGACTAATGTGATGGAGCGGCATACGGGAAGCTTCGGTGAAATATGGCATGAAATTGAGCGGCGTAATTTCACGTTATATCAAAATGTAAGTAGGTTAATCAATGTGAAGTTTATATAGTGCTACAAAAGGTAAGTAAATTAATGTGATTGAGTGGCATATTTGAAAGGTGCAGTGAAATATGATGTGGTGGGAGAAAACCCACATAATGAAAAAAATAATAATAGAGTGACATGGGGGAGGGAGAAAATTGGTCGACGAAGAGTTCTGCTAGGCATGAAAAAGAAAACTACTTATTTTTTAAGTAGTATATACAGACAGAGATATAGCTAAAGTGAAGTTATTGAAAACAAATCAAGGCCGGATTCACCCGTGGCCGTGCGGTCGCCAGCTGGTTCTCTCTCCTCGGATCACGCGTGAGGCAGGGCACAAGGTACTATAGGCTAGACGCACGGGGCATCGGGCGGGCGATCATAAACGAATAAATAATGTTTTTTAAGAAAAAATGAATTAATGGCATTGATAACCCTTTAAGAGGAAAGAAACCAAAAAATGGAAGAAATAATGTAAAAAATCCACACAATTTAGATGTATATTGCACTTTTTACAATAGGCAAGAATAAGCATATGATAGTATAATTTTCACAAGAAAACATTTTTAAGAAAGAACGAATTAGTGGCATTGATATTACCTTAAAAGAAGAAAGAAAATAAATAAAAGTTAAAACAATATCAAAAATAAAAAAATTCATAGAAAGAATGAATTAGTGACATTGGTATTACCCTTCAAAAAGAAAGAATATTGAAAAAAACATACACACAACTTTGCACTTGAATTACACTTTTTTGGTAATATGCAAAGAATAAGAATATAATATCGGTAATTCAATTCGGCTTCCGGGAGCACGTGCTCCCGGGCTCAAAAATAATTTTTTGAAATGTCAAAAGGATCAAGACAAAAAAATTATGTGTTGTTAGTCACATCCAAATACTACATGCAAATTTTAAGGCAAAAAGGTTAAGCATTTTGGCTTGTGCAAAAAGAATGAACACCAAATGTTACCCCAAAATTTCACCCCAGTCGCATACAGATCGGATGCAAAGGTAAGAAAACAGTTGTGCAATTGGCATTGCAAAGGATCATTAGAATCCCCTTTGTCCAGCCAATTTTTTCCTATCCTAGTGTTTTGGTATCCACTTTTATCTACCTTTTGTAGCTAACTCGAAGAGATATATAGCTGCACATTGCTATTGTACAAATAATTTGCCTTGTCGTCGTGCACCATGGACATACAGGATGGAGATGGTCACCTAATTATCTTACAATGAAGTTATTAGTAGCTTGTTCCTTTTTTTCACCACACACAAGTCAAGATTAGTTAGCAAGCACATCATGGTAGGACAACTAAACTTGAATACTTGATGATAAATCTCAAGAGTCATTACTAGCTAGGACCATGAAACAAGATGAGACTAGTCCACGAAGTTTGATAACATTACAGCGATAAGTCATTATACCAGAAGAGTCAGTGAACCAAATTTATAACTTACTATTCAGATATTGTTATTTTATTGTTGTCATATTTTTCAATCGTAAGCTACATTTACCATGCTCTATGCAAGAACTTCAGTTGCCATATTCCATTAGAAAGTGGTTTTTTTGCCATTGTTGCAAAAGAGAGATAATTTGCCATGATACATAAACAACAAATGTCATGTGACATGAACTTAAATTGCCATGGTCTCATAAAACTATAAAAGAATAGAGTTTTCCATGCTCTATGAACTTCAGTTGCCATGTTTATTTGTCTAACATTATTTATTTGTTTGTCTAACAAATTAATGTGCATCAGGTCATGGCCAATCCTGGAAGCAACAAGGAGGAGGTACACGATGTGGAGATGCTCAACCAATATATGTTAGAGGCTCATCAGTGTACCATCAAGAGCTTGCAACATGTGAATGCCTTGCTGAAGGCGAAGAGGCGTCAGCTGGTGAACGAGAGTGTTGATCCCTTCAAGAAGACTAATAAGTTGACGGATGATACGGGTAAGCTGATCGAGGAGAGGAATAAGCTAAAGCACGAGAGAAAACTCCTCAGGGCAGACATGAATGACATAGCTCATTTTAGAAAAGATGGAGAGAGCAATAGAAAGAAGATTTGCCAGCTGAATCTAATCCTTGATCAAGAGTAGACTATTTAGTTTGTGAGGTTGACTTATGTAGTTCCTTAACTAGCTAGTAACTTTTGTGAATTTTAACTTGTTAAGTTGATGAGCATCTATTGAATTATGTAGTTCTTTTACTAGCTAGTAACCTTTCTGAAGTAATATTATTTAATTTGTCAGGTAGAATATATTTTTATTAGTAAAATATAAATTTGTTGCCGTCGGCCAACAAGGAACGACAGTGGTAAGATAATCTTATTGCTGGTGTTGTCCACATGGCACGCCATCAACATGTAGAATACTACTGACGTGGGCTTCAACGCCACCACTATTTTTTAACAATGACGCCATATTGGTGGCGTCGGGTGTCCACACCGGCAAAGCCATTTTTGCCATGCCATAGCTAGGCTTTTTTGCACTTGTGTAGGATGCCCCAACCCTGCTTAGCAAGCATCGCAAGATTGAACAGTTTGAAATCCTTAAAACCCACCCAGTCCACCCATAGCTTTCGGTTGTGTCATGTCCTTCCACGAAACACAGCTAGGTTTTCGATAACCATCCTTGCTGTCCCACCAGAACTTCCTTATGATCATATTGAGGTGTTCAAATAGCCCCCTAGGAAGTTTGAAGCAAGACATAGAAAACACTGGAATGGCTTGCACCATGGATTCAAACAATACCTTCATGCCTATGGTAGGCAGAGTTTTCTCAATCCACCTCTGAATTTTTCTCCAGAATCTATCTTTCAAAATTTTGAATGCTCTATTTTTTGAAGATTCCACATCCGAAGGCATAACCAAGTATTTATCATCCAAAGTTTCATTAGGTACTTGAAGAAATCCATTTATTTCAGTTCGGACATTGTTAGGAACTCCTTTACTGAAAAAGATAGAAGATTTACCATAGTTCATTCGTTGTCCTGTGGCTTGACAATATATATCCAACAATCGTTTTCCCTCATTTGCTGCCACACTATTAGCCATGAAAAACAACAGGTTGTCATCTGCAAACAATAAATGGTTCAAATGCGACTCCAGGGTGCCACCTGTAGCCCATGAAGATTTGATGACTTGTCTCTAGATTTTAACAAGCTCGAAAGGCCCTCTGCTTCTAACAAGAATAAGTATGGGGAAATTGGATCCCACTGTTGGATGCCTCATGAAGGCCTAAGTTGTTATAAATTTTTGCCATTGAACATTACTACCATGCCCATTACAGTGTCCACCCACCTTTGGGTGAAGCCCAACTTAAGCATTATGGCTTGTAGGTATGACCACTCCACCCTATCAAAATCCTTCATCATGTCCAGCGTAAGAGCACAAAACCGAACTTTCTTCGCTCTGTTTGTCATCATAAAATGTAGACATTTATAAGTTGCAATTATGTTGTCGGTGGTCAACCTTCCATGAAGAAATGACGATTTTCCCACAGAGATGATGTCGGGAAACTCCAATTTCAAATGGTTCGACGTCACTTTTGAGGCAATTTTATATAGTACATTGCATAAGCTAATTTGACAGAATTGATTTAACTGGGTCGGATCTTTTACCTTCGGGATTAGCACTAAGATGGTTTTATTTATGCATTCTCTCGACTCATTACCTTCAATTATACGCAAGACCATCTATGCTACTTCCTCTCCACACACACATACCCTAATGGCGCTGAAAAAAGTGTGTGAGGAAACCGTCAGGGCCAGGTGATTTGATGGGGAACATCTGGAACAGAGCGTCCTTCACCTCCTGCTGAGTGATTTGGTGGTGATGAGTTAGATTTTTTTTAGAAAAGTATGCTAGGATTTTATTGATCAAAGTTCAAGATTACAAGTAATACAACCGAATCGTGGGGCGACCCCAACCAAATATGTCGCCCCTAATCTAATGAAAATGCATGCCTAACTAGACCATGAGGTTCATAGTTCAACTTTCTGGACTCCTGAAAAAAAAGACAAGATTTGAAAGACTCACTCCATGATTTTATGTCCTTGATCACTCCACCATAGCAACCACCTGTATAGTCATGTATATGTTTGACGACGTTTGTGTAGTACGAAGCAACTTGAATTTGTTGTAGTCCAAGATCCTCTGCCAAAGCTAGCGCTTCTCGGCAAAAAGCTACTCCTCCAAGTGATGATGGGTCCGAAAGCCCTCTTATAACAAACATTGAGGAACCCAAGTATTCACCAAACTCGGTCCTACACACAGTAGCTGCAACACCAACATTTCCATGAGGAGAAACAAGTGTCCACATTTATTTTCACATTACCAAGAGGTGGTGGGATCCATTTCCTCTCAGCTTCATTGGCTCGCATGTTGCTTCCAGAACTAGGCGGTGGTTTTACATGATTGACATTTCCCAATTCTGCAATGAAACTTGTCACAAACAAGTGAGTAGACAGTGGACTCTAGTTAATCCCTTTGTGTATGAACTTCCTCCTTGCTGACCATATTTGCCCAAAGAGTCACTGTCATTCTTACGAATGCCTCATGAGGAATACGTTCCAACATGGAAAACAACCAACATCTAGCATTAGGTTCCGAATTCTCAATCATATGATCCAGTAGGTCTTGGTCGATTAGAGCCCACACACGACGCGCCATTGTGCATTCGACTAGACTATGGCCCTGTTTGTTTTGGCTTTTTACTTTTGCTGTTGCAGCTTTTCCACTTTGGCCGAAAAGCCATAGAAGCTCCTAAATAGGTGCTATTAGAGATTTTATTGCTTTTGGAGATAGATATTGTTATATTGATTCATCAGAAGCCATAAAAGCTCCAAAAGCACCTATTTAAGAGCTTTTATGGCTTTTTGATCAAGGTGAAAAAGCTGCAAAAGCAAAAGCCCAAACAAAAACAAGGCCTATGTCTCCAAGAATCCTCCATTCCGCACACACGACATGAGCTTCTAGTCACCATGTTCCTGTGCATATGCACATCCTCTATTAGCAGTCATTGTTGTGCTAGTCGCCAAAGAAACACCCTTATTTTTGCAGGTACTTGGGTCTTCGAGAGTTGAACCCATGCACATTGAATCACCATATTATTTGAAGTGCCTCCCCTTTGGTTGAGCCATTATTCTCTCCTTTTCTTTGTCTCCACAACCATCCTGTAAGCTGAACGAACACTACATATTCCTGATTTTTGGTAACGCCAAGACCAAAAATCATCCATAGTTCTCAAACAGATGGGTATTTGCAAAACTACTTGCGCGTAACATGGCAAAAACACTCACTACAGGAATAAGGCACATGGAGGACGACAAAGGCATGCCTGGCAGATGGCGAAGGCCTTTGCCGTCCGCCAGCAGACGGCAACAGGTACCTGAAGAGAAGGAAGTACCCGTGCCGCAGGTCGTAGGCACGGTAGAACTGCTCCCAGGCACGACACAATTACATGTGGCCATACCTGATCACCAACTCCACGTCCCAATGCCTGCGAAGCCCGCTGCCGGCCTGTCGCAGCTTCACATTCTTTGGCCGATGGCCGTCCAACATCTTCATAAAAGTGTCAGGCAGCCTCTGCAGTTTGGGACAAGGAGTGATGTAGCAAACAGCAAAGTTATCATAATGAGATGGGTGAAGGGGAGATCTTTTCTTTTATATACCTGCCTCCTGGAGGAAGTCCCAAGTATGATACTTAAGAACTCAAAAGCATCCAACTCATACTCCGGTGTGGCAGAGCGGAGCCTGCGGTGGCGGCTTTCCCCCATCTCTGATAAGCAGCAGAAGAGACCAATTACTACCCTTACAACATTATCATACAACATTATAGCAGTAGAAGTTTTGAGCAGAAGATAATCAACTACACGAAGTTATCATTTCACATTCAAAAAGCAATGCACTTGTGGACATATGATGGCAACAGCTTGAACCAAATCATACCAAAACTGTTCCAGGCCGCCCAGAGAGGCAGAGACTACCTCAAGGTTACACGTTTATTTATGCTAGTGCAGAACTAGTGAGTGAAACGTAAGAAATTTACAGCAATTCTGTGTCGAAGAAACTTTAGCAGCCATCACTCGCTTGCTCCTGTTGTGCATTTAGACAACTACAAGTACTCCCTCTTTTCTGATTTTTCATTAGGCATGTACAATACTTCCTAGATCATCAATTGGACAACTGAAATATGAGCTACATCTCCCAAAGAGTATATCAGTGGATCCTCTTTCGAATACACATTCAGTTCAGTGGAATATTTTTGTGACATGTAATACATACTCGAATCAAATTGATCATCTAGAAATGTGCACTTGTCTTACAAACTGAGCTTGAAGATTAGGATGGCATAACCAGGTACGCCAAGTCAATTATTCGATCCTTAATTAGAAGGAAACGGAACACAATGCAAAACAATATCTACTCCTGCCAAACAATTTTATCTAAAAGATTACATGCGTATGAATTAAGATAAGGGGTTTCTAACAAGGACTGGAGATGCTTGAAAGTCAGGTCTCAGCAGATTAAGAAACAGTTTTGTTTCTCTGCCTCCATGTAAACACCTAATGTAAAGGAGGAATATTACCAGTGGGGGAGAGTGGGTACCTTGAGGCTTGAGCGGGGGCGGAGTGGGGTCGCTGGGCGGAAAGGGGTCCCAGGCGGAGACGGGTTCTTTGGGCAGCGCAGCGATGTGGGTGGCGCGGGGCGGCGTGACGGGCGGGCGGGCGACGGGGAAGTGGCGGCGGCGGAGAGAGGGGACAGAGAGAGATCCAGGGGTCGGGCGCGGGCGTGTTTGATTTTTAGTTAGGGCATGGTTCTTTGCCGTCTGCTAGCAGACGGTAAAGAGCCCAGCTAACGGACGTGTGTTTGTGCACTTTCTTTGCCGTCAGGTAGCGGACGACAAAGAAAGTGACCGTTTGGTGGCTGTCGCTAGTGGGCCACCCTCCCTCTTTGCCGTTAGCAAGCGGACGGCAAAGAGCCGGCTGACGACAAACAATATCTTTGCCGTCAGTTTCATTTAACCTTATGGAAAAGACCTTCTTTGCCATCAGCTAGCTGACGGCAAGGATCTTGATTCCAGTAGTGACTCGCTGAATCCCCTGCCTATCCCATCGTGTGTTTGAGCTATTTATGAGCTCTGAAACCATCTGTTGTGGATCATCCACACGTGATCCACACGGCATACTAGTGGCTTTAACATACCTTCTTGCGGTAGCCAGTTCGCATTCCATATGCTTCTGGTGGCTCCATTACCTATACGCTTTATAATTCCCTGCTTCATTATATCCCTCCCTTCAAGTATCGATCTCCAGATTTGTAACGTGCATATGACAATGGAGTGATGTGCTTCGGCCCCTTATAAGTAAACGGCTGACTCAAAGAAAGTAGGAAATATTTATCCCAAAACAAGAAAGCACATAAGAAAAAGAGCACGAAATTTGGAGCGGCGTTTCCTACTTAGCTGCACATGCCCGTTTGTATGCATTTCGCAAACTAGCGCCTGCAGCGCCTCGTGCTGGGTCGGCCCGCTACTCTGTATTTTAATCCAGCAAAAAGTTGTGCGCTAGGTGGGATTCGAACCAATGTCTTGATGTTTCTAAGGATGCAACGATAACCACCCAATCACCTCTTTGGATATGCTAGATTAGTTTTTTTATTTGATTACTTAATCTTTTTTCGAACGGTTTTGCTCAGTTGTCTCCTTTTCTTTTTTTAGTTTTTCTTTTTTCTCATTCTTACTCTCTTTTTGAAAAAAATGACCGACTTTTTACAAAATGGATGACCTTTTTACAATTTTGATGAACTTTTTATCAAATTCGATGATTTTGTTTTCAAATTTGATGAACTTTTTTTCAAAATCGGTGAAATTTTGTCAAATTCGATGAACCTTTTTCGAAATGGATTAACTTTTATCAAATTTGATGAACATTTTTTCAAATTCGGTGAACATTGTTCCAAAAGCGGTGAACTTTTTGTTTCAAAATCAATGAACTTTTGTCAAGTCCGATGAATTTTTTCCGAAATTGATGAATTTTAAACCAGCGACCTAGGCTTCGAGCAACATTGCGGTAACCATCACACCAACTAGACTGATCTGTCAACATACATCTTCCCCCTCATATTCTTATTTGTTGTTTTTTAATTTTTATAATTTTTTTCTTCTTCTTTCCTGGTTCGATATTTTGTTTCAAATTCGCAAACTTCTTTCTTCAAAATTGATGAAATTTTTCCAATTCAATTAACTTTTTTCAAGTTCAATGAACTTTTTCCAAATTTTAAGAACTTTTTCTAAATCCATTAATTGTTTTTCAATTTTGATGAAAGTTTTTCAAATTTGATGAACCTTTTCAAATTTGATGAGTTTTTTTCAAATTCGATGAACTATTTTAAAGTTCAATGAACCTTTTTTGGAAATCCATTAACTATTTCAATTTTGAGGAATGTTTTTCAAAATCAATGAACTTTTCTCAAATTTGATGTTATTTTAAACATTGATGAAACTTTCTCAAATTCGATGAATTTTTCTCAAATTAGATGATTTTTTTGTTCAAAATCCAGGAATATTCTTTCAAATTTGTTGAACTTTTTTTGAAAATGGATGAACTATTTTTTTAAATGAATGAACTTTTTCAGCTTTGTGAACTTTTCTTCCAAAATGAAGAGATATTTTCAAAATCCATGAACTTTTTCAAATTCATGATTTTTTTCAGAAGATTCAAAAAATTGAAGTGATACAATAGAGATCGTTTATTAAGAAATTGCAGAGAAATAAAATAGGAGCGGCATTGTTTATTAAGCAATTGCCGAGAAATAAAATAGCGCAGCGGCATTGTTTATTAAGCAATTGCCTAGAAATAAAATAGTGCAGCGGCATTGTTTATTAAGCAATTGCTGCTATTAATACTGACTATTTGTAGGATAGCTCGGCGACATTGTTTATTAAGCAATAGCCGCTATTAATAATATCACTTTCCGCGGGATAGCTCGAGTGGCTAATAGGACTCGTACGTGAACTCCAAGATCGTGAGTTCGTGACCTGCAGAGTTCGATTTTTTTTGCGGGAGCGTTCGCTGCTCAGCGCGATTCGTGGGCTGGCCTAATTCAGCGCCGTAGCGAGCGTCAGGGAGAAAGTGCGATTCGTGGGCTGGCCCAATTCAGCGCCGTAGCGCCGTAGCGAGCGTTAGGGAGAAGTTCGGGCCCCTGAAGTGCTCGATAGGAGCTCCATTTTGGAGCAGCAATCAACATAATCGGGTTGAGGCCGAATCAGACTCCCTTGAAGTCAATCAATTCTGCATAGAACAAACACAGTGGTGGGATGCATCGGCGGCAGTCTTTGCGGAGTGTCTGGATATTGTTACGTCAATTGGGACTTGGGAGGGTCACCTTCAAGCATCGTTTTCATGCGGCGAATGCCGCACCTCATAAGCTAGCTAAGTTTAGTTTTTGTAATGAAGTGTCAGATAGTGACGAACCATCTGCATGTGTCATCAATAACCTTGTGAACGATGTAATTTTGATCTGAGTTAATAAAGTTAGCCATAATAGCCTTCCCTCAAAAGAAAACATAAAAAAAATCAGACTGACCCAAATTTAAAATCAGACGTTTTTTTCCTTGCGGGCAACAAGACAACTCAAAGATAGCTAAAGTGTAGTGATTGTGATTCTAAAAAGAAATCAAGCCCGGATTCACCCGTGGCCGTGCGGTCGCCAGCTTGTTCTCTCTCCTCGGATCACGCGCGAGGCACGGCACAAGGTACTGTAGGCCGGACGGACGGGGCAGCAGGCGCCAGGCGGGCGATCACCGATCACGACATGCGGATCGGCTCGTGTCTGTCTGTCTTTCCCGGAGCTCCTTCTCCGCGCTGGCCAATGTCTCTTCCTTCCTATCCTGCAGCTTCTCTCTTGTCCCGTCCCCGTCGTCGGCGTGCGCGCGTGCGGGTGCGGCGACGCAGGGCCCAGCCGGGAATTTCTCTTGCAGCAAGCGCGGGTGGGCGTCGCGATTGGATCCGACTCACGTTTACGACTCAGACGCCTGCATTTGGGCCGAGAGTCCCCGGCTGAAAATTACACCGACGGCAGCGGATGAGATGCACGGAGGTCGTAAAAAGGGCATCTCCGCCGGAAAAGCGTCTTTTCGCGAGCACGGGCAACTGCGACGCGCCACCTTTCGGCAGCAAAAGGCCTTTTGCGAGGTGGACCATACGGCGGCCGGAGATGATCTGTCTCGACTTTCGGACAGTGGAGCAAAGCAACTTTGCGGAAAGGACGGACGGGGCATATATCCATTTACGGACTACAGTACTCCGTAACTAGTGATCTCCAGCTGAAAAGAAGGCATGCTCGTGTGTCCAGGCTTTGGCTTAATTATACACGGCCGAGCTCCATTTTCTGGAAACTCTAGCTCTTGCGATAGCTCACTTGTCCCCACGCTCGAAGAATAAGAAATTTCATTTCGTTGCACTACCACTATACTACTATAGAGTGCTCCTTCTCGATCGGTCTCTCTCTCTTCATAAGATGTTCTTAACTTTTTTTTTCTAATTCAGATGTATTTTAGCATGTTTGTTCACTTATTTCAGACCATACGCACTCCTTATTAAGATGTCCAAAGATCTTAGAGTATTTATGTACGCACTCCGTATTAAGCCACCAAACCACAAGCACAGAGTTATTTAAACACCCATTACAAATTTCAAAGCAAGAGCAGACTAGAACAACACGCAACCAAAAGGAGCTTCTCCATCACCATAATTTTTGCACAAACTTGATTTTTCTCGATCTTCACTGCAGCAGTCGAAGAAAACCAAAACGCCAGCTTTGAGACACATGAAATGCCTCATTTGTTGTCTGCTCTAGCATTCCTACCACACAAGGGTCAGTGATTTTTGCATTGCCAAAACTAGTATTGTTTCTCATTTTCCAAATGGCCTAGAAGACAACAAAGACTCCTGTAAATATCAATATTTTGTCATCAATTCTAAACTTTTTTGACCATGTGTTGAGCAAAGCATTAGTATTGTCAGGAAGATCAAGCAAATTGAAAGCACATTTAATAACATTTCAAAGTATTTAACGAGTGAACATTTCATGAATAGGTGATCAATATATTTATCAGAACCACAAAATGGGCAAGCCCTACTACCAATCCACCCTCTTCTAATCAAGTTTTTTTTTTGCGGGGACTCTTCTAATCAAGTTGACTTTAGTTAAAATGTTGTTTCTGAGAATCAGCCACATAAAAATCTTAACACTCTGAGGGATTTTTGCTTTCCACATAAATTTGTGGGAGAAATTATACCATGCTCAATCAGTTTTCCATAGTCTGACTTAACAGAGAAAACACTTCTTTTTGTCAAAGTCCACTTAATAGTGTCTCTGTTATCAGTAAGGATAATATATGCACACACATCTTTGATGTTTTTCGATAAAGGGTGTCTCATAGTGAAGCATCAAGAGGATACAAACACAATAAGCGAACTCGGCCTATGCACACAGCCAACACCAACTCACACACACAAGGGATCACGCCGGCCAAAAGCAATGCCGTTGAAGACGGAAGCAATGCCTAGGCGGAGAAAAATAAAAAGAAGAATGAAAAAAGGCAGCCAACGCGACCAACGACGCACAAATAACGAGCGGCGCCACAACCCCTTATCTTTGGCAACACAAGAACTACGAGAAATGTTGTCCAAAAGCAACGCCTCCAAGAAGGTAACGACGCAGAAATGTCGTCGTCGCCGGATCAAACCACTAAAGGTTAGATCCTGGGTTGTCACCCCAGAGAGCACGTCTGAGTAATCTCCAAAGCAATGCCTTCAACAAGGATTCGGCACCTGATCACTGTCATCGCCAGATACCACCAACGAAGGTCGGACCTAGGGTTTTACCCCGGAGCTCAATGCTTGGTACCCAAAGAGCACCGCCAAGCTGAAGCCACCTCGTGTTGTCGCCACCACTTGCCGAAGAAGAAGATGTTGCATGGAAGGGCATGCAGACGCCATGGACATGAGGTGTCGTAATCTGGACCTTTCCATGGCAAACATACCCCACACACAGTTGCTCGCGTCCATAGTCATGATGTGGATGATACGTCCGTTTTGCATCATGTTTTTTCTACTCTTATTTATAATGTTTTTATGGATAATAATGCTTTTTGGAGTAATTCTAATGTCTTTTCTAAAATAATATGCAAGGTTTACACAAAGAGAGAGAATACCGGCAGCTAGAATCTGGACTTGAAAAAGATACATCAGGGTTACCTATTCTGCACATCTCCAAATGAGCTGAAAATTTACGGAGAATTGTTTTAAAATATATAAAAAAATACTTGAGCAAATAACTACCGGAGGAGGCCCACCAGGTGGGCACAACCCACCTGGGCGCGCGAGGCCCCCCAGGCGCGCCCTGGTGGGTTGTGCCCTCCTCGGCCCACCTCTGGTGCCCATCTTCTGGTATATAGGTCATTTTGACCTAGAAAAAATCAGGAGGGGACTTTTGGGACGAACCGTCGCCGTCTCGAGGCAGAACTTGGGCAGGAGCACTTTTGCCCTCCGGTGGAGCGATTCCGCCGGGGGAACTTCCCTCCCGGAGGGGGATGTCATCATCATCACCAACAACTCTCACATCTTTGGGAGGGCAATCTCCATCAACATGTTCAACAACACCATCTCCTCTCAAACCCTAGTTCATCTCTTGTGTTCAATCTTTGTACCGGAACCTCAGATTGGTATTTGTGGGTGACTATACTGTTGATTACATCTTGTAATTGATTACTATATGGTTTATTTGGTGGAAGATTGTATGTTTAGATCCATTATGCTATTTAATACCCCCACTGATCTTGAGCATGATTATCATTCGTGAGTAGTTACTTTTGTTCTTGAGGTCACGGGAGAAGTCATGTTGCAAGTAATCATGTGAACTTGATATGTGTTCGATACTTTTGATGATATATATGTTGTGATTCCCTTAGTGGTGTCATGTGAACGTCGACTACATGGTACTTCACCATATTTGGGCCTAAGAGAATGCATTGTGGAGTAGTTATTAGATGACAGGTTGCTAGAGTGACAGAAGCTTAAACCCTAGTTTATGCGCTACCTCGTAAGGGACTGATTTGGATCCAAAAGTTTAATGCTATGGTTAGATTTTATTTTAATACTTTTCTCATAGGTGCGGATGCTTGGGAGGGGTTTATCATAAGTAGGAGGTTTGTTCAAGTAAGAACAGCACCTAAGCACCGATCCACCCACATATGTCGTTGATGGACCAAAGGGAGACGAAGGAGATAAGATGCAAGTGGGGCACCAGATCCAAACTCTACAAGGGGCAAGGTGAAGGGGCGAAACTGTCGGTGATTTGTCGGACCTAGGGGAGAAGCCCTATCCCAGACCCGAGCGGCCACCTGTCCCACAACCAAAGCTGCTCCCAATGCCCGCATCTATTTGCTGCCGCCGTTGCACGCCGCTGAGGCGCCATCCCTACCTCAGGCCGAAATGGATCCGCCCAGAGTCTCGTCGCGACCGTCAGCCGGCAGTGTCATCCGGTAGCTAATGAAATAAATGGATAGAGGTGGCCGCCCGAGTCGACCGATCGGGCGACGCGGGGCGTTACACGGAGTAGATCCACACATCTTTGAGGTGATTCCACAATTCCAGTGATTCCACATAAAGGGTCCTTTTGAAATGTATCTGGTCATGTCCTTTTCCTAGAACATTAGCTTCTAAAATCTTTTTACCAAAGCAAATATTATATAATTTGGGGAAATTATGTTGGAGTGGTATGTCTCCCAACCACCAATCTTTCCAAAATCTAACATTTGTTCCAATCTTCCCAAGGATAGAAGTAATGCATGTGGAGACGATGATATGATGCCGAAGTTCCCTCCTTTAGGGGAGGTACGTCTCCGTTGGAGGGGTGTGGACGCATGATGCACCCCAAGTGCCACAATGACTCACCCTATTCTCCTCACGCCCTCGCGCGATGTAAGGTGTCGTGAATCCACTCCAGTACCCTTTAAGGAGGCAACCGGAACCTTTACAAACAAGGTTAGCTCCCTCCACAACTCAATTGAAGGCTCTCAACGCCACCACGAAGCTTCACCACAAATGGAATGTGGCTCCAAGGTGACCTCCTACGTCTGAGGTGCCCAAACACACAATAGAAAGAAGATCCACAATAGAATACAAGGGGGTCAAATTTCTTTGGTGGAAGTGTTGATCTAGATCTCATCTCTCAATCCCTAACAAATCGACAATATTGGTTGGCTAGAAAAGGAGATCGGGCAAGAATGAGCTTAGGGCATTAATGGAGGAGAGAGGGAGGCAAGAGGTAGGTCGGAGGAGGAAGAATCCCCTCCTTAAATAGCCCCTCTTCAAATCTAACAATTATGTGTAAAAACACACAGGAGCGATACAACCGCTCTAGGTAGTATACCATGGTTGTTGTGGCCTAAGCAGTACAACCGCAACGTCTGGTTGTACCGGTTAACCGGAACTACCGTGCAGCAGCCACCCAAGAGTTGCGCCCAAACATGAGGGAATCACCCCTCCGGTACTTGTTGGCACGGTACATGGGCTGGTACAATAGCCCCCAGGCTTACATGCATGGCCATGGCTTGTAGAGCGGTACAACCACTAGGTCTGCCAATTGTACCAGCTATTTTGCAAAAAACAGGAACAACCGCTTGGCCGACGCCCGTGCACTGCTGCCACACCCAGGGTAATCACCCCTCGCACGATAGTTGGACCGGTACTTAGTCTGGTAGTACCGCTCCAAGCAGGAGCGGTGCAACCGCACGTAGTAGCGGTACAACCGCATGGCCCTACATAGTGGTGTCCACTCCATAGAGGAGCAGTACATCTGCTGGCACGTGCGGTACAACCGCTTGGGTGGTTTTAGCACTAGTTAATTTTGAAGTCTCTCCTTGAAAGGATAGGAAGGCTAAAGTAGGTGCAATATAGACTTTGTATGCGTGATTTGGTTCCATCCGTACCTTTCAATGCAGACCCTCTCTTAATAGTATGGATTTCCTACAATCAAAGAAATAAACGCGTCATAAATGTTGTCTTTGATCTTGTCCTTCTCGAGGGGTACCTAGCCGTCTCGGGTCAAATAACTATGCTTGTGTAGCTTAAGCACACGGTTAGGCCGCAATATGCGTTGTCATCAACACCAAAACACATAAGGTGGGAAATGCCCTCCCCCCCCCCCCCCATTTGGTGATTGATGACAACACAATGATTTGCATAAAGATGTTATGATAAAGCACAAAGTCTCGAAAATATAGACGAGCTCCCTAAGATGTGTGCACTATTTGAATATGCTTTTTAAATGCAAAGTTCACACAACTAGGATCAACGCCCCCCCCCCCCCCTAGATTTTCTAGACCAACAACAAGTTGCCAAAGATAAGAGATATAGACAAAGAACACAATTTCAACAACAACATGTGGTGGAGCAACATGTAAGGGCAACAAATAAAAAGAATACTCCACAAACATGAAATCAGTGACATGAATAAGATACAAATAATTAGGATTGCGTGTCTCACACCATGCTAAAATAAATATGATCTCCAAGAAAATAAGTCGACAAACCAAAGCAAATAGTTTCAACTAATAAGGAGTTCACAAGCAACAATAACGACCAAGAAAACGAGCTTGTGACTCTCACCCATGCAAATCCCGATGAGAAAGCCTAATAGAACTGTCACCCCTTTTGGCATCAAGACGTCAAAAAGGGAAAGAGCGATGCTAACACCCCTGACGATCAATCCTCTTCCTCTTACTAGTACTCTGACTCCTCTGCCTCATCGTCCTCATCGATGGCACGGTTCTGGAACACTGGAGTCTACTCAGGCTCCAAGCCGGCTACGGGGATGCCAGGTGCATCATCAATCTCGCCCTGGTCGGTTAAATGGATGTGAGTGGTGATCCACTGATCCTCTGGGGCAATGCTCTCATAATCTGGATCTACCAAGGATGTGCAAGCTTCTTATCATGGTCTGCCTCATAAATCATGTGTTGAATATAAACTGAAGTAGAAGGTCTTCTTCATCTTGTTCTTTAGCCTGACAGCCCACCTAGGCTCCTCCCTAGGGGCTGATAACCCACAAGTATAGGGGATCAGTTATAGCCTCTTTCGATAAGTAAAAGTGTTGAACCCAACGAGGAGCTAAAGGTAGAACAAGTATTCCCTCAAGTTCTATCGACCACCGATACAACTCTACGTGCGCTTAGCGTTCGCTTTACCTAGAACAAGTATGAAACTAGAAGTACTTTGTAGGTGTTGTAGAATAGGTTTGCAAGATAATAAAGAGCACATCAATAAAATCTAGGGGCTGTTTAGATAAAGAAATAACTAAGTTAGTTTTAGTAGAGAGCTTTTTGTCACAAGAAAGTTATTTGTCCCTAGGCAATTGATAACTAGACCGGTAATCATTATTGCAATTTTATATGAGGGAGAGGCGTAAGCTAACATACTTTCTCTTCTTGGATCATATGCACTTATGATTGGAACTCTAGCAAACATCCGTAACTACTAAAGATCATAAGGTAAAACTCAACCATAGCATTAAAGTATCAAGTCCTCTTTATACCCATACGCCATAACCCACTTATCCGTGTTTGTGTTTATATCACTCACGCAACGCAGACAATAAGCAAACCATGAACATATTGCAAACCCTACAGCAGGGATCCCTCACACTTGCGCGACACGGAGAGCACCATAGGACATCACCAATAATAAAACATGCAACTCAAACCAATCACGATCATCAATGAACCCATAGGACAAAACGGATCTACTCAAACATCATAGGATAGCCATACATCATTGGGAAATAATATATAGTGTTGAGCACCATGTTTAAGTAGAGATTACAGTGGGGAGAAGAGGTGTTACACCGCTGCATAGAAGGGGGGAGTTGGTGATGACGGCGGCGAAGTTGTTGGTGTAGATCGCCGTTACGATGATGGCCCCGGCGGCGTTCCGGTGCCACTAGAAGAGAGGGGGAGACAGCCCCCTCCTTCTTCTTCTTCCTTGACCTTCCCCTAGATGGGAGAAGGGTTTCCCCTCTGGTCCATGGCCTCCATGGCGGTGGAGGGGCGAGAGCCCCTCGAGATTGGATCTTTCTCTCTCTCTCTCTCTCTCTCTCTCTCCCTCACTCTCTCTCTCTCTCTCTCTCTCTCCCTCTCTCTCTCTCTCTCTGTGTTTCCTTCTGTTTCTGCATTCCTGGATTCTGGCCTTTCACCGTTTCTTAAATTCCAGGAGATCCTTAACTCTGATTGGGCTGAAATTTTAACACGATTTTTATTCGGATATTAGCTTTCTTGTGCCAGAAGAAGGGCACCAACCACCTTACGGGGTGACCACAAGGACCAGGGGCGCGCCCTCCGTCCTTGTGGGCCCCTTGGGCATCGTCTCACGTTGATTCTTTTTCCCCAAAATCACATATATACCAAAAAAATCTCCGTAAGTTTTTATCCCGTTTGGACTCTGTTTGATATGATTTTCCGTGAAATAAAAATCATGCAACAAACAAGAATTGACACTGGGCACTGGATCAATATGTTGGTCCCAAAAATAGTATACATAGTTGCCAAAAGTATGTAAAAGTTGTAGAATATTGGCATGGAACAATAAAAAATTATAGATGACGGAGACGTATTAGGGGCAACCCAAAGTCACTATCACTGGAATCGGCAAACACCTCATGCTCATCCCTGGTAACACGTGGCTCAACATGCTTCTTCCTCTTCAGCTTTTTGACCTCATGGGCAACAAGGTTGCTAGGAAGGCTCGTTTGGCCTACACTCATCCCACTTGACATTTAAAAAAGGCATGACGTACGTGAAGGAAATATGCCCTAGAGGCAATAATAAAGTTATTATTTATTTTCTCATATAATGATAAATGTTTATTATTCATGCTAGAATTGTATTAACCGGAAACATGATACATGTGTGAATACATAGACAAACTTAAAGTCACTACTATGCCTCCACTTGACTAGCTCATTAATCAAAGATGGTTATGTTTCCTAACCATAGACATGTGTTGTCATTTGATTAACGATATCACTTCATTAGGAGAATGATGTGATTGACTTGACCCATTCCGTTAGCTTAGCACTTGATCGTTTTAGTATGTTGCTATTGGTTTCTTCATGACTTATATAAGTTCCTATAACTATGAGATTATGCAACTCCCGTTTACCGGAGGAACACTTTGTGTGCTACCAAACGTCACAACGTAACTGGGTGATTATAAAGGAGCTCTACAGGTGTCTTCAAAGGTACATGTTGAGTTGGCGTATTTCGAGATTAGGTCTTATCACTCCGATTGTCGGAGAGGTATCTCTGGGCCCTCTCGGTAATGCACATCACTATAAGCCTTGCAAGCAATGTAGCTAATGAGTTGGTTACGGAATGATGCATTACGTAACGAGTAAAGAGACTTGCCGGTAACGAGATTGAACTAGGTATTGAGATACCGACGATCGAATATCGGGCAACTAACATACCGATGACAAAGGGAACAACGAATGTTGTTATGCGGTTTGACCGATAAAGATCTTTGAGGGAGTCCCGGACTAGGGGGTGTCCGGATAGCCGGACTATCGTCACGGTCGGACTCCAAGACTATGAAGATACAAGATTGAAGACTTCGTCCCGTGTCCGGATGGGACTTTCCTTGGCGTGGACGGCAAGCTTGGCGATACGGATATGTAGATCTCCTACCATTGTAACCGACTTGTAACCCTAACCTATCCGGTGTCTATATAAACCGGAGGGTTTTAGTCTGAAGGACGAACAACAATCATACCATAGGCTAGCTTCTAGGGTTTAGCCTCCTTGATCTCGTGGTAGATCTACTCTTGTACTACCCATATCATCAATATTAATCAAGCACGAGTAGGGTATTACCTCCATCGAGAGGGCCCGAACACAGGTAAAACATCGTGTCCCTTGTCTCCTATTACCATCCGCCTAGACGCGATTGGGACCCCCTACCCGAGATTCGCCGGTTTTGACACCGACATTGGTGCTTTCATTGAGAGTTCCTCTATGTCGTCACCGATAGGCCCGATGGCTCCTACGATAATCAACAACGACGCGGTCCAGGGTGAGACTTTTCTCCCCGGACAGATCTTCGTGTTCGGCGGCTTTACCTTTGTGGGCCAATTCGCAGCCATCCGGAGCGGATCGAAAGCTTCGCCCTGGCCATCAGGTCAGATTTGGAAGTTTAAACTATAATGACCGATATCCGCGGAGACTTGATCTTGATGGATTCGAGCCGCAGCCAAGCGCCCGCCTTTGTCTCGATGGGCATGATCTAGCTCTACAGCCAAACAAAGGCTCTCGAGGCCGCACCAAGATCCGCTCAGACCCTTAATCCGGAGCGGATTCCTGGTCGAGGACGCAGTGGTTGCACACCGCCTCGGGGCTACAATCTCTACGGCGATCGAGCGAACTCCATCCTTGTCCTTTGCGAAGACCTCGACTCTGTGGTGCCGGACTCCTCTTGGACTCAACCCTCCGCGCCCTTGCCAATCGAATCCGATTGGGCGCCCGTTATGGAGTTCACGGCCGCGGACATCTTTCAGCACTCGCCCTTTGGCGACATCCTGAATTCACTAAAGTTCCTCTCCTTATCCGGAGAGCCCTGGCCGGACTACGGTCAGGAAGGTTGGGATGCAGACGACGAAGAAATTCAATGCCCACCCACCACCCACTTCATAGCCACTGTCGAAAGCTTACACGATGTGCTCGACTTCGACTCCGAAGACATCGACGGTATGGATGACGATGTAGGAGACAACAATGAACCAGCACCTATAGGATGCTGGACAACCTCATCCCATGATGTATACATGGTGGATACACCTAAAGGAAATGAAGACGAGGAACAACGGGGCGCCACGAAGGATAAATCCCTCGAAAAGCAGTCAAACCGGCAACGTAAACGCCGAACAAAGTCCCGCCTCAACAAAGACCCAGCCATAGAGCAGGGCGAACCGGTGGACAACGAACAAGCTATCGAGCAATCGTCCGAACAAGACAACTTGGATAAACAATCTGTCCCCGCGAAGACAACATTTGGACGATCTCACGCCGGACAAACCATTGGAGCAAAATGACCTCCGAGAAAAGGCTCGCCGCCACCGCGCGTATCCTGAAAAAGCGAGGCGGAAGCTCAAAACAGCGGAAGATGCACTCAGGATTAGATGGAGCAAAGTATTCAGCACCAAGAATAAGTACGGGCGATGCGCGCACGAAGAGCTACCGAAAAGAAAGCTACTGCTCGAATTGACGAGGAGGCCTTAGAGCCCCACAATTAAAAAGCAAGAAGGCCACCCGGTCGGATGGGCGACCTCACGGCAAAAGAGAGCGGCAAATGGTGCCGCACACAAGCCAATATGCGATCCGGCTTAAGGATTCACATCAAAAGGATGGCCCGATTAGGTCCATCTATGGGCCAAGAAAGCACGCTCGTCAAAGCAATGCAACACGCCAAAATTCAAGACCACGGCACACCCAAATATAGGGCGCCGCACACCCCTATGTTTCACCGATGAGGTCTGGATCATGAATTTCGGCTGATTCAAACCCGTAAACATAGAGGCATACGACGTAACAACAGACCTCGAGTGCGGATTGAGGATTACATCCTCCACATACACATGGCTAGAGGAGATGATCTCCACGCCATAAAATACTTACCCTCAAACTCAAAGGGCCAGCTCGGCATTGGCTTAAGAGCCTCCCCGAAAATACCATTGGAAGCTGGGAAGAGCTCGAGGATGCGTTTCGGGCAAATTTTCAGGGGACTTATGTCCGCCCTCCGGATGCAGACGATTTAAGTCACATAACTCAACAGCTCGGAGAATCAGCCCGGAAATTCAGGAACAGGTTCCTTACTAAAAAGAACCAAATAGTCGACTGTCCGGACGCCGAAGCCTTAGCAGCTTTCAAACACAACGTCCGAGACGAATGGCTTGCCAGACACCTCGGCCAAGAAAAGCCAAGAACAATGGCCGCATTAACAAGCCTCATGACCCGCTTTTGCGCGGGAGAGGACAGCTGGCTAGCAAGATGCAGTACCAGCGACCCAAGTACATCCGAAGTCAGGGATGGAAGCGAAACCACGGCGCAACAAGGACCAGCGCGGATTAAAAGGAACAGTCAAAGAGCACGGCGATCAACGCCGGATTCAAAAGCTTCGCGGCAGAATAACAAAAACTGCCCTTAAGGACAATAGCGATGAGCTATCCAACTTCAACAAAATCTTGGACAAGATATGTCAAATCCACGATACTCTGGGAGGCCCGCTAACCATACCCACGTAAATTGTTGGGTCTTCAAATAGTCCGCAGATTGAACGCCCGAACACAAGGGGCTCGACGCACCAAGTGAAGATGACGACGAGCACCACAAGCAGAGCCTCGGAAAACAAAAAACTTTCCCACAGGAGGTCAAAACAGTAAACTCACTTCACGTGGTCAAAGGGAAAAACAGAGCGGCGCCCATTAAAAGGCGCGCGCACACTGGTTGTCAAAACCAATCACCTTCGACCATCAGGACTATTCCGACAATATTCGGAACGCAGGATGGACTGCCTTGCTATTGGATCCTATAATCGACGGATTCCAACTTACACATGTCCTCATGGATGGCGGCAGTGACATAAACCTGATATATCGGGACACAATCCTCAGGATGGGGATAAACCCAACCAAAATTCGCCGTAGCAACACCTCCTTTAAAGGAGTAATGCCAGGCCCATATGCCCTTTGTACGGGCTCCATACTGCTGGAAGTTGTGTTTGGTTCATCTGACAACTTCCGTCGCGAAAGGTTACTCTTTCATGTCGCCTCGTTTAAAAGTAGCCATCAAGCACTATTGGGACGCGAAGCTTTCGCCCGCTTTAACGCAATACCGCACTATGCATCTCTAACACTTAAAATGCCCGGTCCACGCGGCATCATCTCGTTAAAAGGAAGAATTAAGTGTTACTCGAGCACGGAAGAACGGGAGACTGCCTTGACAGCCCCACAGCTATCCGGCTCTGCTAGGCAAAGAACCTGAATTGGTCATTCAAACCCCGGAGACGGTTAGACGAGTCCGGCTCCTACTAGCGGCATACCCCCATACGAGGGGCCGCACGCATGTATAACAAGAGACAATAAAGCTCAATTTTATTCAATTCCGTACTCTGTTTATTTAATATTAGGTACATCTTTTCGCACGTTCCTTTTTCTTTCAAACTAAGTTCCTCTCTTTTACAGATGAACAACGTGCTACACACGTCCAGGATACAGCACAACGGAGACACAGGAGCAGACGTGCAGTAGGGACCCGTTGCAAGGATTCTTTTCAGATTAAGACCCTGCGTAAACCTTTTTTCACTATCTCTTGTTGATATACATCCCCCCGGTCCCTTAATATAACCGAGGAGGAGGCTGGTGTTTTGGCGTTGGCTGCACCATAATTTTTGCGCGTACCTGGACACCAGGGGCTTAGGGCATTATTCTGCCAATTTTCATAAAGACCGAATACCTTAGGGAGTATTCGGCGTCTCGAGTTAGGCCTTAGATTCATCAGCTCCGAATCATGTCTTTGGTCAAATGTTGGGTTGCCCGGCTCCTGTGTTTTGCTGCCTTACGTTCCGTTTTCACGGCTAACGCTGCTCCAGGAGAACTACTGCGGTTGTGCCCCGGTTCGGCCGGGCGAGCACCTCAGTAGAGAAAGCCAAAAACTAACTGTCATGATATAGCGAGAGACTGGTCGACCACTCGACGACTCACAGGAATGTTTAGGATTCCTCCGCATTAACGAAGGACCGGTTTTCGGTCAGGCACATACGCACCCTGAATTCGGGAGAGTGCGGTGCCCCAGGGGCTATATAGTAGCCCCACCCTCGAACTCCTATGGCTAAGTGAAAGTGATAAAGCACTATAGTCCGGTTGCCTGGTTTGCTACGCTATCACCTCCTTAACAGGACCAAGACGTTGGATTAAGTGTGAAAAAGCGCTTTCTTTGCAAACACCTCCGCACTATGTGTGTGGGGGCTGAAGCCAAGGACTGCCATCTTTCAGGTTATATATACATATACATAAACGACCACACAGGAAGTAGTTTACTACTTGAACGCACAAGTATACAAAAAGCTCTTATATTACATTGAAACACTGTTTTCACAAATCATACATATCATTTAAACATAATATCCTTCGAGCACTGCGTCTCTATTAAACGAGCGCCCGACAGGACTTCTTCAAAGTAGTGCTCGGCAGGTACTCGGCTTCGGTCCGAATCTTGGGATGCAACGTCGGTGGCCTTCATCTACGCCGGTATGTCTTGACACGGGCCAGAGCCATCCGCGCTCCCTCAATACACGCCGATCGCTTCATTGCGTCGATACGCGGTACCGCACCAAGGAACTGCTGCACCAAACCAAAATAGCTCTTCGGCTAGGGTCCGCCCGGCCACAAGTGAGTCAAGACATGCTTCATGGCAAATCCGGACAACCGATTCAGCTCGGCCCATTCGGCCAACCGATCGGTCAGCGGCAGAGGACGCTCCGGACTATGTAATTGCGACCAATATAGCTCTTTCCTTCGATGCCCCTTCTGGCCCCGGAAGTGCTCCACCGCGGCGCTCGCCGCCAAATCCAAATAAGCATCCTCCGAACTCCACAACTTATCCAGCTGAGCATACTTTGGATCAGTATATTTCCTCCGCAGTAGAAACGGTTTTCCAGCCGCAATTGCCCCGGCATGACTCAGCTCCTCCTTGGCAGCTCTCAAAGCTGATTGGGCACTCTTGGATTCGGCGGCGGCCTTCTTCAGGCCCTCTTGTTCCGCTTGACGTTCTTTTTCAAGAACCTCGCAGCGATCGGTAGTATTCCTTAACTTTTTGGCCATATCGGCCATCCCCTCCTTGCTTCGGCAGTGAGCAGCCCGTTCAGCTTCTAGCTCCTCGGCCGCCTTTAAAGCGGCCGCATTACTAATTCAGGCTTGCTCTTTCGCTCGGGCGAGTTCTGCCAGCAGCTCCTCCACGGCAGCGGCACCATCTGCATTAAGCATATGAATAGTAAGACATGGGCGTCAAGCTCCCTTACAAGGTGTCCGCATAGAGGTCGCATACCTTGTGACTCGTCAAACCATTTATTGACCAGCGCGATGTCCGCATCCGCCTCGTCAAGTTGCCGCTTTAGTTCGGCATATTCATCAATCCGGCTGGCCTCCGGACGCCCCGCCACCTGTTTAGGAGCGGCGATATGTTATAACTGAGAATTTGATCCTCGGCACGTTGTCCATTTTGACAACATACCGAGTCTCAGGGGCTACTATCTATACATGGTGCATTTTATATGCATAACTGTCAGAAGGTACATTATTTTTTGCATACCTCAAATCCCGTCAGTAAGCTTCTGACGGCTTCATGCAATCCGCTCTCCGCGGATGCAATTATTTCAATCACCGCACCCATTAGAGCACGGTGATCTTCTGAAATAGCCGCTCGCCCGAGCAGATCCTTCAGCTCCTCCGACCAAGACGCCACTTGGCGCCGGACCTTCCGCCCCGCCGGACTTGGGGAACCCTCCGTGGCGACACCTCCGGGTCGTCCGCTTCCTATGAGGGTGCGATAGGTGGAGGCGTTTCTCTCCATCATCCCGGAAGAAGATCCCCAAGACGAGCTCTGCTGAGAAGGGTTGAGGTCCGAACTACAAGGTACAATTTCGGTTATCCTCATGAATAAACACATGGATGTTCCTTATTTACAAAACCCCTTCTTTTTACTTACGGCTCGCTGGAGGGCTGATCCCCTTGGGGAAATAATGCGGCTGGGTTACTTCCGAGCCTCGGACTCTCTGCCAAAGATTCCTTTCCCCTCTTTGAGGCCTTGACCTCCGGATCTTCCGAAGCGGTCCTCTTCTCTCCTCGGAAGGTGGGACTCTTAATCCCTCCTTCCTTGATAGCCTCCTTCGTAGAGGCGGTTGCTTCCCCGCTCCCCCCTTCGCCTCCTTCAAAAGGCGCGACCTTCAACATCTTGGTCAACGTGGGATCCGGCGTGGTCTCTGGGAGGGGAGCCGGACACCTTATTAACTTTGCCTTGGCTATCCACTCATGTTCAAAAAACGGCTCCTTTAAAGGGCATATATATGAAATAAATGAATGAACAGTTTGTCCGGTTGCAGGACTACTTACTTGAGTATCCGGGCGATTGCAGCTTAGTCCTGCGTCCTCGGTCAAGTCCGGACACTTCTTTTGTGATCCGAAGTACAGTTTATACATCTCCACGGGCTTCGTGCCCATAAAATTTTGGAGAGCTCGTGGTCCCTCGGATTGAATTCCCCAGTGAGGGAGGCGGCGTTGCAGGGCTGAAGGCGCCGGATCACCATAACCTGCGCCACTGCAACCAGATTGATCCCTCTTTCCTGGAGATCGCGAATACGACCCTGCAGCAGGGGAACATCCTTGGACGGTCCCCAGTCAAGCCCCTTGTTGACCCATGATGCCAGCCGCTGTGGTGGACCTGAGCGGAAGGCGAGGCGCCGCCCATTTGGTGCCCACAGGGCGGTGATATAAAACCACTTCCGTTGCCACAAACCAAGCTCCTCTTGGAAAGAGCCCTCGGGCCACGGAGCATCAACACATTTGCTTATGACCGCCCCTCACTTTTCTGCTTGCTGCCCCTCGATCATCTTTGGCTCCACCTTGAAGGTCTTGAGCCACAATCCAAAGTGGGGGTAATATGGAGGAAGGCCTCACATACGACAATGAATGACGAGATATGGAGGATGGACTCGATTCAAGTCATGGAAATCAAGCCCATAATAAAACATGAGCCCCGCATTACAAAGGGATCCGTCGGAAGCCTAAACCCGAAGGAAGTGGGACATTAACACCACGTTCTCGACGGGCTCAGGAGTGGGAATTACCTGCCCTGGAGAAGGCAGCCTATGCGAGATCTAGCCGGTTACGTAACTGGCGTTTCGCTGCTTTAGCACATATTCTTCTCGACGGAGGAAGACATCCATCGGCCGTCTGGTCGGAGCGGACATCGCCGAAAGTCCAAGCGCTGAATCTGAAGCTTTGGGTGTTGGAACTCGAAGCGCGAGGTGAAGTCGATGGAGGGTGTAAAGAGGAAGAGGGCCTTGGTCTCATTATAAAGAGGTTGAATACCAAGAGCCCACCCCGTGGTCGATTAGGACTCGCCTTTGATAGAGAAGGCAGGCCGGCAGACGCAGTTGGGTTACTGCGTCCGTATTGATGAGAATCCCGGAATAAGGGGGCATGATCTATGCTTTGACAAGACGTGCCAAGGAAACCGCCTCGCTAAACACGCTCAGGTGAAACAGTAAAAAACGATTCATATAAAGGCCTGGCCGTGGTGTGATGTCACGCCGCAGAATACGTCAGCAAATCTGTGCAAAAATTATTCTCTCTACGACGTTATGTGGAACTTGTTTTGCAGAGCCGGACACTATCCTTGTGTTCAAGACCTTCTATGAAGTATTCAGAGGAGGAACCCGCCTCGCAATGCCGAAGACAATCAGCGTCTTGGGACTCATCGTCATTGAAGCCTGGTTCGAGGGCTCTTGAGGAGTCCGGACTAGGGGTGTCCGGATAACCGGACTATCGTCACGGCCGGACTCCAAGACTATGAAGATACAAGATTGAAGTCTTCGTCCCGTGTCCGGATGGGACTTTCCTTGGCGTGGAAGGCAAGCTTGGCGATACGGATATGTAGATCTCCTACCATTGTAACCGACTTTGTGTAACCCTAACCTATCCGGTGTCTATATAAACCGGAGGGTTTTAGTCCGTAGGACAAACAACAATCATACCATAGGCTAGCTTCTAGGGTTTAGCCTCCTTGATCTCGTGGTAGATCTACTCTTGTACTACCCATATCATCAATATTAATCAAGCACGAGTAGGGTATTACCTCCATCGAGAGGGCCCGAACCTGGGTAAAAACATCGTGTCCCTTGTCTCCTGTTACCATCCGCCTAGACGCACAATTCGGGACCCCCTACCCGAGATCCGCCGGTTTTGAGAGTTCCTCCGTGTCGTCACCGATAGGCCCGATGGCTCCTACGATCATCAACAACGACGCGGTCCAGGGTGAGACTTTTCTCCCCGGACAGATCTTCGTGTTCGGCGGCTTTGCACTGCGGGCCAATTCGCAGCCATCCGGAGCAGATCGAAAGCTACGCCCTGGCCATCAGTCGGTTGGAAGTTTAAACTATCGACCGATATCCGCGGAGACTTGATCTTCGACAGATTCGAGCCGCAGCCAAAGCGCCGCGACTTTGTCTCGATGGGCATGATCTAGCTCTGCAGCGAGCGATTGCCTCGAGGCCGCACTCAAGATCCGCTCCGACCCTTAATCCGGAGCCGGATTCCCCAGTCGAGGACGAGTGGTTGGACACCGCCTCGGGGGCTACAATCTCCAACGTATCTATAATTTTTGATTGCTCCATGCTACTTTATCTACTGTTTTGGACTATATTGGGCTTTATTTTCCACTTCTATATTATTTTTGGGACTAACCTATTAACCGGAGGCCCAGCCCGAGTGCTGGTCTTTTGCCTATTTCGGTGTTTGAAGAAAGCAGAATATCAAACGGAGTCCAAATGGAATGAAACCTTCGGGAACGTGATTTTCTCACCGAACGTGATCCAGGAGACTTGGACCCTACTCCAAGAAGTAACAGAGGCGGTCACGAGGGTGGGGGCGCCCCCCCCCGAGGGCGCGCCCCCCTGCCGCGTGGGCCCCCTGTTGCTCCACCGACGTACTCCTTCCTCCTATATATACCTACGTACCCCCAAACGATCGTAGCAGAGCCAAAAACCTAATTCCACCGCCGCAACTTCCTGTATCCACGAAATCCCATCTTGGGGCCTGTTAGGAGCTCATGGGAGGGGCATCCACCATGGAGGGCTTCTACATCATCAGCATAGCCTCTCCGATGAAGTGTGAGTAGTTTACTTCAGACCTTCGGGTCCATAGCTAGTAGCTAGATGGCTTCTTCTCTCTTTTTGGATCTCAATACAATGTTCTCCCCCTCTCTCATGGAGATCTATTCCATGTAATCTTCTTTTTGCGGTGTGTTTGTTGAGACCAATGAATTGTGGGTTTATGATCCAGCTTATCTATGAATAATATTTGAATCTTCTTTGTATTCTTTTATGTATGATTGGTTATCTTTGCAAGTCTCTTCGAATTATCCATTTGGTTTGGTCAACTAGATTGGTAGTTCTTGCAATGGGAGAAGTTCTTAGCTTTGGGTTCAATGTTGCGGTGTCCTTACCCAGTGACAGAAAGGGTTGCAAGGCACGTATTGTATTGTTGCCATCGAGGATAACAAGATGGGGTATTTATCATATTGCATGAATTTATTCCTCTACATCATGTCATCTTGCTTAATGCGTTACTCTGTTTTTAACTTAATACTCTAGATGCATGCTGGATAGCGGTCGATGAGTGGAGTAATAGTAGTAGATGCAGAATCGTTTCGGTCTACTTGTCACGGACGTGATGCCTATATACATGATCATACCTAGATATACTCATAACTATGCTCAATTCTGTCAATTGCTCAACAGTAATTTGTTCACCCACCGTAGAATACTTATGCTCTTGAGAGAAGCCACTAGTGAAACCTATTGCCCCCGGGTCTATTCTCATCATATCAATCTCCATCACTTTTATACTTGCTTTGTTTTTACTTTTTGCTTTGCATCTATATATACCAAAAATACCAAAAATATTATCTATCATCTCTATCAGATCTCACTCTCGTAAGTGACCGTGTAGGGATTGGCAACCCCTGATCGCGTTGGCTGCGAGTAGCTATCGTTTTGTGCAGGTACGTGGACTTGTGCGTGGCCTCCTACTGGATTGATACCTTGGTTCTCAAAAACTGAGGGAAATACTTATGCTACTTTGCTGCATCATCCTCTCCTCTTCGAGGAAATCCAACGCAGTGCTCAAGAGGTAGCAAGAAGAATTTCTGGCGCCGTTGCTGGGAGTCTACGCATAAGTCAACATACCAAGTACCCATCACAATCCCTATCTCTCGCATTACATTATTTTCCATTTGCCTCTCGTTTTCCTCTCCCCCACTTCACCCTTGCCGTTTTATTCTCCCTTTCTTTCCCAATCTCCTTCTCTTTTTCCCGTTGCCTTTTTCCTCGTCCGTTTGTTTTCTCGTGTGTTGGATTGCTTGTTTGTCGCGATGGCTCAAGATGCTACTAAATTGTGTGACTTCTCCAATACCAATAATAATGATTTCCTTAGCACTCCGATTGCTCCTCTTGCCAATACTGAATCTTGTGAAATCAATACTGCTTTGTTGAATCTTGTTATGAAAGATCAATTCGCGGGCCTTCCTAGTGAGGATGCCGCTACTCATCTGAATAGCTTCGTTGATTTATGTGATATGCAAAAGAAAAATATGTCGATAATGATGTCGTTAAATTGAAGCTATTTCCTTTTTCGCTTAGAGATCGTATAAAGCGTGGTTTTCATCTTTGCCTAAAAATAGTATTGATTCTTGGAACAAGTGCAAAGATGCTTTTATCTCTAAGTATTTTCCTCCCGCTAAGATTATTTCTCTTAGGAACGATATTATGAATTTTAAGCAACTTGATCATGAACATGTTGCACAAGCTTGGGATAGAATGAAATTAATGATACGTAATTGTCCTACTCATGGTTTGAACTTATGGATGATTATACAAAAAATTTATGCCAGATTGAATTTTGCATCTAGAAATCTTTTAGATTCGTCCGCGGGTGGCACTTTTATGGAAATCACTTTAGGAGATGCTACTTAACTCCTAGATAATATTATGGTTAATTATTCTCAATGGCATACCGAAAGATCTACTAATAAAAAGTGCATGCGATAGAAGAAATTAATGTTTTGAGTGGAAAGATGGATGAACTTATGAAATTATTTGCTACTAAGAGTGTTTCTTCTGATCCTAATGATATGCCTTTGTCTACTTTGATTGAGAATAATAATTAATTCTATGGATGTGAATTTTGTTGGTAGGAATAATTTTGGTAACAACGCGTATAGAGGGAATTTTAATCCTAGGCCTTATCATAGTAATCCTTCTAATAATTATGGAAATTCCTACAACAACTCGTATGGAAATTTTAATAAGATGCCCTCTGAATTTGAGAGTAGTGTTAAAGAGTTTATGAATTCACAAAAGAATTTTAATGCTTTGCTTGAAGAGAAATTGCTTAAAGTTGATGATTTGGCTAGGAGCGTTGATAGAATTTCTCTTGAGGTTGATTCTTTAAAGCTTAGATCTATACCTCCTAAGCATGATATCAATGAGTCTCTCAAAGCTATGAGAATTTCCATTGATGAGTGCAAAGAAAGAACCGCTAGGATGCGTGCTTCCAAAGATGCCTTTATTAAAGCGTGTTCTTCCAATTCCTATGAAAATCAAGATGAAGATCTAAAAGTTATTGATGTGTCCCCCATTAAATCTTTGTTTTGCAATATGAATCTTGATGAAACTGAATATGATCTTCCCTTACCTAGAAGACGTTCTAAGAATTCGGAGTTTTTAGATCTTGACGATGGAATTGATAAGTGGGATCGAAAGAAATAAAAATCTAGATGTTGCTAAACCCACTATTCTGGACCTCAAGGAATTTAATTATAAAAATTGCTCTTTAATTGATTGTATTTCCTTGTTGCAATCCGTGCTAAATTCTCCTCATGCTTATAGTCAAAATAAGGCCTTTACCGAACACATTGTTGATGCCTTGATGCAATCTTATGAAGAAAAACTTGAGTTGAAAGTTTCTATCCCTAGAAAACTCTATGATGAGTGGGAACCTACTATTAAAGTTAAAATTAAAGATTATGAGTTTCATGCCTTGTGTGATTTGGGTGCTAGTGTCTCCCCTATTCCCAAAACTTTGTGTGATTTGCTAGATTTCCGTGACTTTGATGATTGCCCTCTAAACTTGCATCTTGCGGATTCCACTATTAAAAAGCCTATGGGAAGAATTAATGATGTTCTTATTGTTGCAAATAGGAATTATGTTCCGTAGATTTTATCGTTCTTGATATAGATTGCAATCCTTCATGTCCTATTATTCTGGGTAGACCTTTCCTTAGAACGATTGGTGCAATTATTGATATGAAGGAAGGAAATATTAGATTCCAATTTCCCTTAAAGAAGGGCATGGAACACTTTCCTAGAAAGAAAATAAAATTACCATATGAATCTATTATGAGAGACACTTATGGATTGCCTACCAAAGATGGCAATACCTAGATCTATCCTTGCTTTTATGCCTAGCTAGGGGCGTTAAACGATAGCGCTTGTTGGGAGGCAACCCAATTTTATTTTTTGTTTTTTGTTTTTGCTTCTGTTTAGGAATAAATAATCCATCTAGCCTCTTTTTAGATGTGGTTTTATGTTTTAATTAGTGTTTGTGCCAAGCTAGACCTATTGGATCTTCTTGGATGATAGTTATTTGATCTTGCTGTAATTTCCAGAAACTTTGCGCTCAGTGCCCGAATTATTAAAAATTACCAGAATGTGATAAAATAACGATTCCAATTGCTGATGATCAATAAACAAATTGAATAGGTCGTCTAATTTTGGTAGATGTTTTGGAGTTCCATAAGTTTACGTTAGTTACAGATTACTACAGACTGTTCTGTTTTTGACAGATTCTGTTTTGCGTGTGTTGTTTGCTTATTTTGATGAATCTATGGCTAGTAAAATAGTTTATAATCCATAGATAAGTTGGAATACAGTAGGTTTAACACCAATATAAATCAAGAATGATTTCATTACAGTATTTTAAAGTAGTCTTTTGTTTTCTTTCTCTAACGGAGCTCACGAGATTTCTATTGAGTTTTGCACTACTAGAAAAACCACTACTAATGGCGCACCTAATTTGGCCATTAATGGGGCATCACTGCTGCGCCATTAATAGCACGCCATTAGTAATTTTTACTAATGGCGCACCACCTGGTGCGCCATTAGTATCTGAGTACTAATGGCGCACCACAGTGCGCCATTAGGATATCTTGAGGGTGCGCCATTAGTATGCCTCCTGTGGGGCATGTATACCAGTGCTTTGGCATACTAATGGCGCACCACCTCTGGATGGGCCATTAGTAACTGCGGCATACTAATGGCGCACTACCCATGATGCGCCATTAGTATGCCTTTGTCATACTAATGGCGCATCGTCATGTGATGCGCCATTAGTATGAATATTAGGTTTTTTTATTTTTTATTTTCTGTTTTTGCACAGGTTACAAAATGTATAATTTGACAAAATATAGACAACACACATCAACAATAGATTCATCAGAGACAATAGATGATTAGTCTTTGAATACAATTCATCATATTAGTCTCCGAATACAATTCATCATATTAGTCTCAGAATTGAAAAGACCGAACAAAGATAGAACATTATATTACAAGTCTCGAGACCGCGAGTAGCGAGTTTGTCTTCACATTACAAGTCGATATCGATCATCTAAACTACCATCACATAGAAGAGAGCTGCGGTCATCACGATGAGCATCATCACGATGAAACTCGTCTTCATCCGGTTCCTCCATCGCTCCCTCCCCTCTCCCGCTAGATAGCGGGCGTATCTAGATTCGGCCTCTGTCAAAACTAGAACCCTTGCACTCTGTCAAAACTAGAAGAAAATGAACATATATTCCTATACAGTGCAAAAACTAAATATATGCCCTCTGTCAAACCCTTGCACTCTTGCACTCTGTCAAACCCTTGCACTCTTGCACTCTGTCAAACCCTTGCACTCTTTTAATTGAAGAAACTAAACATTTGATCATATTCAGTGCAGAAACAGAGTTTATAATATTTTGAAGTGGACAAACTGAAGATTGGCTTTTTAAGTGCAAAACTGAAGATACATGCTACGTTATTGTGCAAAACGTTTACATTAACTCTGTGTAAGTGCAAGTGATGTGCCTATTCATTTTTCCAAAGAATGATCGCATGTTTCTTGAGAACCTGAAAATGTGCAATCTGATTCACAGATACTTACTAGTAACCGTAGGTTCAGTATTGATTTTCTTATTCTTGATTACTTTTGTTTTTGTTAAGACCCTCCAGATTATTTTTCAGTTATAAATGAATGAATCGGGCACCTAGACCCCAAGAACTGACCAAGCATGGGCTTGTGCTCGAAAGACTATTTGGCCATTGCCTGTCCGACAAAGAGTACAAGATGATAGTACTAGTGTCCAACAGTGCTGCCAAGACTTTGGTAATAATATTCTCAAGAGAGAATATATGCATGTTCAGCACCATGCATCATTTCAACATCTCGTAAAGCACCAATCATACATACACAGATCCAAATGTCGAATACTCAATGTGTATTATATATCAGATCTGGCAGAGCCTCAAAGATACTGATTAAAACGAAAAGTTAAAAGTTATAGCCTCCATGAGTGAACAAATCAATCGAGCAAATGCCAAAATTTTCCTTAATTTCCAATAATACAATTGGAGATATGTTCGCTACAAATAGTACACAAATGTTCATCTATAACATCCCTTCGACTATACTACAATGATCTAATGCATCTTAGCTAAATATATATTATCAAAATCTACATAAAAAGAATTGACCAGCACAAAGGTAAGAAACTTGTCAAGAAATAAAAAGTGATAATTGCATGTAAACTCTTTTGTCCATAAAAGAACAAATATATCGATGGTGGCCTTATTCTTGGAGCATTTCTTTAATTACTTGAGAAACCAAAGCTACATAGTGTCAAGAATTCCATTTCAATCTCTACATACTTTCAACAGATAGCCTTGTATAGGTTGAAAGCAACATCAAGCTATGGTTCAGAATTGAACTTCTCCTATTGGGTTCACCTACATATATTTTTTTGAGAAAGTTCTTTCCATTTTTCCCTCCTCTCTAATTTTTTTTATATATCATGCTGCAAATTTCTTGATTATTCTTTGCTGCAATATGTCAGGCTCACTTAGTTGTAACAGGATTTGGTAAAAACTGCTTATAGTGGTATTTAATCAATCTGCTTTGTTTCTTCTATGGATTTATAGCATGAAGAATCAATATGAGAAAATAGATATAACTAAATCCCATGATCTCTTCGGCAAATGAATGTTTACAAACTGCAATTCACATGTATAGGACATCATCAGACAATGTTATTTTCATTCAAATGCAGGGGGAGGAGGAGGGGGAGGAGGAGGGGAGCTCACGGGGGTGGTGGTGCTCGGCGACGGTGGTGTGGACGGGCGGGTCGAGGTGGGGCAGCGGCGCTGCTGGGTCGAGGCGGCGCTGGGCGGCGGGCAGCGCCGAGGCGGAGTCGGGCGGCGTCTGGCAGCGGGTCGCCGAGGCGGCGCTGGGCGGCGGGTCGCCGAGGCGGCGCTGGGCGGCGTCCGGGCGGCGGGTCGCCGAGGCGGCTGGGCGGCGGGTCACGCCGAGGCGGGCGCTGGGTGCCCGGGCGGCGGGGTCGCGTCGAGGCGGCAGGGCAGCGTCGAGGTGGCGGGGACGGTGGCGTCGAGGAAGGCGGGGCGAGGGAGAGGGAAGGCGAGGAGACGGCGAGGGAGGGAGAGGGCGAGGGCGAGGGCGAGGTCAGGCAGCGCGGCGGCGGCGGTGGATCGAGAGGGAGAGGGAACTGGCGAGGGGGAGAGGGAAGGGGGGATCGGGCGAAGGGGGAGAGGGACGGGGGGATCGGGCACAATACTAATGGCGCACCTCACCGTGGTGCGCCATTAGCATGTCCATACTAATGGCGCACCTCACCGTGGTGCGCCATTAGTATTTTTTTTATTTCAACTCGAGCCAAAAGGTTATGTACTACGGAACCTATCCACGTCAAGCCCACTCTACTAGCTCGACCGGTCAAGAGCAGTTCTCACACGGGAGGTCCCGGGTTCGACTCCTGTGCTCCACAAATTTTTTTTTTAGCATTTAAAAGTTGTTTGATACTTATTTATGTTTAAATATGTTCAAACTTGTTTAAATAATAACAGTAATATTTTTTACAAGACAGTAGCATTTAAAAGCTGTTTGATACTTATTTTTTTATAAGACGGTGCTGGGTGCGGGGTCGGCGGCGGCGGTTGAGTAGGGGAATCGAGGGTTGGGGGTTTGGCGGCGGCAGTGGACTGGGGGTGCTCGGCGAGGGGGTCGGATCTGGCGAGGTGGGATAGCGATCGAGATGGAGGGGGATCGAGATCGAGTGTCCATGAAATTTAAAAATATTCATGATAGTTCAAAAAGTACCCATGAAATACAATCGAGAAATGAAGGCTACGATTTAAATACAATCGATCTTAGCTAGCTATCTGTTCACAATCTTCTTGCCCTTCTTTTTCGGAAATGGAGTTCTTACGTGGAACGGACGTCCTTTAGGTAGGGTGGTCCCGCTTCTTCTTGTGGTGTATGCTGCTACTTCATCATCGTCGTCATGTTCGATCCTCGGTCGCCGTACTTGTCGAAGTCTTGCTCATTGGCTACTCCATCCATTCCGATGATCTTCCTTTTGCCTCTCCTCACGACAACACGACCGGGCTTTGGCGGGTCGGTAATGAAGAAGCATTGGTCCACTTGGGAAGCCAGTACCCATGGCTCATTTTCGCGGTGACGCTTATGCCATGCGGTCTTGGATTTGGTCGGGTATAACCATGGTGGTGAAATACCGGTCTTCTTTTATGACGTTCTTGGCCCATCGACACGGAACATCGGGACCTTCTCTCTAAGCGTAGCTTAGCTCCCAGATCTCCTCGATCCTTCCGTAGTATCTGTCCTTGTCGTTACGGTGTAGGATTCCATCGTTACTCGGAGTTCGATAACCATCGCTCTTCATGTCCTTGGCCTCGGTGTAGAATGTGTAGCCGTTGATATCGTGACGCCTCATAGGTCATCGAGGTTGTGCTCGGCGCCTGTGACAAGGCGAATATGAGTTGTTCTTCCGCGGAAGAATCCTCATGTAAAGGGTAATGGCGAAGCTTCTGCTTGAACCAACGCGTGAAACATGAGTTGTGCTCTTTGAGTGTATCTCCGTCCGTCCTCTGTTGGCCTCGGTCATTGTACGTCTTTTTAATAAAGGTTTTGTGCTCTACCACCCAAGGATCGACCACATCTATGTGTTGTAGCGCGACTAGGTTTGCTCTTTCAAAGTCGGCGAGTCGACCCTCGAAGTCGACATGCATTTCGCGGCGACCCTCACGGTGACCCCATCCAAATGAGCCTGCCGAGGTGCTGTTGACGGGCAGACCAACGGGGTTCTCGATGCCTAGATAATTCGTGCAAGAGGAGATGCACTCTTGGTCGAAAAGCCCCGCTATGCTTCCTTCGACGTGACATGTTGCGAACGTATCCTTTGATGACACCATTCATCCTTTCGAACGGCATCATCTTTGTGCAGAACGTCGGCCCGAGTTGGATGATATCCTCCACTATATGGACCAGCAGATGCACCATAACGTCGAAGAATGCGGGCGGGAAGTACATCTCAAGCTCGCATAGTATCACCACGATCTCTTCCTCGTAGCCTTCGAGTTGCCTCACGCCAATCGACTTCCGAGAGATGACGTCGAAGAAGTTGCATAGGCCAAATAGTGTTTCACGGACGACGGCGCGTCCATGATCCCATGGATTGCAATCTGGAAGTATCTGCGTCATCGACGCGTGGCGGTCGTGAGACTTCATCCCGCTGAACTTCTGCTTCATTGGGTCTAGGTATCTGCTTATCTTCCCAGCGTAACCGTAAGGAAGTTTTACTCCTAGGAGGCGGTGACAAACTGCTCGATCTCCTCGACTTAGAGTGAAGCACGCGAGGGTAGTCATTTCCGGTCTTCTTGGCCTTTTGCCTTTGCTACGACTTTCTGTGTCCTGCTTCGCCGCATCATCATCATGATCATCATCATCATCATCATCATCATCATCATCATATATATCGTGAAGCTCCAGCCTGATGCCCATTGATTTCAAGTCTGCCCTTGCTTTCGCCCATCTTTGGTCCTCTCGGCATGTTGAGCAGGGTACCAAGCAGACTCTCGCACACGTTCTTCGTGATATGCATGACATCAAGGCTGTGAGGCACACGGTGGATCTTCCAAGACGGCAAGTCCCGTAAAAGCAGACCTCGTTTTCCATACCTTCAAGCGGCTCTGGCGCCTTCGCTTCTTTCCGGCTCTGGCGCCTTTTGCTTCTTTCCGGCAAGGGCAGTCTTTCCAATTTTTCAACAGCTTGTCTATTTCCTCGCCGCTCCTCGTACGCAGGCGTTTGGGTTCGGTTTCACCATCGAACAGATCCTTGCGTTTCCTCCACGGGTCATCGTCGCGAAGCCACCTTCGATGTCCCATGAACACGGTTTTCAAGACCCGGATCTCTATCTAGCTGGCGATACGTTGTGTCATCCATGCACCTTACGCATCCAGAAAATCCGTGGATTACCCGCCCCGCGAGATATCCGTAGAATCGAGATAGTCGTGCACCGTCGTGAGTAGTGCGGCTCTCATAGGGAAATATTCTTTCTGCGGCGTCCCACGTATTGGCTGGCGTTTTCCACAGCGTGTCAAGCTCCTCTTTCAAAGCAGCCCCATCTGATTGATGTCGTTCCCAGGTTGTTTCAGCCCTTCAATTAGCATACTCATGTGAATGTACTTCCTCTTCATGCACAACCAGGGGGAAGGTTGTACATCCACACAAACACAGGCTAGGTGCTATGTGTGCTTCTCTGGCTGCCAAACGGATTGACTCCATCGGTGCTCGCGCCCAGCACGATGTTCCTTGGATCGTTCCCAAATTCCGAGTCTTCGAAGTTCAACGCTTGCCACTGGCTCGCATCCTTAGGGTGACTCGGCATCTTGTCTTTTTATCTATCTCCGGATCATTTGCGTCATCTTCTCGCTTCTTCTCCTCCCTATCCGGCGTGCCAACGCAGGAGCTTTGCTACCTTAGGGTCCGCGAAATAGCGCTGCAGACGAGGAGTGATCGGAAAGTACCACACCACTTTTCGAGGAGCTTTCTTCCTCTTCTTGTATCGAGTGACGCCAAGACACCGGACATATGGTAGACTCCGCGTGCTCGTCCCGATAAATGATGCAATTGTTCATGCACACATGGTATTTCACGTGCGGTAAATCGAGAGGACACACGATTTTCTTCGCCTCCTCCAAACTGGTCGGGCACTTGTTCCCCTTGGGAAGACTTTCGTGCAAGAATTACATGATCTCTTCGAAGCATGCGACGGTCATTTTGTGTTTTACCTTCATCTCGAGCCATGAGCGTTACTTTCAAAGCGGGTATCCTCGGGCCTGCATCCTTCATACAATGGAGTAACCGCGTCTAACTCAAGTTGATCCATCTTGGCTTTCTCTCGGGCGGCAGCTCTTGCGTTATCCGTCTGCTTGAGAAGCAGCTCTTGAATATGAGGGTCCTGCACCCAGCCCATCGATGGTCCAGCGTAAATGCGCTCGCCCGGCATCATCATCTTCATGATCATGCCCGTTGCCTGCTCCGGCATCTTCCTCATCATCATGTCCTGCATCTTCTACATGATGACGTGTACAACATCACGGTCGTGATCATCTCCACAGGGATTCTTCGTCTTCTCGCCCGCCCGAGCCACGGTTGTTGTCTTGCTGCCCTTCCTGATTTCTTGCGATGACCGCATGGACGACTTCGTAGTCATCTTCATCACCTTGCATCCTATAGCCATCCTTTATACCACGCAACAGCAGGTGGTCCTGCACCTGCCGAATCCGGGTCCGCAATAAGGCTCTTGACTTGCATCTTCGACACGGACATCTTATCTCCGTCTCGTTCTTTTGAAGCATCTCGGCCTTCGCGGACCTCAAAAACCTATTCACGATGACTTCGGTCATCGTGCGGACCATGGTCGCCTGCGGGGTAGAGTAAAACGATATTTTAGAACCAAACAAAAATTTGGCATGACTTTCCCTAAAAATAGGACCAAAAAGAATGCTTAATGCCAAAATTCTCGCCGAAACGGAAATGAATCAACATTCCGGCAAAATATCGGCAACTATCGCATTTCAAATACCGGTACACCTCCAAACACAAACACATATGCAACACCACAAACATATGCAACACCACGAACATACATAGATCTAGCTAGGCCGTAAAAATGCATGTGCACATTGTTGTAGGGAGAACAACCTAAATATAGCTTCCCCCCTTACTTACCTATTAAAACAAGGTAATTTAACCACTTAATTTGAATGAATCTATGGTGGAAATGAGGTGAAAAAGAGGAGGCACCCGAGACAAGGAGGAGGTGGAGAGAATGAAGTGGGGAGAAAGTGAGTGTGTGGGTAGGAGAGGCTGTCCCAAATATCTTGTTGCTGCCCACTTACTAATGGCGCACCTCTTGCATGGTGCGCCATTAGTAGTTACAACTACTAATGGCGCACTTAAGCAGGATGCGCCATTAGTATGTTTGGATAGGCGCACTAGTTCAAAAATCTATACTAATGGCGCACCTTTGCTGGGCGCGCCATTAGTAGTTACAACTACTAATGGCGCACTTGGGCAGGATGCGCCATTAGTATGTTTGGATAGGCGGACTAGTTCAAAAAATTCTATACTAATGGCGCACTCCATCGTTGGTGTGCCATTAGTAGTTACAACTACTAATGGCGCACTTTAAGGTGATGCGCCATTAGTATGATTGGACAGGCGCAATAGTTAAAAAATTTTTTTGATACTAATGGCGCACCCATTGCAAGGTGTGCCATTAGTAGTTTAAACTCTAATGGCGCATCGGATGGTGGTGCGCCATTAGAATATACTAATGGCGCACCATCTTTCTGGTGCGCCATTAGTGTCAATCCCATCTATAGCCCTTTTTCTAGTAGTGTTGTGTTGTGAAGTTTTCAAGTTTTGGGTGAATTCTTTTGATGGATTATGGAACAAGGAGTGGCAAGAGCCTAAGCTTGGGGATGCCCATGGCACCCCCAAGATAATCCAAGGACACCAAAAAGTCAAAGCTTGGGGATGCCCCGGAAGGCATCCCCTCTTTCGTCTACTTCCATCGGTAATTTACTTGGAGCTATAGTTTTATTCACCACATGATATGTGTTTTGCTTGGAGCGTCTTATATTATTTGCGTATTTGCTTGTTAGTTTACCACAATCATCCTTGCTGTACACACCTTTTAAGAGAGCCATACATGAATTGGAATTTGAAAGAATACTCTATGTGCTTCACTTATATCTTTTGAGCTTGATAGTTTTGCTCATAGTGCTTCACTTATATCTTTTGAGCGTGATAATTTTTGCTCTAGTGCTTCACTTAGATCTTTTAGAGCACGCTGGTGGATTTGTTTTAAAGAAACTATTGATCTCTCATGCTTCACTTAGATTATTTTGAGAGTCGTTAATAGCATGGTAATTTGCTTAATATTAATATACTTGGTATTCAAGATATGTGAAACTTTCTTTGGAGTGCGTTGAATACTAAGATAAGTTTGATGCTTGATAATTGTTTTGAGATATGAAGATGGTGATATTAGAGTCATGCTAGTTGAGTAGTTTTGAATTTAAAGAATACTTCTGTTGAAGTTTGTGGTTCCCGTAGCATGCACGTATGGTGAACCGTTATGTGATTAACTTGGAGCATGATTTATTTATTGATTGTCTTCCTTATGAGTGGCGGTCGGGGACGAGCAATGGTCTTTTCCTACCAATCTATCCCCCTAGGAGCATGCGCGTAATACTTTTCTTTGATAACTTCTAGATTTTTGCAATAAGTATATGAGTTCTTTATGACTAATGTTGAGTCCATGGATTATACGCACTTTTTCCCATCCTTCCACCATTGCTAGCCCCTCTAATACCGCGCACTTTTTGCCGGTATCATACACCCACCATATATCTTCCTCAAAACAGCCACCATACCTACCTATTATGGCATTTCCATAGCCATTCCGAGATATATTGCCATGCAACTTTCCACCGTTATGTTTATTATGACATGCTCCATCATTGTCATATTGCTAGCATGGTCATGTAGTTGACATCGTATTTGTGGCAAAGCCACCGCTCATAATTCTTTCATACATGTCACTCTTGAATCATTGCATATCCTGGTACAACGTCGGAGGCATACATATAGAGTCATATTTTGTTCTAAGAATCGAGTTGTAATTGTTGAGTTGTAAGTAAATAAAAGTGTGATGATCATCATTCATTAGAGCATTGTCCCAAGTGAGGAAAGGATGATGGAGACTATAATTCCCCCACAAGTCGGGATGAGACTCCGGACGAAAAAAAGAAAGAAAAAAAAAGAGGCCATAAAAAAAAGAGAAAAGGCCCAAAGAAAAAAAAGTGAGAGAAAAAGAGAGAAGGGACAATGTTACTATCCTTTTACCACACTAGTGCTTCAAAGTAGCACCAAGATCTTCATGATACAGAGTCTCTCATTTTGTCACTTTCATATACTAGTGAGAATTTTTCATTATAGAACTTGGCTTGTATATTCCAATGATGGGCTTCCTCAAATGCCCTAGGTCTTCGTGAGCAAGCGAGTTGGATGCACACCCACTTAGTTTCTTTTGTTGAGCTTTCATATACTTATAGCTCTAGTGCATCCGTTGCATGGCAATCCCTACTCACTCACATTGATATCTATTGATGGGCATCTCCTAGCCCATTGATACGCCTAGTTGATGTGAGACTATCTTCCCTCCTTTTGTCTTCTCCACAACCACCATTCTATTCCACATATAGTGCTATATCCATGGCTCACGCTCATGTATTGCGTGAAGATTGAAAAGGTTTTGAAAATTTTAAAGTATGAAACAATTGCTTGGCTTGTCATCGGGGTTGTGCATGATTTAAATATTTTGTGTGGGGAAGATGGAGCATAGCCAGACTATATATGATTTTGTAGGGATAACTTTCTTTGGCCATGTTATTTTGAGAAGACATAATTGCTTAGTTAGTATGCTTGAAGTATTATTATTTTTATGTCAATATGAACTTTTGTCTTGAATCTTTCGGATCTAAATATTCATACCACAATTAAGAAGATTTATATTGAAATTATGCCAAAGTATCACTCCGCATCAAAAATTCTCTTTTTATCATTTACCTACTCGAGGACGAGCAGGAATTAAGCTTGGGGATGCCTGATACGTCTCCAATGTATCTATAATTTTTGATTGCTCCATGCTACTTTATCTACTATTTTGGACTATATTGGGCTTTATTTTCCACTTCTATATTATTTTTGGGACTAACCTATTAACCGGAGGCCCAGCCCATAATTGATGTTTTTTGCCAATTTCAGTGTTTCGAAAAACATAATATCAAACGGAGTCCAAACGGAAAGAAACCTTCGGAAACGTGATTTTCTCACCGAACGTGATCCAGGAGACTTGGACCCTACTCCAAGAAGTAACAGAGGCGGTCACGAGGGTGGGGGCGTGCCCCCCTAGGGCGCGCCCCCTGCCTCGTGGGCCCCCTGTTGCTCCACCGACGTACTCCTTCCTCCTATATATACCTACGTACCCCAAAACGATCAGAATAGGAGCCAAAAACCTAATTCCACTGCCGCAACTTCCTGTATCCACAAAATCCCATCTTGGGGCCTTTTCCGGAGCTCCGCCGGAGGGGGCATCCACCACGGAGGGCTTCTACATCATCACCATAGCCTCTCCGATGAAGTGTGAGTAGTTTACTTCAGACCTTCGGGTCCATAGCTAGTAGCTAGATGGCTTCTTCTCTCTTTTTGGATCTCAATACAATGTTCTTCCCCTCTCTCGTGAAGATCTATTCGATGTAATTGTTGAGACCGATGAATTGTGAGTTTATGATCCAGCTTATCTATGAATAATATTTGAATCTTCTCTGAATTCTTTTATGTATGATTGGTTATGTTTGCAAGTCTCTTCGAATTATCCGTTTGGTTTGGCCAACTAGATTGGTAGTTCTTGCAATGGGAGAAGTGCTTAGCTTTGGGTTCAATGTTGTGGTGTCCTTACCCAGTGACAAAAAGGGTTGCAAGGCACGTATTGTATTGTTGCCATCGAGGATAACAAGATGGGGTATTTATCATATTGCATGAATTTATTCCTCTACATCATGTCATCTTGCTTAGGCGTTACTGCTTTTTAACTTAATACTCTAGATGCATGCTAGATAGCGGTCGATGAGTGGAGTAATAGTAGTAGATGCAGAATCGTTTCGGTCTACTTATCACGGACGTGATGCCTATATACATGACCATACCTAGATATACTCATAACTATGCTCAATTCTGTCAATTGCTCAACAGTAATTTGTTCACCCACCGTAGAATACTTATGCTCTTGAGAGAAGCCACTAGCGAAACCTATGGCCCCCGGGTCTATTCTCATCATATCAATCTCCATCACTTTTATACTTGCTTTGTTTTTACTTTGCTTTTTTATTTTTGCTTTGCATCTATATATACCAAAAATACCAAAAATATTATCTATCATCTCTATCAGATCTCACTCTCGTAAGTGACCGTGAAGGGATTGACAACCCCTAATCGCGTTGGTTGCGAGTAGCTATCATTTTGTGCAGGTACGAGGGACTTGTGCGTGGCCTCCTACTGGATTGATACCTTGGTTCTCAAAAACTGGGGGAAATACTTACGCTACTTTGCTGCATCATCCTCTCCTCTTCGGGGAAATCCAACGCAGTGCTCAAGAGGTAGCAGGTAGCGATAGTCGTAGAAGCAATAGATGGCGTAAACGAAAACGATGCTACGATGGAGATCAAGGTGTCACGCCGGTGACGATGGTGATCACGACGGTGCTTGGAGATGGAGATCACAAGCACAAGATGATGATGGCCATATCATATCACTTATAATGATTGCATGTGATGTTTATCCTTTATGCATCTTATCTTGCTTTGATTGACGGTAGCATTTTAAGATGATCTCTCACTAATTATCAAGAAGTGTTCTCCCTGAGTATGCACCGTTGCGAAAGTTCTTCGTGCTGAGACACCACGTGATGATCGGGTGTGATAGGCTCTACGTTCAAATACAACAGGTGCAAAACAGTTGCACATGCAGATACTCAGGTTAAACTTGACGAGCCTAGCATATACAGATATGGCCTCGGGACACCAAGACCTAAAGGTCGAACGTGAATCATATAGTAGATATGATCAACATAGTGATGTTCACCATTGAAACTACTCCATCTCACGTGATGATCGGACATGGTTTAGTTGATTTGGATCACGTGATCACTTAGATGACTAGAGAGATGTCTGTCTAAGTGGGAGTTCTTAAGTAATATGATTAATTGATCTTAAATTTATCATAAACTTAGTACCTGATAGTATTTTGCTTGTCTATGTTTGTTGTAGATAGATGGCTCGTGTTGTTGTTCCGTTGAATTTTAATGCGTTCCTTGAGAAAGCTAAGTCGAAAGATGATGGTGGCAATTACACAGACTGGGTCCGTAACTTGAGGATTATCCTCATTGCTGCACAGAAGAATTACGTCATGGAAGCACCGCTGGGTGCCGTGCCCATCGGCAGATGCAACCGACGACGTTAAGAACGTCTGGCGAGCAAAGTCGATGACTACTCAATAGTTCAGTGTGCCATGCTTTACGGCTTGGAACCGGGTCTTCAACGACATTTTGAACGTCATGGAGCATATGAGATGTTCCAGGAGTTGAAGTCAATATTTCAAGCAAATGCCCGGATTGAGAGATATGAAGTCTCGAATAAGTTCTTTAGCTGTAAGATGGAGGAGAATAGTTACAAGGTGAACATATACTCAAAATGTCGTGTATAATAATCACTTGATTCAAGCTGGGAGTTAATCTTCACGATGATAGTGTCATTGATGTAATTCTTCAATCACTGCCACCAAGCTACAAGAGCTTCGTGATGAACTATAATATGCAAGGGATGGACAAGACTATTCCCGAGCTCTTCGCAATGCTAAAGGCTGCGGAGGTAGAGATCAAGAAGGAGCATCAAGTGTTGATGGTCAATAAGACCACCAGTTTCAAGAAAAAGGGTAAAGGGAAGAAGAAGGGGAATTTCAAGAAGAACAGCAAACAAGTTGCTGCTCAAGAGAAGAAACCCAAATCTGGACCTAAGCCTGAGACTGAGTGCTTCTACTGCAAGCAAACTGGACACTGGAAGCGGAACTTCCCCAAGTATTTGACGGATAAGAAGGATGTCAAGGTGAACAAAGGTATATGTGATATACATGTTATTGATGTGTACCTTACTAATGCTCGCACTAGCACCTGGGTATTTGATACTGGTTTTGTTGCTAATATTTGCAACTCGAAACAGGGACTACAGATTAAGCGAAGATTGGCTAAGGACGAGGTGACGATGCGCGTAGGAAATGATTCCAAAGTCGATGTGATCGCGGTCGGCACGCTACCTCTACATCTACCATCGGGATTAGTTTTAGACCTAAATAATTGTTATTTGGTGCCAGCGTTGAGCATGAACATTATATCTGGATCTTGTTTGATGCGATATGATTATTCATTTAAATAAGAGAATAATGGTTGTTCTATTTATATGAGTAATATATTTTATGGTCATGCACCCTTAAAGAGTGGTCTATTTTTATTAATTCTCAATAGTAGTGATATACATATTCATAATGTTGAAGCCAAAAGATGCAGAGTTGATAATGATAGTGCAACTTATTTGTGGCACTGCCGTTTGGGTCATATTGGTGTAAAGCGCATGAAGAAACTACATACTGATGGACTTTTGGAATCACTTGATTATGAATCACTTGGTACATGAGAACGTGCCTCATGGGCAAGATGACTAAAACACCGTTCTCCGGAACTATGGAGAGAGCAACATATTTGTTAGAAATCATACATACAGATGTATGTGGTCCGATGAATGTTGAAGCTCGTGGCGGATATCATTATTTTCCCACCTTCACAGATGATTTAAGCAGATATGGGTATGACTTGATGAAACATAAGTCTGAAACTTTTGAAAAGTTCGAAGAATTTCAGAGTGAAGTTGAAAATCATCGTAACAAGAAAATAAAGTTTCTACGATCTGATCGTGGAGGAGAATATTTGAGTTACGAGTTTGGTCTACATTTGAAACAATGCGGAATAGTTTCGCAACTTACGCCACCGTGAACACCACAACAGTAATGGTGTGTCCGAACGTCATAATCGTACTTTACTAGATATGGTGCGATCTATGATGTCTCTTACTGATTTACCGCTATCGTTTTGGGGTTATGCTTTAGAGACGGCAGCATTCACATTAAATAGGGCACCATCAAAATCCGTTGAGACGACGCCTTATGAATTGTGGTTTGGCAAGAAACCAAAGTTGTCGTTTCTTAAAGTTTGGGGTTGTGATGCTTATGAGAAGAAACTTCAACCAGATAAGCTCGAACCCAAATCGGAGAAATGTGGCTTCATAGGATACCCAAAAGAGACTATTGGGTACACCTTCTATCACAGATCTGAGGGCAAGATTTTTGTTGCTAAATTCGGATCCTTTCTAGAGAAGGAGTTTCTCTCGAAAGAAGTGAGTGGGAGGAAAGTAGAACTTGATGAGAAAACTATACATACTCCCTTATTGGAAAGTAGTTCATCACAAGAACCGGTTCCTGTGACGACTACACCAATCAGTGAGGAAGCTAATGATAATGATCATGAAACTTCAGATCAAGTTACTACCGAACTTGGTAGGTCAACCAGAGTGAGATCCGCACTGCAGTGGTAATGCGGTAATCCTATTCGGAAGTCATGTTACTTGACCATGGCGAACCTACAAACTATGAGGAAGCGATGATGAGCCCAGATTCATAAAATGGCTTGAGGCCATGAAATCTGAGATGGGATCCATGTATGAGAACAAAGTATGGACTTTGGTTGACTTGCCCGATGATCAGCAAGCCATCGAGAATAAATGGATCTTCAAGAAGAAGACAGATGCTAATGGTAATGTAACTGTCTACAAAGCTCGACTTGTTGCGAAAGATTTTCGACAAGTTTAAGGGGTTGACTACGATGAGACTTTCTCACCGTAGCGATTCTTAAGTCTATCCGAATCATGTTAGCAATTGCCGCATTTTATGATTATGAAATATGGCAAATGGATGTCAAAACTGCATTCCTGAATGGATTTCTGGAAGAAGAGTTTTATATGATGCAACCGGACGGTTTTGTCGATCCAAAAGGTGCTAACAAAGTGTGCAAGCTCCAGTGATCCATTTATGGACTGGTGCAAGCCTCTCGGAGTTGGAATAAACGCTTTGATAGTGTGATCAAAGCATATGGTTTTATGCGGACTTTTGGAGAAGCCTGTATTTACAAGAAAGTGAGTGGGAGCTCTGTAGCATTTCTGATATTATATGTAGATGACATATTATTAATTTGAAATGATATAGAATTTCTGGATAGCATAAAGGGATACTTGAATAAAAGTTTTTCGATGAAAGACCTTGGTGAAGCTGCTTACATATTAGGCATCAAGATCTATAGAGATAGATCAAGACGCTTAATTGGACTTTCACAAAGCACATACCTTGATAAAGTTTTGAAAAAATTCAAAATGGATCAGGCAAAGAAATTATTCTTGCCTGCATTACAAGGTGTGAAGTTGAGTCAGACTCAATGCCCGACCACAGCAGAAGATAGAGAGAAAATGAAAGATGTTCCCTATGCTTCAGCCATAGGTTCTATCATGTATGCAATGCTGTGTACCGTAATCGACGTATGCTTAGCAATAAGTTTGGTGGAGGTACCAAAGTAATCCAGAGTGGATCATCGGACAGCGGTCAAGAATATCCTGAAATACCGAAAAGGACTAAGGATATGTTTCTCGTTTATGGAGGTGACAAAGAGCTAGTCGTAAATGGTTACGTCGATGCAAGCTTTGACACTGATCCGGACGATTCTAAATCGCAAACCGGATACGTGTTTATATTGAACGGTGGAGCTACCAGTTGGTGCAGTTCTAAACAAAGCGTCGTGGCAGGATCTACATGCGAAGCGGAGTACATAGCTGCTTCGGAAGCAGCAAATGAAGGAGTCTGGATGAAAGAGTTCATTTGCGATCTAGGTGTCATACCTAGTGCATCGGGACCAATGAAGATCTTCTGTGACAATACTGGTGCAATTGCCTTGGCAAAGGAATCCAGATTTCACAACAGGACCAAGCACATCAAGAGACGCTTCAATTCCATCCAGGACCAAGTCCAGGTGGGAGACATAGAGATTTGCAACATACATATAGATCTGAATGTTGCAGACCCGTTAACTAAGCCTCTTCCACGAGCAAAACATGATCAGCACCAAGACTCCATGGGTGTTAGAATCATTACTGTGTAATCTAGATTATTGACTCTAGTGCAAGTGGGAGACTGAAGGAAATATGCCCTAGAGGCAACAATAAAGTTATTATTTATTTCCTCATATCATGATAAATGTTTATTATTCATGCTAGAATTGTATTAACCGGAAACATGATACATGTGTGAATACATAGACAAACTTAAAGTCACTAGTATGCCTCTACTTAATCAAAGATGGTTATGTTTCCTAACCATAGACATGTGTTGTCCTTTGATTGACGAGATCACTTCATTTGGAGAATGATGTGATTGACTTGACCCATTCCGTTAGCTTAGAACTTGATCGTTTTAGTATGTTGCTATTGCTTTCTTCATGACTTATACAAGTTCCTATAACTATGAGATTATGCAACTCCTGCCATCGGAGGAACACTTTGTGTGCTACCAAACGTCACAACGAAGCTGGGTAATTATAAAGGAGCTCTACAGGTGTGTCTCCAAAGGTACATGTTGAGTTGGCATATTTCGAGATTAGGTCTTGTCACTCCGATTATGGAGAGGTATCTCTGGGCCCTCTCGGTAATGCACATCACTATAAGCCTTGCAAGCAATGTAGCTAATGAGTTGGTTACGGAATGATGCATTACGTAACGAGTAAAGAGACTTGCCGGTAACGAGATTGAACTAGGTATTGAGATACCGACGATCGAATCTCGGGCAAGTAACATACCGATGACAAAGGGAACAACGTATGTTGTTATGCGGTTTGACCGATAAAGATCTTTGTAGAATATGTAGGAGCCAATATGAGCATCCAGGTTCTGCTATTGGTTATTGACCCGGAATGGTTCTTGGTCATGTCTACATAGTTCTCGAACCCGTAGGGTCCGCACGCTTAAGGTTTCGATGACAGTTATATTATGAGTTTATGAGTTTTGATGTACCTAAGTTTGTTTGGAGTCCCGTATGTGATTACGGACATGACGAGGAGTCTCGAAATGGTCGAGACATGAAGATTGATATATTGGACGACTATATTCGGACACCAGAAGTGTTCCGGAGAAGTTTCGGATAAAACCGGAGTGCCGGAGGGTTGTCGGAACCCCCGGGGAAACTAATGGGCCTCGATGGGCCTTAGTGGAGAGAGAGAGAGGGGCGGCCAGGTCAGGCCACGCGCCCCTCCCCCTCTGGTCCGAATTGGACTAGAGAGGGGCGGCGCCTCTTCCTTCTCCTTCTCCCTCTCCTTCCTTCCCCCTCTGTCCCTTTTGGTGGAAACCTACTAGGACTTGAAGTCCTAGTAGGATTCCCCTCTTGGGGGCGCGCCATAGAGGGCCGGCCGGCCTCCCCCTTGCTCCTTTATATACGGGGGCAGGGGCACCCTGCAGATGTAACAATTGATCCTTGAGATCTCTTAGCCGTGTCGGTGCCCCCTCCACCATAGTTCTCCTCGATAATATTGTAGCGGTGCTTAGGTAAAGCCCTGCTGACGGTAGAACATCAAGATCGTCCACCACGCCGTCGTCGATTTTGGAACTCTTCCCCGACAATTTGCTGGATCAGAGTCCGGGGAACGTCATCGAGCTGAACGTGTGCAAGAACTCGGAGGTGTCGTAGTTTCGGTGCTTGATCGGTCGGGCCATGAAGACGTACGACTACATCAACTGCGTTGTGCTAACGCTTCCTCTTACGGTCTACGAGGGTACATGGACAACACTCTCCCCTCTCGTTGCAATGCATCACCATGATCTTGCGTGTGCGTAGGAATTTTTTTGAAATTACTACGTTCCCCAATAGTACGGTTGATGACCCACAAGTATAGGGGATCTATCGTAGTCCTTCCGATAAGTAAGAGTGTCGAACCCAACGAGGAGCAGGAGGAAATGATAAGCGGTTTTCAGCAAGGTATTCTCTACAAGTACTGAAATAAGTGGCAACATATAGTTTTGTGATAAGATAAATTGTAACGAGCAACAAGTAACAAGAGTAAATAAAGTGCAGCAAGGTGGCCCAATCCTTTTTGTAGCAAAGGACAAGCCTGGACAAACTCTTATAATAGGAAAAGCGCTCCCGAGGACACATGGGAATATCGTCAAGCTAGTTTTCATCACGTTCATATGATTCACGTTCGGTACTTTGATAATTTGATATGTGGGTGGACAGGTGCTTGGGTGCTGTTCTTACTTGAACAAGCATCCCACTTATGATTAACCTCTATTGCAAGCATCCGCAACTACAACAAAAGAATTAAGGTAAACCTAACCATAGCATGAAACATATGGACCCAAACCAGCCCCTTACGAAGCAACGCATAAACTAGGGTTTAAGCTTCTGTCACTCGAGCAACCCATCATCTACTTATTACTTCCCAATGCCTTCCTCTAGGCCCAAATAATGGTGAAGTGTTATGTAGTCGACGTTCACATAACACCACTAGAGGCTAGACAACATACATCTAATCAAAGTATCGAACGAATACCAAATTCACATGACTACTAATAGCAAGACTTCTCTCTTGTCCTCAGGAACAAACGTAACTACTCACAAAGCATATTCATGATCATAATCAGAGGGGTAATAATATGCATAAAGGATCTGAACATATGATCTTCCACCAAATAAACCAACTAGCATCAACTACAAGGAGTAATCAAAACTACTAGCAACCTACTAGCACCAATCCCGGACTTGGAGACAAGAATTGGATACAAGAGATGAACTAGGGTTTGGAGATGAGATGGTGCTGGTGAAGATGTTGATGGAGATTGCCCTCTCCCGATGAGAGGAGCATTGGTGATGACGATGGTCATGATTTTCCCTCCCGGAGGGAAGTGTCCCCGACAGGATAGCTCTGCCGGAGCCCTAGATTGGTTCTGCCAAGGTTCCGCCTCATGGCGGCGGAGTCTCGTTCCGAAAGGTTGCTTAATGTTTTTTCTCATCGAAAGACTTCATATAGAAGAGAAGATGGACGTCGGAGAGCCGCCAGGGGGCCCACGAGGTAGGTGGGCGCGCCTGGGGCGCGCCTGTGGCGCCCCACCCTCGTGAGCAGGTGTGGCCCCGGCCTTCACTTTGGCGATGATTTTTCTTTATTTATTTTAAGATATTCCGTGGAGTTTCAGGACTTTTGGAGTTGCCTGAATAGGTCTCCAATATTTGCTCCTTTTCCAGCCGAATTCCAAATGCCGGCATTCTCCCTCTTCATGTAAACCTTGTAAAATAAAGAGAATAGCCATAAGTATTGTTACATAAAGTGAAATAAAAGTCCATAATGCGATAAATATCGGTATAAAATAATGATGCAAAATGGACTTATCAACTACCACAAGCTTAGACCTCGCTTGTCCTCAAGCGAATAGCCGATAACAATAAATATGTCCTCATGTTTAGAGGTAGAGGCGTCGATAAAAATAAAATACGGACATGAAGGCATCATGATTGTTCTTATAACAGCAACATAAATAGATTTTGTCATATGATTACTTATGTTCAAGTGATGATCTTTTCACAATGTGGAAGTATGAATCAGAAACCTTATTGAGCACCAACAAATTATAACCTCAGTCATTGAAGCAATTGCAATTTATCATAACATCAGAAAGAGTCTATGTCAGAGCTTAAAAGCAAGTCCACATACTCAACTATCACTTAGTCCTTCATAATTGCTAACACTCACGCAATACTTGTGGTTACGGAGTTTTAATCGGACACAGAGAAAGATAGGGGCTTATAGTTTTGCCCCACAACCTTTTACCTCAAGGGTAATGTCAACAATAATAATTCATGCTCCCCTACATCCAATTAGATATGTATATCATGTTCTTTCCAACATACTGGGCTTGCCAAAGGATAAAATGAAAAAGGAAAGGTGAAGATCACCGTGACTCTTGCATAAGGTAGAGGATAATAATAAAAGATAGGCCCTTCGCAGAGGGAAGCAGAGGTTGCCATGCGCTTTTATGGTTGGATGCACAAAATCTCAATGCGAAAGAACGTCACTTTATATTGCCCCTTGTGATGTGAAACTTTATTATGCAGGCCGTCGCGTTTATTACTTCCACATCACAAGATCGTATAAAGCTTATTTCTCCCACACCAATCAATCATACATGTTTAGAGCAATCTTTATTGCTTTGCATCAATGACAACTTACTTGAAGGATCTTACTCAATCCATAGGTAGATATGGTGGACTCTCATGGCTAAACTGGTTTAAGGGTATTTGGAAGCACAAGTAGTATCTCTACTTGGTGCTGAGAATTTGGCTAGCATGAGGGGAAAGGCAAGCTCAACATGTTAGAGGATCCATGACAACATACTTTATCTCAGATATAAGAAAACATAACTCATCACGTTGTCTTCCTTGTCCAACATCAACTCTTTAGCATGTTATATTTTAATGAGTGCTCCCAATCATAAAAGATGTCAATGATAATATATCTATATATGAAACCTCTCTTTCCTTATTACTTCCTATTAATTGCAACAATGACCAAAGCTATATTTGCCAACTCCCAACAACTTTTAATCATCATACTCTTTCTATGTGAAGTCATTACTCTCAATAAGATCAATATGAACTCTTTGTTTCTTTTTATTCTTTTTCTCTCTCTTTTCTTTTATTCACCCAAGATCATGGAAGAATAATCAAGCCCTTGACTCAACACTAATCTTTATTATATAGCTCACGGACTCGATTACATAGAGGGATCATAAAGAAAAACTCAAAACTAGATCATGCCATGACTTTATTCTACTAAATCAAGATACTACTAAAAGGATCGAACTAAGAAAAACGGTAAAGATAGGAGATGTGATGGTGATACGATACCGGGGCACCTCCCCCAAGCTTGGCAATTGCCAGGGGGAGTGTCCATACCCATGTGATTATGTCTCCTTTGATGGTGAAGAAGGCGGAGGTGTCGTTGATTTAGTTGATGGCATAGACTTCTCCCTTAATTTGCGCTTTAGGACGGCATTTTGATCCCTCAGATCATCAATCTCCCACTCCAGGGTTAATATCTTCTTGCATAGGTCCTGCTTATTTTCCTGCAAGAGACGAAAAGGGATAAACTTGAACTTTGGTTTCTTTACCCTATCAGGGAGACTTGACTTTTTGAGCTCCACATGCATGTCCCCAGGTTGAGGTAATGGGGTTTCATCTTCATCTGAGCTCGTCTCTTCCTTCCCCTTAGGTTCATAGTCCTCTTCTCCCTCCGTGGTCCAACCATCGTGCTCCACGTCTCCATAGACCTGAGGATTTGCTAGATAATCATCCACGTAGCTTTCTCCTTCCGAATTCTGGGATGACATGTTGATCTAAACTGCAGTAGGAAAGCTAGAAACAAGAACAGAGGATATTTGCGTGATACGGGAGTCAAAACCTTCGGGAGAATATAAAATGAATTTTTACCGACCAAAATACGTATCGTGCAAGAAAACGGATTCCGGAGGGCACACGAGGTGCTCACGAGGTAGGGGGCGCTCCAAGGGGGGTAGGGCGTGCCCTCCACCCCCGTGGAGCCCTCGTGTCCTTCCCGGACTGCCACTTATTTTTCTATTTTTCTAAATATTCCAAAACGGAGAAATATTGCCTTAAAAATTGTTTTGGAGTCGGTTTGCTTACCGTACCACATACCTATTCCTTTTCGGAGTCTGAAATGGTCTGGAAAGTGTTCCTTATGTATTCCTCCGGGGTTACGGTTTCAATAATATTGGTTTCAACATTTATGGGATTACCTGAGATATAATATTTGATCCTTTGGCCGTTTACCACCTTTAGATTTGTGCCTTCGAAGTTGTTGATTTTTATGGCACCGGAACGATAAACCTCCTCGATAACGTAGGGACCTTTCCATTTAGAGAGAAGTTTTCCTGCAAAAAATCTTAAACGAGAGTTGTATAGCAATACATAATCACCTACATTAAACTCACGCTTTTGTATCCTTTTGTCATGCTATCTTTTAACTTTTTCTTTAAACAACTTAACATTTTCATAAGCTTGGGTTCTCCATTCATCTAGTGAGCTAATATCAAATAACCTCTTCTCACCGGCAAGTTTGAAATCATAGTTGATCTCTTTAATAGCCCAATATGCCTTATGTTCTAGTTCGAGAGGTAAGTGACATGCTTTTCCATAAACCATTTTATACGGAGACATACCCATAGGATTCTTATATGCAGTTCTATAGGCCCATAATGCATCATCAAGTTTCTTGGACCAATTCTTTCTAGACCTATTAATGCCTTTTTTCAAAAATTAATTTGAGCTCTCTATTGCTCAATTCTACTTGACCACTAGACATGGGTGATATGGAGATGCAATTCTATGATTAATGTCATATTTAGCAAGCATTTTACGGAAAGCACCATGAATAAAGTATGAACCACCATCAGTCATTAAATATCTAGGGACTCCAAACCTCGGAAAAATAACTTCCTTAAGCATTTTAATAGAAGTGTTATGATCAGCACTACTAGTTGGAATAGCTTCTACCCACTTAGTAACGTAATAAACAGCAACTAAAATATGTGTATATCCATTACAGTGTGAAAAGGTCCCATATAATCAAAGCCCCAAACATCAAATGGTTCAATAACAAGTGAATAATTCATAGGCATTTCTTGACGTCTACTAATATTACCAATTCTTTGACATTCATCGCAAGACAAAACAAACTTACAGGCATCCTTGAAGAGAGTGGGCCAATAAAAACTGGATTGCAATACCTTATGTGCAGTTCTATCTCCAGCGTGGTGTCCTCCATAAGCTTCGGAGTGACACTTGCGTAGGATCTGTTCCTGTTCATGCTCAGGTACACAACGTCTAATAACACCATCTACTCCTTCTTTATAAAGATGTGGGTCATCCCAAAAGTGATGCCGCAAATCATAGAAGAACTTTTTCTTTTGTTGGTATGTGAAGCTAGGTGGTATAAATTTAGCAACAATATAATTAGCATAATCAGCATACCATGGAGTGCTACGAGAAGTGCTTATGACATTTAATTGTTCATCAGGAAAGCTATCATCAATAGGTAGTGGGTCATCAAGAACATTCTCTAACATAGTTAAGTTATCTCGCAACGGGTTCTCAGCTCCTTTTCTATCAACAATATGTAAATCAAATTCTTGCAAAGAAGAGAACCCACCTAATAAGTCTAGGTTTTGCATCTTTCTTTTCCATAAGATATTTAATAGCAGCATGATCAGTGTGGATAGTTACTTTAGAATCAACAATATAGGGTCTGAATTTATCACAAGCAAATACAACTGCTAAAAGTTCCTTTTCGGTAGTAGCATAATTTCTTTGAGCATTTTCTAGAGTCTTACTAGCATAATGGATAACATTTAATTTCTTATCAACTCTTTGCCCTAGAACATCACCTACTGTCGGAGTAAATGACCACGGGTAGCCTAGCCGGCTCCCCTGGCTCTTTCGAAAAATTACGGGCCGATCGAGCCCTCAAGCATCCAAGACGCGGGGCCGCCTTCCCTCGGCCGGTTGTCTCTCAGGCCGGCTACCGGGAGGCGGCCCGGCCCTAGACCCACAGGAGGAAGGCCACTAGAGGGCCGACTCCAAGAAGCCGGCCACGAGAAGGCCGACTCCAAGAAGCCGGCCCCCCAGCAGGCGGCCGAGACCGCACCCTCAAACTTTGCATCCTCATAACGGCGATGAGACGGGGCGTGGCTACAATAAAGCACCACCCCGAATCTGGAGCATGCATAGCCTGATCGTCGTGCGGGCGGCCATCCCCGTCCGTGGCAACCTTTGTTGCCATGTTGACCATGACGCCCCCCTGATAAGCTGTCAGGACGGCCCGCAGGCGGCGGGCCCCTCCTGTCAGAGAGATACCCGAAGGCAGCCAGGCCTCCTCCAGTCTGCCTGAGATATGGCCGGCTCCCCGTAGTGCTTGCTCCCTCCCTCGAAGGAGGCGCCTCATTAAGGAGACAAGATGAGGTAAGGCTACAGTGATCGCCGCCAAAGCGGCGGCACTGTAGCCATGCTTACCTCAACAAAGCCCTCATCATCAGGAGTGAGGCAACAGTAACCAGCCCCCGACAAGGCCCCCAGCGGTAGGGCCAGCTTGTTGACCAGGAAGCCGACGGGACCCACCAGTCGGCAGGCCCCTGCGGCCGGCGGAGGAGCCGGCGAGCGTAGACACTGACGGCTAGGGCCCGTGCCCAGCCGGATTACCATTGTACCCCTGGGGGTAGGCCTATATAAACCCCCCAGGGCACCCATGCAAAGGGTTGATCTCTTAGAGTTTTAGACACCACAGAGAGGGAAGAGGAGAGCTAGACGTGCCCTTTTTCTTCCTCTCGCCGAACAGCTCAAGGAGCCTCTTGTAGCTACTTTGTTCATTTAGTGACCATGCGGAGACCCCGCAGAGCAGCAGTAGGGGTGTTATCTCCACGGAGAGCCCCGAAGCCGGGTAAGATTCGGCCGGCGTGCATGTCTTCGCCTCATCCTGCTTCTGTGCACCGACGACGTCTTATTGGCTCCCACAATGATAAGAAACCCGTTGGCATATGTCGCACCTACCACCCGACATTTGGCGCCCACCGTGGGGCCAGGTGCACCGTCGTCCGGAGACCTGTTCTGGACGAGAACCCTCTTCCTTCCCAGCGAGCGTAGCCAGCCCTAAGACGCCCGATGGCGCTTGCCCCGACAAGGCTGCAAAGGCGTCATTGACGCTTACAAGGCGAGCTGCCTCGCCGATCTTCTTGGTGAGGCTCGCATCTCCGACGAGCCCGCCTCCGACGCGGGCACAGGCTGCCTCGACAGCCACCTCATCAGCCTCCTCGACCAACTCCACGTCTCCAGCGAGCCTGCTGTAGATTTGGAGTCGGTTGGCTCCACCGACCCGATGCTTGTCGACTCCGACACGACATCGCTTGACGCTTTTCCCACCAATGTTGTGATCTTCAACGACCCGCTCCCCCGAGCCGACAGCTGTGGCAGCGCCATCACCGAGGTGCTGGTCATCAGCCACAGCGTCGCCTCTGGCGAGAACGCCCACGACACCCTGCAAGCGGCGATCCACGACTTGTCCGTCCCCCTCCCGGCTGACGCCGACGCCGAGATACTGGAGGCACGCCGCCTCGCCCTCATTACGAAGGGCCAGAAGATAGCCTCCATGAGGCTCACTAGCGCGAAGTCGACCGCACCGCCTTTGGCACGCCGCCTCCTGACGGGCTGAGCCGACTCAACGTCATCAAGAAGCGCGGCGCAGCCATCGCCGACATGCTGGGGGCCGACCGCCCAGTCTATGCCACGCCCCTCGAGAACCTATGCGCCGCCCAGGCGGCCGTAGACGAGCTGAATGGACTGGGGGCCGAAGAGCTCCTCTACATGACCAGACGCATCCAGCAGCTGATCGATGCAGCTGCACAGCGGCACGAAGCCGGCGTTCGCGCAGAAAGTCCTCCCCCACGCCGAGAGCACGGCGCAACGTCCCAAACACCGACTACGGGCAACACCCGCGCACGACAAGAAAAGGAGCCGGCTACCAGCCGCAGCCGGACCCGAATCTCCATCGAGCGCGACGCAGAAGGCCGCCCTCGAGCCGTGGAGCGACGAGGCGACCCGCCTCCTCCTCCGCCTCGTGGGGAGAGATATCCCACCCCGCCGGCTGTCACGCGTCCGACTCTCAGCGGCCGACTAGGCCGCCGCGAAGGAGTCGGCGAGAACGACGCCCGCCATCGGATCCACCGCCTAGCGCGATCCCTGGCGCTGGAAGAAGAAGATGATGTCGGCCCGCCTTGCTTCGGTCCCCGCATCCGCGACGAGCCCTTCCCCAAAGGGTTCTCGCTCCCAAGAGACACGCCCAAGTACAACGGCTCCGTGAAGCCGGAAGATTGGTTGATCGACTACTCCAGCGCAGTCAGCATAGCGAATGGCACAGGCGCGTTGCCGTGAAGTATTTCCCCCTCATGCTCCAAGGCACGGCGCGAACCTGGCTCAACAGCCTCAAGCCTTACAGCATCAACAGCTGGCTAGACATCACAGAAGCCTTCATCCGCAACTTCACCAAAGACTCTACAAGCGGGCTCCCAAGCCCCGACAGCTCTCCTTGTGCGTTCAAGGACCCACTGAATCAACTCGCGACTACCTCACGTGTTGGGCCGAGCTCCGCAATTCTTGCGAGGGGGTGCACGAGGTTCAAGCCATAGAGTATTTCACCGCCGGGTGCCAAGAAGGCACCCTCCTCAAGCACAAACTCCTCTGTGACAAGCCGACTACCCTCGACGAGCTGCTGGTCATAGCAGACAAGTACGCCACCGCCGACTCCTCAATGAAGACTGAGCTCCGAGTAGACGCCTCCAGGAAGGTACTCAATCCGGCTCCCAAGACGCCGGCTGGGGACTCCAGCCGACGCCTGCATCGTAACGCGACAACAAGCGCAAGGGCCCCATGCCGCCTTCAACCAGTCGGCAGGTGGCCACAGTCGAAGATGAACAACCCGAAGGGCGGCCCGCGCCCAAGAAGCAGAAGGGCGGCAGGCCGGCTTGGCAGCCGGCTTTCTCCTACGAGCAGGCCCTTGATGCCCCATGCAAGTTCCACAGGGGCGCGAAGCCGTCCAACCAGACGATCCGGAAATGCCACTGGCTCACGCGAATCTCCAAAGGCGAAGGGCTGGTGCCGCCTCTGGCTCCTAAATAGCCGGCCGCTCGACCAGCAGTCAGAGCCGTTCAAGACGAGTTCCCCGACGAGCATGCAGCTATGTCATCTTTACAAGCCAGCCCGAAGACCGGCGCAGCCGGCGCCGACAGCACCAAGAAGTCAACGCGGTCACCTCCAACAACCCTGAGTACATGCACTGGTCAGAAAGGCCCATCAGCTGGATCTGGGCCGACCACCCAGAGGTGATACCGTCTCCCGGCTCTTATGCATTAGTTTTGGACGCCACCCTCGCAACAGACAGGCGTGCTGCCCATTTCTCCCGCGTGCTGATAGACTGTGGGAGCAGCATCAACATCCTGTACCGTGACACCATGGAGAAGTTAAACATCAAGACGAAGCAGCTCATGCCTAGTCGGACCGTGTTCCATGGCATTGTACCCGGTCTGTCCTGCTCACCAATCGGCAAGATCAAGATAGATGTTCTGTTCGGGGACAAGGATCATTTCCGCCGACAAGCGATCTGGTTTGAAGTAGTGGGCCTCGAGAGCCCCTACCATGCACTGCTTGGCCGACTTGCTCTGGCCAAGTTCATGGCTGTGCCCCACTATGCCTGCCTCAAGATGAAGATGCCGAGTACCAAGGGCATCATCACCATAGCCGGCGATTACAAGAAATCCTCCGAGTGCGCGGCAGCCAGCAGCCGGGTGGCCGAGTCCCTTGTGATCGCTGAAGAAAAGAAGATGTTGGACCGAGTCGTGCCCATGGTCAGCAAGCAGCCGGCCCTGTCCCCCGACCCCAAGGAGTGTGATGCCCAAGGTTCTTTCCAGCCGGCTAAAGAAACGAAGAAGATACCTCTGGACTCGGAGCACCCAGAAAGGTTTGCAGCCATTGGGGCAAACCTGGACAGCAAATAGGAAGGCGAGCTCGTCGATTTCCTCAGTGAGAATCGGGACATCTTTGCATGGTCCCCCAAGGACATGCCGGGTGTTCCGACGGAATTCGCCGAGCACAAGCTACATGTCAGAGCAGATGCAAAACCAGTTAAGCAGCCCCTCCGCCGACTATTGGAGGAGAAGAGAAGGATTGTAGGAGAAGAGATAGCTCGGCTTCTGGCAGCCGGCTTCATAATGGAGGTGTCTTTCCGGAATGGCTTACCAACCCGGTCCTCGTGCTGAAGAAGAATAACAAGTGGCGCATGTGTATAGACTACACTTGCCTCAACAAAGCCTGCCCCAAGGATCCCTTCGCCCTGCCAAGGATTGATCAAGTTATAGACTCCACAGCCGGATGCGAGCTGTTGAGTTTCTTGGATGCTTACTCAGGCTACCACCAGATAAAGTTGGATCCAGCTGACCGCCTGAAGACCGCCTTCATCACACCATTCAGAGCTTTCTGCTACTTGACTATGACATTCAGCTTGAGAAATGCCGATGCCACTTTTCAGCGTTGCATGCAGAAATGCCTCCTCAAGCAACCCGGCAGGAATGCCCACGTCTATGTAGACGATATTGTGGTGAAGACGGAGAAGCGCGGCACCTTGCTGGAAGACCTCAAGGAGACGTTTGAGAACCTGCGCCGGTTTCAGACCAAGCTCAACCCCGAGACATGCGTGTTTGGAGTACCGGCGGCCCGACTTCTAGGCTTCCCGGTCTCCGTACGCGGCATCGAATGCTACCCTGTGAAGATCAAAGCCATTGAGAGAATGGAGATTCCCACTAAACTACGAGACGTCCAGAAGTTTACCGGATGCCTGACCTCCCTGAACCGCTTTATCAGCCGGCTTCTAGAGAAAGCTCTCCCCCTCTACCGACTCATGAAGAAGACCACTCACTTCGAGTGGAACGACCAAGCCGACCAAGCTTTCCACGAACTGAAGAAGATGCTGGCCACGCTGCCTGTTTTGACGGCGCCGACTAAGAAAGAGCCCATGCTCCTTTACATTGCCGCTACCAGCTGAGTGGTCAGCACCGTCATCGTGGTTCAGCACCCGGAAGAAGGCCGAGCTCAGCCAGTCCAGAGGCCGGTATATTATTTAAGTGAAGTACTGTCCACCTCGAAGCAGAACTACCCGCACTACCAGAATATGTGCTATGGTGTGTACTTCGCTGCCAAGAAGCTCAAGCCCTACTTTCAAGAGCACCCTATCACGATCGTGTGCACTGCCTCGCTCGCCAAGATCATAGGCAGTCGGGAACTCGGGATGCATCTGGCCGGGTGGCAAAATGGGCCATTGAGCTGGCCCCTTACACGATCTTCTACCAGCCTCGCACTGCCATCAAGTCCCAAGCATTGGCCGACTTCCTCGTCGACTGGGCCGAGACCCAATACCTGCCACCGGCCCCCGACTCCACTCATTGCCGGATGCACTTCGATGGGTCCAAGATGCGCACCGGTTTGGGAGCCAGCATCATCCTCACCTCTCCCAAAGGCGAAAAGCTCAGATACACATTGCAAATTCATTTTGCCGCCTCCAACAATGTGGCCGAGTACGAGGCGCTCATACACGGGCTCCGGCTAGCCAAAGAACTCGGCATCCGCCGGATCCTGTGCTATGGCGACTCGGATTTGGTAGTCCGGCAATCATCTGGCGACTGGGACGCCAAGGACGCAAACATGGCGAGCTACCGCTTCCTCATTCAGCAAATCAGCAGGTATTTTGAAGGATGCGAGTTCCTCCATGTACCACGGGCCGACAACGAGCAAGCAGATGCCCTGGCATGAATAGGCTCCACTCGACAAGCCATACCAACCGGCGTCTCTCTCCAACGCCTCCTCAAGCCGTCTATCAAGCCGTCTCCAGAATCCGATTCCATCTACGTGCCGCCTAATCCCGACGCAGTCGGATCCGGCTTGGGGAACCAAGCAGGCGGCTCGGGGGCTTCGATAGGCGGCTCGGGGACTTTGATAGGCGGCTCGGGGACTTCAACAGGCGGCTCGGGGACTGCCATAGTCGCACCCGGTCCGGGGACTTCAGAACCTGGCCCGGGGACTACGGCAGTCGGCCCGGGGACTGCATCAACACAGCGGTGGGCGACTCGACTCTTCACCACCCAGCCCACCATACAGTCGCAGATGGCCGTGTTGGCAATAGAAGAAGTCACAGCTCCATCATGGGCCCAACCCATCCTCAACTTCTTGGTAAACAGAGAGCTGCCGACTGACGAGATCACGGCAAGACAAGTCCAACGCCGAGCTGGAGCATACAACATTGTTAACCGAGAGCTCGTTAGGCGCAGCGTCACTGGAGTTTTCCAGCGCTGCGTCGAGCCAGAGAAGGGCATCGCAATCCTCAAGGACATTCACCAAGGCGAATGCGGCCACCACGCGGCCTCAAGATCACTCGTTGCCAAAGCTTTCCGCCATGGATTCTTTTGGCTGACTGCTTTGGATGACGCCAAGGAGTTAGTCAAATACTGCAAAGGGTGCCAAGTCTTCAGCTCCAAGCAACACCTGCCGGCTTCTGCACTCTAGACCATTCCCCTCACCTGGCCCTTTGCCGTCTGGGGACTGCATATGGTGGGCCCGTTCAAGATGGCGCGCGGCGGCCCGACACATCTGCTCGTCGCCGTGGACAAATTTACCAAGTGGATTGAAGCGAAGCCGATCAAGAAGCTGAATGGGCCGACTGCCGTGATATTCATCGCAGATATTACAACCCGGTACGGCGTGCCACACAGCATCATCACCGACAATGGCATGAATTTTGCCAAGGGAGCACTGGCACGTTTCTGCGTGACACATGTGGCATCCGATCGACTTAGCGTCCGTTGCCCACCCGCAGTCAAACGGCCAAGTCGAGCGAGCAAACGGCCTCATCCTCTCCGGCATCAAGCCCCAATTGGTCGTGGCACTTAAGCGTTCGGCTGGCTGTTGGCTCGATGAGCTGCCGGCCGTCCTCTGGAGTCTGCGCACTACCCCGAACAAGTCAACCGGCTTCACCCCTTTCTTCCTTGTATATAGTGCCGAGGCTGTCATCCCAACTGACATCGAGTTCGACTCGCCTCGGGTCACCATGTACACGGAAGAGGAAGCCAAGGAAACACGAGAATACGGTGTCGACCTGCTGGAAGAAAGCCGGATGTTAGCCCTTAGCCGGTCCGCCATCTACCAGCAGGGTTTGCGCCGCTACCACAGCCGGAAGGTCAAGCCAAGATCCTTCCAAGAGGGTGACCTTGTGCTCCGGTTGATCCAACAAACAGCTGGCTAGCACAAGCTCTCGGCCCCTTGGGAAGGCCCCTTCGTCATCAGCAGAGCATTAGGCAACGACTCCTACTACCTGATCGACGCGCAGAAGCCGAAGGCACGAAAGGGAGATGATTCCGGCAAGGAGTTGGAACGACCATGGAACGCCAACCTCCTCCGAAGATTTTACAGTTAAAATGCAGTGTGTACCATGCTACCTTTTGTATTAAGTATGAGACAACGGGCCCCCCGAGGAACACTCGGGGACTACCCCCTTTTTATCTATGAATGATGAGTATCATGCCTATGATTATGTCACTACATTCATTCTTCTCGTCCGGCACCGGGTTCGATCAGTCAGCCCGGGGACTTGCCGCCTTGAGTTATATTCAAGTTCCACCTGCAGTCAGACAAGTAGTGTGCCGGCACCCAAGCCCTCTCTTGTCGATAGCCGCAGCTCGAAGAATCGGTTGTCCGGCTGGCAAGAGTCAAAGGCAGGAAAGGATGCCCACATGAAAAACGGCTAAGGACTAACAAACTTATATAACGAAAGCCGGCTTCCCCCTGCCGACCGGCTGCCAGAGCAGCCGGCTGGCCGGCTTCCATTTCACCTTGCTACAATCCGAGAAAGCTTGAGTACTTGTCTTCCCAAAAAACGGCCAAGTTCCTCCCCAGCCACAGACTGTAGAGCAGCTGTCCGGCTGGGAAAGCGGCGACCAAGGAAAGGCGGCAAAGGAAACATCCTAAGGATAAAAAGCAAACATGAATGGAAGCCAAACACATGCATGATTATATTTACACAAAAGGCCTTCGAAAGGCCGGCATTCAACATAGTTTGAATACACCCCCAGTGGGTGGAACTGCGCGAATTTAATAAATAGTTGTTCAAAGAGTAACAAGCAGGGAAGCAAGGATGACACATCAGGCCAACGGAACGACGGGCGAGTCGGGCAGGTAGGTGGAGACGGCAGTGCCGGCTGGAGGAGTGGCCGGCTGGCGGGTCTCGGCTTGATCATCACCTCTGGCAGACGGCGCGCTCGCGCGTGCCTCGTTGCTGGAGGCACGATCAGGCTGAAGCTGGCTGGTCGCTTCACCGTCTGGCACGACGTCTTCGCCACCCTCCCCTTCTTCATCTTCGCCTTCATCGCTGGAAGCGATCTCCTCCGCCGAGTCTTCACCTTCCGTCGGGTTCAGCCCGAACCACTCCTCCGGCTGAGCGACGCCGTCATCGTTTACCTCAGGAACAAAGGCGCTGGTGTCGATGTAGTCGGCGATGGCCGAGGCACGCTGATGATAGCCGGCTGCACCGCCACCAGCTCTTCATCGGCCTCCTGCCGCCAGGTGCTCAGCTGGGCCAAGCTCAGCCCAGGATACTAGGCTCGGACGAATTCCAGCGCCCGCCTGGCGCCGGACCGAGCGGCGGAAGCCTTCCAGGCCTCAAAGCGGCCGACTGCAACCTCCAGCCAGTCGGCAGTCCGACTGGGGGTGTGAGGAACAGCCTCGCCGGGCCAGAGGGCGGCCAGCACTTGCGCCCCGGCACGCTGAAGACGGCGGAGCATGCGGTGAGCCGGCTGCAGATGGGCCTGGATCGCCAGAAGCTGCTCCTCAAGCGTCCGGCTAGCATCCGGCGCGATCTCGACCCCTGACTGCTGGCGTGCTTCATGGTGGGCCTCGATGGCTTGGTTGGCGGCGACGGAGTAACCGGGAAAATAATCTGCACAAAGAAGAAAGAAGCAACACAAAATCAGAAGATAAGCCAGAAGACAAGGGGCAAGCAAAGGGACGAAGAGGAAAGCGGCCTACCGTCGATCAAATCCTCAACCCGTCCGTAGCCCTCGCTCCGCGCTTGCTTCGCCTCAGCCCAGCCCGCCGCCTCGGTCTCGTATTCGGCTTTGAGGGCGGCTCGCTATCCTGCGCCTTCTTCACGGCCGCCTTATGGCTCTCCTCCTGGTCGTCCAGTTTCTTGGCCAGGTGGTCACGTTCCTGGGCCAAGGCGTTGTACTCAGTTTCCTTGGCGCGAAGGGCGGTCTGGACCCCGCCTAGCTGCTCCCTCAAGTCGGCGTTGGCCCCTGCAAACATAGAGAAAAAGAAAAAGCAATAAGGAAGAAGTCGTCAGGAAAAGATTCGACCCGACTGCTCAGAAGTCGGCCCGAACCTCGGGGACTATACCCAGTGGGTGCGCTGACGCGCCCCCACGTGAGATAAAAGAAACAAAGCACTCACTCCGGCTATCAGTCAGATCAGCGGTCTTCTGGTTCAGCTCCTGGGCCTGGGAGTTGAAGGCAGCCGCGCGGAGATTATGATATTCCTGGAAACAGGACGGAGGTGCGAATAAGAACAAGACAGCAAATCGAAGCTTACTATAAGTTCCAAGCCGCCTGCTCAGCAGCCGATTCGGGACTCGAGGACTACACCCAGTGGGTGCGTTGATGCGCCCCCACGGAAGAAATCAAGAAAGCAATCGACCAAGGCTGGAGGACTCACCCGGATGACCGCCCGCGTTGTGAGGAACTCTTGAGTGTACCGCTTCAACGAGGTGGCCTGGGCCTGAAGCCGGCTTCGGACCTCCTGCGCCGACACGTTCAGCTCAGCCGTCCCACTGCTGGGTGTCCACTCAGACGTGCTGGCGCTGACCGCCTCCAGATCCTGAGTCGTCGAGCTGGCCCCCGCGACCTTCTGCGGCTCCGGCGCTGAGGTCGCCTCCCCTGCGCGCCGACGAGGCGGTGACTGAACCACGAGATCCGCCCCCACAGTCGGCTCGCCTCCAGCCGGCTGCTCGGGCGGCGCGACAGGTCGGCCACCTTGGCCTGCTCCAGTCGGCACCGACGGCACCGCCTCTCCCTCCAGGACGATCACGTCGCCCTCCTCCCTCTCCATCACCGGCCGGTCGCGGCCGGCTTCCTCCGACTGAGGCACTGGGATGTTGGGGGCCACGGTGCGGAGGGGAATGATGAGCTGCGGAGGTTGGTTCCGCAGGGCCTCTGCCTCCTTTTTCGCAGCCACGGCCTCCGCTTGAGCTTTGGCCGTCGCGTCGGCTTGCGCCTCGACCGAGTTCTCCTTCGCCTCCTGGGCGGCCCTCCACTCCTCCGCTTCCCGCGCCTCCCGCGTGTTTCGCTCCGTTGCCTCCAGGAGGTCGGCATGGGGATCCACGCGGCGGGAGCTCGAAGACCCTCCCGCCGTTCCGACTATGGAGGCGGCAGGAACCCGTTCGAGGGAAAGCGGCGCCCTGATTGACCAATCAAGAAAAAGGGTCAGAAGAGCCTCAACCGAAGAGAAGAAAGAAAAGTGTGGGAAAATCGATACTCACGCCGAAACCGCCTGCGGCTGCTTCCCCACCTTGCGGAAGCGGGCCGCCTTCGCGGCCGCCTCGTCCCGCTTGGTCGCCGCCGTGGAACCCTTGGGCTTCTTCGGCCGGCTGCCAAAGAGAGTCGGCGCGCCCCGGCATTTCTGCGCGCCGCCCCGGGCAGCCGGCGCAGCAGATGGGCCCGCCCCTTGGCGATCGGACGCCGGCTGACGATGCGGGATAACTTCGGCATCGTCGTCATCCAACCAGTCCTCGAAGCCGGCTCCGAGCTCGGGGCCGCCTGCCTCGCCGCCTCCTCCTACGCCGTCGTCGTCCATGGCGGCCGCCCCCAAGTCTGGATCGTCCACGTCGTCCACCACGCGGTCGGGCATAAACTGGCGCTCTGGCCCCGCGGCTCCGGCCGCTGGTCGAAGAAGGGGGCTCTGCCCAAAAATAAGCCGGCTGGTCAAGAGTCGGCCATTGTGAGCCCGGCAACAAGAGAAGAAGAGAGGGGAAACTTATCGAAGGCGGGGGATCGGCTCGAGAATACGGCTCCTTGCCGTACCGCCATTCCTCGGTGAGATTGCAGTTGGAGATGTAGTTCACCATTTAAGATACCTCATCATGAGGCATCTCCTTGGTGCTCAGCCGGATTGGGTCGAAGCGGCCGCTCATTTGGCAGATCATGTGCGGCCGGCCTTGGAGCGGGAGCATCCGGCGCTCCACGAAGGCAGCCACCAGGTCGGCCCCGACCAGGCCTTCCGACTGGACCATCACCCAAAGCCGGGCGATAGCAGCAGCCCCAGCCGGAGACAGCGACCTGGCTCGGTAGGACCACGAAGGCTGCCTCCCAGCCGGCGGGCCGGCTACGTAGGTCGGCAAGTTGATGAAGTCGCCTTGCGGGGCGACGTTCTTCACGTAGAAGTAGTACTGCTGTCAGAGTTTCACCAACTGGATCAGCGGGATAGGCGGAAACGGGTTGTTGTCGCTCGACCTCCGCATGGCGATGAAGGCGCCGCAGGGGGCGGGCACACCCGCGGTGACGGTGCCGAGCTTGCACTGAAAAAACTCCCCCCAGAGCTCGAGGGTGGGGAGGACGCCAAGAAAACCTTCGCACAAAGTGACAAAGGCCGACAACAGCATCACCGTGTTGGGGGTGAGGTGATGCGGCGGGAGATGGTAAAATTCGAGGAAGGAACGGAAAAACCCGCTCGCCGGCAGGCCGAGGCCGCGCAGGCAGTGCGACCGGAAGATTACCCGCTCGTCTTCCTCCGGCGCCGGCAAGACCTCCTTCTCCGGCGCGAGGCGGGTCCGCACATAATCCGTGCCCGGCAGCCACCGCGTCTTGTGGAGCCAGTCGATGTGGTCCTCATGGACTTTGGAACCATCCCAAGAGCTGGATAGCGCCATGGGGATGAGGAAGCGACGAAGGATGCGCGAACCAGCTGCGGCGGAGCCACGGTGAGGTAGCGCGGCGGTGAGGCGCTGCGGCAGCGGAGGAGAGGAGAAAAAAAGTAGAAGAAAGGGAGGAGCGAGGGCGAGCGTGCGAGCGTCTGCCGCTCCCCCTCCTCCCCCTACTTATAGACTCGTGCAGCGGAGCTGAGGAGACGAGGCATGGGGGAACGTGGGATTAACTGTGCCCACTCCCCCATGTCCCGCGATTATCGCGCCCTAAAGGCGTGCTGAAACCGCCGCGGGAAGGTGAGCGGTCCGTTCGGGCCGCAGAAGATCTGCACATGGGCCGAGGCCTAGGAGTGGCGGGCCCCGGCCTGCGGCAACATCCCGTCGCGCGCGTGGGCTGGCAGGCCTTCCCTGCTGACGGTTGCCATGTGGCACGCGAGTGGCAGGCGGTCAGCGCATGATTCGGCTCGCGTGCCATCTGGTTCCTGCCTTCAAGCTGCCAAACCTTCCAAAGATGACGCATCTACTCAAAGCCGGCTCCTAGCTGCCGGCTCTTCAGGGTAGGAAGCTGATCGAGCTTCTCGTCCTCTCTTCAGCCTTGAAGCCCAACCAGCTTCGGGGACTACTGTCGGAGTAAATGACCACGGGTAGCCTAGCCGGCTCCCCCTGGCTCTTCTGAAAAATTACGGGCCGATCGAGCCCTCAAGCATCCAAGACGCGGGGCCGCCTTCCCTCGGCCGACTGTCTCTCAGGCCGGCTACCGGGAGGCGGCCCGGTCCTAGACCCACAGGAGGAAGTCCACTAGAGGGCCGACTCCAAGAAGCCGGCCCCCTAGTAGGAGACCGAGACCGCACCCTCAAACTTTGCATCCTCATAACGGCGATGAGACGGGGCGTGGCTACAATAAAGCCTGCCACCCCCGAATCCCAGAGCACGCATGGACATAGTGCGCCGTACGGGGCGGCCATCCCCGTCCGTGGCAACCTGCCATGTTGACCATTACGTCCCTCGACAAGTCGGGATGGCCCGCAGTGGCGGGCCCCTCGATCGAGAGATACCTGGCGGCCAGGCCTCCTCCAGTCGGCCTGAGATATGGCCGGCTCCCCGTAGCCGGCTTGCTCCCTCCCTTGAAGGAGGCGCCTCATTAAGGAGACAAGGTGAGGTAAGGCTACAGTGATTGCCGCCAAAGCGGCGGCACTGTAGCCATGCTTACCTCGACAAAGCCCTCATCATCAGGAGTGAGGCAACAAGACCAGCCTCGACAAGGCCCCGGCCGGTGGGGCCACTTGTCGATCAGAAGACGGCAGCGGCGGGACCCACCAACAAGCGGGGCCCCATCGGCCAATGGAGGAGCCATGGCGTGACACTGACGGCTAGGGCCGCGCCACCGGATTACCATTGTACCCCTGGGGGGTAGGCCTATATAAACCCCCCAGGGCACCCATGCAAAGGGTTGATCTCTTAGAGTTTTAGACACCACACAAAGGGAAGAGGAGAGCTAGCCGTGCCCTTCTTCTTCCCCTCGCCGAACAACTCAAGGAGCCTCTTGTAGCTACTTTGTTCATTTAGTGACCATGCGGAGACCCCGCAGAGCAACAGTAGGGGTGTTATCTCCACGGAGAGCCCCGAAGCTGGGTAAGATTCGCCGGCGTGCATGTCTTCACCTCATCCCGTTTCCAGGCACCGGCGACGTCTTATTGGCTTCCACAATGATAAGCCACCCGTTGGCATATGTCGCACCTACCACCCGACACCTACAGCATAATCACTAGCATCACACATAATTTCAAAGGGTAAGTTCCAATCAGGTGGCTTAACAATAGGTGCTGAGACTAATGCTTTCTTAAGTATTTCAAATGCTTCTACACAATCATCATAAAAAAACAAATAGTACATCTTTTTGTAATAAATTAGTCAGAGGCCGAGAATTTTTTGAGAAGTCCTTAATGAACCTCCTATAAAATCCGGCATGACCAAGGAAACTTCTTATACCTTTGATGTCCTTGGGACATGGCATCTTTTCAATAGCATCAACCTTGGCTTTATCAACCTTAATACCTCTTTCGTAAAACTTTGTGCCCCAAGACAATACCTTCATTAACCATAAAGTGGCACTTTTCCCAATTCAAGACAAGATTAGTTTCTTCACATCTCTGCAAAACTTCGATCAAGATTGCTCAAGCAATCATCAAAAGAGGATCCATAGACGGAAAAGTCGTCCATGAAAACCTCACAAATCTTTTCACAAAAGTCGAGAATATAGCCATCATGCATCTTTGAAAGGTAGCAGGTGCATTATATAAACCAAAAGGCATACGTCTATAAGCAAAAGTACCAAAAGAGCATGTAAAAGTAGTCTTTGATTGATCTTTAGCGAATACAGTATTTGAGAGAAACCAGAATAACCATCTAGAAAGCAATAATGTGTATGTTTGCATAATCTTTCTAGCATTTGATCAATAAAAAGTAAGGGTAATGATCTTTCTTAGTAGCTTTATTTAATTTATGGAAATCAATTACCATCCTATAACCTGTGATAATTTTTTATGGATCAATTCATCTTTATCATTAGGGACAACGAGTAGTACCTCCCTTCTTAGGGACACAATGGACAGGACTTACCCAACGACTATCAAAGAACGGGATAAATTATACCTGCCTCCGTAAGCTTGAGTATTTCTTTTCTTACCACTTCTTTCATTTTAGGATTCAAACGTCGTTGAGGATCACGAACTGGTTTGGCATCCGCTTCCAAATTTATTTTATGTTGACAAACAGTGGGACTAATGCCCTTAAGATCATCAAGAGTATATCCAATAGCGGCATGATGCTTCTTGTAGTTTTCAATAATCTTTCTTCTTCATGCTCTGAAAGGTTAGCACTAATAATAACAGGATATATTTTCTTTTCATCAAGATAAGCATACTTAAGATTATCAGGCAATGGTTTAAGCTCAAACACGGGATCACCCTAGGTGGAGGAGGATCCCCTAGGATTTCAACTGGCAAATTGTGTTGCAGAATAGGTTCCTGTTTAAAGAATACTTCATCTATGTCCCTTCTTTCATTCATGAACATATCATTTTCATGGTCTAGCAAATAGTGTTCTAAAGGATCACTAGGAGGTACGGCAATAGAAGCAAGACCAATAATTTCATCCTTACTAGGCGATTCTTCTTCACGATGTTGTTTACTAAATTTAGAGAAATTAAACTCATGAATCATATCATCCAAGCCAATAGTAACAACATTCTTTTTGCAGTCTATCTTAGCATTAACAGTATTCAAGAAGGGTCTACCAAATATAATGGGACAAAAACTATCTTGTGGAGAAGCGAGAACAAGAAAATCAGCAGGATATTTAGTTTTCCCACACAAGACTTCAACATCTCTAACAATTCCCATTGCGTATATAGTATCTCTATTGGCAAGTTTAATTGTAACATCAATATCTTCTAACTCAGCAGGTGCAATTTCATGCTTCATTTCTTTATACAAGTCATAAGGTATAACACTAGCACTAGCACCCATATCACATAAGCCATGATAACAATGATCTCCTATTTTGACAGAAATAACAGGCACGCCTACCATAGGTCTATGTTTATCTTTAACGCTAGGTTTATCAATTCTAGCAGATTCACCATGTAATTGAATAACATGCCCATCAATATTATCGGACAAGAGATCTTTAACAATAGCAATATTAGGTTCTACTTTGACTTGCTCAGGAGGTGTATAAGTTCTAATATTGCTTTTACTTAACCACGGTGAAGCTTTAGCATGATCCTTTATTCTAATAGGGAAAGGTGGTTTCTCAACATAAGAGGTAGGAACAATAGGATCATTATAAGTGACAGTCTTTTCTTCAACTTTAATAGGTGTAGCTACTTTTACTTCTATGGGAGGATGATATTTAAACCACTTCTCCTTGGGGAGATCAACATAAGTAGCAAAAGATTCACGTAAAGAAGCTACTATCTCAGAGTCAAGTCCATATTTAGTGCTAAACTTACGGAAAATATCGGTATCCATAAAGGATTTAACACAATCGAACTTAGGTGTCATACGACTCCTTACCTTCGCCGAGGTCCCAATCTTCAGAGTTGCGTTTAATTCTATCCAAGAAATTCCATCTGAATTCAATAGTCTTCATCATAAAAGAGCCAAAGACAAGAAGTATCGAGCATGGTGCGATTGTTATCGTAAAGCCGAGCATAAAAACTTTGAATAATTATTTCTCCCGGGAGCTCATGATTGGGGCATGAATATAACATTGATTTAAGCCTCCCCAAGCTTGAGCGAAGCTTTCTCCTTCAGCGAGGGCAAAAATTATATATATAATTGCGATCACGGTGAACAAGATGCATAGGGTAATATTTTTGATGAAATTCCAATTTCAATCTTTTATAGTTCCATGATCTCGTATCATCAGATAGCCTATACCATGTCAATGCGTCTCCCTTCAAAGATAAAGGGAAGACCTTCTTCTTAACAACATCATCGGGTATACCTGCAAGCTTAAATAGTCCACAAACTTCATCCACATAGAGTAGATGTTCATCAGGATGCTTTGTTCCATCTCCTGTAAAAGTATTAGCTAGTAGGTTTTCCATCATACCCGAAGGAAATTCAAAAGGAGTTTCATTTTCAATAGGTTCAGTAGGTTGAGGAGCAACTCTTTGCTCTACTGGATGGGGTGAAGATACCCCGAACAAGCCCCTCAGAGAATTACTTTCCATAGTAACAAGTGACGATGAAATTTCAGCACACTATATAAATTTTTCCTTACCAAATTCCACCTACCAAAGGAACTACACTCCCCGGCAACGGCGCCAAAAAAGAGTCTTGATGACCCACAAGTATAGGGGATCTATCGTAGTCCTTCCGATAAGTAAGAGTGTCAAACCCAACGAGGAGCAGGAGGAAGTGATAAGCGGTTTTCAGCAAGGTATTCTCTGCAAGTACTGAAAAAAGTGGTAACAGATAGTTCTATGATAAGATAAATTGTAACGAGCAACAAGTAACAAGAGTAAATAAAGTGCAGCAAGGTGGCCCAATCCTTTTTGTAGCAAAGGACAAACCTGGAAAAACTCTTATAATAGGAAAAGCGCTCGCGAGGACACATGGGAATATCGTCAAGCTAGTTTTCATCACGTTCATACGATTCGCGTTCAGTACTTTGATAATTTGATATGTGGGTGGACCGGTGCTTGGGTGCTGTTCTTACTTGAACAAGCATCCCACTTATGATTAACCTCTATCGCAAGCATCCGCAACTACAACAACAGTATTAAGGTAAACCTAACCATAGCATGAAACATATGGACCCAAATCAGCCCCTTACGAAGCAACGCATAAACTAGGGTTTAAGCTACATCACTCTAGCAACCCATCATCTACTTATTACTTCCCAATGGCTTCCTCTAGGCCCAAATAATGGTGAAGTGTTATGTAGTCGACGTTCACATAACACCACAGAGGCTAGACAACATACATCTCATCAAAATATCGAACGAATACCAAATTCACATGACTACTAATAGCAAGACTTCTCCCTTGTCCTCAGGAACAAACTTAACTACTCACAAAGCATATTCATGATGCAAAATGATCGTATCAACAGTACAGAGTGGGTATCTTCTTCATGACCACAAAGAACATCTCCTTCCACAGATAATTGGGTACATTAAGAGGAATACCCTTTCTCATATCAGTGTTGGTGGCAAGCACCAAGTCAACCAAGTATCCATGAATCTGATCCTGGTTTCCCACCTTGGGGATAAGAATAGAGCGGTAGTTGCAATGCACGACATCATAGTGACTTGAGATCCTTATAATCTCCCATCGCAGCTCTCCAATAATGTACAACTCACCCGAAACATTCTTGTCACTGGCCATAGCCCTGTCATGTGGACGAATGCCCATCGAAGCCTTCATGCCCTTGTCGCCATACCAAGGACCTGGCAAAACTCACTCCAAGGACCCTGAAAGAACTCATATCAGGTAATCCTTGTAAGAGTGTGAGCTTCAGCTATACCAAAGTGCACTGTGGCAAAAAACTGAGCTACCAAATGTGGATCAAAGTCACAGTTGAACTTCATGAGCTTCAACAAGTCAAACTCAGTACAAAGAGCTAGTGCCTCACCAAAATAGTCTGCATTATCTTTCATGTGCTGGATGTCGATGGTGAACTGCTTTGCAAACTTGCTCTTGTGACTAGCATCGATCTTAGAGTGAATAATCTCGTGCATTTCATTCCAGTACCGCGGCTTGGTCCAATGAGGTGCATGTGGAGTCTCATAAGGGTTGATGCTTCGAAACTTGCCAAACTATTTCCCAGTCAAAGTGTTCAGAGGCATTGGCATTCGTTGCTTGAGTGCCAGAGACTTTTGATGACGGGTAGGCTTGGATATCGAAGTCACCTCTTCTGACTCAATAGGCATCTTCTCTTGCCTGGAACACTTCTTTGTGTTATGAAAAGGACCACCACGAGAACTAGAACCACCTGCACACGAGGAATAAATAGGGGGGCCGAGCATAGATGAGAAACAACAAATAATACACAAGTCATCAAAAATAAATGCACGTAATAGAATCAAAGTAAACCGGTGAGTGGCCGAATTAGAGGGAGTGGTGTACCACCCCTAGCAGCGGTTGTACTGCTGTAGCGGTTGTACCGCTCAGGGGAGCGACTGTACCGCTGGCTGACAACGGTTCCACATGGGTCGGGGTAGGCACAAGCGCAAACTTGAATCTAATCTTCACAAAATTACTTTGCAACTACCACACACACGAGTCTAGTATGTAGGATGATCTTCACCACCAATAGTTAGCCAAAAATCAAAATACATAGTAGTGCCCTAGGGTACAATGGATTCAAACACTAAAACCAAAAGAAAATGAATCGGGGGCATTACTAGCATCCATTGGAGAAGATCTAAGAGGAGGACGGATCCACGGAGCCGGTCCGATGAACGACTGGAAGAATTGAGGAGCCGGAGGGCTCCCAGGGCAGAAACGACGGCGGCACAGAGGCTAGGGTTATACACGGGCGTGGGAAGAATGAGGCGTAAAGATAACTCCTCGTCCCGTGCCCACTTATATAGCCCTAAGACCAGAGTGATTGTCCCACTCTTGGTACAACCAGCGGTAGTGAGGGCGGTACTTCCACTCGCCTGGGGTGGGAGGAGTAGTACCACAACTACAACGGTTGTAGCGCCCGACGCTATAGCCCGACAGGTAGTCGGTTGAACCACCGACCTGAGCGATTGTACCGCTTACCACAGAAATTGCTGCTATGTGCAATTTTGGAATTTGGGACTTGTGCACCAAGATATTTAGAGGGTTTTTAGATGATCAATAGCATGGATGGAGACAAAGTCACTGAAATATGGTAGTATACACTCAAAGGTTGCAAAATGCATAGAGAAAAACCAACTTTGGAGTGTTTTCCCACATATTTAGCATATAGATGACCTTAAAGTCTAATATGTCAAAATGAAGATCCTATAACTCCAACTTCCCAAAGGGAAGGGCGGTGGCCGATGCCACCATGTTTGAGCGTTTCGCTTGGGCAACGAAGATGTATATTGAGCCCAATGACCAAATCTCTTCATTGAAGCACATTTGTCACCAAAGTGTCGATAGTGAATTATTTTCTCATTTATCCATAATAGAAGAGTGTAAGTTCATGGAAAGAACAACATGCCCACTATATTAACCTTCTCGGCCTTTTTTCCCTCCTTGACATTGGAGTGCTTGACACATGCGTCCTCCTTCGTCGCCAAGAGGTCCTCGAACCCCCAGTCATCTTGGCCACCTGCCCTTCTCTCTTTTCCTTCTCCTCCTACCATTTCTTTCGCCGGAACCCTCTTCTAACCTTCTTGGGCGACTCTGTAGGGTCGGTTGGATCACCCGCTTTTTCATCGGTGCCAATGATGGCGGTCTTGACGATATTAGCAATGAATAAATTCCAATTGGGTTACCCACTCAACTTCAACCAACAACGCATGAGGACGAAGTTCCTCTTCTCCCATTCAAGAACAAGTTGCACGCACAGGAAGACTACGGAGAAAGTTGAGAAGGGTGTGAGTGGCGGGATGGTAGAGGAGAGAGTTGAGAAGGGGGGGGGGGGTCTCGCAAAAGCAGTGCGGCCAACTCTAAATGTGCGGGCTCCGCCTCAGTTTGGGTTGGCCAGGATGTCGGAGTCCAACGTGGCTATTGCCCGGACAGCCACAAAGCCCCTCTGGTTTACTTTCGGTTTGTGGGAAAACAAACACCCGGACTGGTCTGCGGACAAATATGAGACACCGTTGGATGGCTTGTGACGTCTGAACAGCTCGGTCCGGACGCCTGCGGAACGTTAGCGTTGGGAATGCCCTAACCATGCTTGTTCTTGTATCTTGGAAGTCCCTTGAATCAAAGAAGGTCCAAAAATGAGCTCACAAAGCTCAAAATAAACTTTCATCCACTTTATTTATGAATAAAACACCAACCAAGTCCGTACAAACACCTCACAAAGCTAGCGACATTTTCCCGGAAAACGTGGCAAACAGCTCATGAAGAAAAAACTATAGCTCGCACGTGTGGTAACATGAATGACCGTGCGAGGATCGTGAGGTAACATGGTTTCATATCGATCGAGCCAGCGGGCACGCCGTTGAAACCAATGCCACACGATGAATCGACGTCGCATCAGGCTGGAGAAAAACCAGGCTGCCTGTTCCCACACCATTGTCCTCTCTTCCCTTCCCAGCGGAAAATGGCGCCACGGAACCAAATCAAATCCAAGTGCTGGCTCTCTGTTTCTTCTTCTTTTTAAATGTTGGGTGGCTCTCTGTTTTCTAGCATCGAAGAAACTAACTAAAAAATGGCGGCAGCAGATATGAACACTGGCAGCGCAGTGGCAGGAAAAAGAAATGGCCGTACACGTCACCGCACACATGGCGGTACGGCAGGTTCTCACTGGCTCCGGCTGGCTGGCGTCCCTTCCTTCATCCCAATCTCACCCACGCACGGTGTCAGGCCGCCAGCGCTCCCTCTCTGGCTGCATCGTGCCAAAAACCATCTGGCAGGAGGAGCCAGCGGTGGGTCCCACCACCACCACCCCGCCTCCACCATCTCGCCAGAAAAATCAGCCTAAACCCGCACCAAAGCCCCGAGCGCCGTCGGATCAGATCCCACTCCACCACCACCACGCTCCTGCCGGCCACCGCTCCTTATATTCCGAGGCCGGCCGGAGATCCCTTGCTCATTTTCCGTCTCCTCCCCCCTCTGCCCCTCCCCCTCCTCCTCTCGCGCTCGCGGGGAAAGAACGATGGAGCCGGCGACGATGGCGTGGACGGCGGGGCTGGTGGGCGCCGGCCTGGTCTACTGGTTCGTGTGGGTGATGGGCGCGGCGGAGGTGAAGGGGAAGCGGGCGGTGGATCTCAAGATGGGATCCATCACGCGGGACAAGGTGCAGGACAAGTACACGCAGTACTGGTCCTTCTTCCGCCGCCCCAAGGAGACGGCCTCCACGCAGGCCTCCGCCGACAAGGTGCCCGCCTTCGTCGACACCTTCTACAACCTCGTCACCGACATCTACGAGTGGGGCTGGGGCCAGTCCTTCCACTTCTCGCCCTCCCTCCCGGGCCGCTCCCACCGCGACGCCACCCGCATCCACGAGGAGCGCGTCGCCGACCTGCTGGGGGCGAAGCCGGGCCACCGCGTGCTCGACGTCGGATGCGGCGTCGGCGGGCCCATGCGCGCCATCGCGGCGCACTCCGGCGCCCGCGTCGTCGGCATCACCATCAACGAGTACCAGGTGAACCGCGCCCGCGCGCACAACCGCAAGGCCGGCCTCGACGCGCAGTGCGAGGTGGTGTGCGGCAACTTCATGGCCATGCCCTTCGACGACGCCTCCTTCGACGGCGCCTACTCCATCGAGGCCACCTGCCACGCGCCCAGGCTGCAGGACGTGTACGGGGAGGTGTACCGCGTGCTCAAGCCGGGGCGGCTCTACGTGTCCTACGAGTGGGTGACCACGCCGCTGTACCGCGCCGACGACCCGGCGCACGTGGAGGCCATCCACGGCATCGAGCGCGGCGACGCGCTGCCGGGGCTGCGCCGGCAGGACGAGATCGCGTCCATCGCGCAGGAGGTCGGGTTCGAGGTGGTGCAGGAGCTGGACCTGGCGCTGCCGCCGTCGCTGCCCTGGTGGACGCGGCTCAAGATGGGGCGCCTCGCCTACTGGCGCAACTCGCTGGTGGTGCGCGTGCTCACCCTGCTCCGGATCGCGCCCAAGGGCGTGGTGGAGGTGCACGAGATGCTGTACGAGACCGCGCAGCACCTCACCCTCGGCGGCGAGACCGGCATCTTCTCGCCCATGCACATGGTGGTCCTCCGCAAGCCGGCCGCCGACGCCGAATAGAGCGAGCGATCAAGCAAGAAGTAATTCCAATCAATTTCTCATCGGAGGTAAGAAAAACCGGGAGGTGGACAGGCTTATGTTAGCTAATGGAGTACTACTAGTGCAATTGATTTGGTGTTTGTAGCCGGGAGGAGAGAATAGGAAGGGCCGATGATGCTTACTGTTGGTGGTAGCTTTCGTTTTCGTTTCGATTTTTGGGTGGAGTTGGACTCAGATTTGTTTCTGCTTTGATCCGTGGATAGATCTTCTTTTTTTCTCATGTATCGTCAGCTATATTTTGTCAACTAAGAATCGGTTGGATGGAGTCTCTCGTTGCACACTGAAATTGTGCAGGAAATCAATCAGTCTTTGATCTGAATCAATCAGTCAGTTTTCTACCCCTCGGTTCCCGTCCGTGTGTTGGGCGGTAAGAAACGACAAGCATTCCCGCGTTCCCCGTTCACTGCTGCTACTCTGCTACCTTATCTTTCTCACCGGCCTCCACGTATACTCCACCCAGTACCCCTGCCCAGACGCAAGGTTCACGAACTCAGAGCTGTAGCGCGTGGCGGCACTCGGGCGTCCCAATGGCAGGTGGAGCCCTGAGATCGGATCTCGTTCGTACAGTAGCATAGAGAACTGTGGGTGGTAGGTAGGTTGTGGTCGGGGCACGAGCATCATCGATCGGTGCAACACAACACGTGAGCCCGGTCACGGAGGTCGACGCGCCATGTTTCGTCCGCCCGCCACCGCTTTTTCTTTTCTTTGTTTTGTTCGGATTCGGAAAGCTGGCTGCCACCTGCGTGCCTGTCCTTTGCTTTCCTGCGTGGCCGCCGGCCCGTCCGTGGCGCCACAAGTCAGTCTCTCTGGCGGCAGTGGCAGTGGGGAATCGTATCGAAAATATCCGTTGGGGCATGTGGATGGCAGGTGGGGCCCTTCGTGTCAGTCGGCGTGCGGGGATGAGGATCGGGCTCTGCCGCTGAGGTGACAGGACCAGTCTGTCGATGCGGTGGCACGCATGCTGGTTTTTCGGAGCGGAGGACGACGTCGAACTTTCGGCTTTGTTGTGTAGTAGCACTTTCAGATAGGTTTGGAACTCACCATTTCAACATCTTTTGACATGGAGTACTTCCAGATGATATACGGATTACAAACTCTCGCAGGTGCACCATATACCTAGCTGTAGCCTCCAAAGACTTTAGAGCACGCTTCACATTCTAACTTTAGACCGTAATATCTACCAAACGTTATGTGAAGTTTAACAACAAAACACCTTCATCCTCCGAAAATTCGATGGCGCACCCGGGCTCGCTTGCTCGCGGTATCGACAGGCGTCGACCAGCGTCAGGATGTGAAGAGCGCGAGGTATTTTAGGGCGTAGACGACAGGCTAATTAATGTGAGACACGGGCTGCGAGATACGACGTTTGTATGGTACGGGAAGACGGCCGTCCAAGTAACAGCGGAGACGTTTGTATCCTGTAGCAACCCATCGTCGTACCGGAGGTGCAGTGCCGTTGGACCGAAAACGCGGGTGTGGTCGATTCCGCCAAGCAATTTAAGACCGCTCCCTCCCATCTACCGGTCTCGAGATGAGTTGACATCGGCGGCGGGACTTTGATTTTCCGGAACATCGCAAAACGGGATTGGACTTCAGCCTCGTCTTGGTCAGCTTCATTCGCCATCGATGTCCCGTCACCGCCTTCCACCGAGTCACGCAAGGATAGAGCCTCCACTTACAGATGCATGCTTGTTTGTGCATGCCGAACAATGCAAACGGAAGGAGAATGATCGAGCATTAGTGCATCTGAAACACATTTTCGTTTGAATTGTCGCAACACTTCATGAATCATCACCGACCCTCCGTTCATTTTAATTTTAAACGACAACTCGTCGCCACCCACTATATGTCTGAATTCCATTTCGTTTCATGACACCTTACCCAACACATCAACAATCGAAAACTAGTCTGTTTCTAACACATTGTCACATTGCATAAATTTCCACAGGCAGATTAAATTCATGCAGACATAAGAGCATGATTGGTCGAATATTCACATGCGTGGACGAGCTCACCTGATCATGGAATCGTGAAGCGTCGGTTCGCTTGGGGTCGTGGGCTTATTTAATGTGTATAATATGGACCGAAGAAGCACCGTTAGTACATCATAATGCGACAGACGTCCATGCATCAGAGACGCTTTTTTGTTTTTAATATCGGCATGTGCAACATAAGTGTCCAAGGTGTGAACCGATGGTAATATCGAGCAGCCTTTTTTTTCAATTCACGTACTTTTAAGTTTGCATATATTTTTTTTCAAATTTGCATTATTTCTTCAAGTTTGCACAAGTTTCCAAATCCGCGTACTTTTTTTCAAATCCATGAACTGTTTTTAAATCCACTTAATTTTTTCAAGTTCAAGTCATTTTTTAAAATTCGCGTACTTCTCTGAAGTACATCTAAATTTTCAAACCCGCGTATTTTTTCCAAATTTGCATACTTTCTCCGATCCACATACCTTTATTAAGTTCAGATTTAAAAAAAAAAATCATGAATTTTCCAAATAAAGTACGTGAATTTGAAAAAAGTATTTGAACTTGAAAACAGTACATGATTTGAAAAAGTTCATGTTTTTTTTTAAAGTTCATGCATTTGAGAAAAAAGGTATGTGATTCTTTAAAAAAATACTCAGACTTGGAAAAAGTACATGGATTTGAAAAGTATAGGGATTTAAAAAAAACATGGATTTCAAATAAACAACAACGTGAATTTGGAAAGCTTGTGAAAACTTAGAAAATTAAGCACATTTGAATAAAGTATGCGAATTTAAAAACATTCACTGATTTGAAAATAATACACGAATTAAAGTCAGCACAGTCAAAACCGGGGTGAAATTTGTCCGGTTTCAATAGTTGAGGGTGCAAGTTGTCCGGTTTCGAAGTTACGGGACCAAATTTAGAATCCGACAAAAGTTGAGAAACGAAAAATATACTTTTCTCTAATTATAATAAATAATATTTCTTGCAAAAAATATATAATAAATAGCATGTTGTACCGACGGAACATATGTGCATGCATCTTCCGTTGCATGTCCTACCGTCTTTGTGCCATCACATTGAACGAAACCTGTCACCGTATGCTGTTGTGGATGTTGTGTATCCTTAACTGTTTTCCACACCCACACTTAATACATGTACCCACGTGTGATTGTTCAATTGGTGCAGCTAACAGGAGCAAGCGAGCTCGTGTGCTCTATTGCAATTAGAACAACCCGCTCTTCTTCCACATGCACTTTCTTTTTTAATTATATGCATGCATACACTAGAAGATAAAAAAATGATGTCATTCTAAATTCTTTTGTTTCGAAAATTCAAAATATTTTGTAGCTCAACCATCGGTCCGATGCAAAATCCGTATTCATGTCAAAGGTTACTGTGCCTAGCTACATAAGTTACCACGTCTGTGATATGTAAGTTATCGTGGATTTTCACTGAAGTTATCTGGGAAATATAAAATGGTTCCCCTAGTCAATGTTACCATTGCATTTGTATGTGAATTATCAGGTCTGCAATTTATATTACAATGCTATTTACACATATAGTTACCGAGTCTTTAACGAGAGACGCATGTGGAGCTTAAATGGGCTATAGATAGTGTGGCCCATTTTGCACGCGCTATTCTTTAATCTATTTGTAAAACATGTACTCCCTCTAATCCATATTACTTATCGGTCAAATGGATGTATCTATCATGTCCAGATACATCTGTTTGAGCGACAAATAATTTGGATCGGAGGGAGTACGTAATAATAATTATGTCCAAATATTTGTGTGTTATAAATATTATGCATACAAACCATGATTAGTAAAAAAACATCTTAAATATACACCCATGTATTATATAAAAATAATTATTTGATAGGGAGATTTAAAATGTATATTAAATAAAAAATTATGAATATAAAAATCTCTACACTCGCAACTTATATTTAAATTATACAAAATGATGAATGAAAACATTTACTAAATATTTATGAATATTCCCTTGTGTATAGTTTGTACTCATGACTTATATTTAAGAAACTTATATAATTTAAATATTAGACACAATCATTCATATCAAAAGTTTTAAATTTTAAATTATGAATCTTTGTAATTATATAAAGATTGAACTATAGAATGTGTGTATAATTATCAAAATGTTTGTATAATTAAATAAATATTATGAATCACGAGTTTTAAAAAAATATTATTTGAAATTATACAACTTTTTGTAATCCATAGAAATTATTTTAAATATACGAATATTTTAAAAATAGATATATGAGTACTTTCTGAAAATAAATTAATTCGCTTGTATGTACAATATTTATTATACATGAATATTTCAACCGTTATTTGAATTGCTAAGATTATAATTTACATACACAAATTTCTAAAAAATAAAATGAATAGGTGCAAAATCGGTCGCACTGACCGCAACCCATTTCAGCTTCACGGTGGCCTTTCTTCTACTCCCTCCATCCGAAAAAATTTATCCATCAAATGGATAGTGCTAGATACATCCATTTGAGAGACAAGTTTAGGACAAGCTTTTTCGGACGGAGGGAGTAGTACATTAAACTTACTTATCCATTGCAGACGTGTGAAGATGTGAAGGCTGGCTAGACCGGGTTGCGTGCTACGCTAGTTCGAGACTTGGTTGCCATCTTTTACATGTAAATTTCACTGTAATGACAGACGGGGCCCACGAGTTGTAGAGGTGAAAATGCCACGTGCTTTTTTGAAGAAAAAAAATCCCAGATTTTATGAAAAAACCTGGCAACACGCCCCCTTCTCTCAGGACAACGGGCCTCACGTTCCTAGTCAGCAAAGGTTCCGTATATAGATGGGATAATAACCGTATATTTGCACACTCAAGCCAAATTTTTACATCACTTTCATGTATACCGCAACTTCTAGTGCCAAATCAATCGTTTGCGCCAAGTTGTAGCACCACGAGTATAATTGACTCGACAGAATTCACAACAAACCAAATGAGGCCTTAGATTCGTGGACAGAACTCCTATTGCTCGCTAAATGAAATCAGTTGCAAAGTTATTGCTGGATGATGCTCTGCTCACTAGCTAGAAGTAAAATCAAGTGGTACCCAGCGGCGCCCACTGGAATTGAGTGTGGTAGATTCGTGCCAAAAGAGGTGTTAACTATTACCCGATCGGTGAATCACGTGTCCTCCGTGAGCATGGTGGAGGGGAATCAAGGCATATCTGCGTTTGGCGTCCGTCAGTTAACTTACATTGAATATCTATATATCACAGATATTTTATCATCTTCACGATCAGGCGCCACTGAATGAATAGTTAGTTTCCCTAATAAGATGCACATCGTGCACTCCGGCGACCAACCAAAACGGTCCCTGCTGCATATGCCGCTGAGATTCGCCGGCTCCCGCTCTGGATCTGCCTGGCCGGAGCAAACCCTTTCCTTTCTTTATGCACTGACTCTTGCTGTTTTAGTTTCAGTTTATTGGCATTAGTCGAGTTCGAGGAGCTGTCAGCCAGTCACCATCCATCGTAATTTGTCGATCGTGGCAAAGACGCTTCTGATCAGATGCTTGACAACTGTGTAACTCTCGGGTACCTATTTTCGCCTTGGGTCACGATCCCCGCGTCCGATCACCGCGCATACTACCTTTTCCGGATCACGATCTACGCCAAGATGCACGTTTCTCCGCCCTGCTTTTTTCTACGCCGTGTACGTCAGCTGTTACGTACTACGTGCACAAATCTGCAGTAAAAATCCCCTGCGTGCGCGCGTGTCATTTCCTCCGTGATCGCTGGTGACTTTTGGCCGTGGATGGATCACATGTGCGTGGTCGACATGGAGCGCCGACGTGGGTGACGTCGCTCTGGATCATGGTCTCTCGGCACCACTCACTCCCATTGGCTGTTATCGATCTGGACAGGTGGTGAGACAAGGAGCGGGCCACTTGGCCGGGGCGTCGCGTACGAGGGCGACGTCGCCCAGCAACGTGACTGGCAGGGACACTCGCTCCGGCCACGGTTTTTTGTGTGTGTGAAAGATCCAGCATTATTCATTGATTTAGCAGAGTGAGATTACAAAAATTTCTCCGGCCAAGTGGCCAAAGAGTAACAGAGATGCCCCCGAGAGAGAGGGGGGGGGGGGGGGGGCGCTGCCGGGTGCGGCACAAGGAGTTTCTCCATGCCTTTCGAAATTTTTCCTCCTAGCTATCTCTCACGTTGGATCCCCGAAAGGCGCTAAACAAGTTGCTTTGGCAAGCCGCCATTGCTCCATGTCACTCATGATCTCGTTGATATCCTTGTTTGCATTTGGGGACTTCCCTCTGAATGTGCGTCCGTTTCTTTGCAGCCACATTCGCCATAGGATCATGACCATCATCGATTTTGTCCCCTTCTTGGTTCCTAACACAGCCCTCGACACCATCATCTTCACGATTTGCGTCGTCGTCTTCCCACCGATTTGCGCCACCAGCGCCAGTGCATTACAATCCTTCCACTCTGCTGTCCTGGACCAGATTTCTCCGGCCACGGTTAGAGGATCGACAACACAATGGACTAACTTGAGCCCTTATATCGCGCGGACATGTCCAGGCAGTATCTAGGCCTGTTCGCTTTGAACCCGGACTTTTTCAGCCATACAACCATAACCCTAAAATTTTCCTTCCCATTTTTGGCATTCCATCGAACAGGTCGTGTGCAGCACCGCCAAAGCACGTTTGAAAACGCACAAACGACACGCGTATGCCGACCCAGCCCACATGTGCCAGAGCAGCACCCGTTGCAGGCGCGACGCCAGACTTGGTCGACGCGCGTTGACCGCGAGTGGACATTGGTGATGGACGGCTGTGGGGCGCGGCGGAGGGCGGCGCATGGGGTGGCGTCATGTCTGGTGTAAGTGCATCTAGTGCGACCCCTAGTTTGGTTTTGGAGTATTGACGACAAACGTGGTTGAGGGACTAATGTGTTTGTGAGAATTGCAGGATAACACAGTAGTAGTCCCTCCTTGATTCGGTTTACCTACCGGAGATGACCCCTAAAAATGTATGAAGACATTGAAGACAATGGTGGTACATAAGATATTCACATTGAAGACTATGACAGAAGAATACATTGAGTGAAGACTATGGAGCACGAAGACCTAGCTGTTTCGTTGTCTCTTTTCTTCTTTGTTGAGTCATAGGAACCACCGCACTGTTAAGTGGGGTCCAAGTGAACAAATCAGAGTGACTGAAGTGACGCTCAACCAAAATCCTATGTCTTCGAGCAAAGACAATGAGAGCAAATCTTATCCAGAGTCGGATAAGTCAGCTTTACTTGTAGCCCAAGTCAAGCTGTCGTGGTGTGTTTGAAATCGACCGTTGTGACACGTGTCAGTTCCTTAGTGACCCAGGGTCATTTCGGACAAATCAGGTCGGGTTGCCTAGTGGCTATAAATAGCCCACCCCCTACACCATAAATTGGTGGCTGCTCAGAGTTAGTGCACGACTTTTGTCATTGAGAGCAACCCACCTCCGAAGAGTTTGAGAGAGAAATCCTTATGAGGACAAAGTCCAAAACACCCAGAGCCCAAAGAGTGTTTGGCATCACTGAAGACTTTCTGTCTGCGTGATATGAAGACTTGTTACACTTGAGGACTGTGAATCCTCCAGCCGGTTAGGCGTCGTGTTCTGAGCATCCAAGAGTAATTGTGGATCGCCGGTGCTCTGTGAAGGTTTGGAAGTCTACCTTGAAGACTTACCAGAGTGATTGGGCGGGGACTGTGTGTTCTTAGCTCAAGGGGAATAAGGTGAAGACACGGTCTTATGAGTTCAATCTCAGCCTCCCTAACCAGACGTACAGTTGTCACAGCAATTGAAACTGGTCAAACAAATCCTGGTCTTCACAACACACCGGTTCTATCTCTTACTCTCCTTACTTACAGTTTGTCTTTGTGAAGCCATTGCATGATTGCTCTACTTGTTTGACTTCACTGTGTGCCTACTTGTTCTGATTGGCTTCATACTATCTTCTATCCTGATCCTACTACCTAGCTGCTATCAGTCATCATGCTTTAGCTTCATACTTGTTTGACTATGGCTTGTCTAGTGTAGTTCATCTTCCGCTACATGTTTATAGGATTAGTTTTCATGTTTGTCTTCGAAACTTTCATGTTTTGAAGACTTTCATAAAAATCGCCTATTCACCCACCCCTCTAGTCGATAACTAGCACTTTCATCTGGCCAGGAGCACGCGCATGGGAGGCGAGGTACATGAGGAGACAAAGGGAAAGGATAGGCAGTGGTGGCACATGCTTGTCGGCGGAGGCGCTCGTCGGCGACCGATGGCGGCGTTCCGGCGCAGTGCGTAGTGGACTAGTGGCCACGGGGGGCATCGGGACTCGGTCCCTGGCACAGTGGCGATGCGCACCCCTCTTCCAAAACGAGAGAGAGAAGAAAAGGAAAGGGTGACTGCAGGTGGGGCCTAGGTGAATTGGGCAAAATTTGGGTTGGCGTTGCAATGAATGTGTCCGGGTGCTAGACAACCCCCACATATGGGAGGGAATTGGGAGGCCTGATTAGTAGTCTTTCTTACTTGTCACCTGTCTGGGCTGTCCCACCGGACATATAGCGAGAAAGTGGGGTCCTGATTGTAGATGCTCTTATTTGACTCCAACATGCTCACATTTAATTCTCTTTTTATTCTTTTTATTCTTAATTTCTATTGTTCGCTGTATTTTATATAGCTCATCGTTCAAGCCGAATGGTTTTAATTCTGAATTTCAGATAGGTTCTACTCCCTCGTTCCTAAATATAAGTCTTTTTAGACATTTCAAATAGACTACAACATACGGATGTATGTAGACATATTTTAGAGTGTAGATTCACTCATTTTGCTCCGTATGTAGTCATTTGTTGGAATCTTTAGAAAGTCTTATATTTGGAAATGGAGGGAGCAGTTGTTTCAAGGCTTTGTCTGGCTAGAGTTGTAAAGCTAGTATTCTACTCCCTCTGTCTTATATTTCTTTACCGAGGGAGTACTTCTTTAGGTTGTCTACTATCCGGGCGGGTCATTGCTTTGTTGTTTGGTCCTTTATTCATTGTACTCTGTCGGTTTCTAAATATTTGTCTTTTTAAAAATTTCAAATGGACTACCACATATGGGTGTATATAGACATATTTTAGAGTGTAGATTTACTCATTTTGCTCTGTATGTAGTCACTTTTTGAAATTTCTAGAAAGACAAATATTTAGGAACGGAGGGAGTATATCTCTAGACTTTCCCTGCAAAAAAAGAAAATCTCTTATAGATTTCGTACATTCTCTTATTCTATTGAGAGATAGAGTGGTACTAAATCTCAGTCGACTGAAACTTAGAAATGTCTCAATCGATATTATATTCGTAAGATCTTGCTTTGAGATTCGTGCAATTTTTTTTCTCGGTCCTTTTTTTCTTTCTTTCTTATATGTTATGTCACTTAACTGAGACTTGATTAAATGTAAGTCAACTAAGAGCTAGACACACCCGTTAAGATGACATGCTGGCCTCATGCATGGTTTCAAAAAAAAAAACTGATATGTGAAGAATATATTCATCAGTTGAGAATTAGCAAATCCGTATATTCAAAGCATCTTTGCATACACCGGACGAAGTTACACCGACACATGCGTAGAAATCAGTTTCTTGGAACGGAAAATAAAGCAACACGGAGGAATAACGAAACGAAAAGTGGGCTAGCCCTCCTTTGCGCTTTGCGGTCTTCATTTGGCGGTGCCGGCGTCGGCTTTGTCTCCTCCCATTCCGAGCGTGTTCATCACGGCGTCCTTGGCGCCCGTAGCGGCACCCATCACCTGCCCGCCGGCCTGCATAGAAACAGAGGGACATAAGTCTTGAGAAACTTGCATGAACTGCTCAAATGGCCTAAGAATATCGTCCTCAACATGGTTAGTTTGCAAGCGATTGATTCACCTGCTGGAACATGTTGCCGGTGGGCTCCTTGGGGGCGGCGGGTTCCCCTGTGAACTTCGCCGCGGTCTCCTCGACACACTTTGCGGCCTCGGCGGACTTCTGCTTGGCGGCGTCGCCGGTGTCGACGGCCATCTTCTTGGCGGCCTCGGTCTTCTCGCCGAAGAAGCCGAACGTCTGATCCTTGCTCTCGATGGCGCGGTCCGTGATGGCCTGCCCCGTCTCGGAGGCCTTCCCCATGGCGTCGCCGCCCATCTTCATGGCCGCCTCGGCGGTGTCCGAGGCCGCCTTGGTGACGGCCTCGCTTTTCTCGCCGATGAAGCTGATGGTCTGGTCTTTGGCCTCGATGGCGCGGTCCTGGACGGACGGCCCCGTCTTGGCGGCCTCGTCGGCCTTGGCGTCCGTCTTCCCCCCGAACCAACCCGACATTTTTGAAGGTGATAGAGTAGGAGCACGTACGTGGTGGTTTGTTGTGTTGTTTCTTCTTTTCACTTGCTTCTTGTGGGGAGAGAGACTCGTGCTCTTCCTTTATATAGACGCCCTTGGCACCATTGCCGAAGGCCATGGTGAAGATGGTATGGATCGCTCTCATGGCATCAGATTATTTTTCTCCTTGCAAGGACATATCCTTGTCGACCACTTGTCCAGCATTGATGCCTAGCGGCATGTCGGCACGACCCCACTGCCTTGAATCTCTCCATCAATACTGTGTGGTTTTGCCAAGAGTGAACAGCCAAAAGAGGGGCTTAACTATTTACTGGATCGACGCTGATGTGCCGGCGATGAATCACGTGTCTGCTGCGACCTCAGTGGAGGGGCACCGGAAATATCTGCCGGTGCTGCTTGTGTGGCGCCCGTCAGTTAATTTACTTGTAGCTAGAACCACTTGTGGGGTGTCCGTCAATTAATTTACAGCTAGCTACAACCGCTTGTGTGGCGTCAGTAAGTTTACACTCAATATCTATCATGGATGTTCAGCGACGTCACCATCTGGACGATCAACACACCGAATAGTTTTCCTAATAAGATACACACGATGCAGCCTTGCGATGAACCACAAAAGGTCCATGCTGCTGATTTGTTGAGCAGGATTCTTCTCTGAATCTTTCCTGGCTGAAGCAACCTTTTATTTCTTTATTTATTTATGTACCAACTTCGTTGTTGTTTTCGATCGATCACTAGGCTCTTTACTTATTTATGTACTTGCAAAGTCGCAATTACTAGTCGAGTTCGACAAGGTGTCGTCAATCACCATTCATTCATTATCTTTGTCAACCATGTTTCCTGATCAGATTGGAGAAGTATCCATCAATAACGAGGCACCTATATTGATTTTGTCGATCTTTAAACTCAGAGGACTTTAATGTACAGTGCAAGCTCTACGTGTGTTCCTGTGTGTTGGGGCACGTACGTGTGGACGTCAACATTACACATGGTGTTTCTTATGAGAAAATGTACAACAATCAAATCACTCAAGTTGATTATGATTTTGTGAAAAATATATTCATACCTCAGTCGCATACATCAAACAAAGTTACACCAAGGAGTGTGTATAAATCAGTCTCTTGAAACTGAAATTTAATTTATATTGGGGGAATAACAAAACGAAAGGAGGGCGAGCGTAAGCAGGCGCGTCTAATTATCCTTTATGATCTTCTTGGTGCCGCTACCCGCATCTTATTTGTCTCCTCCCATCCCGAGTGTGTTCATCACAGCATCTTTGGCACCCGTCGCGGCACCCATCATATTCCCGCCAGCCTGAAAATAAACAAACAAACATCCATATCAAAAAAATTCAGCATCAACAGCTCAAATGGCAACACAATATATTCATCATGGTTGATTTTATGTTGTCTTTGAATAGTTTGCAAGTGATTGATTCACCTGCTGGAAGACGTTTTCCTTGGGGGCGACCGGGGGATCCTTGGTGTACTGTGCAGCGGTGTCTTGGACATACTGCGCGGCCTCGGTAGACTTCTCCTTGGCGGCGTCGGTGGTCTCGGTGGCCGTCTTCTTGACAGCCTCAGTCTTCTCGCTGAGGAAGCCGCCCGTCTGGTCTTTGCCCTCGACGGCGCGATCCTTCCCGGCTTCCACTGTCTCGGACGCCTTCCCCATGGCCTCGCCACCCATCTTTTTGGCCGCCTCAGTAGTCTCGGAGGCAGCCTTCGTGACAGCCGCGCTCTTCTCGCCAAGGAAGCTGCCGGTCTGGTCTTTTGCCTCGACGGCACGGTCCTGGATGGATTGCCCCGTCTCGGACGCCATCTTCGTGGCCTCGCCGGCCTTAACTTGGGTCACGTCCACCACCTCCCCGGACTTCTCTTGAAACCAGCCAGACATCTTTGAAGTCGATGGAGTGCTGGTACCTACTAATTTGTGTTCTTCTTTTCTTGTGCTTGTTGTGGAGAGACGTGTGTTCTTCCTTTTTATAGGCCATTTGCCCCACTGCCGAGGTTGATATTGAAGAGAATACATCGCTTTCCAAGTATGTTGGCATTATATGAGATATTTTTGTAGCAAGGGTATCAGGGTATGTCTTGGTCGCCACTTGTCCACTCAGCTGTATGTATGCACAACGGTATGTCGGCACAACACAGTTGCTTAAGATCTGTCAATTAATAAGTGTCTTTTAAGATATTTTTCTGGAGTCATGCCATACTTCCTGTGATTGTGTCCCTTTCCGTCTTAACCTTTGTGAATGTGTCAGTTTCAGTCTTGTGTCTTCGATGTGATTTTTTCCTGAAAGGATTTACACGTGATATATAATGAATTCATGTAGCATGTTTGATCAGTACAAATGTGGCTGGAAACCTTGAAGTCGGCAGCTCATTTGTAGTAAAAAACCAACGGAACACATTCTTTTGATAATACAGGTTTTACTCATTTATCGTCAGATTTCAAGTTCAACTTTCCGCCTTCAGTGGCGGAGCCAGTGAAACTGAATGGTGAGGGCCAAGTGCTGCTAAACTAGCTTGGGAGGGCCAAATCAATGAAATACAAAGCTAATACACTGGTTTAGCAGAAGTACTCAGTGTTCTAGTGAAAAAAAATCATGTTGACATTGTTAGAATTATTTCAAGGCGCATAGTCGATCTACCGAAGACCAAACAATCACACAAGCACGACACCGAGATTTGTTAACGAGTACACCGATATGCCTACATCCCCGCGGCGTGACTACGGGCACTCCTCCCCATGACACCATCATAATACCGCACTCTGGCCGTCCGGGCACCGGCACACGCTACCGGTTCCCTCGCGTACCTATGCTATTATGTTGGCATATGTTAAATCGTGTGTCTACCTCCACATATATAAGAGGCCTAGGACACAAGTATCCTATTAGGAAATGATTTCATATCCTATCTACACACCATATGACTTAGAGTCCAATTGTAACCTAACTTGTACAATAATATTCGACACAATTCTAACAAACTCCACCTTGGCGAATATTCCTCACCATCTTGGATTCATCCATGCGTCGAACCTCCATGTATATTGGATGAGATATGTCATGAGCACCGCTGCTACTCCCAGACTCTACGTGACTACTTGCAACTGTTGTCCCTTCTCGTCTTCACAGTTAACACCCGAGCAAAAATAAGTTTCTCTTTACTCTACTTTGTGCTCCCAACTTCTGGAGTATTCATTCAACACAATCGCATACCGACCATTGTTCGCATGAGAGTGTTGGATGCCACATATAAGAGTTACCCGAACTCAACGCCATTGCTCTCCTTGACCACTTGTTTGAAACTTGAAGGAATTTCACCGTCGCTCTATGTCAACCCGAGTCAAATTTGTAGTTCTCTCATCCTTCTTTCCGGGTAGTCTTTGACACGTCCCACCGCTATAGCACCCCGCCTCCTTCTGTACTTGTCATCCACACTTTTCCATGTGCATTGAACACCACAAAATATACGGCGATGCACTCTCTCCGCTTTTGACATTAAGACTTCCCACCACTTTCATAGATTCTTCATGGTCAACTCATGTCCATCAACTAGCCCTGATAGACCCTGTCACCAATTTGAATCTGGTACTCATCAACACGGTTTTAGCACCCTTGCATACTTTGTCTGACCACATGTCTCACCATTAGTGTTGCTGACTTGTTGAGCAGGATTCTGCTCTGGATCTTGCCTAGTAGCTGAAGAAACCTTTCACTTCTTTATGTATGGACTTCGCTGTTGTTTTCAATCGATCCCTAGGCTCTTTACTTTTTTATTATATACTCGCAATTACTATTCGAGTTCGACAAGGTGTCATTAATCACCATTGGTTCACTATCTTCGTCCATCGTGTTTCTCCATAGATAGGCAAAGCATCCGGAACCGTTAATTACGAGGCGCCTATGATGGTTTTGTTGATGTTCAAACTCATAGGACTTTATTGTTCAACATGAGCTATATGTGCGTGTGTGTTTGTTGGGGCAGGTACTCGTGTAACGTCAACATTACACATGGTGTTTCTTATCCGAACATGTACAACGTTCAAATCACCCACGTTCACTATGATTATACATAATGTTTCGCACGGGAAACTGTGCAACATCCGAATCACTGTGTTGATTATGATTGGTGGAAAATATATCCATACCTTGGTCGAATACATCATACTACAAAGTTACACCAAGTAGACTTGTGTGTAAATTAGTCCCATGGAACTTGAAATTAAATTATATTGAGGGAATAGCGAAACAAGAGGGCTAGGGCGAGCAGGCGCAGACGCACCTATTATCCTTTGTGGTCTTTGTTGGGAAACGTAACATGCAATTTTAAAAAAATTCTACGCTCACGCAAGATCTATATAGGAGATGCATAGAAAAGAGAGGGGGAGAGTGTGTCCACGTATCCTCGTAGACCGAAAGCGGAAGCGTTTGCCAACATGGTTGATGTAGTCGAACTTCTTCTTGTTCCGATGGATCAAGCACCGAACGTACGACACCTCCGAGTTTTGCACACGTTCAGGTCGATGACGTCCCTCGAACTCTTGATCCAGCAGAGTGTCAAGGAAGTAGATGAGTTCCGTCAGGACGACGGCGTGGTGACGGTGATGATGAAGTTATCCGCGCAGGGCTTCGCCTAAGCACTACGAGAATATGACCGGAGGTGTAAACTGTGGAGGGGGGCGACGCACACAGCTAACAATCGTTGGTGTGTGTTCTAGGCGTCCCCTCCCAATGTATATATAGGTGGGAGGGGGAGGGGAGAAGCCTTGAGGCGCCCAAGTAGCAGGAATCCTACTTGGGATCCCTAGTCCAATTCGGCCTCCCCCTTCCTTCTTTTGGCCGGAGAGAAAAGGGAAGGGGGACGGAGAGAAGGAAAGGGGGGGGGGGGGGCGAACCCCTTCTCCTCCTTCTCCGATTCGGCCACATGCCTAGGGGGGGGGGGTGCCACCCCTTGTGGGCTGGTGTGCTTCCCTCTTATGGCCCATATGGCCCATATCTTCCCCCCGGGGGGTTCCGGTAACCCCCCCGGCACTCCAATAAATACCTGATACTATACGGAACACTTCTGGTGTACGAATACTAACATCCTGTATATCAATCTTTACATCTCGACCATTTGGAGACTCCTTGTCATGTCCGTGATCTCATCTGGGACTCGAACAACATTCGGTCACCAAATCACATAACTCATATAATACAAAATCGTCATTGAACGTTAAGCGTGCGGACCCTACGGGTTCGAGAACTATGTAGACATGACAGAGACACCTCTACAGTCAGTAACCAATAGCAGAACCTGGATGCTCATATTATCTCCCACATATTCTACAAAGATCTTTATTGGTCGAGGCGTTATGACAACATACGTTATTCCCTTTGCCATCGGTATGTTACTTGCCCAAGATTCGATCGTCGGTATCTTCATACCTAGTTCAATCTCGTTACTGGCAAGTCTCTTTACTCGTTACGTAATACTTCATCCCGCAACTGACTCATTAGTCACTTTGCTTGCAAGGCTTCTTATGATGTGTATTACCGAGAGGGCCCAGAGATACCTATCCGATACTCAGAGTGACAAATCCTAATCTTGATCTATGCCAACCCAACAAACACCTTCGGAGATACCTGTACAACATCTTCATAATCACTCAGTTATGTTGTGACGTTTGATAGCACACAAGGCATTCCTCCGGTATCCGGGAGTTGCATAATCTCATAGTCGGAGGAATATGTATTTGACATGAAGAAAGCAATAGCAATAAAACAGAATGATCATAATGCTAAGCTAACGAATGGGTCTTGTCCATCACATCATTCTCCTAATGATGTGATCCCGTTTATCAAATGACAATACATGTCTATGGTTAGGAAACTTAACCATCTTTGATCAACGAGCTAGTCTAGTAGAGGCTCACTAGGGACACGGTGTTTTGTCTATGTATCTACACATGTATCAAGTTTCCGATTAATAAATTCTAGCATGAATAATAATCATTTATCATGAAATAAGGAAATATAAAATAAAAACTTTATTATTGCCTCTAGGGAATATTTCCTTCAGTCTCCCACTTGCACTAGAGTCAATAATGTAGTTCACATCGCCATGTGATTTAACACCAATACTTCACATCGTCATGTGATTAACATCCATAGTTCATATCGCCATGTGACCAACACCCAAAGGGTTTACTAGATTCAATAATCTAGTTCACATCACCATGTGATTAACACCCAAAGAGTACTAAGGTGTGATCATGTTTTGCTTGTGAGAGAGGTTTAGTCAACGGGTCTGTCACATATATGTCCGTATGTATTTTGCAAATTTCCATGTCTACAAAGCTCTGTATGGAGCTACTCTAGCTAATTTCTCCCACTTTCAATATGTATCCATATTGAGACTCCGAGTCATCCGGATCGGTGTTAAATCTTGAATCGATGTAACCCTTTACGACGAACCCTTTATCACCTTCATAACCGAGAAACATTTCCTTAGTCCTCTTTAGGTACCTAAGTATAATTTTGTTGGGTAACGTAGTAATTTCAAAAATTTTCCTACGATCATGCAAGACCATGGTGATGGCATAGCAACGAGAGGGGAGAGTGTCTGTCCACGTACCCTCGTAGACCTAAAGCGGAAGCGTTATAACAACGCGGTTGATGTAGTCGTACGTCTTCACGATCCGACCGATCCAAGCACCGAACGTCACGGCACCTCCGAGTTACGCACGTTCAGCTCGATGGCGATCCCGGACTCGATCCAGCAAAGTGTCGGGGATGAGTTCCACAAGACGACGGCGTGGTAGCGATGATGATGCTCCACCGACGCGAGGCTTCGCCTAAGCTCCGCTGACGATATGACTTCTCCGGCGAGGCTTCGCCTAAGCTCTCTGACGATATGACGAAGTGGAATATGGTGGAAGGGGCACCGCACGGCTAAGGAAAGATCCGTAGATCAACTTGTGTGTCTTGGGGTGCCCCTGCCCCGTATATAAAGGAGACAAGGGGAGGTGGCGGCCCTATAGGAGGCGCACCAGCAAGGAGGAGTCCTACTCCCACCGGGAGTAGGACTCCCTCTCCTAGTTGGAGTAGGATTGGGGAGGAAAGGGGAAGGCGCCGCCCTCTCCTTGTCCTATTCGGACTGGAAGGGGAGGGCGCGCAGCCCACCTGGCCGGCCCTTCTCCTTCTCCCTCAAGGCCCATGAGGGCTCATATACCCCGGGGTTCCGGTAACCCCGGTGTTCCATAATATCCTGTTTTCACTCGGAACCATTCAAGTCCAAACATAGGCTTCCAATATATCAATCTTTATGTCTCGACCATTTCGAGACTCCTCGTCATGTCCGTGATCACATCCGGGACTCGAACAACCTTCGGTGCATCAATGCTTATAAACTCATTATGAATCATCATCGAAGCGTTAAGCGTGCGGACCCTACGGGTTCGAGAACTATGTAGACATGACCTAGAACCATTCTCGGTCAATAACCAATAGCGGAACACGGATGCCCATATTGGTTCCTACATATTCTATGACGATCTTTATCGGTCAAACCGCATAACGACATCCGTTGTTCCCTTTGTCATCGGTATGTTACTTACCCGAGATTCGATCGTCGGTATCCAATACCTAGTTCAATCTCGTTACCGGCAAGTCTCTTTACTCGTTCCGTAATACATCATCTCACAACTAACTCATTAGTTGTAATGCTTGCAAGGCTTAAGTGATGTGCATTACCGAGAAGGCCTGGAGATACCTCTCCGACAATCGGAGTGACAAAACCTAATCTCGAAATACGCCAACCCAACAAGTACCTTTGGAGACACCTGTAGTACTCCTTTATAATCACCCAGTTACGTTGTGACGTTTGGTAGCACCAAAAGTGTTCCTCCGGTAAACGGGAGTTGCATAATCTCATAGTTACAGGAACATGTATGGGTCATGAAGAAAGCATTAACATACTAAACGATCAAGTGTTAAGCTAACGGAATGGGTCATGTCAATCAGATCATTCTACTAATGATGTGACCTTTGTTAATCAAATAACAACTCCTTGTTCATGGTTAGGAAACATAACCATCTTTGATTAACAAGCTAGTCAAGTAGAGGCATACTAGTGACATACTGTTTGTCTATGTATTCACACATGTATTATGTTTCCGGTTAATACAATTCTAGCATGAATAATAAACATTTATCATGATATAAGGAAATAAATAATAACTTTATTATTGCCTCTAGGGCATATTTCCTTCAGTCTCCCACTTGCACTAGAGTCAATAATCTAGTTCACATCGCCATGTGATTTAACATCAATAGTTCACATCTATATGTGGTTAACACCCATAGTTCACATCGATATGTGACCAACACCCAAAGGGTTTAAGGTGTGATCATGTTTTGCTTGTGAGATAATTTTAGTCAACAGATTACATCACATTGAGCCGTAAGTATTTTGCAAATTTCTATGTCTACAATGCTCTGCACGGAGCTACTCTAGCTAATTGCTCCCACTTTCAATATGTATCCAGATTGAGACTCAGAGTCATCTCGATTAGTGTTAAAACTTGCACCGACGTAACCCTTTACGACGGGCTCTTTTATCACTTCCATAATCGAGAAATATTTCCTTAGTCCTCACTAAGGATGTCTTTGACCAATGTCCAGTGATCTACTCCTAGATCACTATTGTACTCCCTTGCCAAATTCGGAGCAAGGTATACAATAGGTCCGGTACATAGCATAGCATACTTTATAGAACCTATGACTGAGGCATAGGGAATGACTTTCATTCTCTTTTCTATTTTCTGCCGTGGTCGGGATTTGAGTCTTACTCAATTTCATACGCTTTTGCAATACGGGCAAGAACTTTTCTTTATCTGCTCCATTTTGAACTACTTCAAAATCTTGACAAGGTATGTACTTATTGAAAAACTTATCAAGCCGTCTTGATCTATCTCTATAGATCTTGATGCTCAATATGTAAGCAGCTTCACCGAGGTCCTTCTTTGAAAAACTCCTTTCAAATACTCTTTTATGCTTTGCGAGAATAATTCTACATTATTTCCGATTAACAATATGTCATTCACATATACTTATCGAAATGTTGTAATGCTCCCACTCACTTTCTTGTAAATACGAGGCTTCTCCAAAAGTCTGTATAAAACCATATGCTTTGATCAAACTATCAAAGCGTTTATTCTAACTCCGAGATGCTTGCACCAGGTCCATAGATGGATCATTGGAGCTTGCATATTTTGTTAGCTCCTTTAGGATTGAAAAACCTTACGGTTGCATCATATACAACTCTTCTTTAATAAATCCATTAAAGAATGTAGTTTTGACATCCATTTGCCAGATTTCATAAAATGTGGCAATTGCTAACATGATTCGGACAGACTTAAGAATCGCTACAGTTTAAGAAAATCTCATTGTAGTCAACACCTTGAACTTGTCGAAAACCTTTTGTGACAAGTCGAGCTTTGTAGATAGTAACACTACTATCAATGTCCGTCTTCCTCTTGAAGATCCATTTATTTAACTTGACTTGCTGATCATCGAGCAAGTCAACCAAAGTCCATACTTTGTTTTCATACATGGATCCCATCTCAGATTTCATGGCTTCCGACCATTTCATGGAATCTGGGCTCACCATCGCTTCTTCATAGTTTGTAGGTTCGCCATGGTCAAGTAACATGACTTCCGAATAGGATTACCGTACCACTAGTGCGTATTTTATTCTGGTTGACCTCTGAGGTTCAGTAGTAACTTGATCTCAAGCTTCATGATCATCATCATTAGTTTCTTCACTAATTGGTGTAGTTGTCACAGAACCATTTCTTGTGATGAACTACTTTCCAATAAGGGAGCAGAATCTGATTATCTCATCAAGTTCTACTTTCCTCCCACTCACTTCTTTCGAGAGAAACTCTTTCTCTAGAAAGGATCCAAATTTAGCAACGAAAATCTTGCCTTCAGATCTGTGATAGAAGGTGTACCCATGATCTCCTTTGGGTATCCTATGAAGACACATTTTTCCGATTTGGGTTCGAGCTTATCTGGTTGAAGTTTCTTTACATAAGCATCGCAGCCCCAAACTTTAAGCGACGACTTAGGTTTCTTGTTTAAACCATAGTTCATACGGTGTCGCCTCAACGGATTTAGATGGTGCCCTATGAAACGTGAATGCAGCTGTCTCTAATGCATAACCCCAAAACGATAGTGGTAAATCGGTAAGAGACATCATTGATCGCACCATATCAAAAATAAAGTACGGTTACGACGTTCGGACACACCATAACGTTGTGGTGTTCCAGGTGGCGTGAGCTGTGAAACTATTCCACTTTGTTTCAATTGAAGACCAAACTCGTAACTCAAATATTCATCTCCACGATCAGATCGCGTAAACTTTATTTTCTTGTTACGATGATTTTCTACTTCACTCGAACTTCTTTGAACTTTTCAACTATTTCAGACTTATGTTTCATCAAGAAGATATACGCATATCTGCTCAAATCATCTTGTGAAGGTTAGAAAATAACGATACTTGCCACGAGCATCAACACTCATTGGATCGCATACATCGGTATGTATTATTTCCAATAAGTCAGTAGCTTGTTCCATTGTTCCGGAGAACGGAGTTTTAGTCATCTTGCCCAAAAGGCACGGTTCACAAGCATCAAATGATTCATAACCAAGTGATTCCAAAATCCCATCAACATGGAGTTTCTTCATGCGCTTTACACCAATATGACCTAAACGGCAGTGCCACAAATAAGTTGCACTATCATTATTAACTTTGCATCTTTTGGCATCAATATTATGAATATATGTATCACTACGATCGAGATCCAACAAACTATTTTTATTGGGTGTATGACCATCGAAGGTCTTTATTCATGTAAATGAACAACAATTATTCTCTAACTTACATGAATAACCGTATTGCAATAAACATGATCAAATCATATTTATGCTCAACACAAACGCCAAATAACATTTATTTAGGTTCCACACTAATCCCGAAAGTATAGGGAGTGTGCGATGATGATCATATCAATCTTGGAACTACTTCCAACACTCATCGTCACTTCCCCTTCAACTAGTTTCTGTTCATTCTGCAACTCCCGTTCCAAGTTACTACTCTTAGCAACTGAACCAGTATCAAATACCGAGGGGTTGCTATGAACACTAGTAAAATACACATCAATAATCTGTATATCAAATATACCTTAGTTCACTTTGCCATCCTTCTTATCAGCCAAATACTTGGGGTAGTTCCGCTTCTAGTGACCAGTTCCATTGCAGCAAAAGCACTTAGTCTCAGGCCTAGGTCCAGACTTGGGCTTCTTCACTCGAGTAGCAACTTGCTTGCCGTTCTTCTTGAAGTTCCCCTTCTTCCCTTTGCCCTTTTCCTTGAGACTAGTGGTCTTGTCAATCATCAACACTTGATGCTCTTTCTTGATTTCTACCTTTGTCGATTTCAACATCACGAAGAGCTCGGGAATCGTTTCGTCATCCCTTGCATACTATAGTTCATCACGAAGTTCTAGTAACTTAGTGATGGTGACTAGAGAATTACATCAATCACTATCTTATCCGGAAGATTAACTCCCACTTGATTCAAGCGATTGAAGTACCGGACTATCGAGCACATGCTCACTAGTTGAGCGATTCTCCTCCATCTTTTGGCCATAGAACTTGTTGGAGACTTCATATCTCTCAACTCGGGTATTTGCTTGAAATATTAACTTCAACTCCTGGAACATCTCATATGGTCCATGACGTTTCAAAACGTTTTTGAAGTCCCGATTCTAAGCCGTTAAGTATGGTGCACTAAACTATCAAGTAGTCATCATATTGAGCTAGCCAAACGTTCATAACGTCTGCATTTGCTCCTGCAATAGGCCTGTCACCTAGCGGTGCATTAAGGACATAATTCTTCAGGCAGCAATGAGGATAAACCTCAGATCACGGATCCAATCCGCATCATTGCTACTAACATTTTTCAATACAATTTTCTCTAGGAACACATATAAAAACATAGGGAAGCAACAACGCGAGCTATTGATCTACAACATAATTTGCAAAATACTACCAGGACTAAGTTCATGATAAATTAAAGTTCAATTAATCATATTACTAAACTCCCACTTAGACAGACATCTCTCTAGTTATCTAAGTGATCACGTGATCCATATCAACTAAACCGTGTCCGATCATCACGTGAGATGGAGTAGTTTCAATGGTGAACATCACTATGTTGATCATATCTACTATATGATTCACGCTCGACCTTTCGGTCTCTGTGTTCCGAGGCCATATCTGTTATATGCTAGGCTCGTCAAGTTTAACCCGAGTATTCCGCGTGTGCAACTGTTTTGCACCCGTTGTATTTGAACGTAGAGCCTATCACACCCGATCATCACGTGCTGTCTCAAAGACGAAGAACTTTCATAGCGGTGCATACTCGGGAGAACACTTCTTGATAATTTTTAGTGAGAGATCATCTTATAATGCTACCGCCAATCAAAGCAAGATAAGATGCATAAAGGATAAACATCACATGCAATCAATATAAGTGATATGATATGGTCATCATCATCTTGTGCTTGTGATCTCCATCGCCAAGCACCGTCATGATCACCATCGTCACCGCACGACACCTTGATCTCCATCGTAGCATCGTTGTCGTCTTGCCAATCTTATGCTTCCACGACTATCACTACCGCTTAGTAATAAAGTAAAGCATTACATCGCGATTGCATTGCATACAATAAGCGACAACCATATGGCTCCTGCCGATTGCCGATAACTTCGGTTACAAAACATGATCATCTCATACAATAAAATATAGCATCACGTCTTGACCATATCACATCACAACATGCCCTGCAAAAACAAGTTAGGCGTCCTCTACTTTGTTGTTGCAAGTTTTACGTGGCTGCTACGGGCTTAAGCAAGAACTCATCTTACCTACGCATCAAAACCACAACGATACTTCGTCAAATAGACTCCGTTTTAACCTTCTCAAGGACCGGGCGTAGCCACTTTTCAGTTCAACTAAAGTTGGAGAGACAGGTCTTCCGCAAGCCATCTATGTGCAAAGCACGCGTCGAGGAACCGGTCTCGGCGTAAAATGCAGCGTAAGGTTGGTCCGGATCGTCTCGTCCAACAATACCGCTGAACCAAAGTATGACATCTTTGGTAGGCAGTATGACTTGTATCGTCCACAACTCACTTGTGTTCTACTCGTGCAAATAACATCAAACCATAAAAACCTAGGCTCGGATGCCACTGTTGGGTAACGTAGTAATTTCAAAAAATTTCCTACGATCATGCAAGACCATGGTGATGGCATAGCAACGAGAGGGGAGAGTGTCTGTCCACGTACCCTCGTAGACCTAAAGCGGAAGCGTTATAACAACGCGGTTGATGTAGTCGTACGTCTTCACGATCCGACCGATCCAAGCACCGAACGTACGGCACCTCCGAGTTACGCACACGTTCAGCTCGATGACGATCCCGGACTCCGATCCAGCAAAGTGTCGGGGATGAGTTCCGTCAAGACGACGGCGTGGTGACGATGATGATGCTCCACCGACGAGGGCTTCGCCTAAGCTCATGACGATATGACTTCTCCGGCGCAGGGCTTCGCCTAAGCTCTCTGACGATATGACGAAGTGGAATATGGTGGAAGGGGCACTGCACACGGCTAAGGAAAGATCCGTAGATCAACTTGTGTGTCTTGGGGTGCCCCTGCCTCATATATAAAGGAGACAAGGGGAGGTGGCCGGCCCTATAGGAGGCGCACCAAGGAGGAGTCCTACTCCCAGGGAGTAGGACTCCCCTTCTCCTAGTTGGAGTAGGATTGGGGAGGGAAAGGGGAAGGCGCCCCCCTCTCCTTGTCCTATTCGATTTGGAAGGGGAGGGGCGCGCAGCCCACCTGGCCGGCCCTTCTCCTTCTCCCTCAAGGCCCATGAGGGCTCATATACCCCGGGGGTTCGGTAACCCCGGTGTTCCTAATATCCTGTTTTCACTCGGAACCATTCGAAGTCCAAACATAGGCTTCCAATATATCAATCTTTATGTCTCGACCATTTCGAGACTCCTCGTCATGTCCGTGATCACATCCGGACTCAACAACCTTGGTGCATCAATGCTTATAAACTCATTATGAACTGTCATCGAAGCGTTAAGCGTGCGGACCCTACGGGTTCGAGAACTATGTAGACATGACCTAGAACCATTCTCGGTCAATAACCAATAGCGGAACCTGGATGCCCATATTGGTTCCTACATATTCTCTGAAGATCTTTATCGGTCAAACCGCATAACGACATCGTTGTTCCCTTTGTCATCGGTATGTTACTTACCCGAGATTCGATCGTCGGTATCCAATACCTAGTTCAATCTCGTTACCGGCAAGTCTCTTTACTCGTTCCGTAATACATCATCTCACAACTAACTCATTAGTTGTAATGCTTGCAAGGCTTAAGTGATGTGCATTACCGAGAGGGCCCAGAGATACCTCTCCAGACAATCGGAGTGACAAAACCTAATCTCGAAATACGCCAACCCAACAAGTACCTTTGGAGACACCTGTAGTACTCCTTTATAATCACCCGATTCACGTTGTGACGTTTGGTAGCACCAAAGTGTTCCTCCGTAAACGGGAGTTGCATAATCTCATAGTTACGAGGAACATGTATGGGTCATGAAGAAAGCATTAACATACTAAGCGATCAAGTGTTAAGCTAACGGAATGGGTCATGTCAATCAGATCATTCTACTAATGATGTGACCTTTGTTAATCAAATAACAACTCCTTGTTCATGGTTAGGAAACATAACCATCTTTGATTAACAAGCTAGTCAAGTAGAGGCATACTAGTGACATCTTGTTTGTCTATGTATTCACACATGTATTATGTTTCCGGTTAATACAATTCTAGCATGAATAATAAACATTTATCATGATATAAGGAAATAAATAATAACTTTATTATTGCCTCTAGGGCATATTTCCTTCAAATTTTGTCCGCTGTCCAGTGATCCACTCCTGGATCACTATTGTACCCCCTTGCCAAACTCATAGCAAGGCAAACAACTGGTTTGGTACACAACATGGCATACTTTATAGAACCTATGGCTGAGGCATAAGGAATGACTTTCATTATCTCTCTATATTCTGCCGTGGTCGGGCTTTGAGTCTTACTCAACTTTACACCTTGTAATACAGGCAAGAACTCCTTCTTTGACTTATCCACTTTGAACTCTTTCAAAATCTTGTCAAGGTATGTACTCATTGAAAGTCTTATCAAGCATCTTGATCTATCTCTATAGATTTTGATGCCCAATATGTTAGCAGCTTCACCGAGGTCTTTCATTGAAAAATTCTTATTCAAGTAGCCTTTTATGCTATCCAAAAATTCTGTATCATTTCCAATCAACAATATGTCATCCACATATAATATTAGAAATGCTATAGAGCTCCCACTCACTTTCTTGTAAATACAGGTTTCACCGTAAGTCTGTATAAAACCATATGCTTTAATCACATCATCAAAGCGTATATTCCAACTCCGAGATGCTTGCACCAGTCCATAGATGGATCGCTGGAGCTTGCACACTTTGTTAGCACCTTTAGGATCGACAAATCTTCTGGTTGCATCATATACAACTCTTCTTTAAGAAATCCATAAAGGAATGCAGTTTTGACGTCCATTTGCCAGATTTCATAATCATAAAATGCGGCAATTGCTAACATGATTCAGACAGGCTTAAGCATCGCTACGGGTGAGCAAGTCTCATTGTAGTCAACTCCTTGAACTTGTCAAAAACCTTTTGCGACAAGTTGAGCTTTGTAGATAGTGACATTACCATCAGCGTCACTCTTCTTCTTGAAGATCCATTTATTCTCTATGGCTTGCCGACCATTGGGCAAATCCACCAAAGTCCACACTTTGTTCTCATACATAGATCCTATCTCAGATTTCATGGCCTCAAGCCATTTATTGGAATCTGGGCTCTTCATAGCTTCTTCATAGTTCGTAGGTTCACCATGGTCTAGTAACACGACTTCCAGAATAGGATTACCGTACCACTCTGGTGTCGATCGTGTTCTGGTCGACCTACGAGGTTCGATACTAACTTGATCTGAAGTTTCATGTGTTGGAAATATGCCCTAGAGGCAATAATAAAAGCATTATTATTATATTTCCTTGTTCATGATAATTGTCTTTTATTCATGCTATAATTGTATTATCCGGAAATCGTAATACATGTGTCAATACATAGACCACAATACGTCCCTAGTAAGCCTCTAGTTGACTAGCTCGTTGGTCAACAGATAGTCATGGTTTCCTGACTATGGACATCAGATGTCGTTGACGACGGGATCACGTCATTAGGAGAATGACGTGATGGACAAGACCCAATCCTAAGCATAGCACAAAGATCGTGTAGTTCGTTTTGCTAGAGCTTTTCCAATGTCAAGTATCTCTTCCTTAGACCATGAGATCGTGTAACTCCCGGATAAGCGTAGGAGTGCTTTGGGTGTACCAAACGTCACAACGTGGCGGGTGACTATAAAGGTGCATTACGGGTATCTCCGAAAGTGTCATTGGGTTGACACGGATCGAGACAGGATTTGTCACTCCGTATTACGGAGAGGTATCACCGGGCCCACTCGGTAGTGCATCATCATAATGAGCTCAAAGTGACCAAGTGTCCGGTCACGGGATCATGCATTATGGTACGAGTAAAGTGACTTGCCGTGCTTGAGGCTGAACGAGGTATTGGGATACCGACGATCGAGTCTCGGGCAAGTAACATACCGTCTGACAAAGGGAATAGTATACGGGGTTACTTGAATCCTCGACATCGTGGTTCATCCGATGACATCATCGAGGAGCATGTGGGAGCCAACATGGGTATCCAGATCCCGCTGTTGGTTATTGACCTAAGAGCGTCTCGGTCATGTCTACATGTCTCCTGAACCCGTAGGGTCTACACACTTAAGGTTCAGTGACGCTAGGGTTATTAGGAAGACTTGTATGTGATTACCGAATGTTGTTAAGAGTCCCGGATGAGATCCCGGACGTCACGAGGAGTTCCGGAATGGTCCGGAGGTAAAGATTTATATATGGGAAGTTGTCAAACGGACAGGAAAAGTTTCGGGTCATATCGGTATATTGGAGGGGCCAGGAAAGGTTACGGAGGACCACGGGAGGGGCCACCCCTCCCGGGGCCACTTGGGCTGCGTGGGAGGCAGCCAGCCTGGTGGGCTGGGCGCACCTCCCTTGGGCCCTTGCGCCTAGGGGTTGAGGGAACCCTAGAGGGGCGCCCTTGCTTGGGGGCAAGCCCCCTCCCTTGGCCGCCCCTCTAGATGCCATCTAGAGGGGCCGGCCCCCCTCTCCCTTCCCCTATAGATAGAGGGGTGAGGGGAGGGCTGCACACCTAAGCCAAGGCGCAGACCCTCCCCTCCCCAACACCTCTCCTCCTCCGCGTGTGCTTGGCGAAGCCTGGGAGGCTGTCACTCCACCATCACCACGCCGTCGTCTTGCTGCTGGAGCCATCTTCCTCAACCTCTCCTTCCTCCTTGCTGGATCAAGACGGAGGAGACGTCGTCCGCACTGCACGTCGTGTGTTGAACGCGGAGGTGCTGTCCGTTCAGCACTTGGTCATTGGTGATTCGAATCACGGTGAAGTACGACTCCATCATCACCATCCCTTGAACGCTTCCGCTTTTCGATCTACAAGTGGTATGTAGATGCAAACTCTCTCCCTTGACTCGTTGCTTAGATGAACTCATAGATGGATCTTGGTGAAACCGTAGGAAAAATTTTAATTTTCTACAACGTTCCCCAACAGTGGCATCATGAGCTAGGTCTATGCGTAGTTCTCTATAGCACGAGTAGAACACAATTTAGTTGTGGGCGTGGATCTTGTCAACTTACTTGCCGCTACTAGTCTTATCTTGCTTCCGTGGTATTGTGGGATGAAGCGGCCCGGACCAACCTTACACGTACACTTACGTGAGACCGGTTCCACCGACTAACATGCACTAGTTGCATAAGGTGGCTGGCGGGTGTCTGTCTCTCCTACTTTAGTTGGAGCGGATTCCATGAAAAGGGTCCTTATGAAGGGTAAATAGAAGTTGACAAAATCACGTTGTGGTTATTCGTAGGTAAGAAAAAGTTCTTGCTAGAACCCAATTGCAGCCACGTAAAAGATGCAACAACAATTAGAGGACGTCTAACTTGTTTTTGCAGCAATTGTCATGTGATGTGATATGGCCAGAAGTTGTGATGAATGATGAATGACATATTGTGATGTATGAGATCATGTTCTTGTAATAGGAATCACGACTTGCATGTCGATGAGTATGACAACCGGCAGGAGCCATAGGAGTTGTCTTTATTTTTTGTATGACCTGCGTGTCATTGAAGAACGCCATGTAAAATACTTTACTTTATTGCTAAACGCGTTAGCCATAGAAGTAGAAGTAGTCGTTGGCGTGACAACTTCATGAAGACACGATGATGGAGATCATGATGATGGAGATCATGGTGTCATGCTTTGGTGACAAGATGATCATGGAGCCACGAAGATGGAGATATATGGAGCTTTATTATTTTGGCCATATCTTGTCACTACTATATAATTGCATGTGATGTTTATTATGTTTATGCATCTTGTTTACTTAGAACGACGGTAGTAAATAAGATGATCCCTTACAACAATTTCAAGAAGTGTTCCCACCTAACTGTGCACCGTTGCTAAAGTTCGTCGTTTCGAAGCACCACGTGATGATCGGGTGTGATAGATCCTTACGTTCACATACAACGGGTGTAAGACAGATTTACACATGCAAAACACTTAGGGTTAACTTGACGAGCCTAGCATGTACAGACATGGCCTCGGAACACGGAGACCGAAAGGTCGAACACGAGTCATATAGAAGATACGATCAACATGAGAATGTTCACCGACGATGACTAGTCCGTCTCACGTGATGATCGAACACGGCCTAGTCGACTCGAATCGTGTAACACTTAGATGACTAGAGGGATGTCTAATCTGAGTGGGAGTTCATTAAGATAATTTGATTAGATGAACTTAATTATCATGAACTTAGTCTAAAACCTTTGCAAATATGTCTTGTAGATCAAATGGCCAACGCTCATGTCAACCTGAACTTCAACGCGTTCCTAGAGAAAACCAAGCTGAAAGATGATGGCAGCAACTATACGGACTGGGTCCGGAACACGAGATCATCCTCATAGCCGCCAGAAACAATATGTCCTAGAAGGACCGCTAGGTGACGCTCCCATCGAGAGAACCAAGACATTATGAATGCTTGGCAAACTCGTCTTGATGATTACTCCCTCGTTCAGTGCGGCATGCTATACAGCTTAGAACCGGGGCTCCAAAAGCGTTTTGAGCATCACAGAGCATATGAGATGTTCGAGGAGCTGAAACTAGTTTTCCAAGCTCACGCCCGGGTCGAGAGATATGACGTCTCTGACAAGTTCTATAGTTGTAAGATGGAGGAAAATAGTTACATCGGTGAGCACATCGAGAATGTCCGGGTTGCACAACCGCATGACCCAGCTGAATATTAACCTCCTGATGAGGCGGTCATTGACAGAATCCTTGATCGCTCCCACCAAGCTATAAGAGCTTTGTGATGAACTACAATATGCAGGGGATGGTGAAGACCATTCTGAAGTATTTTCAATGCTTGAAGTCAGTGAGGTTGAGATCAAGAAAGAACATCAAGTGTTGATGGTCAATAAGACCACTAAGTTCAAGAAGGGCAAGGGCAAGAAGAACTTCAAGAAGGACGGCAAGGATGTTGCGGCGCCCGGTAAGCCGATTCACGGGAAGAAGTCAAAGAATGGACCCAAGCACGAGACTGAGTGCTTTTATTGCAAGGGAAGGGTCCTTTGGAAGCGGAACTGCCCCAAATACTTAGCGGATAAGAAGGCCGCAACACCAGAGGTATATTTGATATACATGTAATTGATGTGTACCTTACCGATTACTCGTAGTAACTCCTGGGTATTTGATACCGGTGCCGTTGCTCATATTTGTAACTCACGGCGAGGAGCTGCGGAATAAGCGGAGGCTGGCGAAGGGCGAGGTGACGATGCGCGTTGGGAATGGTTCGAGTCAATGTGATCGCCGTCGACGCTACCTCTACATTTACCTACGGGATTAGTTTTGAACCTTAATAATTGTTATTTGGTGCCAAGTTTGAGCATGAACATTGTATCTGGATCTCGTTTAATGCGAGATGGCTACTCATTTAAATCCGAGAATAATGGTTGTTCTATTTATATGAGAGATATGTTTTATGGTCATGCTCCGTTGGTCAATGGTTTATTCTTAATGAATCTCGAGCGTAATGTTACACATATTCATAGCGTGAATACCAAAATATGTAAAGTTGATAATGATAGTCCCACATACTTGTGGCACTGCCGCCTTGGTCACATTGGTGTCAAGCGCATGAAGAAGCTCCATGCTGATGGACTTTTGGAGTCTCTAGATTATGAATCATTTGACACATGCGAACCATGCCTCATGGGCAAGATGACCAAGACTCCGTTCTCCGGAACAATGGAGCGAGCGACCAACTTGTTGGAAATCATACATACCGATGTGTGCGGTCCAATGAGTGTTGAGGCTCGCGGAGGATATCGTTATGTTCTCACTCTCACAGATGACTTGAGTAGATATGGGTATGTCTACTTGATGAAACACAAGTCTGAGACCTTTGAAAAGTTCAAGGAATTTCAGAATGAGGTAGAGAATCAACGTGACCGAAAAATAAAGTTCTTACGATCAGATCATGGAGGAGAATATTTAAGTCACGAATTTGGTACACACTTAAGAAAATGTGGAATCGTTTCACAACTCACGCCGCCTGGAACACCTCAGCGTAACGGTGTGTCCGAACGTCGTGTCGCACTCTATTGGATATGGTGCGATCTATGATGTCTCTTACCGATTTACCGCTATCATTTTGGGGATACGCTCTAGAGACAGCTACATTCACTTTAAATAGGGCACCGTCTAAATCCGTTGAGACGGCACCGTATGAATTATGGTTTGGGAAGAAACCTAAGCTGTCGTTTCTAAAAGTTTGGGGATGCGATGCTTATGTCAAGAAACTTCAACCTGAAAAGCTCGAACCCAAGTCGGAAAAATGCGTCTTCATAGGATACCCTAAGGAAACCATTGGGTATAACTTCTACCTTAGATCCGAAGGCAAGATCTTTGTTGCCAAGAATGGATCCTTTCTGGAAAAAGAGTTTCTCTCGAAAGGAGTAAGTGGGAGGAAAGTAGAACTTCGATGAAGTACTACCTCTTGAGCAGGGAAAGTAGTGCAGCTCGGGAAAATGTTCTGTGGTGCCTACACCAATTGGAGAGGAAATTAATGATGATGATCAAGGTACTTCGGATCAAGTTGCTCTTGAACCCGTAGGGTCCACTAGGACACGTTCCGCACTGCAGTGGTTCGGCAACCACATCACGGAAATCATGTTGTTAGACAACGGTGAACCTTGAACTATGAAGAAGCGATGGCGGGCCCAGATTCCAACAAATGGCTAGAAGCCATGAAATCCGAGATAGAATCCATGTATGAAAACAAAGTATGGACTTTGGTGACTTGCCCGATGATCGTGACGATAGAAAACAAATGGATCTTTAAGAAGAAGGCATGACGCGGATGGTAATGTCACCATCTATAAAGCTCGACTTGTCGCTAAGGGTTATCGGCAAGTTCAAGGGATTGACTACGATGAGACTTTCTCTCCGTGGCGAAGCTTAAGTCCGTCCGAATCATGTTAGCAATTGCCGCATACTATGATTATGAGATATGGCGGATGGACGTCAAAGCGGCATTCCTTAACGGGCATCTTAAGGAAGAGCTGTATATGATGCAGCGGAAGGTTTTGTCGATCCTAAGAATGCTAACAAAGTATGCAAGCTCCAACGATCCATTTATGGGCTGGTGCAAGCATCTCGGAGTTGGAACATTCGCTTTGATGAGATGATCAAAGCGTTTGGGTTTATGCAGACTTATGGAGAAGCCTGCGTTTACAAGAAAGTGAGTGGGAGCTCTGTAGCATTTCTCATATTATATGTAGATGGCATACTTTTGATGGGAAATGATATAGAATTCTTGGACAGCATTAAGGCCTACTTGAATAAGTGTTTTTCAATGAAGGACCTTGGAGAAGCTGCTTATATATTAGGCATCAAGATCTATAGAGATAGATCGAGACGCCTCATAGGTCTTTCACAAAGCACATACCTTGATAAGATTTTGAAAAAGTTCAAAATGGATCAGTCCAAGAAAGGGTTCTTGCTGTCTTTGCAAGGTGTGGGATTGAGCTCAGCTCAATGCCCGACCACGGCAAAAGATAAAGAAGAGATGGCGTCATCCCTATGCCTCAGCCATAGGATCTATTATGTATGCCATCCGTGTACCAGACCTGATGTAAACCTTGCCGTAAGTTTGGTAGGAAGGTACCAAAGTAATCCGGGAAGGAACAACTGGACAGCGGTCAAGAATATCTGAAGTACACGAAAAGGACAAAGGACATGTTTCTCGTTTATGGAGGTGACGAAGAGCTCGTCGTAAAGGGTTACGTCGGCGCTAGCTTCGATACAGATCTGGATGACTCTAAGTCACAAACCGGATCGTGTATATGTTGAATGGTGGAGCGATGGTAGTGCGGCTGCAAGCGAAGCGTCGTGGCGGGATCTACATGTGAAGCGGAGTACATGGCAGCCTCGGAGGCAGCGCATGAAGAAATTTGGGTGAAGGAGTTCATCACCGACCTAGGAGTCATACCCAATGCGTCGGGGCCGATCAAACTCTTACGTGACAACACTTTGGAGCTATTGCACTTGCCAAGGAGCCCAGGTTTCACAAGAAGACCGAGCACATCAAGCGTCGCTTCAACTCCATCCGTGAAAATGTTCAAGATAGAGACATAGAAATTTGCAAAGTGCATACGGATCTGAATGTCGCAGATCCATTGACTAAACCTCTTCATGGGCAAAACATGATCAACACGAGAACTCTATGGGTGTTCGATTCATCACAATGTAACTAGATTATTGACTCTAGTGCAAGTGGGAGACTGTTGGAAATATGCCCTAGAGGCAATAATAAAAGCATTATTATTATATTTCCTTGTTCATGATAATTGTCTTTTATTCATGCTATAATTGTATTATCCGGAAATCGTAATACATGTGTCAATACATAGACCACAATACGTCCCTAGTAAGCCTCTAGTTGACTAGCTCGTTGGTCAACAGATAGTCATGGTTTCCTGAATATGGACATCAGATGTCGTTGACGACGGGATCACGTCATTAGGAGAATGACATGATGGACAAGACCCAATCCTAAGCATAGAACAAAGATCGTGTAGTTCGTTTTGCTAGAGCTTTTCCAATGTCAAGTATCTCTTCCTTAGACCATGAGATCGTGTAACTCCCGGATACCGTAGGAGTGCTTTGGGTGTACCAAACGTCCTGGCGTAATCTGGGTGACTATAAAGGTGCATTACGGTATCTCCGAAAGTGTGCATTCGGTTGACACGGATCGAGGCGAGGATTTGTCACTCCGTATTGCGGAGAGGTATCACTTGGGCCCACTCGGTAGTGCATCATCATAATGAGCTCAAAGTGACCAAGTGTATGCGGTCACGGGATCATGCATTATGGTACGAGTAAAGTGACTTCTTTGGTAACGAGACTGAACGAGGTATTGGGATACCGACGATCGAGTCTCGGGCAAGTAACATACCGTCTGACAAAGGGAATAGTATACGGGGTTACTTGAATCCTCGACATCGTGGTTCATCCGGTGACATCATCGAGGAGCATGTGGGAGCCAACATGGGTATCCAGATCCTGCTGTTGGTTATTGACCTAAGAGCGTCTCGGTCATGTCTGCATGTCTCCCGAACCCGTAGGGTCTACACATAAGGTTCGGTGGCGCTAGGGTTATTAGGAAGACTTGTATGTGATTACCGAATGTTGTTCGGAGTCCCGGATGAGATCCCGGACGCCACGAGGAGTTCCGAAATGGTCCGGAGGTAAAGATTTATATATGGGAAGTTGTCAAACGGACACCGGAAAAGTTTCGGGTCATATGTTTCGGGTCATATCGGTATATTGGAGGGGCCACCGGAAAGGTTCCGGAGGACCACCGGGAGGGGCCACCCCTCCCGGGGGGGGGGGGGGCACTTGGGCTGCGTGGGAGGCAGCCCGCCCCGGGGGGGCTGGGCGCACCCCCTCCCTTGGGCCCTTGCGCCTAGGGTTGAGGGGGAACCTAGAGGCGCCCCTTGCTTGGGGGCAAGCCCCCTCCCTTGGTCGCCGCCCCCTCTAGATGCCATCTAGAGGGCGGCCCCCTCTCCCTTCCCCTATAAATAGAGGGGTGAGGGAGGGCTGCACACCTAAGCCAGGCGCAGCCCTCCCTCCCAACACCTCTCCTCCTCCGCGTGTGCTTGGCGAAGCCTGCCGAGAACTGTCACTCCACCATCACCACGCCGTCGTGCTGCTGGAGCCATCTTCCTCAACCTCTCCTTCCTCCTTGCTGGATCAAGGCGGAGGAGACGTCGTCCGTGCACTGCACGTGTGTTGAATGCGGAGGTGCTGTCCGTTCAGCACTTGGTCATCGGTGATTGAATCACGGTGAGTGCGACTCCATCATCACCATCCCCTTGAACGCTTCCTTTTCGATCTACAAGTGGTATGTAGATGCAAACTCTCTCCCTTGACTCGTTGCTTAGATGAACTCATAGATGGATCTTGGTGAAACCGTAGGAAAAATTTTAATTTTCTGCAACGTTCCCCAACATCATGGTCATCATCATTAGCTTCCTCTCTAGTTGGTGTAGGCATCACGGGAACATATTTTTCTAATGAGTTACTTTCCAAATTGAGAGAAGGTACAATTACCTCATCAAGTTCTACTTTCTTCCCACTCACTTGTTTCGAGAGAAACTCCTTCTCTAGAAAGGTTCCATTCTTGGCAACAAAGATCTTGCCTTCGGATTTGTGGTAGAAGGTGTACCCAATTGTTTCCTTAGGGTACCCTATGAAGACGCACTTCTTCGATTTGGGTTCGAGCTTATCAGGCTCAAGCCTTTTGACACTAGTGTCGCAACCGCAAACATTAAGAAATGACAGCTTAGGTTTATTGCCAAATCAGAGTTCATACAATGTCGTATCAACGGATTTAGACGGTGCCCTATTTAACGTGAATGCAGCTTTCTCTAATGCATAATCCCCAAAATGATAGTGGTAAATATGTAAGAGACATCATAGATCGCACCATATCTAATAAAGTACAATTACGACGTTTGGACAAACCATTACGCTGTGGTTTTCTAGGTGGCGTGAGTTGTGAAACTATTCCACATTGTTTTAAATGAAGGCCAAACGCATAACTCAAATATTCGCCTCTGTGATTAGATCGTAGAAACTTTATTTTCTTGTTACGATGATTCTCCACTTCACTCTGAATTTTTTTGAACTTTTCAAAACTTTCAGACTTGTGTTTCATTAAGTATATATACCCATATCTGCTCAAATCACCTGTGGAGGTCAGAAAATAATGATACCCGCCGCGTCCCTCAATACTCATCAGACCGCATACATCGGTATGTGTTATTTCCAATAAGTCATTGGCTAGCTCCATTGTTTCGGAGAATGGAGTTTTAGTCATCTTGCCCATGAGGCATGGTTCGCAAATATCAAATGATTCATAACCAAGTGATTCCAAAAACCCATTAGCATGGAGTTTCTTCATGCGCTTTTACACCAACATGACCTATACGGCAGTGCCACAAGTATGTTGCACTATCATTATCAACTTTGCATCTTTTGGCATCAACATTATGAATATGTGTATCACTACAATCGAGATTCAATAAACCATTAACGTTGGGTGTATGACCATAGAAGGTTTAATTCATGTAAATAGAATAACGATTATTCTTTGTCTTAAAAATGAATAACTATATTGCGATAAAAACAATCCTATCTTGTTCATGCTCAACGCGAACACCAAATAACATTTATTTAGGTTCAACACCAATCCCGAAAGTATAGGGAGTGTGCGATGATGATTATATCAATCTTGGAACCACTTCCAACACACATCGTCACTTCACCCTCAACTAGTCTCCATTTATTCTGCAACTCTTGTTTTGAGTTACTAATCTTAGCAACCGAACAGGTATAAATTACCCAAGGTCTACTACGAGCACTAGTAAGGTACACATCAATAATATGTATATCAAATATACTTTTTTTCACTTTTCCATCCTTCTTATCCGCCAAATATTTGGGGTAGTTCCGCTTTCAGTGACCATTTCCTTTGCAGTAGAAGCACTCAGTTTCAGGCTTAGGTCCAGCTTTGGGCTTCTTCACAGGAGTGACAACTTGCTTGCCATTTTTCTTGAAACTAGTGGTTTTGTTAACCATCAACACTTGATGTTCTTTCTTGATTTCTACCTTTGCTGATTCGGCATCGTGAAAAGCTCGGGAATCATTTTCGTCATCCCTTGCATACTATAGTTCATCACGAAGTTCTAGTAGCTTGGTGATAGTGACCAGAGAACTCTGTCAATCACTATCTTATCTGGAAGATTAACTCCCACTTGATTCAAGCGATTGTAGTACCCATACATTCTGAGCACATGCTCACTAGATGAGGTATTCTCCTCCTTCTTGTAGGCAAAGTACTTGTCATAGGTCTCATACCTCTCGACATGGGCATGAGTCTAAAATACCAATTTCAGCTCTTGGAACATCTCATATGCTCCATGGCGTTCAAAACGTTTTTGAAGTCCCGGTTCTAAGCCGTAAAGCATGGTTCACTAAACTATCAAGTAGTCATCATATCGAGCTTGTCAAACGTTCATAACATTTGCATCTGCTCCTGCAATAGGTATGTCACCTAGCAGTGCATTAAGGACATAATTCTCTGTGCAACAATGAGGATAATCCTTAGATCACAGACCCAGTCCACATCATTACTACTATCGTCTTCCAACTTAGTTTTCTCTAGGAACATATCAAAAAAACATAGGGGAGTTACAACGCGAGCTATTGATCTACAACATAATTTGCAAATACTATCAGGACTAAGGTCATGATAAATTAAGTTCAATTAATCAAATTACTTAAGAACTCCCACTTAGATAGACATCCCTTAAGTCATCTAAATGATACATGATCCAAATAAACTAAACCATGTCCGATTATCACGTGGGATGGAGTAGTCATCAATGGTGAACATCTCTATGTTGATCATGTCTACTATATGATTCATGTTCGACCTTTCGGTCTCCAGTGTTCCTAGGCCACGTCTATACATGCTAGGCTCGTCAAGTTTAACCCGAGTATTCCGCATGTGCAAAACTGTCTTGCACCTGTTGTATGTGAACGTAGAGCCTATCACACCCGATCATCACGTGGCGTCTCAGCATGAAGTACTGTTGCAACGGTGCATACTCTGGGAGAACACTTATACCTTGAAATTTTAGTTAAGGGATCATCTTATAATGCTACCGCCGTACTAAGCAAAATAAGATGCATAAAGATAAACGTCACATGCAATCAAAATATGTGACATGATATGGCCATCATCATCTTGTGCTTTTGATCTCCATCTCCAAAGCATTGTCATGATCTTCATCATCACAGCTCGACACATTGATCTCCCATCGTAGCATCATGGTCGTCTCGCCAACTATTGCTTCTATAACTATCGCTACTACTTAGTGATAAAGTAAAGCAATTACATGGTGTTTGCATTTCATACAATAAAGCGACAACCATAAGGCTCCTATAAGTTGCCGATAACTTCTACAAAACATGATCATCTCATACAACAACGTATATCACATCATGTCTTGACCACATCACAACATGCCCTGCAAAAACAAGTTAGACGTCCTCTACTTTGTTGTTGCAAGTTTTACGTGGCTGCTATGGGCTTCTAGCAAGAACAGTTCTTACCTACGGCACAAAACCACAACGGTGATCTATCAAGTTTGTTGTTTTAACCTTCAACAAGGATCGGCCACAGTCAAATTTGATTCAACTAAAGTTGCAGAAACAGAGACCCGCTAGCCACCTTTATGCAAAACTAGTTGCATGTCTGTCGGTGGAACCGGTCTCATGAACGTGGTCATGTAAGGTTGGTCCAGGCCGCCTCATCCAACAATATCACCGAATCAAAATAAGACATTGGTTGTAAGCAGTATGGCGATCACCGCCTGAGGGAGTCCTAGATTAAGGGGTCCTCGAACAGCCGGACTATATGCTTTGGTCGGACTGTTGGACTATGAAGATACAAGATTAAAGACTTTGTCCCGTGTCCGGATGGGACTCTCCTTTGCGTGGAAGGCAAGCTTGGCAATTCGGATATGTAGATCTCCTTCTTGGTAACCGACTCTATGTAACCCTAGCCCCCTCCAGTGTCTATATAAACCGGAGGGTTTAGTCCGTAGGACAACAACAATCATAATCATAGGCTAGCTTCTAGGGTTTAGCCTCTACGATCTCGTGGTAGATCAACTCTTGTAATACTTATATCATCAAGATCAATTAAGCAGGAAGTAGGGTATTACCTCCATCGAGAGGGCCCGAACCTGGGTAAAACATCGTGTCCCCTGCCTCCTGTTACCATTAGCCTTAGATGCACAGTTCGAGACCCCCTACCCGAGATCCGCCGGTTTTGACACCGACATTGGTGCTTTCATTGAGAGTTCCACTGTGTCGTCGCGGTAAGGCTTGATGGCTCCTTCGATAATCTTCAACGATGCGGTCCAGGGGGAGGTTTTCCCTCCCGGACAAATCTTCGTATTCGGCGGCTTCGTACTGCGGGCCGACTCGCTTGGCCATCTGGAGCAGATCGATAGCTACGCCCCTGGCCATCAGGTCAGGTTTGGAAGCTTGAACTATACTTCCGACATCCGTGGAGACTTGATCTTCGACGGATTCGAGCCCATGTCAGGAGCGCCAAACGGTCACGACAGGCATGACTTTGATCTGCCATCGGACAGTGTTCGGGAGATCGCGCCTGCGGTGGCACCGGGAATCAATCCGGAGCAGATCGTGCCTCCCGAGGACGGGTGGATAGACCCCGCCACAGAGGCCGTACACTCATCGGCGTTGGAGCCGAACACTGATCCCACCTCTGGCGAGGATGGTGTCATCGAGCCTTCGGACTCGTTTCCGGCAACAGGATCCGAACCGCGCACACCCATGCCTATCATGGAGTTCACCACCGCGAATATTTTTCAGCACTCGCCCTTGGGCGATGTGCTAAATTCATTAAGGTCTCTTTCCTTGTCGGGAGATTCTTGGCCGAACTATGTCCGGCTCGAGGGGAAAGTGGATGACGAAGAAATTCATTCCCCACCCACCACCCACTTAATAGGCAATGTCGATGACTTAACCGATGTGCTTGACTTCAACTCTGAAGACATCGACGGTATGGACGATGATGCAGGGGAAGAACAGGAACCACCGCCTATAGAGTATTTGGATAGCCACCTCATCTTATTTTATATATATATATATATATATATATATATATATATATATATATATATATATATATATGTATGTATATGGTGGATACCCCCAAAGAAAGCAATGGCAATGAGGCAACCGACGATAACCCCTTGGAGAAGCAATCTAAGCACCGGCGTCATAGGCGCCGCTCCAAGCCCCGCTGTCGGTGTCAAAACGCTTTCGTCGCCACGATAGATGGCGCGGTTGGGTTACCCATACCCGTATTGATGGGAATCCCGTGATAAGGGGACATGATCTCTGCTTTGACAAGACGTGCCGAGGAAACCGCCTCGCAATATGCGTTGTGGCTGGTTGTGGGAAAACGGTTCGAATAATAACCCGACCGTAGTGTCGTGTCACATTGTCAGCTGATTACATTTGTGAAATATCATTCTCTCTATGGTGGTATGTGAAGATCATCTTGCAGATACGGACACGGTTTAAGTGTTCGATAATTACTTTGGAGTATTTAGAGATGGAACTCGCCTTGCAATGCCGAAGACAAACTGCGCACCGGACTCATCATCATTGAAGCCTGGTCCAGGGGCTACCGAGGGAGTCCTGCATTAGGGGGTATCCGGACAGCCGGACTATATACTTTGGTCGGACTGTTGGACTGTGAAGATACAAGACTCAAGACTTCGTCCCGTGTTCGGATGGGACTCTACTTGACCATATCACATCACATCATGTCTTGACCATATCACATCTCAACATGCCCTGCAAAAACAAGTTAGACGTCCTCTACTTTGTTGTTGCAAGTTTTACGTGGCTGCTACGGGCTTCTAGCAAGAACAGTTCTTACCCGCCTAGCAAGTTTTTGCAGGGCATGTAGTGATGTGATATGGTCAAGTAGAGTCCCATCCGGACACGGGACGAAGTCTTGAGTCTTGTATCTTCACGGTCCAACAGTCCGGCCAAAGTATATAGTCCGGCTGTCTGGATACCCCCTAATCCAGGACTCCCTCAGTAGCCCCTGAACCAGGCTTCAATGACGATGAGTCCGGCACGCAGTTTGTCTTCGGCATTGCAAGGCGGGTTCCATCTCCGAATACTCCAAAGTAATTATCAAACACTTAAACCGTGTCCGGATCTGCTAGATGATCTTCACATACCACTGTAGAGAGAATGATATTTCACAGATGTAATCTGCTGACAACGTGACACGACACTACGATCAGGTTATTATTCGAACCGTTTTCCCACAACCAGCCACAGCGCATATTGCGAGGCGGTTTCCTCGGCAGGTCTTGTCAAAGCAGAGATCATGTCCCCTTATCACGGGATTCCCATCAATACGGGTATGGGTAACTCAACGGGCAAGTGGGGAGGCGCACCGCTTTCGTCGCCTCTATAAAGGGATAAGAGTTCCCCATTTTCACCCATGCCTTCTTCCTCCTTCGCTAATCCATTCTTGCCTCCTCGAGATCCAGCACCCTAGTCCACGCCTTCTCCGCACAGCCAAACATGTCTGGAGCAGGAGGCAAGTGGGTGGCCTCCACCGTGAAGGAGGAGCACATTGCGAAGCTTCGGGCGACCGGATACTTGGCCGCAGACATCGCGCACCGGCTACCGGACGCAGGGAAGATCATTCCAACTCCAGAACCCCACGAGAGGGTCGTGTTTCTCGCCCACTTCGTCCGTGGACTGGGATTTCCACTTCTTCCCTTCGTCTGCGGGCTCATGTTCTACTACGGGCTAGATTTACATGATCTAGCCCCAAATTTTGTCCTCAACATCTCGGCATTTATGGTCGTGTGCGAGGCCTTCCTCCGCATCAATCCTCACTTCGACTTGTGGCTACGAACCTTTTGCGTGAAGCTGAAGATCGTGAGCGGCCAGCAGGTGAGTGCGGAGGCGCCATGGTGGGCAAGATGCCCCACGTCACCTGGCTTGGCGGCTCCTTCGCGGAGACCGTGAAAGGGTGGCAATCGGGGTGGTTCTACATCACAGAGCCGCGCGGCGCCAACTGGGCGGCGGCCCCCGAATTCCGATCCGGAATTCCCATGCGGCTCACCTCCCGGGAGAAGAAGGGCCTGGCGTGGGGCGAGCCTGCGGAGCTGACCGGACTTCAGAACTGTATCAAAAATATGATTGACAAGAACATCAAGCTTGTCAACGTAGTCCAGGTCATGCTTGTCCGCCAAATTCTTCCGTGCCAAAGACGGGCTTTTAATCTGTGGGAGTTCGTCCCAGCCGAACACCGGACACTCCGAGAGCTCTACGACATGAAACTTAAGGATGCATGGAAGGTGCTGTTTGGGTACCGAAACACCTCCTCCCATGTCCGAGGACCACGGACTCCATGCCGCGTGGTCCCCCTGTCCGGTGAGTTTTCTAACCATCACCAGGTGTAGCTTTCCCAGCATACTCATGGGAATATGTTAAGTTATTGTGTGTACTTCATCAGGAGTACGTGGAGACGGCGAAGCGGTCATTGTCGGCTCATTGCCCGGAAGGTCGGCGACCGCTCTCCTGACAGAGATGCTAGTCCCGGCGCCCTACAAGGCGCCAGAAAAGAAGGCCGAAAAGAAGGCCCCGGGGACCATAAAGGGTCTCCGGCGCAAGGCCGTACAGGACGTCTCGTCCGAAGACGATGAGGCACATTCCTCCCACGAAGGGGAGGAGGAGAAGGAGAAAGAGAGGGCCGCCCCATCCGGGGAGGCCAAAGGGTCTAAGAAGGCGGCCAAGGGGACCAGGAAAGGCCCCCGGCACAAGGTCGTCATAGGCTCGTTGTCCGAGGACGATGAGGCGGATTCCTCCCGCGAAAGCGGGGAGGATCACGATGAAATGCCACCTCCCCGCACTGGGGAGGAGAAGAAGAGGAAAGCCGCCCCGGAGAGGGAGGCCAAGACACCCAAGAAGGGAAAGATGTCCCTGCCGGATTATTCCACCACGGCCGCCTACAGCGAGGAGGAGTGGCTTCCCAGGGGGAAACCCCTAGTAAGATTGTAAGTATCCGCACTTTTGTTGTATTTTAGTTTGATTTCGTTTCATAGTCTGTTATAACGCCGAACATGCATATGCAGTCCAGCCAGGGCCCATCCCGAGGTATCCTCATCGGATGGGTCTTTGAGCGATTCGATGATGAATTCGCTTCCAACGGCCACTTCCCCTCGGCCTGCGGATGACATAGAGGTGTTATCCCAAAGGCTCCCTGAGCAAGGGGAGGCAATTCCGGAGACGCCTCAAGGCGAAACCCCAGACGCTAGGCTCACGGGGCACAAGATACCCGCAGACTGCGCCGACGGGAGCCGCAGCAAGTCAAGCTTCCAGCCGGACACTGTATCGGAGCCTCAAAAGGCTCCGGATTCAGGCAGGCAGCCCCTTGCTAAGGAGGGTGAGCCATCCGTGCCGATGAATTCCGCTACGCCAGAGGCGTCGGATAGTCTGCTAGAAGCGCTTCGCGACGCTTCCATGGACGAAGAGCACCGTACTCTTATGAGTGCGGTGATTCAAAAGGTTCTGTCCGCCAAGAGCGGACTAACCGAAGCATGTACCAACCTCCTAACAGGTAATGAGGTAAGTAATCAAAAATGTGTGAAATTATCACCCGATAGGCAGTAGCCCCTGAGACTCTGCTTGGTGTTCGGAAAGAAAAGCCAAGCGGAGGGTCCATTTTAATCCGCAGGAGTCTAATATTAAATGTCTATGTGAATAATCAGGCGGCGCTGATAGCCGATGCTGCCCGCATGGCGGAAGTCTCCGGACTCAAGCGGGACCTGGAGCAGACCCAGGGGGAGCTCGGCCTCACGAAGAGGCAGCTCGAAGAGAACAAAGGTGAGTAATACCCCGTTCACATATCACAGAGAATAGAAAAAATTGGTGACCGTAAGAAAGTGTCATGATTTGGTAATAGGGGCCATGACCGAAGTGGCGTCCCTGAAGAAGGCGCTGTCCGAGGCCGAAGACAAGGCAACCATGGAGCGTATTGAGCGTGAAAAGCAGAATGCTAGGGTGGGTGAGGTACAGCAAGAGCTCCAGGAGCTCGGCAAAAAGTTCGAGTCCTTGGAGCGTGACCTCAAGACGAAGGAGTCTGAGCTTGCGAAGGCCCTTCCGAGTATGAAAGACGCCAAAGCTGAAGCCGAAAAGGCCCAGCAGGAAATCCAGGCGGCCATGAAGATAGCGGCGGGTAAGATGTTCTTTATGCAAAGCAAGCATGTGGAGGAGACGTTTCTTTTACTTACCCGGATTCAGAGCTCTCCAGGGGCATTCGCAGATCTACCACGCAGCGTATCTGATGCTGTGGAGTTCTATCGCGCCGAGGAGGGGAGCTCAACGGCGAAGCTGTTCTGGTCCTAGTATGCTGGAGCCGAACACTCGATACCTCTGAGTGACCAACTGAAGCAGTTGGTTCAACTCCACAGGGCGGCCGAAGTGGCTATGAAAGATTTCATAGTCCGTATGTGGCCTGGTGAGCCCCTGCCTGCTAGCTACTTCGATCTGATAAAGCGGATGGTAAATGCCTGTCCGTGGCTTGAAGTGATCAAGCGATCCGTTAGCATTGAGGGTGCCCGCCGAGCCTTTGCTCGTGCGAAGGTGCATTGGGGCAAGCTGGACGCAAAGAAGCTGGTGAAGGATGGACCGCCAGAGGGCAAGGCGCATCGGTATACAGAAAAATATTATGATGGCGTTATGAAAGGCGCTCGTCTCGTGGCCGATGAATGTACCAAGGACACTATCTTGGAGTGAATGTACTTCTGTCATGTTTGTAATATAAAGACGAAGTTACTTGCTCTATATAGCGCTTTTTGATTTAAAATATTACCTTCTGTGCGGCTGTTTATAAAATTCTGAAAGTAGGCCAGTCGTTGGCTTCCACCCCCATATAACTAGTATCGGGGTGTTCCTGGAAAACCCAGACACTCTTTATCCAAAATATTTGGTCCCTAAAGGAGGTGTTTGGCGCAGAGAACAAGGCAATCGGACTATGCGGCTTTATAACGTTCACTTAGCCACAGAAGTCTATAATTTTAAATTTCGGCGAAGCCCCTAGAATTCGGAAGGCCGAATTGGGGCGCTATATACACCTAAATCGGACGAGGCCGATTCCTCGCCTAAAGCGGAAAAATCTTTAAGGATTTTAAGACCTCTCGAACAGCGACCAACTCTCGCCACATCATGCCGGTCAGTTTTCGGCTTTCTCTACTCAGGTGCTCGTCCGGAAGAACCGGGACACAATCGTAGTAGTTCTCTCTGCGCTACCTTAGCCGATATAACGGAACGTAAGGTACCAAAACAAGGGAGCCGGGCTAACCCAACTATTAACCCAAGACATGATTCGGAGCTGATGCATATAATGCTATAAGTTCGGGGTGCCGCACTTTCAAAAGTGTTCGGACTTACCTTGCCGTATTAAGTGGCGACGTAAGAAGCCCCTGGCAAACTAAACGTACCAAAGTGTATGGATGCAATAGTAAATAAACATTTATAAAAAAAATGTGCAGATAGGAATAATAAGCTGACGCTGTATATAATGTCCCATTGATGAACAATACGTCTAGGCGTATGTTTACAATGAATGCATTAAGCAGAGGTAAATAGGACTATTTGACATGTCCTATCCAAGGGCAGGCCGCATATAGGTATATAAAACAGGTATTAACGATCTGAATAGATTCCACCTGGGTATTCCCTTTGTGCGCTGACGCCTTTTGCCTCCTTGGATTTCTCTCCCGTGGAAGTCCGACAATCCGGCTCTTCTGAAGAGGCTGCACGAAAGCAGGTTCCTGAAAGATAAAGGGGGTTATTAAAGTATGTTGCGGCTGAACCGCATTGTTGACTGTGCCACTATTGCGCCTCCGCCTATGCCCATGACGCGCGGCATGAATGCTGCCTTAGTATGGCTAGAGTGGAGGCCGGACTGCTAGTCACGCTCTTGGCGTGCCTGGCGATCCTGTTGCGGGGTACTTCGGACTCGCTTGATGGTGTTCGGAGTTGTTGTCGCCGGATTGGTGGTTTTCCGGGGGAAGCTGCATTGTACTTCTGCCACGAGGGCTGTAGTATGCTCTTCTGTACGGAGAGAGCGGTCCATGTTTCCGTTGACTATTATGACCCCGCGAGGTCCTGGCATCTTGAGCTTAAGGTATGCATAGTGTGGTACCGCATTGAATCGAGCGAATGCGGTTCGTCCAAGTAGTGCATGATAGCCGCTACGGAAAGGGACGATGTTAATGATTAACTCCTTGCTTCGGAAGTTATCCGGAGATCCGAAGACCACCTCCAGTGTTATGGAGCCCATGCAACGGGCCTCTACCCCTGGAATTACGCCTTTAAAGGTAGTTTTGGTGGGCTTGATCCTTGAAGGGTCGATGCCCATTTTGCACATTGTGTCCTGATAAAGCAGGTTCAGGCTGCTGCCGCCATCCATAAGGACTCGCGTAAGGTGGAATCGGTCGATGATTGGGTCTAGGACCAATGCGGCCGAACCGCCGTGATGGATGCTGGTAGGGTGATCCCTACGATCAAAGGTGATCGGACATGCTGACCATGGGTTGAATTTTGGGGCGACTGGCTCCATCGCATAGACGTCCCGTAGTGCTCGCTTCCGTTCCCGTTTGGGGATGTGGGTAGCGTAGATCATGTTGAGCGTTTTCACCTGGGGAGGAAATTTCTTCTGTCCCCCTGTGTTCGGACGCCGGGGTTCTTCGTCATCGTCGCTGTGCAGCCCCTTGTCCTTGTTCTCGGCATTTATCTTGCTGGCCTGCTTGAACACCCATCATTCTCTATTAGTGTTATTTGCTGGATTATCCGGGGTGCCGTGAATTTGGCATGAACGGTCAAGCATGCGGTCCAGACTGGATGGTCCCCGATTGTTTCTTTTGAACGACTTTTTCCGCTGACCAGATTTTGAGCCTCTGAATCCGGCGTTGACTGTCGTGTCTTCAATGTTGTCTCCATTGTTCCGTCGCTTATGTCTGTTGCGGCGTGGCTTGCCATTATTGTCGCGGACGTCTGAAGTGCCGGAGTTTATTGGCGTGGTGCTACTGCGAGCCAACTAGCTATCCTCGCCTGCGCAAAAGCGTGTCATGAGTGTCGTGAGGGCCGCCATGGATTTTGGTTTTTCCTGGCCGAGGTGCCGGGCGAGCCACTCGTCGCGGATATTATGCTTAAAGGCTGCGGGGCTTGACATCCGGACAGTCGACAATTTGATTCTTTTTAGTTAGGAACCGAGTCCAGAATTTTCTGGCTGACTCTCCGGGATGTTGGGTGATGTGGCTCAAGTCATCATCATCCGGTGGTCGCACGTATGTGCCCTGGAAGGTGTCGAGGAAAGCGTCCTCCAGGTTTTCCCAACTGCTAATGGAATTTGCCGGCAAGCTATTTAGCCAGTGCCTGGCTGGTCCTTTGAGCTTAAGGGGAAGATATTTGATGGCGTGTAGATCGTCTCCGCGGGCCATGTGAATGTGGAGAAGGAAATCTTCGATCCATACTGCGGGGTCTGTTGTGCCATCGTATGATTCAATGTTCATGGGTTTAAACCCTTATGGGAATTCACGATCCATTACTTCTCAGTGAAGCAGAGGGGGTGTGCGGCGCCTCTGTGCCGGGCTATGTCACGACGCAGTCCGACTAAGTCTGGTCGGTTGTGTTCGGCCCGGCCGGATTTATTGTTAGTGTATCCGGTATGACGGTCACCGTCATGTGCTGTGGCGCGCCCCCGTGATCCGTAGATCGATCTTGGTTGTCCTGCGTTGTTTTCCAATCTGTCTCGCGGGTCCTGCGTATTGCCCCGGGCCGTAGTAAACTGGTGTGGGGGTGCGGGCTGGTATTCGGGCTGATATGCCGTTTTATCCCGGCCACGAGGTGGCCGGTCAGCCATGTGGCGCTCGAGTCCATATTCCTCGGCTGCCAAGACTTCTGTCCATCTGTCTGTGAGCAGGTCTTGATCAGCTTGGAGCTGCTGGTGTTTCTTTTTCAGGCTCCTCGCAGTGGCCATAAGCCGGCGCTTGAAGCGCTCCTGCTCCACGGGGTCCTCAGGCACGCCGAACTCGTCGTCGCCGAGGCTAATCTCGTCTTCGGAGGGGGGCATGTAGTTGTCCACCTCCGGATACCCGGCCGCCGCCTGTTCGTTTGGGCTGACCTGCCCGTCTTCCTGCTCGGCCTGCTCGAAGGCAGGCTGATCTGGGTTGTATTCATCTTCGGCACCGTCCGGATTGTTTTCGTCTCCAGTGCCGGTATTGCTGTGGCGGGGCTTGGAGCGGCGCTGCCGACGCCCATGCTTTGCTTTCTTCTTTGAGGGGTTATCCTCCCTCCATTGCCTCATCGCCATTGGTTTCTTTCGGAGTGTCCACCATATATATGTCATATGAAGAGGTGGCTGTCCACCACCCCGTGGGTGGTGGTTGCTGTTCTTCTCCTACATCGTCGTCCAAACCGTCGATGTCTTCGGAGTCGAAGTCAAGCACATCGGTCAAATCATCGACCGTGGCTATGAAGTGGGTGGTGGGTGGGCAACGAATTCCCTCGTCGCCAGCTTCCCACTCGAGCCGGACATAGTTCAGCCTAGAGTCTCCTGACAAAGAGAGAGACTTTAACGAGTTTAGCATGTCGCCAAAGGGCGAGTGCTGGAAGATATCCGCTGCGGTGAACTCCATTACCGGAGCCCAACCAGATTCAGCGGGCTCGGAGGTGCGCGGACTGGAACCTACAGCCGGATACGAGTCCGGGGGTCCGGTGTCACAGGCTTCCTTGGGGGTGAAGTTTGTGTTCGGCTCTACCGCCGATGGGTGTGCAGCCTCCGGGGCGGGGTCCATCCACCCGTCCTCGGGAGACGCAATCTGCCCTGGATTTTGGTCCAGGGCTCCTGCAGGGGCGATATCTCGAGCATTGTCCGTCAGCAGGTCTAAGCCATGCTCATCGTGACTGTCCGGCGCTCCTGGCATAGGCCCGAATCCGTTGAAGATCAAGTCTCCGCGGATATCGGCCATGTAGTTTAGGTTTCCGAACTTGACCTGATGGCCAGGGGCGTAGCTATCGATCTGCTCCAGATGGCCAAGCGAATTGGCCCACAGTGCGAAGCCGCCGAACATGAAGATCTGTCTAGGGGAGAAAGTCTCACCCTGGACCGTATTGTTGTTGATTATTGAAGGAGCCATCAAGCCTTGCAGCGACGACACAGAGGAACTCTCAATGAAAGCACCAATGTCGGTGTCAAAACCGGCGGATCTCGGGTAGGGGGTCCCGATGCATGCGTCTAAGGCTAATGGTAACGAGGAGGCAAGGGACACAATGTTTACCCAGGTTCGGGCCCTCTCGATGGAGGTAAAACCCTACTTCACCTTGATTGATATTGATGATATGAGTGTTACAAGAGTTGATCTACCACGAGATCGTAGAGGCTAAACCCTAGAAGCTAGCCTATGATGATTATGATTCTGTCTCTAAGGACTAAACTCTCCGGTTTATATAGACACCGGAGAGGGCTAGGGTTTACATGGAGTCGGTTACAAAGAAGGGAATCTAATATCCGAATCACCAAGCTTGTCTACCACGCAAAGGAGAGTCCCATCCGGACACGGGACGAAGTCTTGAGTCTTGTATCTTCACGGTCCAACAATCCGGCCAAAGTATATAGTCCGGCTGTCCGGATACCCCCTAATCTAGGACTCCCTCACCCGCCATAGCAAAAATAGCGATACCGGCACAGGAATTAACAATCTGGATGGTGCCGAAGACAAAAACAAGCCTGCCCAGCCAAGCTTCGAGCAGGCCGAGCAAGAGGATGGGCAAGCTAGCCCTAGGGAACAGACGACAGAGGGAGAGTTGGCGACGAAGAATTCATCGTGCCTGAGGATCCCGTCGAGCAGGAGCGCTTCAAGCGACGGCTTATAGCTACTGCAAAAAGCCTGAAGAGAAAGTAGCAACAGCTTCAAGCTGATGAAGATCTGCTAACTGACAGATGGACCGAGGTCCTGGCTGCCGAGGAATACGGACTCGAGCGCCCTAGCAAAAGTTACCCAAAGCGCAGGTTGCTACCTCAACTCGAGGAGGAGGTTTTAAAGCCCACGCTACCAGCGCATGATGCGGCTGACCGGCCACCCCGTGGCCACGACAAAGCGGCGTACCAGCCCGAAGTCTAGACCGCACCCCGTCGCCAATCAAACGATAATGCTAAGGCCCGGGGCTACACGAAGGACCTGCGAGATGTATTGGAAAACAAAGCAGGACAGTCAAGATCGATCTACGGATCACGGGGGCACGCCACAAGATGTGATGATGACTGTCACGCCGGATACAATAAACCAAAGTCTGGTCGGGCCGAATACAACAGACCAGATTCATTTGAACTACGTCGGGATGTAGCCCGGCATAGAGGCGCCGCACACCCCCTATGCTTCACTGATGAAGTTATGGATCATGAATTCCTAGAAGGGTTTAAACCATAAACATTGAATCATATGATGGCACAACAGACCCCGCGGTATGGATTGAAGATTTTCTCCTCCATATTCACATGGCCCGCGGCGATGACTTACATGCCATAAAGTACGTACCCCTTAAGCTCAAAGGACTGGCTCGGCATTTGCTGAACAGCTTGCCAGCAAGCTCCATTGGCAGTTGGGAGGACTTGGAAGACGCATTCCTTGACAACTTCCAGGGCACGTATGTGCGACCACCGGATGCTGATGACTTAAATTACATAACCCAACAGCCCGGAGAGTCAGCCAGGAAATTCTGGACTCGGTTCCTAACCAAAAAGAACCAAATTTTCGACTGTCCGGATGCCGAAGCCTTAGCAGCCTTTAAGCATAACATCCATGACGAATGGCTCGCCCGACACCTCGGCCAAGAGAAGCCAAAGTCCATGGCAGCCCTCACGACACTCATGACCCGCTTTTGCGCGGGCGAGGACAGCTGGCTGGCTCGTAGCAACATCACACCCAAAAACTCAGGCGATTCAGACGCCAGGGATAGCAACGGAAATCCATGACGAAATAGACACAAGCGTCACAACAATGGCGACAACGCCGAAGAGACATCAGTCAATGCCGGATTCAGAGGCTCTAAATCCGACAGCGGAAAAAGCCATTCAAAAGAAACAATCCGGGCTCGTCCAGTTTGGACCGCATACTTGATCGCTCATGTCAGATTCACGGCACCCCTGATAAACTAGCCAACCACACCAACAGAGAATGTTGGGTGTTTAAACAGGCCGGCAAATTGAATGCCGAAAACAAGGAAAAGGGGCTACATAGCGATGACGACGAGGAGCCCCGGCCGCCGAACGTAGAAGGACAAAAGAAATTTCCTCCCCAGGTGAAAACAGTGAATATGATATACGCAACCCATATTCCCAAGCGGGAACGGAAGCGTGCACTAAGGGGCGTCTATGCGATGGAGCCAGTCGCCTCAAAGTTCAACCCATGGTCCTCTTGTTCGATCACTTTCGGTCACAGGGACCATCCTACCAGTATCCATCATGGCGGTTCGGCCGCATTGGTCCTTGACCCCATCATCGACGGATTCCATCTCACACGAGTCCTCATGGACGGTGGCAGCAGCCTGAACCTGCTCTATCAAGACACAGTGCGCAAAATGGGCATCGACCCCTCAAGGATCAAGCCCACAAAAACCACCTTCAAGGGTGTCATACCCAGTGTGGAGGCCTGTTGTACGGGCTCAATCACACTGGAAGTGGTCTTCAGATCTCCGGATAATTTTCGAAGCGAGGAGTTAATCTTCGACATCGTCCCCTTCCGCAGTGGCTATCATGCACTGCTCGGACGAACCGCATTCGCCAAATTCACACTACTAGAAAAAGGCCTACTAATGGCGCATCGGTTTTGCCTACTAATGGCGCACTACCGGTGCACCATTAGTACCACGCCACTAGTATTTTTTACTAATGGCGCACCACATAGAAGTGCGCCATTAGTAACAATATTTTTTCAAATTTTTTTCAGAATTTTTTTTTCAAATTTTTTTAGGGTCAATATGCTTAATCTCAGGTCAAATCGCACTCCATGGTCAAACTTCCCGAAAGGTCACCAATCCTCACACTACTCCAGCCCAAGCACGCTTAACTTCAGAGTTCTATCCAACACCAAAGAATGACTCACTTCACGAGCACTTGTTGATATATCTAGCATATCAATCCTATTATACCTTGTTGATGTCTAGGACTTTGTTCATGTTCATGACTATGATGAAATTTTGAAAAATATTTCAAACTTCCCGGTCATATTACGTATCATTTTTTGAAAAAAAATTCAAAAAAAAATTCAAAACCATTTTTTTTCTATTACTAGTGGCGCACCACATCCATGGTGCGCCACTAGTAAGTTTGAATTTTTTTGAATTTTTTTGCCTCTAGATCTTGAAAGCCCAGTAACTTTTTTTCTGTTAGGTTTTTAGGGATTTTGAAAATGTTTATGTAACTTTTCGAGTAGATGATTTTTCATATAAAAAACTTTTTCATCCGAGTTCGTATGCAAAAGTTATGACCATTTTTCAAATTTCCAGAGAGATTTTGCAAATAAAGTCGAAATTCATATTTGTAAATTTTTCCAACAACTAGACCACATATCACATGGGAAACTTATTTTATTTTATTTTATTTTTTGACATTTCCATCATTTTCTTTTATTTTTTTAAAACTGAAAAGGCGATCCACAGGGGGGGTGCATTCGGTGTTGGGGCAAGTTAGTAATGGCGCACCCTGGGGTGGTGCGCCATTACTAGTTAAAACTAGCAATGGTGCACCGAGACATGGTGCACCATTAGTAACAAATATTTTTTATTTTTTTACTTTTTTTCAAAACTACTAATGGCGCACGTCGTACGTGGTGCGCCATTACTAGTTAAAACTAGTAATGGCGCACCGAGATGTGGTGCGCCATTACTAGTTAGTAACAAATATTTTTTTTATTTTTTTCTTACTTTTTTTTCAAAACTACTAATGGCGCACGGCGGATGTGGTGCGCCATTACTATGTCAACTACTAATGGCACACGGCGGACATGGTGCGCCATTAGTAACAATTTTTTTTATGTTTTTTTCAAAACTACTAATGGCGCACCACACACCCGGTGCGCCATTAGTAATATATTACTAATATTACTAATGGCGCACCGAGACATGGTGCGCCATTAGAATATAGTAATGGCGCACCACATGACAGGTGCGCCATTAGTGGCCATTCCATCTATAGCCCTTTTTGTAGTAGTGTCAATGCGGTACCGCATTATGCATACCTCAAGCTCAAAATGCCAGGACCTCGTGGGGTTATTACAGTTAATGGACACACAGAGCGCTCGCTCCGCATGGAGGAGCACACCGCGGCCCTCGCGGCGGAAGTACAAAACAGCCTTCTTAGGCAAACAGCCAATTCGGCGATAAAGAACCCGGACACCGTCAAGCGAGTCCGGAGTACTCCACAACAGGATCATCCGACACATCCAGAGCTCGACTAGCAATCCGGCCTCCGTCCTAGTCCCAGTCAAGCGGCGAAATTTGTGCCGCGCGTACACAACTACGCACTTAAAATACCCAGGACCTACGCATCTTTGCACCTTTTTTCTTTCAGGTCCCTATCTTCAGGAGGCTCTTCCGAAAGACAGGCTATCAGCGGGACGGACAAACCAGGAGGGCAAGATGCTTTGGTGTACAAGGGAATCCTTAGGTGGTCTCTGATAACGATCGTTATACCTGTTTTACATACCCGCATACAGCCCACTCCTGGTCAAGATGTGTCAAACAGTCCCATTTTGCTTATCGCACTACTTGTATATGTACGCTTTGACGTATCATTTGAATAACAAGGGAATATAGTGAACAGCGTCAGCTTCCTATTACGTTTATTTACCCCTTTCCTTTACTGCTTATTTATCATACCTGTGCATTTTGGCATGACCAGTTTGCCAGGGGCTTCACTGTGCCCCATAACCTGGCAAGAAAAGTCCGAATACTTTTGACAGTGTGGCACCCCGAACTTATAGCACTATATGCATAAGCTCCGAATCATGTCTTGGGTCAATAGTTGGGTTTGCCCGGCTCCTATGTTTTGGTACCTTACGTTCCGCTATATCGGCTAAGGTAGCGTAGGGAGAACTACTGCAATTGTGTCCCGGTTCTTCCGGACGAGCATCTCAATGGAGAAAGCCGAAAACTGACTGTCATGATAAGGCGAGAGCTGGTCGCTGTTCGAGAGGTCTCAAATCCTTAAAGATTTTTTCCGCTTCATGCGAGGAATCGGCCTCGTCCTATTTAGTCGTGTATAGCACCTCGAGTCCGGCCTTCCGGATACTAGGGGCTTCGCCACAATTTAAAATTGTAGACTTCTAGGGCTAAGTGAGAGCGGTAAAGCCGTATAGTCCGATTGCCTCGTTTGCGGCGCTAAACACCTCCTTAAAAGGACCAACAATTTGGATAAAGAGTGTTTATACTTATCCCGAACACCCCAGTACTAGTTACATGGGGGGCAGAAGCCGACGACTGGCAACTCTCAAAAATTTATAAACGGCCGCACAGAAGGTAATATTTTAAATTAACAAGCGCCATATAGCGCACATGAACTCGTTTTCATATTACAGGATGACATGAGTACATTCATTCAAATATTACATCCTTGGTACATTCATCCGCCACAAGGCGAGCACCCTTAATGACATTGTCATAATATTGTTCGGGGTGGCGATGCTCCTTGCCCTTCGGCGGCGCCTCCGTCACCAGCTTCTCGGCGTCCATCTTCCCCCAGTGCACTTTCGCACGGGCCAAAGCCCTGCGTGCACCCTCAATGCAGACAGACCGCTTAATGACTTCAAGCCGCGGAAAGGCATTCACCATCCACTTGACAAGGCTAAAGTAGCTGCTGAGCAGGGGCTCGCCAGGCCACAGCCGGACTATGAAGTCCTTCATGGCCAGTTCGGCCTGGTGAAGTTCGACCAGTTGCTTCAGCTGGTCGCTCAAGGGAATCGGATGTTCGGCCCCAATATACTGGGACCAAAACAGCTTATCCGTCGAGCTCCCTTCCTCAGGCCGGTAGAAGTTTACGGCATCAGAGATGCTGTGCGGCAGATCTGGGAATGCTCCTGGAGAGCTCCGAATTCGGGTAAGTAAAAGGAAAGTATCCTTCACATGCCTGCTTTGCATAATGAAAGCCTTACCCGCAGCTATCTTCTTGGCCGCTTCAATTTCCTGGAGGGCCTTCTGGGCTTCGACCTTAGCGTCTTGCGCGCTCTGACGGGCCTTCGCAAGCTCCAACTCTTGCGTCTTGGAGTCACGCTCCAAGGATTCAATTTTTTTGATAAAATCCTGGAGCTCTTGCTGGACCTCATCAACCCGAGCCTCTTGTTTTTCGCGCTCGGTGCGCTCCTTGGCCGCTTTGCTTTCAGCCTCGGACAGTGCCTTCTTAAGGGCCGCCACTTCGGTCGTGGCCCCTAGTAAAATTCATCGTGCTTCTATTAGCATCAATGATTTTTTCCTTTATATAACATTCGTACGGGGTATTACTTACCTTTGTTCTCCTCGAGTTGCCTCTTCACGAGGCCGAGCTCTTCTTCGTATGCCCAGTGCTCGCCTCGGTCAGGAGACCTCCAGCGATGGCGGCGGCAATAAATGACGGCCGCTTATTCACATAGACATAATATGATTAGACTCATGGGAATAATATTTGATCCTCTGTTCGGCCTTTCTTTCCGAACACCAAACAGAGCATTAGGGGCTACTATCTATACTGTGATACTTTCTCACAATTTAAATTATTTACCTCAAAGCCTATCAGGAGGCTGGCGTAGGCTTCGGTCAATCCGCTTTTGGCGGACTGAACCTTCGCAATCACTGTACTCATGAGAGTACGGTGTCCTTCATCAAGGGAAGCACTCTGAAGCGCTTCCACCAAGTTATCCAATGCCTCTGGATGGACAGCGGTCATCGGCACAGGCGGATCGGCCCCCTGGGCGAGGGGTTGCTTGCCTGAATCCGGAACCACTGGAGGTTCCGGCGCAGTATCCGGCTGGGGGCCAAGCTTACCGCGGCCCCCCCTCATCAGAATCGATGGGGATCTCCCCCCCCCCACATGAGCCTGGCATCGGGGGTTTCGCCTTGCGGCGCCTCCAGAACTATCTCTCCCTGGCCCGGTATCCTCTTAGATAACGCCTCGGTGTCATCCGCGGGCCGGGGAGTGGAGGCCGTCGGGATCGAATAGCTGTTCATCTCCGACGAGCTCAAAGACCCATCCGAGGAGGATAAGTCGATGTGGGCTTTGGACGGACTGCATAAATATATTTCGACATGATAAAGAAGAAATAAAGCTAAAACATGCCAGAAGTGTTATGGTGTCCGGATACTTACGACTTCGCCAGGGGCTTATCCCTGGGTAGCCACTCCTCATCGCTGTAGGCGGATGTGGTGGAGTGATCTGGAGGGAGGGTCCTTCCCTTCTTGGACCCTTCGGCCTCCCCGAAAGGGGAGGCCTTCCTTTTCTTCTCCCCCCGGTTTGGGGAGAGGGTTTTCCTCTTCCTCCTCCTCGTTGCCGTTGGAGGGGTGTGCCTCGGTGTCTTCGGATGATGAGTCCGACACCACCTTGCACTGGAGACTTTTTCTGGTCCCCGTGGCCTTCTTCTTGGCATTCTTCTCCAGCACCTCATAGGGCGCCGGAAACAGCATCTCCGTCAGGAGATCAGTTGCTGGATCTTCAGGCAACGGAGCTGGACAGTCGATCCGCTCCGCTGTCGCCACATAGTCCTGTTAAATCAGTATAATGGCTCAGATTCAACCCATGAATATACCGAGGAAAGGCACATCTGGTGAAATATAGAGTGCTTACCAAGTTGGCGTGGCGCTTTGCACTGAGTCCGCGGTCCTCGGTGGTTGGAGGAGGTACTTCGGCAGCCTTGAACAACACCTTCCATACGTCTTTGTGCATTGTGTCGAAGAGCTCTCACAGCGTCTGGTGTTTCGCTGCATTGAACTCCCACAGGTTGAATGCCCGTCTTTGACACGGGAGGATCCGGCGAAAAAGCATGACCTGGACCATGTTGACAAGCTTGATCTTCTTGCTTATCATATTTTTTTACGCAGTTCTCGAGTCCGGTCAGCTCCGCTGGTGCACCCCAGGCTAATCCCTTCTTCTTCCAGGAGGTGAGCCGCATGGGAATGCCAGATCAGAATTTGGGGGCCGCCGCCCAGTTGGCGTTGCGCGGCTCGGTGATGTAGAACCACCCCGACTGCCACCCCTTTATGGTCTCCGCATAGGAGCCCTCGAGCCAGGTGACGCTGGGCATCTTGCCCACCATAGCGCCTCCGCACTCCGCTTGCTGGCCAACCACTATCTTCGGCTTCACGTTGAAGATCTTCAGCCATAGACCGAAGTGCGGCTTGATGTGGAGGAAGGCCTCGCACACGACGATGAACACCGAGATGTTGAGGTTGAAATTAGGGGCCAGATCATGAAAATCTAACCCATAGTAAAACATGAGCCAGCGGACAAATGGGTGGAGGGGGAATCCCAGTCCGCGAATGAAGCGGGCGAGGAACACAACCCTCTCGTGGGGTTGTGGAGTCGAAACGATCTGCCCTGCGTCTGGGAGCCGGTGCGCGATGTCTGCGGCCAAGTATCCAGCCTCCCAGAGCTTCGTAATGTCCTCCTCCTTGACGGAGGAGGCAATCCACTTGCCTCCCTCTCCGGACATGTTTGGAATGGCTGTACGGAGAAGGTGAGAACCGGGGCGCTGGAGCTCGGGTGTGCGAATGGATAAATGGGGGAAGAAGAAGGTGTCGTGGAATTAACACGTCAGATGTCCTCATGAAAGGACTTAGTCGTGGAGCCATCACAACGGGTTAGCTTGAAGGGGTTAAACCGGACAAGGGACACGGGAGTTTATACTAGTTCGGCCCCTTCAATGAAGGTAAAAGCCTACGTCTAGTTGTGATGGGATTGATTGGGTTTCGATGACCGGGGAGCGGAATACGCTTGCCTGAGTCTCGAGTTGTTGTCTGTTGTCCCTGAACCGCCACCGGGTCGTCCCTTTATATACACAGGTTGACGCCCAGCCGGTCTACAGAGCCCCGAGGCCGACTCATACAAAGTGTCCGACTCGGTCTCTCCTTTCCTAACTTATATTACAAGTTTACATAGTCATGGCGGTTTACCACTATGGGCCCTAATCCGCCTTCGGGCTGTGGGCTTCTAAGCTTCGTTAGTAAAACGCCATCTTCTGGATCTTCATGGGCTTCAGCATAGTCGAGGGTGAACCGGGCCCTCCTGGCATGTTTACACTCAGTAGCTATATCTTCAACATTAGGCCCCAGATTGATTTGAATTTGTTCATGTCAATCTTCAATACTTCAAAGATATCTTGTAGCGTCCTCTCGTATTTTCGTAAACCGCCATATTGTCTTCTCCTGTAAATTTTGCAAACCACCGTGACGTCATCTTCTGAACACAGCAACAGTCCATCATGACATCATCTCTGTATAAAAAGATTAAAAAGATTCCCTTCACTTAATGGCTATCCCGAAAATCAAGGCAACAGGCACACCCACTCCGCCGCTTCAGGCTCCTTGATTCTCACACCCGCCATTTATTCTTTCCTCTATAAATAAGGCCCAAGGGCCCTTCTCTCTCTTCCCCTTCTGTGCCTTCTTCTTCCTCGCGACGCCCAAGCTCTGAAGCTCCGCCACCGTCCGCGACCCTTGAGAACTGCATCGACAAAGGCTGCTGCATCAACCTGAAACAGATCAGAAACTCGTCGCACCCCTCCGTAGTAAATCTGCAGTGGTAAGTTTCCTCTTTCCTTCATCTTCAGATCTATGTTTAGGGTTCGCGAGCTCATCTGTACAGTTCTTCATTCTTCCTCTTCGTCCTTCCTTCTGCCGCGGTAGTTTTGATCCAATGGCAGTGTAGATCTCATGCGGTAGTTATTCCGCATCCATTTTTAATGCTTAGCAGATCTTCCTTTTCTTCTGTAGAATATACGACCTTCCCTGATCCACTTAACGCCTTTAGAGATCACAGAAAAAATTGCCTTACAGATGTACGGTAGATCCAAATGAATTTGAGCATTGTGTGAAATCTGTTTCTGTCAACACTTAGTAGAAATTTTGAAACTAGGCCCTTCTGCCTATGGGCGGTTCAACCTTTGACAACCAATCCGCCATATATCATTAGCCCTCTCTTAAACCGCCAACTGAACCTTGCATAGTATTTTTCTCCGGTTTAACACTGAATTGTACACCTTAAACCGTAAATTGTAAAACCGGCACTTGTTTTTTCCTTTCAGTTACCCCCTTCCGGAATGGCGAAAAAATTCTATGCTTGCAATTGGGTTCCATCCCGGATCACGGAAACACAAATCAATGGTTATGTCACCACTTGTGTTTTAGCCTCAAAAAGGGTTCTTCACTGGCGAGTTCCGGAATCGGAATGTCCACCTGAACCTCAAGAAGGAGAGGTGATTGTTTTTATGCAAAACTTAGACCGGGGATTCAGTCCGCCCGGATCAAAAAAATTCCGGGATGTTCTCGCAAGCTTCCAACTCCATCCACAAGATATTGGTCCGAACTCCGTGTCCAATATATGCAACTTTCAAGTATTCTGCGAAGTCTATCTTCAAGAAGAGCCAACCGTGGAGCTATTTCGGGACTTCTTTCATTTGAACCGCCGTACGGAATTCTCAGATGGTCCCAACACAGAGCTTGGCGGCGTTTCAATTCAGAAAAGGAAAGAAGTTGACTTCCCTCATGCAAAACATCATAGCCATCCTAAAGATTGGAATCAGACCTTGTTTTACTGCCGGAACACTGCCCCTGATGGAGAAAATCCTTTGCCATGCTATCGCCCTCACCGGCTTAGCAACGGCCACCCATTACCTTTATGCTTGACCGTCGCAGAACAGAAGAATTTTGCACCTCAACTCACCAAGCTCCGGGCTCTGATGGCCAATGGATTGACAGGCATTGATCTTGTCCATTGCTGGGTTTCTTGGGGCATTTTACCTTTAAGCCGCCGCCCCGGATTGATGCATGAATATACTGGTGATGTCAAAGACCCTCAACGATATCATGAAATAGTAATGACCGATCTTCAAGTTACTGAATTGGTGAAGAAAATGCTTGATGAACTGATCTCTGCATGTAGCCAAACCGGGTTGGCTCCGTTTTGCGTCTCCAATAAATCGCCAGCGGTAAAGTTCATTTAAATACTTTACTGATTTGCTTCCGTATTGACTGTGTACTAACCTTTCCTTGTCTTAATTTCAGGCTAACAACTCCTTTTGGAAACGGACTAAACCGGCCCAGGCTCCTCGTGTAAAGACCAAGGCCACCAAGAAAGCTGGCAAGAAGAAAACCACCGAGTCTTCTGATCCGCCAGAAGATGAAGAATCAGATGCTAAGGTAGAACTTGACTCACTTGGTTGCTTTTTCGTTCAACTTATTGACAATTACTATTCCCAGGATGATGCTGAGGCCAGCCATGCAGAACATGTTGAGGTAATCCTTCTCTCTTCTGATTCAGATCTTGTACCGGTTCAAAGAATTCACCGCATAGTCCGGAAAGTAAAACAATCTCACCCCCATGCTCATTTGGATCCAAAATTTTCTTTGGAGACACAGCAAGTTGAAGAACGTCGCACAACCCGGCATAGCGGTCAACAAATCACGTCATCTGGTTTAGCTGATACGCCAACCCGGAAACATCGTACAGAGGTGACTTGTTCTCCTGAAAAACGCTATCCTTTGAAAGGTTTCTTTCGATGCCCTCTCAATCCGTCTGACCCGAATTACCAGGCTTCTTCCAACTCGTCTGGCGGTTCATCAACCACTCAGGTGCCTCCTCTCAAACTCATCGTTGGGTAAGTAAATTACTCCTTAATGTTTCTTTTATTTGTCGGTTTACCAAATTCTAACCTTTGATGTTGTAGTGCCAAGGCTCGATTAAGTAAGAAAGCCAAGACCAGCGACCCTATTGTTGATGTTGATCCAGAGAAGACTCCAGAGCATCATGGCAAAGACCCTGAAGTTGCTATAGACAGCTCTGCTGGGAAAGACCAAGATGCTGATGCTAACCCACCAGAGGTTGAACCGAATGTAGAGGATGATACTTCACATCCTCCTGCCCCTCCAAGTCCAACAGTGGAACAGTGGGGCTCAACTGCTGATCCGCCAAGTCCGGCTAACAAACCGCCAAGCCCTACTACCAAGGCGCCAAGCCCTGTTAATAATGTCAATTCATCCAGTCCGGCCAAAGATGATGACGTTGTTGTTACTGGTACTGCATATACCGCCCCTGGTAATCCAATTGCTCTATCAAAGCACACTGCCAAGGATGAATTTGCTGCTACGAGCAAGGGGAAGGAGAAAACTGATCTGTCAGCTTATGTCGATCTTTCTGCTCAAGAACTTCACTCCGGCTTCTTGAACCGGCTTTACACAAGCCGTGATTATGAAGCCGGTTTAGTAAATCTGATGAAGGGGCGCTATGAGGTAACCAGTTTTGCTCTTTGCTCTGTACCTTCATTGCATTGTAAGGACCGATTTGTCTTTAGGAAGTCAAACCGGGACTTTGTATATTTCATACTGTACTTTATGAAATTTCCTTGTGTATTTCTGATCAAACACACATTAGCCCCCAAGTGCCATGATTAAAACTTGTATTAATCCTTGGGACTTCAATAATCAACATAAAAATGATCCGCATTAGCCCCCAAGTGCCAAGTGTATAACTGTCTAGATGCTTGGGACTTTAACAAAGATATTAACATGCTCTCTTACTGTTGCAGAGTGAGATAAGCCAACAAGTCTCACAAATAGCTGACCTTCAAGAAAATTTGTATCCCAACAAGCAGAAACCAGCAAGGCCAAGGATGATTTTAAAACCGCCTTAACCACCATGGAGCAGCTCAAGGAATGGTACAAGTCTGAGCAGGCCAATTGGGATACTGAAAAGGCTAGATTGCTGAAGCGGGCGGAAGACGCTGAATCAGCTCTTAAACCGGTGACGGAAGAGCTTACTGGATTAAAGCGCCAAGTCCATGCCATGACCTCTGCAATATTTGGTAAGCACTGTTTACCAAGGCTTCATGAATATTCCGCTTTGAAATTTTCTCCGGTTTAACATGAACTTCTTAAACCGCTATAGGCAGGCGCATTGCTCATCTGGGTTCTGATATACGGAAGAAACTCAAGGCTGCGTATACACTGATTGAACAGCTATATACCGGTGTTCAACGGGTTATCTGCGCCACTTCTTATGACAATGCGGCTCCAACACTAATCAAGGACACGCTGGACCGGCTATCTATGACGCCAGTGTAGATAGAAGAGTTGAAGCGATCCGCTGCCCGGGCTGGCGCTTTACTAGCCCTGACTCGAGCCAAGGCGTGGATAGCTGATCTTGATCCGGCTGACATAGCCAAGGGCTTCCCCAGTGCACAAGAAAACGGCGAAGTATTTGACAACGACGCCCTCAAACTGGTAACAAGGGAGATGCGTCCTCTGGCGAGTCAGTTGGCAGAAGAGGCTAACCTGACAGTTCACCGATCCTTCTATGACGCAAACAACAAACGGGTTGAAGTTGTTATTCCTGAAGTGCAGAACCTTGTTCCACCAATCCATAAGCACACTTACGCCCCTGACGTTGATCCGGCTGAGCTTATAAGTGAAGAGGCTGTTTTTCAGGCTTTAACCCGGATTGACTGGACCACCAATGACTTCTGGCCATTGGATGGGGAAGAGAAGGCTGAACCGACGCCAGATGACCCATCTACTTCACATCAACCCGGCGATGAAGCTTAATCCATCAAGTCGGTTGATACGGCAGAAACTGTCCGTTGTGAAATAATTCCATATTTTGGGCCTCTGAATGTCTTGTAATAGGGTAGCAAAAACTATTTTTATATGCTGCCATCATGCTGGAGGAGATACTTTATGTGATCCTCCATGTCAATGCCAATTTTGGTTCAGATACACTGCCATCATAATATGCGACTCCTGTGTGTGCATAAAAAGAAACAGGGTCCTTGCGGTTTACCGCCGGACGGGTCATAATGCCAAAGAAAAGTGCCGATTGATAATCAAACCGTAAAAATATGAAATGATTCATACCGGCGATGTAATATCCCTGTTTATTTGGCTGGTTAATTTTGATTGTAATAAGGGTGAAAACCCAAATCTGAAATTCTTTGTATAACCCCATCATGTACTGATGTTGTATAGTAAGTCATACTGGGTGATGATGCACACCAGATGATCAAAGTTGGTATTTGGTAGTCAATGCCAGTCGGGTTAACAAACTCCGGTTAAGAATAAGGTGCATCGGCTAACGTAGAAGTTGCAAACCAAGCCGGTTTAAGGAATACCAGGCTAATAAAATGACTGACCAGGCCAAGAAAATTGGTTTAACATAAAATTCAACAAAACACAAATAAAACCGTGTAGTCAAGGATTTTTGAGGGCAGCCAGGCCCAAATTCGAGGCTTTTTGTGGGATGCCAGGCCGCTGAGTTGAACCATTTAACAAAGCCTTTTAAGATGGACCTCCAACTAACCAATCACCGTTTTAACTTTGACAAGTGCAGGATCTCAATGAGAGTAATCACAAACATTGGAGGGGTCGTGCAGAGATGACCTGTATATGAGTGTGTTACTTGATGAAGGAATGTTAACGCTGGGTTTTAGGTAAATATACCAGGCTTCCAAGCCGTGGGTCGATACCCAGCTACAAGGGTCCATTCAAAATCCTTGGTATTTGACACAAGAAGCCCCCAAGTAACGTGATGAGCTGTGCTCATCGGGTGCCTATGTTTGAGTTCTGCATAGCATCCAGACTCTCTTTGGCCCCTTGGGTGTGAAGCTCCCAAGCTTTGTGGCTTGATAGCCGGTTTAACAGGTAGTACTCCGCTTTGTCAGCTGAAGCCCCCATGTAACTCAAAGGATATTTGAGAAAAAATAGCAGAGGCCCCGCTTAGAGAAAGGATGCTAATTTATTTATTGATCATAATATATACATTGTCGAAATATATACATAAGAAGAGCCTATGGCTCAAGTGTAATAAGGCCGGAGGAGAGCTATGTTCCATGGCCGCCGGGTCTCCTCCTCAGAGTTGCGTGAGTTGTCTCGAACGTCAATGAGGTAGTATGATCCGTTGTGCAGATTCTTGCTGACCATAAAGGCTCCTTCCCAAGGCGGGGATAACTTGTGCATGTCGGTCTGATCCTGGATGAGCTGGAGCACCAAGTCACCTTCTTGAAAGGTTCTTGTCCTAACCCGGCGGCTGTGATAACACCGTAGATCTTGTTGATAAACCGTCGATCGAGCCAGAGCCATATCCCGTTTTTCATCTAACAGGTCCAGTGCCTCTTGGCGAGCTTGCTCGTTGTCCGCTTCAACATAATTAGCAACCCGGGGCGGGTCATGACGTATATCACTTGGGAGAACCGCCTCTGCCCCGTATACCATAAAGAAATGCGTGTAACCTGTTGATCGATTGGGGTGGTGTTGGTACTCCACAACATAGAAGGTAATTCTTCCACCCAACAACCCGGCGTCCGCTGCAAGGGAATCATGAGCCGGGGTTTAAGACCCTTTAAAATTTCTTGATTAGCTTACTCCACTTAACCGTTGGATTGAGGTTGTGCCACAGATGCTAGGTCAAGCCGGATGTGCTCTCTCTGACAGAAATCCTCCATCTCACCTTTGGAAAGGTTGGTACCATTATCCGTGATGATACTGTGTGGAAAACCAAAACGGAAGATAATCTTTTTGAGAAATTGAACCGCCGTAGCTGCATCACACTTGCTAACAGGCTCCGCTTCAACCCACTTGGTGAATTTATCAACTGCCACCAGCAGGTGGGTCTTCTTGTCCTGGGAACGTTTAAAGGGTCCCACCATATCAAGCCCCCAAGTAGCGAAAGGCCAAGTAATAGGAATCATCCGTAGTTCCTGAGCCGGAATATGAACTCTGCGTGAATTTTTTTGGCAAGCATCACATCGCTTTACCAGATCCTCCGCATCAGCATGAGCTGTCAACCAGTAAAACCCATGACAAAAAGCTTTTGCAACCAGGGACTTTGAACCAGCATGATGACCACAATCCCCTTCATGAATTTCCCGTAGGATCTCTTGGCCTTCCTCCGGAGAAACACAACGCTAAAATACGCCCGAAACGCTACAGCAGTGTAACTCGCCATTGACTTGGACCGCCGGACTATCTGTCGAGCCAGGACTTTATCATTTGGTAGCTCGCCCCGGCTCATATACGCCAGATATGGAACCGTCCGATCTGGTATAACGTGTAAAGCGGCCACCAACTGAGCCTCCGGATCCGGGACAGCCAAATCTTCTTCTTTAGGCACCTTAACAGACGGGTTATGCAAGATATCTAAAAAGGTGGTAGGAGGTACCGGTTTACGCTGAGATCCAAGCCGGCTCAAAGCGTGTGCTGCTTCGTTTTTGCGCTGATCGATATGCTCAACCTGATGCCCTTTGAAATGTCCCGCCAAGATATCCACCTCACGCCTGTAAGCCGCCATGAGTGGATCCTTAGAATCCCAAGTACCAGAAACTTGCTGAGCCACCAGATCAGAATCTCCGAAACAACGAACTCGACTTAAGTTCATCTCTTTGGCCACACGGAGACCATGGAGCAAAGCTTCGTACTCAGCTGCATTGTTAGTACAAGGAAACATCAAGCGGGGGACATAGCAACTTTATCCCCTCGAGGGGAAGTAAGGACAACTCCAGCCCCCGAGCCTTCCAACTGCCTGGATTCATCAAAATGAATGGTCCAGTACGTATTATCCAGTTTATCTTCCGGTGCTTGCAGCTCGGTCCAGTCGTTGATAAAATCCACAAGGGCTTGAGACTTGATGGCTGTTCGAGGTACATACTGTAAACCGTATGGTCCAAGCTCGATTGCCCACTTTGCAACCCGGCGAGTTGCTTCCCTGTTTTGAATTATATCGCCCAAAGGAGCAGAACTAACCATTGTGACTGGATGGCCTTGAAAATATTGCTTGAGTTTTCGACTGGCCATAAAAACCCCGTACACCAACTTCTGCCAATGTGGATAGCGTTGTTTTGACTCGATCAGGACCTCTCTGATGTAGTATACAGGTCGTTGAACCGGATATTCCTTCCCAGCTTCTTTACGCTCGGGCATTGGCAGCCACGTATAACAGCAAAGGCTCATGATCAACTGGGGCTGCAAGGACTAGCGGTTCAACCAACTGCCGCTTTAGCTCCTCAAAGGCCGCATTGGCTGCGTCACTCCAGACAAAATCGTTCGTCTTTTTCAACATCTGATACAAAGGAATTGCCTTTTCTCCCAAACGACTGATAAACTGGCTAAGGGCTGCAATCCGACCTGCGAGACACTGAACATCATTGATACACTTCAGTTTAGCCAGGGATGTGATTGCCTTAATTTTTTCTGGGTTAGCCTCAATGCCCTTGTTGGATACCAAAAACCCGAGAAGCTTTCCTGTCGGAACACCAAAAACAAATTTATCCGGATTAAGCATCATCTTGTAAATCCGAAGATTGTCAAACGTCTCCTTGAGGTCATCGATCAGTGTTTCCTTCTTCCTGGATTTTACCACAATATCATCCACATAAGCATGAACGTTACGCCCAATCTGCATGTGAAGACAATTTTGCACACAATGCTGATAAGTGGCCTGAGCACTCTTGAGCCCAAAGGGCATAGAGACATAGCAGAAGGCTCCAAAAGGAGTGATGAAGGTTGTCTTCTCCTGGTCCTTAACTGCCATCTTGATCTGATGATATCACGAATAAGCATCCAAAAACTCGAGCGCTCACAACCCGCCGTCGCATCAATGATCTGATCAATACGCGGGAGAGCAAAGGGATCAGCCGGGCAAGCCTTATTCAAGACCGTGTAGTCCACACACATACGCCAAGTGACGTTTTTCTTAAGAACCAGCACCGGATTAGCCAACCACTCAGGATGAAATACTTCGACGATAAAACCAGCAGCCAACAGCCGGGCTACCTCTTCACCAATTGACTTGCGTCTTTCTTCATTAAAGCGACGAAGAAATTGCTTGACTGGTTTAAACTTGGATCAATATTAAGAGTGTGCTCAGCGAGTTCCCTCAGTACACCTGGCATGTCAGAAGGCTTCGATGCAAAAATGTCCCGGTTCTCACGGATGAACTTGATGAGCGCGCTTTCCTATTTTGGATCCAGATTGGTGCCGATCTTTGAATCGCTTGGACGAATCGCCAAGTACGAAGTCAACAAGCTTAGTCTCGTCAGCCGGTTTGAAATGCAGGGTTGGGTCATGCTCAGTGGTGGGCTTCTTCAGAGGGGTCATATCTGCCGGATCAACATTCTCCTTATAAAATTTAGCTCTTCTGTAGCACAAACCGCCTTAGCATAAGCCGCATCACCCTCCTCGCAATCCAACGCGATTTTTCGACTTCCATGAACCTGATAGTCCCTTTATGACCCGGCATCTTGAGCTGCAAATAAATATAACAAGGCCTTGCCATGAATTTTGCATAAGCCGGCCGCCCAAACAGCGCATGATACGGGCTCTGGATTCTTACTACCTCAAAGGTCAATGTCTCAGACCTAGAGTCATGCTCATCACCAAACACAACTTCCAAAGCGATCTTACCTACGGGATACGCCGATTTACCTGGTACCACACCATGAAAAACAATGTTGGACGGTTTAAGATTCTTATCTGTCAACCCCATGCGACGGAATGTCTCATAATACGTAATATTGATATCGCTTCCTCCATCCATGAGTACTTTGGTGAACTTATAACCTCCCAAATGAGGCGCCACCACGAGCTAGTTGACCCGGATTGTCAACCCGGGCGGATGATCCTCCTACTCCACACAATAGGCTGTTCCGACCACCGCAGATAATGTGGAACTGCGCGGTTCAACAAAGATTGACCGCCCTCTTGTGAAGCTTTCCGATCACGCTTGTACGACTAGTGGTGAACACATAATACCGCCTACCATTCAATCATTTGGGTGACTCTGGTAACCCGACTGCTGCTGATTCCCTTGATTATTCTGCTGGTTATTACCACCTTGGTTGTTCTGGTTGCCATAATTACTCTGAAACCCAGAGTTTGAACCGCTGCCACCGTGGAAACCTGGACCTGAACCGCCCGACGGACCCTGATCATACCGGAAAAGATCAGAGTTTTTGAACTCCTTCATAATGTGACAATCCTTCCAGATATGCGTTGCATGAGCCTCCTTGGTCCCATGCTTCGGACAGGGCTGATTCAACAAACGCTCCAGATTCATCGCCCCGCCGCGCTGGGGCGGTTTACCTTTTCGGCGCTGCACATTAGCGTTAGCCACAAAATCTGAATCCGCTTTACGCTTACCATTATTCCCATGGCCTCCTTGGTTGTGCTGCTGTCCCTTTGCACCGCCATTCTTCTTTCCCTTCTCCGGTTTCTCATCATCGTAATCGGGATCCTTGGTATTATCGTAATCGGCATACTTTACCAAGGCTGCCATGAGGGTTCCCATGTCGCTGCGATTAGGGCGCTGAGCCGTCCCAACTTCATCTTCAAAGTGACTAAAACCGGCAATTGCGCTCGGTGTGATAATCGCTTGACCAGCGTTAATCCGGTCGGACGAGTGTAAAACTTCAAACCCGGGCGCACCCAATGAGTTGTGGAATCGTTCTCTCCTTGAACACAAGCATCCAGATCCACAATGGACATGGGCTGCTTGCACGTGTCTTTGAAATTGGCTATAAACCGGGCTTTCAACTGATCCCATGACTCGATGGAATTAGCTGGCAGATTTTTCAACCAAGCACGGGTTGTTCCTCCAACATCATTGTGAAGTACTTGGCACAAGCTGCTTCATCTACATCTAGCATCTCCATTTCCATCTCATAACTCTCGACCCACGCCTCAGGTGGCTGATCCGCCGTGTAGTTAGGCACTTTGCATGGACCCTTGAAATCTTTGGGCAAACGCACATTACGGACAGCCGGAATAAGGCACGGCACTCCCCAGAATCGTGAGGCAAGCCGGTGCCTTGTTCAACCGACGTTCTTGGCTGAACTCGGGCGGGTTGATAACGACCCAAAGCGGCATCCTTCGTGCCCCGCCATGATCCACCACATCTTGAGCATTGGGATGCCGGCTGCTAGACACCTCCGGTTCATCCATACGCTGCTATAACTTGGGCTCGGACGAGGGGTTGAATGAATTCTATCCCGACTATATGAATAAGCTCTTTGCTGCACTACGGCGGTTTGGAGAAGATCTCTCGCCCGCCGCTGCTTCAACCGGCCGCTATTGAATCACCTTCCATCGGAATGGCCGCCAGGCATGAAGCTGCGCCAATCATGTTATCCAGAGGGCTCGAGAAGTGACCCGGTGGTGTAGACACGTATTGCAGCGGGTTATCTGTTCGTCGGGGTGGCTCTGTTATCCGTAGTTGATCTGGAGCTGTCCTAGGCGCCTTCGTCCGGTTTGCAGCTACCGGATTGCTCGGCCCAGCGCCTGGCGTCTGAAAGAGATTTAACCCTTCGTAAACCGGCGGCAGATGTGACCGGTACTTCCTTTGCATTACATCCTCTGATGCGGTCCGATCCAGCATGAGCTGGTAATTCCGTGCCTGTATCCGCTGTGATTGAGCATCCAAAGCGGCCCGTTCCTCAGCCATCCTGACATCCTCTGCTGCCAGGTCCTCCTTAGCCTGTGCTATTTGGTCCTTCAGTTTCGCAACCTCCGCATTGTGCTGATCCCGCGTCTCCGGGGTGACTGTTGTGGTCAATAAGGTCGCCCATGCGTCCATCAAACCGGAGAGGACTTGCGCCGGACGGCGCCGACTCTGCGCGGCTGCTGATCCGGCGTTCGTCGCTGCGGTGGATGAAGACTGCAACGTGGGCTGTGTTCCGGCCATGTAAACAGCATCCCGACTTGGCGGTTCAAGGAGGTCCGGAATACTGTTGCCATCGGAATATCCTTCAAACACACCGCTATGAACCTGGTACAAGGACCCAGTTTCGCCAGTAGATGACTCGCCGTCAGAGTATACGGCCGTCTCGCCTTCAGACACCGGTTCAGATCCGATCCCATGGACACATCCTACGAACGCACGCATCACGGCGGGCTGAACCCGGGCTGGACTCGCACGCTGAGCCGTCTCGACGAGGTCGGTGCAGATGTCCGGCTCAGGGCCCGGTTCGCCGATCTTCCCGATGAAGACATGAATTCCGCCGAATGGGACCCGGTACCCGTATTCGATCGAGCCGGCCTCGGGGCCCCATCCTTCGTCGTCGATGTAGAGCTTGCCGCAACGACTTTTGGTCATCCGGCCGATCACGTACCCCTTAAGTCCTTCAGAGCAGCCCTTCAAGAACTCGACACCATCGTGCGATAGCCCCACGGTGGGCGCCAACTGTCGTGGAATTAACATGTCAGATGTCCTCATGAAAGGACTTAGTCGTGGAGCCATTGCAACGGGTTAGCTTGAAGGGGTTAAACCGTACAAGGGACACGGGAGTTTATACTAGTTCGGCCCCTTCAATGAAGGTAAAATCCTACGTCTAGTTGTGATGGGATTGATTGGGTTTCGATGACCAGGGAGCGGAATACGCTTGCCTGAGTCTCGAGTTGTTGTCTGTTGTCCCTGAACCGCCGCCGGGTCGTCCCTTTATATACACAGGTTGACGCCCGGCCGGTTCACAGAGCCCTGAGGCCGACTCATACAAAGTGTCCGGCTCGGTCTCTCCTTCCCTAACTTATATTACAAGTTTACATAGTCATGGCGGTTTACCACTATGGGCCCTAATCCGCCTTAGGGCTGTGGGCTTATAAGCTTCGTTAGTAAAACGCCATCTTCTGGATCTTCATGGGCTTCAGCATAGTCGAGGGTGAACCGGGCCCTCCTGGCCGGTTTACACTCAGTAGCTATATCCTCAACAGAAGGCGTGGCTGAAAGAGGAGAATCCCTATCTCTTTATAAAGGCGGTAGAAACTGTGCGCCTCCCCACTCGCCCGTTAAAATCGCTTATTCCCCAAGCGCTACGATTTATGGCGCGGTTGGGTTACCCATGCCCGTATTGATGAGAATACCGCGATAAGGGGACACGATCTCTGTTTCGACAAGACGTGTTAAGAAAACCGTCTTGCATTATGTGCAGTTGCTGGTTGTGAAAAATGGTTCGAATAAAGACCGGGTCGTGGTGTGACGTCAAGCTATGAAAAGTTGTCAGCATATTAGATCCGTGGAATATTATGCTCCCTACGGTGGTATGTGGAATTTGTTTTGCAGAACCGTACACGATTCTCGTGTTCAAAATCTTCTATGGAGTATTCGGAGAAGGAACCCGCCTTGCAATGCCGAAGACAATCTGCGCGCCGGACTCATCGTCATTGAAGCCTGGTTCAGGGGCTACTAAGGGAGTCCTGGATTAAGGGGTCCTCGGACAGCCGGACTATATGCTTTGGCCGGACTGTTGGACTATGAAGATACAAGATTAACGACTTCGTCCTGTGTATGGATGGGACTCTCCTTTGCATGGAAGGCAAGCTTGGCAATTCGAATATGTAGATCTCCTTCTTTGTAACCGACTCTGTGTAACCCTAGCCCCCTCTGGTGTATATATAAACCGGAGGGTTTAGTCCGTAGGACAACAACAATCATAATCATAGGCTAGCTTCTAGGGTTTAGCCTCTACGTTCTCGTGGTAGATCAACTCTTGTAATACTCATATCATCAAGATCAATCAAGCAGGAAGTAGGGTATTACCTCCATCGAGAGGGCCCGAACCTGGGTAAAACATCGTCTCCCGTGCCTCATGTTACCATTAGCCTTAAACACACAGTTCGGGACCCCCTACCTGAGATCCGCCGGTTTTGACACCGACACCGCCCACAACTCTTTGTGTTCTACTCGTGCATATCATCTACGCATAGACCTGGCTCGGATGCCACTGTTGGGAAGCATGCAAACGTGAGTACAAATGTACTCAGCAAGACTTACATCAGAACTAACTACATATGCATCATTATCAACAGAGGGGGTGGTGGAGTTTGACTGCAGCAAGCCAGCTTTGACTCGGTGGCTATCCTAACTACGACTGCAAGTAACTCTTTTGAGGTGGCGCACACGAGTCCACATATTCACCATATCAATACACCACTATGGATCCGCTCCCGTCTCGCTACAAGAAGGCCATCCATAGCACTCACGCTTATCTTGCGCATTTTAGAGTATCCACTTTCACTTGTCTATGAACTGATATAGGCAACCCAGAAGTCCTTTACCGCGGACACGGCTATTCGAATAGATGATGTTAACCCTGCAGGGGTGTACTTCTTCAAATACGCTCTCGCCACTTACCACCATGTACACGTCGTGTATCTCGGCAACCTTCAAGCGGAAGCCTGGCGAGGGAGTCGGCCACGACCTGACTAACCACACAAGTCTCTCGTCCAGGTTTATCGCCTATTCGGGTTCCATCCGCAAGGAGATCCGGCCGGGGTGTCGCTCACGGCCCCAAACGATGTGAGCAGGGTTCCCGAGACACCAAACGGGCGCCCGGTACACCGTGACACGGTGTATCTACCGCAACATAGCCCACCCCTAGTGTCAGCGCTACGCACGGCCCCCAACACATATCCTACAAACACCAGAAACTATATGCAACTCCTGGACAGAGATCGAGGCGATTAATAAGCCGGGAGGGTCGAGATTACAGTAACCCAATGTGTGGTAGTAACTGTTTCATGGATCACAAACACGTAACTCAGTTCACGAGGGCGGCTGCGATGAGACAACCCACCATGTACTCCTACATGGCCTCTCACCGCTACCTTTACCAAATCGTGTTCACACACTTAGCTCACACACAGTAGGACATGTTCACACACCTCTATTCATCCTCGTTGAATCAGATCTGACTCAACTCTAAGCAGTAGCAGGCATGACAAACAAGCATGAATGAGTAGGCACATCAGGGCTCAAACAACTCCTACTCATGCTAGTGGGTTTCATCTATTTACTGTGGAATGACAGGTCATGCAGAGGATGAAGGGGTTCAGCTACCGTAGCAAGTAACAGATGAATCGTTGTTTTCCTAATGCAGTAAAAGAGAGCAGGAACGAGAGAGTGGGACTGTATCAGAATGAACAAGGGGGTTTTTCTTGCCTGGCACTTCTGAAGATAATATAGCTCTTCATCGGTGTCATCGAACTCATCATCGAATCATACGTCTACTGAGGGGGAACAACCACCGACTAGCAAAGAAGGAACACAATCAATGCAATGTACATTCACATGAATGACATGTCATGTTAAGGTACTGAATTCACCGAATGCAATATCTAGCCAAGTTAATTGAAGTGGAACTCAAACAAGATTACATTCCAAGTCCAAATGTTATTTCATAAATTGCCCTAATCATCATTTGTCATATTCAGTGAGGTTAACTTGTTCAAACATGCATGATCATGGCATAAACAGATTCTTCATATTTTTCTGATCATTTTTCATATATAACTTATTTCCATTGTAGTTATAGATTATTTTCTATGAATTTTAGAAGTTTGGGGTATTTTCTGAAATTTATAAATCATTTCCTGATTTATTTTAATTCCAGAAATACTTTACTATGTCAGCATGACGCCTGTGTGACATCAGCAAGTCAACTGGGTCAGCCAGGTCAAACCTGACCAGTGGGTCCCCTGTGTCAGTGTCATTAGTCTAACTAATTTTTAGTTAGTCCTAATCCTAACTTAATTAGCAGGCGGGTCCCATTTGTCATAGACCCAGAGGGGTCAAACTGGGCCCACCCGAGGTCAACTAGGTCAGCGAGGTCAAAACCCCAGTCAGCAGGGTCAATCCCGCCGGCGTTGAGTCGCTGGCGAGGCCGAGACGGCGGAGGGGCTCGGATTTCGCCCTTCGGCGACCAAATTAGCGGCCGAGACCACCTACAGAGAGCTGGCACTCTCGCGCATCCATTGGAGCAAGAGAGAGAGAGGATGCGGTGGAGTGAGCTCGCCGGAGTCGAGCTCGTGGTGGCGCCGGTATTCGGGCGAGGTTGGGAATGGTGCCATGGGGCACGGCGGGGCAAACGGCTGGGTGCTACGGGCTCCTGGTGATGTGCTTAGCGCGGTGACGCGCTCGGTTTCTAACTTACGCGTCTGTAGCCACGGCGGCGACATGGCTGGCGGAGCCGAGCTCTCGGCCGTGATGGCCGACGGGGTTAGGGGGCAGCTCGATCAAGGTGGCTAGGGGAGAAGAAAGAGGAGCTCACGGCGAGTTGGCCGGTGCAGATGGAGGGGCCGGGGAAGCGTCGGAGCGAGCGGGGTGGCGAGGCGGATCTCCGGCGACCGATGGCGAAGGCGGCGACGATGGCGATGAAGCGGGGCCCTCCGGCTTGTTTCCTTCGGCGTGGAGAGGTTCAGCACGAGGAGGCGGAGCTCGGGCACTAGCTGGCTGGGCGTGGGGATGCTGGTGGCCGCGGTGGTGACGGTCGGCGGCGACGACAGCGTTCGGTGGCGCCGCGGGAGAGAGCAGAGGAGGGGGGAGAAGCACGGGAGAGGGTGAGAGAGGTCCAGGGGGTGCGTGGCGTCGCGAGGGAGGTCCAGGGCGACGAGGGGGAAGCGGCAAGCAGGAGGTGGCACGGGCGCGTGCTGGCGTGCGGCAAACACACGCCTCGCGTCCTTCTGGCGCGAGGTGGGAGACGGTGGCGGCTCTGGTGGGCTGGGCTGGCACAGGTGAGGCCCAAATGGGCTTGGTGGGCGCCAGGTAGTGGCTAGGTAACAACTCTCTCTCTCTCTCTTTTAGTTTATGTTTTCTATTTTTTTCTGCTGCTGTTTTGGCTTTAGTAAAAATATTAAAGCATTTTGTAAAATGCTGGAATAATTTGTGGACACTCTCTAGATTATTCCAATTGCCAACATTTAATTTCAGCATTATCTGAGCATTTAAATTAATTATAGTGTTTAAATGCCCAAAGTCAAATACAATATGATTTAATTCAAAAATCCAGGAATGACCTAGAGATATGTGCACCATTTTTTGCAGAGGTTTTAAACCAATCCAAAAAATATGAACTTTTCTGAAGGGCATTTTGGGTTTGTTGAAAAGGATTTTAATCCACCCTAGTTGAGTTGATTTAAAGCTAGGGTTTGAACATCCCCATTTCAAGTTAAATAAAATTTAAACATGATGCACACATGAAGCTAGCCTAGTGCAAAGCCAGAAGCTAGGGATGTGACAACTCACCCCTACTAAACAAGAATCTCGTCCCGAGATTCAGGACATGAGGTAAGAAGACAGAGGGGACATGGGACAGACGCAATCTTCATGATCCATTGCATTCTCAAGGATGTTCATTCATTGCTTCATATTGATCTTGACGTCTTTGCTTTATAGATCTTCATCCAACTCGATAACGTTAGAAAGAAACTCTATCGGAAAGGATCATTGAAACTCTCCATACCAGGCTAAGGCAATTCACAACGATCGTTTGAAAGGGGTTCGGGGAAATGGCATACTCAGTTCGGAAAGGAAACTATGGTTATAGAACAACTCGGCAAACGGGAGGCACATTCCAATTGATACCGAGGATATGACCTGGTGACTAAGTGTGCTCTCAAGAACTTGAGCATTTCCATGTCATCAAGGTTTTACCAACATCCGTGCCGAGGATCCTGGCAACACATCTTACTACCATGATGAATAGTGATGGATGATGCGGATACAAAGGAAGATAACACCTTCTCAGACTTCCCTTTAGCGAGGCCAAGAGAACGAAATCTGGATGATCGACTGAGAGACATTTAGCACTCCGCTTCTGATGTTCTCCCTGATGTTCTAGCTACCACGATCATGCTTAAAAGCATCGACATGGCCATCAAGCAAAGGTCGGACTTCGGGAGAACAAAAATCCATAAGGAACAACTTGTGGAATAAGTCATACCAAATCCTCATGGAGAAGGGTTGAATTGCTTGTTCAAGATACTACAATAATAGATCTTCGGGCTAGGTGTGTCGGCCAGAACATCAACCTCGTCGGGACCTACATCATAGATCTTGGAAATGTTCCAGCCATCATATCTCGCACGAGATTCAGATCTGGCTGGTAACAGGATTTTTCAGACAACATGTACAGAAAAGAAAAGGTTGCAACACAAGTTGACGAGATAACGTTGCGAGAATCTCGGGAGATGAGCTATGATAGCAAGCTCCAAAACATGAGCTGGTTCTGCTACACACATGTGAACATGTTGTCCAAGACAAGTAGGACCACAGAGTAGTCTTATAATAAAACACTACCAAAGTTCAGGTGACGAACCATCATTGAGGATATCGAAGTCTTTACGCAAGTCCATGGATTAGATCCCATGCATAGACTTCTCTTCCTTGAACAAGTCAATCAGTGGCTTGGTGTGCTAGGAAACACATATGGAATGAAGGTAGCTAATCTCACAAACCAAAGTATACTTCGCACATGAATGACTAACTTGGGATGATTCGAGAGGAAGCAAAAACAATCTGTCTCGAATTCATGGCGGCAACTTACATCAAATGCACGTGAATTCGAGGAAGTTACTTCTTTCATCCAACATATTCTTCACGAATGGGACATGAAGATAATGCTTATAAAAGTTTCCAACACCAAAGTTGATGTTCAACATGAGTCATGGGGAGATTTAAATGTGGCGATGGGCCCAACAGCAACTCATCGGAATTTCCATATCACTGGACTTCCACCATCATGTGAACATGGTGATAGCATTGGTCAGACCAAAGCATGTAATGGTGTATGCTCGAGGGATCAACCATGAGTAAGACAACATTACGAACATCGATGGTACTGATTTGATTTGGTCATAGCCCATACTCAAATCAAAGTTTTGGTTAGGATGATAGGTCCAGCAATTGATCGGGAGGATCAATCAATGAAGACATCACCTTTCTTCAACACACATACAAAATATCCCTTAGAATGAACTAAGTCGGACAATCTTTCATCTTCCAACTCTCCAAGTTGTTGTTTAGCTTAACCAACTAGCCTGTGGGGTATCCAACACAGATTCTTGGAGAAGGGGTGGTTACAAGGAACCAACTTGATCATTTAACTCAACATAGCGGTCAGGTGACAACCTGGTGATACCTCCGAGAAGATATTCAGAAAATCACGAACCACCGATATGTTACTAAGCTCGAGAACAATCTTGCTTCTCAGGGCAAGACGATATGATCAACAGAGCAAGGATTTGACGAAATCCTAACTCATCGATCGAAGAGTGCACCAGAAATAAGGACTAGGTAGCACAATCTATCTTAGAATGATGATTCAAGAACCAACAAACTAAGAATGAAATTATTGTCCTTTAACTACCAAGCAACGGGGTTGCTAGAGGTATTGATTTCACACATCAGGGTTCACTTGTCGGCATTCCGGTTGCAACAACACGAGGACCGAGGAATGAATGATGATGGTGAGAAGTATCACTACGTCAAGAATTCATGAGAGTTGGTGCAGTTCTCATGACAATTCTGACATAAAGGGGGTAATACTCCGAGGTAGAACAGAACAAAGCTGGATTGGCATTTTGATCTGCAGGATACAACTACTTTGACCCAATCCTAGGAATGGATGAGGTACTGGAGTTTGTTTCTCCTAGTCATTCCAGAATAGAATGGCTTGACGGACCACAAGAATAATAGGCATTGATAAACACGAATGCACAATTACTCCTGACTATCAATTGATAGACGAAGGTCGGAATACAACTGAAGAGGACAACTCAAAGGAACATATAACTTTTCGAGTTGTGGAGGCATGGATTAGTATGTCGAGCAAAGTTCAACATTTCTTCCGGATAACCCATGCGGAGAAGGTACAACTGGCAGAGTCACAATATAGAACGGGGAACTCATCGAGAGCACTCTTGTTGTGACCTGTTGGTTCAAAGGAACTCCTGCCAAGGATGGTTCATGGTATGTGGAAGAATGAGATACCACGGACCTCGAGGACTGTCGCAAGGTTACTAATATCCTAAGGGAACTAGCAAATACTAACAACATGAAGTAGGGTGAATCTCGGGTTCAAGAACCCACGAATAGAATACCTACATACTAAGTGGCATCACGGGATGCTATCGAGAATGACGGCCAAAATCATCACACTGGGAACACAAAAACATGGCCATATTACCAGGTGATCCTCTAAGATGCCTAGGGTCATAATACTAGTTCCAACATATATGTCAAGGCAAGGAGTACCTCAACAGACGATTAGTGTGCTTATTCTGACCAAAAGAACACCGTGAACAGAAAGGAAGAATTTGCAAATGCATCAGATAGTTTAGAAACCTGGGATGACTCGGATAACATAACGGTTGTAAATGCTCAAAAATATTTGAGACATCATGCAAAATGGTGGCATAACCACTCAACAACATCATATCAAGGTTCCGAGATCAACAGTTAACATACAGAAATAGTAGAAACTGAACCGGGGCTTAAATCCAACAATCTTGCAAGTCTACAGATTAGTAACACGTGATCCTGATAGAAAGATGAGAAGCCTAGTTCTTAATCCCCGTAGAAAAGAAGAGGATGACTCAGATCAGAAGGCCATGAGGTATAAGGAGTAAAAAGAGCCTTACGTTCCCTTCCACAATCAATTCCTTACATAACTAAAGCATTTCTAGACACAACTTCGACCGGTTTGGCTTGGTAAACCCACAGCAACAGGCTCTAATACCAAAGCTGTGGGACCACGATTCCAAGTCACATCGATCTAGCCGGTAACACCTCATATCACTTTGCGGCCTCATGCACGGTATTCCCACGGGTGTCGCCTTACCATGGCCCGGGACCGTTTGTGCCTTTTGGCTCACGTATATGATAGTGTCGCTAGCATCCATATGATAGAGAACCCGGGCCGACATGGCTAGTCGTGAACAAAAAGTGGCACTAACCCATGGGGACAGGCATACATGAATCACATCGAGCATGTCGATTGACGTGTGAATCCGGGCTGTAGCACTGGGCTAACAGGACTCCGGGAACCCGGGATGTAGCAGGCTAGGCAGGACTCCGGATGTCACCGCGTGACATTTCCCCGAAGGGACAGACACAGGAACGAAGTGAAACACATGCCGGCCAGTCAAGTGTCCTGAGCAGTAGTGCTGGGCTAGCAGGACTACTATGGCTCAAGGAAGCACTAGACTACATTTCCCCATAAGAGAGGCTGCCAAGGATAAACAACTAGATTGTCGTATCCCACACATACCAAGCATTTCAAACATACACACAATATGCTCGATATGTGTAAATACAACATGGCATCACAACATAACTCTATGACTCAAAGTATTTATTCATTTGGCTCCGAGGAGCGAGATATTACAAACATGGGTCTCATGACCCAACATACAGAGCATACAGGCAACAAGCACAAGCGGAAGCTTTAACATGTCTGAGTACAGACATCTACAAATGAAAAAGGCTGAGAAGCCTGACTATCTACCAGATCCTGCCGAGAGCACAAGATCGTAGCTGAGGTATCAAGCTAAACGTCAAAGTCCATGCGGAACTACTAGTGGGACTGAAGTCTCTCTGCAAAAACATAAAATAGGAAAACGTGAGTAAAAATGTACTCAGCAAGACTTACTTCAGAACTAACTACATATGCATCATTATCAACAAAGGGGGTGGTGGAGTTTGACTGCAGCAAGCCAGCTTTGACTCGGTGGCTATCCTAACTATGACTGCAAGTAACTCTTTTGAGGTGGCTCAAACGATTCAACATATTCACCAATCAATACACAACTATGTATCCGATACCGTCTTCCTACGATATCGCCATCCATAGAACTCACGATTATCTTGCGCATTTTAGAGTATCCACTTTCACTTGTCTATGAACCGATATAGGCAACAGAAGTCCTTTACCGCGGACACGGCTATTGAATAGATGATGTTAACCTGCGGGGTGTACTTCTTCACACACACTCTCGCCACTTACCACCATGTACACGTCGTGTATCTCGGCAACCTTCAGCGGAAGCTTTGGCGAGGAGTCGGCCACGACCTGACTAACCACACAAGTCTCTCATCTAGGTTTATCGCCTATTCGGGTTCCATCCACAAGGAGATCCGGCCAGGGTGTCGCTCACGGCCCCAAACGGTGTGAGCAGGGTTCCCGAGACACCAAACGGGCGCCCGGTACACCGTGCCACAGTGTATCTACCGCAACATAGCCCACCCCTAGGGTCAGCGCTACGCACGGCCCCCAACACATATCCTACAAACACCAGAAACTAGTTGCAACTCCTGGACAGAGATCAAGGCGATTAATAAGCCGAGAGGGGTCGAGTTACCGGAACCCAATGTGTGGTAGTAACTATTTCATGGATCACAAACGCAGAACTCAGTTCCTGAGGACGGCTGCGATAAGACAACCCACCATGTACTCCTACATGGCCTCTCACCTCTACCTTTACCAAATCGTGTTCACACACTTAGCTCTCAACAGTAGGACATGTTCACACACCTCCGATTCATCCTCGATGAATCAGACCTGACTCAACTCTAAGCGATAGCAGGCATGACAAACAAGCATGAATGAGTAGGCACATCAGGCTCAAACAACTCCTACTCATGCTAGTGGGTTTCATCTATTCTTGTAGAATGACAGGTCATGCAGAGGATAAAGGGGTTCGGTACCCTGACAAATGTGAGATGAATCGTTGTTGTCCTAATGCAGTAAAAGAGAGCAGGAGCGGGAGAATGGGATTGTATCGGAATGAACAAGGGGTTTTGCTTGCACAGCACTTACGAAGATAGTATAGCTCTTCATCGGTGTCATCGAACTCATCATCGTAACATACGTCTCGAGGGGGAACAACCACCGACTAGCAAAGAAGGAACACAATCAATGCAATGCACATTCACAAGAATGACATGTCATGTTAAGGTCTTGAATTCACCTAATGCAATATCTAGCCAAGTTAATTGAAGTGGAACTCAAACAAGATCAAATTCCAACTCCAAATGTTATTTCATAAATTGCCCTAATCATCATTTGTCATATTCAGTGAGGTTAACTTGTTCAAACATGCATGATCATGGCATAAACAGATTCTTCATATTTTTCTGAACATTTTTCATATATAACTTATTTCCATTGGAGTTATATATTATTTTCTATGAATTTTAGAAGTTTGGGGTATTTTTTGAAATTTATAAATCATTTCCTGATTTATTTTAATTCCAGAAATACTTTACTGCGTCAGCATGACGCCTGTGTGACGTCAGCAAGTCAACTGGGTCGGCCAGGTCAAACGTGACCAGTGGGTCCCGTGTGTCAGTGTCATTAGTCTAACAAATTTTTAGTTAGTCCTAATCCTAACTTAATTAGCAGGCGGGTCCCATTTGTCATAGACCCAGAGGGGTCAAACTGGGCCCACCCGGGGTCAAATTGGTCAGCGAGGTCAAACCTCCGGTCAGCAGGGTCAATCCCGCCGGCGTTGAGTCGCCGGGGAGGCCGAGACGGCGGAGGGGCTCGGATTTCGCCCTTCGGCGACCAAATTAGTGGCCGAGACCACCTACAGAGAGCTGGCACTCTCGCGCATCCATTGGAGCAAGAGAGAGAGGCTGCAGTGGAGTGAGCTCACCGGAGTTGAGCTCATGGCGGCGCCAGCGTTCGGGCGAGGTTGGGAATGGTCTTTGTGGGGCGGCGGTGAGCAATGGGTGCTCTGGGCTCTGGTGATGTGTTGAGCACGGTGACGCACTCGGTTTCTAACTTACGCGTCTGTGGCCACGGCAGCGACATGGCCGGCGGAGCCGAGCTCTCTTCCGTGATGGCCAACGGGGTTAGGGGGCAGCTCGATCGAGGTGGCTAGGGGGAGAAGAAAGAGGAGCTCACGGTGAGTTGGCCGGTGCAGATGGAGGGGCCGGGGAAGCGTCGGAGCGAGCAGGGTGGCGAGGCGGATCTCCGGCGACCAATGGCGAAGGCGGCGACGATGGCGATGAAGCGGGGCCCTCCGTCTTGTTTCCTTCGACGTGGAGAGGTTCATCACGAGGAGGCGGAGCTCGGGCACTAGCTGGCTGGGCGTGGGGATGCTGGTGGCCGCGGTGGTGACGGTCGGCGGTGACGATAGCGTTCGGTGGCGCCGCGGGAGAGAGCAGAGGAGGGGGGAAGAAGCACGGGAGAGGGTGAGAGAGGTCCAGGGGGTGCGTGGCATCGCGAGGGAGGTCCAGGGTGACGAGGGGGAAGCGGCAAGCAGGAGGTGGCACGGGCGCGTGTCGGCGTGCGGCGAACATACGCATCCCGTCCTTCTGGCGCGAGGTGGGAGACGGTGGCGGCTCTGGTGGGCTGGGCTGGCACAGGTGAGGCCTAGATGGGCTTGGTGGGCGCCGGGTAGTGGCCAGGTAACAACTCTCTCTCTCTCTCTCTCTCTCTCTCTCTTAGTTTATGTTTTCTATTTTTTTCTGCTGCTGTTTTGGCTTTAGTAAAAATACTAAAGCATTTTGTAAAATGCTGGAATAATTTGTGGACACTCTCTAGATTATTCCAGTGGCCCACATTTAATTTCAGCATTAGCTGAGCATTTAAATTAATTATAGTGTTTAAATACCCAAAGTCAAATACAATATGATTTAATTAAAAAATCCAGGAATGACCTAGAGATATGTGCACCATTTTTTGCAGAGGTTTTAAACCAATCCAAAAATGATGAACTTTTCTGAAGGGCATTTTGGGTTTGTTGAAAAAGATTTTAATCCACCCTAGTTGAGTTGATTTAAAGCTAGGGTTTGAACATCCCCATTTCAAGTTAATTAAAATTTAAACATGATGCACACATGAAGCTAGCCTAGTGCAAAGCCAAAAGCTAGGGATGTGACAGTGGCATCCACCGTAACGGAACACCGTTAAGCCATCGGGTCGGGTTTTGGATCCGATAACCCGTTAACATCCCTGACCAATGGGGATTTTCCACGTGTAAAATCATCATTGGCTGGAGGAAACACGTGTCGGCTCATCATTTGGGACGGATGTCATCCACTCATTGGATGAAGGCGCCTATGATACATCGACCGTGGCACGGCCCAACAGAGGCCCATTCACGTGAAAAGGCCAGCCCGTTTGACTTGGTCAAAGGTGGCTGGCGACCCATCAAAGCTTCGTTAGCGGCCTATTCGCATATAGCCCATTTACTGACCCTCTAACCCAAGGCCCGTTATGCCCTATTGAATTATGCCCGATGGCGTCATCTAGGCCATCCAATATGATTCCAACCCGTTTTCGCCGGCCCATGTATGGCCCATGACGTCTTTCGGCCCATATGAGGCCCTATGTAACTCTTGGCCTATTAACGACCCGTGGTGAAACTGGCTCGTAATGAACAGTGCATCACTTTACACCCATTAACGGCCCGTGGTGAAACTAGCTCGTAAAGAACAGTGTATCACTTTATACCCATTAAAGGCCCATTATTCCGTTGGGCCGTTTCCAGCCCATGTTATCTTTCGGCCTTCTCAGAGCCTATTTATTCTTAGGCTCATTTCCGACATTCGTTTATATACGGCCCGTTACTGTCATTTTCTGCTTGTGGGCCAAATTCAGCCCGTGGTTACAGTCGGCCCGTTTGTGGTCTGTTAATACGTTGGGCCGTTTTCATAGCGTCATCAAATATGGCCTATTAACGATGGCCCGTTATGGTCGGCCCATGAATGAACGATTCCAACTCTAGCCTGTTTACGGCCAGAATGCGGTCTGTTTGGCCCATGTTTGGCCAATCGATCATACGGCCCGTATAAGGCCCATTGATGATACGACCCGTAGAAGGCCCATTGTTTTTACGGCCCGTAGAAGGCCCATTATTTCTACGGCCCATAGAAGGCCCACTGTTTCTATGGCCCATAGAAGGCCCACTGTTTATACAGCCCGTAGAAGGCCCACTGTTTCTACGACCCGTAGGAGGCCCAGTGTCACTACGGTAAATATTAGCCCATGGTTATTGTGGCCTAGTTTTAAAAAATAGGTTATTGCAGCCACTAACAAACCGCAGAAAAAGAACTGCACTGACTACAAGCAAACAAATAAACAAGACAACAAGGAAATAAATAAGCAAGTAACTTACACTAGGCTATCACGGCTATTACACATATTACATCCACTCGGCATCAAAGTTCGCCACCAGTGCAAATATAGGGAACACAATGACATATAAACGCCATGACAAAACAAGTCGAAGCTGAAACCACTTGAGAAGAGCTCAAGAAACAATATCCTAGGTACCCATAATCTTTGGCAAGATGCTTAGCAAGCTTATTAACTTTCTCTTGTTTGGCGCTTAAGTCCTCCAGCGCTTGTTGTTGCACGGAAAAGTATGCATCTGAATTCTGCGAGGGACTTCTCGGTCCTTGACTTCTGTCGCATAACATCGATCGATGTCTTTCAACTTGAAGTTGAGACTCAAGAAGCCGAACTGATTCGAACAACGAGTTCAAGAGCTGGTGCCCGGATGGTAACCCGATAACTTTCGAACACTACATCAAGACAGGACTTTGGGGTTGTCTCGGTGTCTTCAATATAGTTTTTATCAGCTTTCTTGGAGACCAACAGGATGTCTCACTATCTTGAACCTTATCGCATTACTTCCTTTACCATTGCATAACAGGTACTCTTCTCCAATATTTTATCCGCGTTCTAAAAGAGAAACAAACAAACGCATCTCGGGTTTACAATGTAGTATATGAAACTCATTTTGGTAAACCACTTGGTAGTAAGGTGGACGGGATAACGACATGAAACAAACATATATCTATGTAGTATGGTCACTGTATGGTCTATATCATTCTAGCTTATGTTGCCAAATCAAGATAGATACACTTTGAATCATATCTATTTAAGACAAAGCAGCATAGACAGAATATAAGCGTGGGAAACTACACATAAATACTTGTAATGTGCATGGCATGAGAACATAATTGTTTATTCAATTGAAACTGAAATCAACATAGAGCAAGTTACAACAACAAACAGCCAAACACGTTGAAGAAACAGGTTTAAAACATACCTGTTGCGCCATTGGAGTTTCAATTGCATCCTTCAAATTTGAAATTACTTGGTATCAGTAAATACAGTGAAGCAAGAGCAAAGTAGTATGAACCATAGCTACAGAACCTGACTTGAGAACAATTCTTTTTCTGCTTTAAGCGTTGACTTCGGGTTCGGAGTGGTGGTCCTCGTGATTTGGGCACTGCAATTGCCTTACTAACTGCTCGTGTTTGGGTGCTCTGTGGTGGAGACGGTGCTGTGTCAACGGGAACTGGGTGTCTATCTGCTGGGGTTGGGGTTAGAAGGGGTGTAGCTGGTTCTCTGTCCAACTGGGTAAGGTACAATCTGCATGAGTGTGGGTTATGTGTGGTGGCGCTGGTTCTTGGGCAAGTACAACTGTGGTTCTATCTGCATCGACAGGTAGCACGATCTTTACGAAGACCGTGTTTTTACTCCCACAGAATCTGCCATCACTCCCTCCAATTGAAATGGCTGATAAACAAGAAAAGTAATTGAATGTCTGAGACATTGTAAGATAGACAGGTGCAATGGATAGTAGGGAAGAAAACATGGCATGAAATAATTCACATTTATGTTGTCTAAGCAAACAGAATAGCAGGACATAATTTCACATATATGATGGCTAATTAAACAGGATAGCATGACACAATTTCACATGTATGATGGCTAACTAAATAGGATAGAATGACATACTTCAAAATATGATGACTATGTAAATAGGATGACATGATATAACTATACGATGTGTCTATTAAAGTGGTTGGCATGCCATAAATCACAAAGATGCCGTCGATGGAAACATGATGACATGATATAATTCACGGATAGAATGACATAATTTAAAATATGATGACTATGTAAACATGATGAGATGATATAACTATATTATGTCTTTAGAAAATGGGTTGGCATGCCATAATTCAGATACATGATGTCTATGTAAACATCATGGCATGACATAATTCAAATATATGATTTATATACTAAGGTGAGCAGAGGGCAATCACATATATGATGTGTCAACTAAGGAGATGACATTCAATATTGTGTATATGATGTAAAAACTAAGCATTGCAATACAACATATGCATTATATGAGTAATATAACCCTGCCAAGTTTGAGCATACACCTCAGGGGGATAATAGGACTGGTCATACGCCTCTGAATCCTCCTCTGAAGAGCTATCTGTAACCAGCAAGATATCTGCTTGAAGCAGTAGCATTACGCTTTCTGAAGACCTTGTTTTCACTCCAGATTTCTCCATCACCAATTCAAATGGCTGATGCATAGGAAGAGAAGTTGAATAGACAAACATTGTCGACAAAAGTAATGAGAAATACAGAAAAAGGACGGCATGATATAATTCACATATATGACGCTTGCCTAAACAGCATGGCATTGCATAATTCACATACATAATGCATTGCAACAAGATAACATTGCATAATTCACATATATAATGTCTTGCAACAAGATGACATTGCATAATTCACATATATGGTAATTAGACACTAAACAGCTGGCATTCACATAAAGCATGTCTAAACTAAGCAAATGACATAGCAATGCAAGATACCATACGCACGATATGAGCAACATAACCCTGCAAAGTTAGGACATGCACCTCGGGGAATATGGTGGTCATCTGTCTCTAAATCCTCCTCTGAGGAGCTATCGGTAACCATCAAGACATGCGCTTCGTCAGATAGCATTGTCTGCTCTGAAGACCTTGCTTCCACTCCAGATTTTTCCATGACCATGCCGAATGGCTGATGCACAGGAAGAGTAATTGAATGTACTTAAATTGTTGACAAATTTAACAGTTAATAAAAAATGATGGCATGATATAATTCACATATAAGATGACTGGCTAACCAGGGTGGCATTGCAAAATTCACATATATGATGCCTGGCTAGACAAGATGGCATTGCATGATTCACATATACGATAAAGAAACTAAACAGATGGCATTGACACAAAGCATGTCTAAACTAAGCAGATGACATCTTTAATGTATCTGATAAGCAATGCAAGGCACCATATGCATGATATTACCAACATCAGCATGCCAAGTTAGAGCGAAGACCTCATGGGGTAAATAGGAGTGGTCTTCTCCTTCTGAATCCCCCTCAAAACAGTTATCTTCCTCTTGATTACGATCCGAAATGAGTGGAGGGGGGCTGCCTTTGCGCCCAGCATGGAACGACGTCTGCATGAAATTTTATTGCCACGCAAGGCTCGTTGCTTTTGCTCTACATGATCAGTTCCATTGTGTACAATAACTGGCATGCATAGGAATAAAACATAGTGAGATTATGTAAGGAGTGCATGCACAAATCCAGAGTGATGGTAGCAAGCGTGGATAGACCCAAAACCAATGATAGCGGAGATAATAGCTTTAGTTAAAAATACGGATAATGGCTCCTTTAATGTTTGTTTGCACCCAACATGAAACTCATAGTAGACAGGAGATTAATCGGATAGTAGGCAGATAGTCTTGATTGCTGCCCAATATGTACCCCACAACCATTTAAAAACTCAAGTTTCAGCATTAGTTTGGACCTTACTCGGAGTCTAATAGGTGAACACAACGATAATGTAGCATGTCATCATATTAAGCGACGCATAACGTAAGCAGACATGGAAGAGTGCGACCTCTCTTGCGGACCCGTCTAGTCCTCAAGGTCATCTGCTCAGTTGATGATGGTAATGCAGCTGTCGTGGCTACCGGCGGCGGGGAAGAAGATCTGAGGCAGTGAAAGACAGTCTGGAGAGCGGATCCATGCTGTGGTGAACCCTTCCGTCGTTGGAAGCGGTGAGCTGGGGTGGAACCACGCCACAGAGGCGAGGACAAACCACACAAGGTTTTCTTTGACACATATCTGTAACAGAAGTAATTGAGTAAGGGCTTGTTTGAATTTGAGGATTCTAACAATGCATGGATAGGAAATAGACAGGAATACGATAGGAATGCACGTGCAAAATAGAGAATTTAAAAACATAGGATTTCTGCCAATCTGGGTGTTTGATTCACAACAATTGGAAGATCACAGGATGCAAAAAAACATGGTGAGATTAAGTCAAACCACAAGAAAATGTACGGTTATAATGCTATTATGCTACTATTTCTTAGTATTGTGCTTGATGAATAGGAATATGAAAAGGAGGAGAAGTGGAAATTAGAATTCCTATGGTTTTTCTTTCAAGGAGACACTAAAGGAACAAATCCTACAGATTTCCTTTGCTCCACTCCTTTGCACGAAATTCATGAAAAGTAGTACCATAGGAAACTTTCCAATTCCTATGTTTTTCATTCACTTTTCCTTTCAAGCACTGACATTCTAGTAGGCAGGCTTGAGCATGGAAAATCCTACACTAAAAATGTTTTGTGCTACTTATATTACTTTGGACCACAGCCCTTTGCCATACTAGCTCAACTCCTAGGCCCATCGACAAATGCACAGCTCAAGCGTGCGAGAGATAAATAATGATGGCGTTCAAGAGAGTCCATCACGGATAGCTAAGTTGCTTGGTACCTCACTGCTTGTCATATAGTAGGATAAAATAATCGTATTTCCCGTTACAACGAGTGCTCAGTGGACAATATAAATAACATGTAGAGTAAAAAAGAGATGCAACAAGTGTACAACCTCTTTGGCGAAGCCATGTCGATCTCAGCGGGATTGGGTTGGCCGGTGAGGATGCTCCGGTGACTTGGCTGTCGGAGGAGGGAAGAAAGATCTTAGGCGTCTGGAGATGGGCCGAGGTACTGCTCCACTTGTGATGGAGGGTTTCGTCGTTGGAGCAGCTCCGGTGAGTTATGCGACACCGAGGTGAAGCGAGGACAAGAGAGACAACGAACAACGTTAACACGAGTGGAATTCTAATAGCATCTCCAATACATGACGTCAAATACATAACCACAAAGTGCTAGATGTAAAATACATCAGCCGCTCATCTCTGAACTTAAGCTGTCAAATCGAACTTAAGCGTCAAAGCAGAACTTAGCCATCAAAACTGAATTTTGCTTTGGCTGAATTTTCTTGTTGAAACTGAACACACTAGCAAGGTGAGGCTACACGTCGGTCAACTGACTTTTCATCTCTGGTCGATCGATTTTGCGGCCGTTGGATACAAAATCAAGGACTGCGGTTCATCTTCAACCTCCACCCCTTGAGCCTTGACCACCACCGGCCAAACAGCAGCCCCCGCCGCCCATGACGGTGTCGTCCGCCCGCCAAAACACTCCCCACCGCTGGTCCGCGCCGCCCGGCCATCCTCGAGCCCCCCATGCCGAGCTTTTTCTCCGTGATCCCCACGCCACCGCCCGCCAACGCCCACCACCGCCGGCGACCACCGCCCCCACCTGAACCCTAAGATAGATAGTGGGGTACCTCTTGGTGAGCCCCCTCCCATGCGGCTTGTTCTTCCTTCACCCCCGCGAGCCCCCACCCCACCCCCAGAAAATCGACTGACCCAAAATTCGATTCAGTCGACTGAAGTGTAGCTAAATCGGAGCAGCATTGCAAGCAAGAGCAAGAGCGAGAGCAGCAGCGCGAGCAATAGCAATAGCAAGAGCAGACTAGGCAGGGGACCGAGAGCAAGAGCAGAGCAGCAACGCGAGCTAGAGCTAAATCAGCAGCAGCTCCTACTGATGTGGACGTCACTGCCGAGGGAGCAACGTCGTGGAGGAAGTGGCCGGCGACGCCGCCGTGTCGGCTCGGGACCGAGCGCCGGTAGCACTGTGAGATCGAATCAAGAAGAAAATGCGGCGATTAGTGTACAACCTCTTTGGTGGCACCGATTAGGCCGCAGCTTCATCCGAGGAAATGGTGATGATGATGCTCTTCCGGTGGTGCAGGTGAAGACGGCGTTGTGGGAATGGAGGTGGTGCGAAAGACGAGGGGAACGTCGGGGTAGCTCCTTGGAGGTGGAGGACGGGTGGTTGAACCGGCAGGACGATGAGATCGACGACGGATCCACATCCGGTATGGTGGATGAGGGACGTCGAGGTGTTGTTGTGGACGACGTCGTCGGGGAAGAGACTCCGGGTGGATGGCGGATGGAGCAGGGTGTGGGGTTTTGTCGCGGTTTTTTGCGGCCTCGGTGTACGAATGGGTGGGCGGATGGGATGGCAGTGGGGAACCATGGCTTAGAGACGCGCTTGTCCGAAATGCGGTGTAAGTTACGAAAGTACCCCCACCGATTTGAGGCGGTTCTTTCGAATCAGGGATACCACGGGCATTTCACGTGTCGGGATTTCACAGGAGGTGGGAGTTTTCGCGCGCGTTGTAATTTCGGAATAGCAAGGCGCGGGTTGAGAGGGAGGATTTAGCCGAACTGTGAGACAAAGATATATCGTAAATATTTTGGGCTAACAAAGTAGCGGGTTGAAGAGGCGGGAGTTTTGCAGCACGATAGACAGAGACGCTAGCTTGAATTTTCGGCATAACAAGGCGCGGCTTGAAATTTCGGAAGAACAAGCTTAACGTGTACCCAAAAAAAGACAATTTGCACCTCAAAACGCACAACACACACAGAAACACCATTTAGACTAGAGTAAGGTACACGTGCATTGCACGCATGAGATTTGGCAACCAAATTATGAATAAATACCACATTATAGCATGCAAGCTTTGAGTCATACATGCATGATGTAGATGTTCGTTTAATTCTTATAGTTCATTTCATTCAAAATCATCTAGTTTTTATAAGAAAGCTAATCTATTTTAAGATTCATGGAGTTGTGCGTTGTAAGACATAAAGTAAAAACAAATAATGGCAAATCATGTAGAAAAACATTTGGGCAAATTATGATACGGAAGATTCTAGAACAAATAAGAAGTGCTTGTGTTTTGATGTTTGTGCATTATGCTTAAGTTCAACCATGGAGTCTTCTAGATTATACATGTGGCGAAATCTGGTGGAATCTAGATGATATCCAACGACGGTAGTGCTCAAATTTGCCATCTTTGGACCATCGGATTCGCCTCATCGAGCGACCATCTTTCAAAGTTAAAGTTACCCTTTTACACAATATAAAAAAATATAAAATATAATATATATATAGGGGTATAGATATAGATATGTGATGCGAAAGCCGCCCATCATATCCAATTAGAATAGTGTGTCCATGCACGGATGCAACGTGGCCAAATGATGTCTGCCATCGGTATCTCAAATTCAAATCAGTCTGACCTTGTTCAATGTGTATACACTACAACATGCTCGTTTCCAAACCACACCACGCAGATCTCCGTTTATCCATGCATGCATGGGTTTCAAACATCAGGATCTCTTATTCAAATATTTGAATTCAACTTTACATTGATTATGACCTCACCTATTCTTTTACACCCACACAGTAGTCTTCTCTTTATAATTGTACCACTAACTTCTCTCGTGCATGCATGCACACAAACTAACAGTCGGCATTATCCATCGCACGCATGCAATATTTTTCTTCAGGTCGGTCTCCCATGAAGGCACACACCCACACACATCCCCCTCTCCATCATATCGGGCATTCTTTATCTCTCACGCGTGCATGCGCAACGATCGACGTTCCTCTATGTATGTGTGTATATAGCTAGGTCTTTCATAGTTTTCCACACAAACCGATCAATCGATATATCCAGAGAGATCTCACCCTCTTTCCCACGTCCACATCGATCAATCTATACCTCTCTATATAGGATTAACATATATAGCTAATACACCCACATTAATTATATATCCAACGTCCCCCTCTCATCATCCATGCCTTCCGCTTCATCTCTCAGACATGTGCACAATGGCGAAGACAGGGGGCAGTAAGGGCCCGGCCCCCCCCCCTAACATCACTATATATCGAGGCTAATATGAATGTGATCATTAGACAATTGCTCCTAAAGATGGTTTAAGTTCATGAATTGACCCTCCTCGTAAAGGATTAGCAATGCTTGGCCCCCTAGCTCATTTATTTTTCATGGCTCCGCCATTGCGTGCAACAGCGCACGTGTTCGCCCCCTCTCTCTAAATATCGATCTCGCACTTGTGCATTCCTTCATAGTCTCCCTCCACTCGGCCCCTCGCACCATCTTCTAGCCCCCCACCGGATTTTGCCACATGTACAATCTAGCAGACTCCATGGTTGAACTTAAGCATAATGCACAAACCTCAAAACAACAGTGGTTCTCTTTTATTCTAGAATCTTCCGTATCATAACTGCCCAAACGTTTTTTTCTAGTTGAATTGCCATTATTTGTTTTTACTTTATGCTTTACAACGCACAATTCCATGAACCATAAAATAGATTAAGGGCTTCTTTGATTCAAAGGATTCTCAAAGAAATTTTGGAGGATTCTAATCATTAGGAATTTTTCCTATCGTTGTTGTTTGATTCGTAGGATTGTAAACCATAGGATTTTTCCATATGATTCATTTGCACTAGATTTCATAGGAAACATCCCATCCACTCAAACCTCTTTGAAAGAATTCTGCGTTTTTTCTATGCACAATCAAACACTCGTACAATCCTGTAGGATTCAAGACGACATTCCACTATAATTCCATGTTTTTCCTATTCCCCCGTTCTTAGCTTTTTTATAAAAACTAATTGATTTTGAATGAGATGAACTATGAGAATTAAACAAAGGGCTACATCAGGCATATATGACTCGGAGCTTACATGCTATAGTGTGGCATTTATTCATAATTTGGTTGCAAAATCTGATGCGTGCAATGCACGTGTACCTTACTAGTACTTCGAGTATGTGCAAAACACGTAAATTAGAATACCAATGGCACGCTACACAGTGTCTTTCTTACATTTCATGAAGCCACGTGGCACATGTGGAGGCATTGTCGCGACCTCCTTGCATGGATTGATCACAGTGACGTGCTGCTGGTTCCAGAATAATGTACTCGTCCTCCCTGAGCCATACTGGCGGTACATGCACGAAGCGAAGATGTGCACGCCACGCCACGCGCACACTCATTCCCTCGCACGCACACGCGGGTACACGGCGGACGCAATTTTGTACCAAGATCCACCCCATGTGATAATTTGACGTGTGTAAAGTTGTTCACTTCATTGATGGTCAAATAATACAGCGCATGCAAATTGAGTGGACGTGAGGGCGGAAGAAAGACATTATTACTCCACTGCGCGCATGCGAGTAGTTAAATCGTGGGTTGCTAGTAGTACTTCCATTAGTCTCCTTCGTATTTTGTGCAAATTTTTGACAGTAACATAATATTTACGCATTTGAGCAGTGTATTACTTGAAATTTATGTTCCGCTAAACTCATCGGGAGCCGTTTCGGGCCTCGAAACCAAAACCATCAATTAATCTTTTGTTAGGGAACCATCAATTAATCTTTACCTTGTTCCCATCACATTCGAAAGCCTGCTCACACCTACTAGTACGTACCAAACCTGAACGTGTTCCCACTATGCAGGTATTAGTACTAGTGCTAGTACTTAGGTTATAAAAGGGAACTACCTAACCCGAAAATTACTCTACCTTTCCTCCTCATAAGTGCTTCTTCTTCGTCCGTCGTTGCCATGGCGGTGAGCGAGCTCTAGGTCGAGAACTACTCGTAACAAGGGAGCAGCAACCAAGGCTGCGGAAAAAAAGAGAGGGCTTCGCCGCCACGCAGAGACCTCGAAAGATCTCTCACAGGCGGGCGATGGCTCCCGGGGCGCCCTAGCATGAGGCGAACATGCCGAGCCGGCGGAGCTGGAGTCGTTATCCCTCGACAGCATGCCCGATCAGCTCAATAAGCACCTCAATAAGCACCTCAATAAGCAGAAGGAGTTCATCCAAGGCTTGATGGAGTTGATGAAGGAGAGCCTCGACGACATGCCCGCTGAGCTCAATCAGCAAGGGGAGTTGACCACCGGCTTGGTGATGCAGTTGAAGAAGAGCATTGCCTCGGAGAAGAAGGCGACCAGCGAAATCCTGCGACTTCAGGAGGACAAGGCGAAGCTCTGCCACGAGATCGACCTGTTGAAGGTGAAGAACGCCGGCTGGAAGAAGCTGCATGAGAATAGTAGTTCCTCAATGAAGATGTTGCAGGCCCTCGTCATGGAATAGAAGGAGGAGTTCACGAAGCTCTACATCAAGCACCCGGCTGCTGTCAAGGTACGTAATGCGGCCGTGGAACAGATGATGAAGGCTTGCATCGAGAAATCCCGCGTCATGGACAGAATGAAGAAGATGGCGGAGGAGACGCACAAGGAGATGGAGGTCGTGGAGGCGATGAAGAAGCAGTTACGACTCCGCGGCGAATTAGATCATTTGGGGTGATAATCTTCCTTCTTCTTTTGCTCATGTGTTTCATCTTTTGCTTCGGGTGTTTCGCCGCACGTGTCATGTTCTCTGCGAGGCATGAATAGAACAATAGTTTTTTTTAGGGAATGAATAGAACAATGCTAACAATGAGATGACTAGCAAATTAGATCATTTTTATAGCCATATGGCACTGGGCTGCCGTGTTTCGTGCTCCTCCATCGCAGTACTACTCCAGTGGAAAACTTGAGTATACCGCACGGTTCTTTGCTCCTCCTCGATCAGGTCTTCGGCACATTTATCTGAAAGTCAAATCATAAGGCCCCGCCTTCCGCAGTAATGAGCTGTCAAATCACAAAGGCCCTCGCCTCTCGTGAAACCGACCAAGCTAGACTGCCCCGCCTCTAGCCTTTTAAAAAATGTATACTTTTGTACAAAGCAAAGAGTATCGATGGATTGCGCCATGGAGCAAAACTTGAAATTAAAAAAGGTGGTATATATAGAGAGCTGTCGCCAAATTATGCATATAGTACTATTAAAAGGCTAGTCACAATAATGGTGTCCAAAGACAACCCACCCCTCAAATAAAACTAAGCACCACAGAATTCTTTGACAAAACTAAGCACCCTGAAATTCTTTGACAACTAAATTGCTGGCTATATGATGTTGGCCATATATATTGTACGTATATAATGTGAAGAAAGCAGTGGTAGTACTATACCAACTAAAAGATGAAATGTAAGAAATACTAGTATGTACGCGTCTTTGAAGAGTTAAAGTAACAAGAAGAAACATAACATATAGTTACTGCTTTGGGGGCTCAGACAACACACCCCTCAAATTAAATTAAGCACACCTGAAATTAAACTTTTCAACTATTCCGGTGAACCTGCGTTAGAACCACCATGAGCAATGACATCGCCACCTTACTCGGAGTCCTCGTCCACGTCCTCGACTTCGTCCTTGTCCCTCTTCCTCTTGGCCGATACTTCTTTGCTTGAACCGCACACTTGGTTCTTGCTCTTCATCCAACCCTTGTAGATATTGAAGCAAGGTAGCCATCCATTGCAGCGTAGTGGATGTGGTCTATATCTAGTACATTCCGCTGCCATGCATGACGATGAAACATGTATGGAGGTTTCTCCAGTTTACCATCTGAAGGATGAACCATGGCTCTGCCAGGTCGGCGTTGAAAGGTGACGAGAGGACACCAGCCGATTCTTCTGGAGGTCGAAGGTGTTGCCTACAATGAGGCCTATCCGACGCAGGACTTCTTTGTCGTTACCAAAGTCTACATTAACAAATTTGACTAGGTTGCTCTCGAGGAAGTCCTTAAAATCCTGGCACTCAACGTCGGCATGGTATATGTGGTAGACCAAGCATAAGTCATGCACGCAAACCTAGATCACGGCGGGCTTCTTTCTCTCTTCGTCCTTTAGATCCTTCTCTCGTCCCAGGACTGTGGTGTACTCAACATCTAGCCCAGCGACCCACTCATCATCTGAGTCTTCGAACATGCGTCTGAAGCGAGAAAGGCATCCTTTCACCATCGCAGAAGAACGGGTGTAGATGACGTCAAACTCATCGTCGGTGATGGTTCTAACCTTGTACTCACCGCCGATCGTGGAGATTTGGGACGCCATGGATTTGGGAGGAGGGTTAGGATTAGTGGTACTGCCGTAATGTAAATGGACGGGACGATTAGGAGTGAACCGCCGTAGTATTAAAGGACGTGCAGGGACGAGTAGGAGCGAACTGAGCGGCGAACGAGCAGTAGTGGCTTTCCATTCTCCCATGATACGGGCTTCCGAGAGCCCTTGGATCTGAGATCGAATGGTTGCATGGGGTGATTCTAGACCTATGGGTGAATATCCTATCACGGAGGGTTATTACGCAAATTTTCACCAACTTAGCATGCGACCGTTTGATCTCAGATCCAAGGGCTGCCAAGAGCCCGTATCATGGTCGCGCCTACCATGACCGTCAGCGTCGCTTTCATGTCGCACCCTTGGATATTTAACACGGTGCGTTAGGCTATCTGATGTTGGCATGTCATACATAGTCATCACTTAGTCACTCATACTACAATAAGGTTGGCTATAAGTGTATTTTTTTACTTCTCTCTATCTCTTTCTTCATACTCCATCCATCCCATAATATAAGAACGTTTTTGACACTAGTGTAGTGCCAAAAACGTTCTTATATTATGGGACACAGGGAGTACTAGTATTTATTGCATTTGCCAAGGAGTGACCTCTTCCAATGAAATGGTGTTGCTAAGTTTGCTTCATTTAATTAGCTATAGACTCAAAATTGTCTTTTCACCTAGGTACACGCACTTAGCACCGTTTCTTCCTTGGGTCACCAAACTAGTCTCTCTCTTCTTGATTAACTTGCCACATCAGACTTTATGCCTATGTGGCAAGCTTAGCACCTGTAGGAGCAAGTAAAAGTAAGTACAATAGTGCGCTTTACATGGCATTTTGCATATGTGGAGGAAAGAGAGGCAAGGAAAAGTGGAGAAGTGGGCTCTCATGCAAGAGACAGCCTCTACTACATGGTGGAGCATTGGGAGAGGCACTGTATGGAGGTGGTCAGAATCGGGAGACTCACGGTCAGAGCGCCTTGATTAAAATGATAGTGGCAAGTCAAATCATGGGGCCCCACCTGTCCAGCAGTAACTCGCTGTCAAATCACACAGCCCTATGTTTGCAGCAGCCTACTCCCTCGTCTTCTCGCGTCTCTGTCGAACCGACTACACGGAATCGCCTGCCGCCTACCAGCAGAAAAGCCCGCCCTCGACTTCTAAATAGTATACATTATACTGATTTTGTATCCATGCATTGTGTCCGCGCCATGGAGGAAAGCGTCTAGAAAACGGCGGAACACATGTACGGTGTATACAGCACGCCCGTCGCGTTCGCATCGCACCCCAGACGGTCAGTCGGTCTGGCATGCTGCTCTCCGAACGGAACGCGCATCATATTGCGTTTGCACACACATGTGGGACGACAGTTGAGAACTGATCATAGGCACACTCCCCGGCCCCGCAAGTCGGGTGACTTAATAGAAGAGGAAGACGAGCCATAGTACTAGAGAAGTGTTGTACTACGTTGGTGCCTGGACGATCCCTGCAAGACACGGAAGATCGGTTCGTCCATGCATGTGACCAGACTCCAGCAGACACGCCTGGATTGGGTATCGTCTACATATCGTGCAGGTTGTGTTGTACATGGCTGTAGTTGTGGTGAGAAATATCAAAAAAGGTTTCTTGTCATCTCGCAAAATTAGGTGTCATGTGCTTCGGATCACTGCAAGGGTTAAACAACGACAACTGAGTTGGGCTAGTCATTGGGGGCACATGCACGAACGGTGACTACTCGGCTGCCATCTAGGTCAAGCCGGCTATGTTAATTAGGACATCTATCGATGGACCCCTTTTCTACGAGTTTATCTTTAATTTGAGCTTTGTTCCTCGTCTAGTTTGTCCGTCGGATTCATGTTGTCTCCTTTGGGCGGTGAGGTTATGATTTCTTGTCATGTGGCATTTTTCGTGTTATATGTTATAATCCGCGCCAGATCAAAATGACGACAACTGTGCCTCCGGGCCATGTGCATGAAGACTTCTCGACGGTCATTGACGAGGTCAAGCCGACTCCGGTAGACAAAAGAAAACTAGTACTACTCCACTATATAGGCAGGGGCCTCCGCGCTTGCTTGCTAGTGTTACTCTCTTCACACTGTCTCGGCCTCTCCAGATCTAAACACGACAGCGGTGGCCACACTCTCTCTCTCTGCTCACCGCTGGTCACAGATCTAGCTGGATCCTCTCCGCCAGGGAAGGTGAGAACGTGCAACGTTCACGCGGTCGTCCTCGGTGACGGCTCTTACCTACTGTTGGGCGCGTCCCGATCAGCCCGCCTTGTCGTTCTCTCCCAAGCACCGTGGCGAGGAAGACCTCACCCCTTCTTCCTCGGCCATGGTAGTGTGGGCAGATCCGCCTCCCGTCGCCCACCTAGCGACATCCCGGCGACCATCGTATAACTTCCTTCAAACCGCCTTGCTCTACTTCCCGAGCTCTGATGTCGCTGCATTTGGATCTTTACTATTTCTCAGGCCCCCTCGTAGATAGGATCGATCGGCTGTTCAAAAACCACCTAATTTTTTATGTTTAAGAGGTAAAACTAGTTCATGCACTCGAATCTAGTACTACTTGGTTCAAACAAGGAAGAAAGGGGGTGGGGGTGGGGGAGGATTTGTTACCTGAATCTAGGACTTGGTCGAAAGAGGAAATAATGGGGGCAAAAAGTAGCAGAGACTAGCTATCCAACTGGTCTCTAGGTCTAATAGGGAAATAAAGGGAAACACAGTACAAACTCAATATAAACCCGATCTATTGATTGAAAAAGGAAAGAAAGTGGGGACTGGGGGACAAGTCAACAGAGTAAGTCCAGCACTAGATTTGCTAGCCTCACACAGTATAAGGTGGCTATACCGAACAAAAATGGGACCAACCCAGATATCATGTTATGATGTTTGTTGCCCCGAGCCACTCTTATGTTATGCCACCGGTAAAATGTAGCGATCGCCTGTTAAAAGTAAGGACACGTTAAACCAATGTTGTTTTCAATGTAATGCCTCGAATATGAATCAATGGCACTTCTTTACATGTCCTGCTAAAATTTCCCATTAAGATAAGTTGGTTCTTTTCGTTAGAAATGCAACCGTCCTGGTCCACCTACTCTCCCGTGCCCAAAGTAATGTCGTATTTAACGGTTGTCATAGTTAATCGTAATGCCCAGACTAATATCTAGCAATGCCACTGCTTTAGAAATTGCTACTGTCCTTGTAGGATTGCCATTCAGATAAGGAACATGCTTATTTTCATTTTGATGCATGTTTCATCACTTGTTAGTCACCCTCCTTTCCACCTTTTTTGTGCAAATAGAGATATACATTTCACGCTCGATCTTAGTTGAACTGCACAAATGATATCCAAATTATAGTTGAGCATTCCAGGAGCTTCACAACTAACCTTGATGTTGCTCAATTTTATTGCAACTAATGAAGAAGAAGCTCTGTGGGTTTCGTTTCGATGGAAATGGAACCGGCCGAGCCCTTTTCTTAAACAAAATTTGAAGAAGAATCTGCTAGCTCACGGGACATTGCTTCATTTTAGGTGAACTGCACCAAAAGGTCCCATGAATTGAATCATCCATGTTGGTGACTGAAAGAGCCAGCTTCAGCATCCGAGTCTAAGAACCCCCGGCCTCCATCCTTGCGACGCACGGTACACATCGTTTGCCACCTGCTTGACCCTATTGTCACTGATAAAATGAAGTAATAATACAGTTAAAATAGAGCGAGTGTCATCTCTATCATTTCATTTCCAATGTAGATAAAGAAAGTGCTTCTCTTTGTTAATGTATGTTTCATCAACTAGTCCCATTGTTAATGTTTAAGCGTTTCTGCAAACTAGGGTGCTTAATTTTAGTTGATATGTACAAAAATAGAGATTTGAATGTCTCAAGGCGCCTCCATGTACTACCGCTGTACAATCGATGTTCATCAACTGGCGGAAGGTGTATCACGGGAGACTTGGGATGATGTCCAGTATGAGGTGTACCGTATGAGGCGTCGCAGGGCCCATCTCGCCCTCGCAGCATGGCATACTATGATACTATCGCAATATTTTCTTCTATTTATTGTGTGTGTTTCATCAACTAGTGACACTATAATGTAATCAAGCTTTTTCATTATATGTGCAAACAGGTTATTCAAATTTGCATTTTGGTGGAACTGCACAAATGTACGTATGGAACCGGCATATATGCAGAGTGCGAGGTGTGCAAAGTAAAAAATTACCGACACCAACCATGTTGCATGCACGCATTGGCATCCACAACCACCAGTGGGATGTGTGGCGCTCTCTGTGGACGGATATTTCTCGGCAACAAATCCTCTAACCAAATACTAGTAGCTTATATTGGCAGTTTTCTAGGGAGTACTCTTTTCTGAAAGAAGCACCAATCTAATTTTCTTTATTTGTACACTGTGTCACAACTTTGACCCAAAGGTCCAGAGCTATTTTAGGGTGATTGGCATAGTACTCGGAGACTGATTGTAAGCATGATTTTCATTAGTCATCCTGCTGATTGTAAGCATGAGCAGGTGGAAGATTAGGTTAGTGCGAAGCTTACCTTAAACCCTACCGCCGCCGTTGAAACAAGGCGAGCGTCGAGGGAACCGTGGAGAACGGCGGGGAAGCGACGTCGCGCCATCCGGCCTCCTCTTGCGGTGGGAGAACGAATACTCATGTGGCTTCGGCTAGCTCTGCACCCTCATGAACGGCACACCATACTCGATCGATTCGTTATCCTCTGGGTGCTCGACCTTCGACCTGTACGCCCACCACCTACGCCTGACTGTCGCCTCGGGTGAATCTGTCTGCTCCATCGCCCAGAGGAGATACTCGATGAACTCAGAGGACTGCGGCGTGACTGCCGCCGAGGAGTACATGTATATCGCTGCCCTCATCACCGCTGTCTCGCTCTTTCGCATACATTGCCACATGGCCCGCACCATCCTCGAAATCTCCCACTCATTGTCAAACTAACTAAGGATCTCCTTCAACCTGGCTAACTTTGCCTGGTCGCCACCGGCGATCTGCCTGATTCGCTGCTACATCCTCTCCATAGATGTCCTTCTGAGTGGTCCGGTGCTAGCTTTGGAAGATGGGAGGAGAGATGGTGGTCTTGCAATAGAGAAGAGGGAAAGGCGAGACGGTGGTTTTGTAATGGAGATGATGGAGAGGAGAGGAGGTGGTTTTGCAACTAAGAAGATCAGAAGAGGGAGAGGCGAGACGGTGGTTTTGGAATGGAGATGATGGAGAGGAGAGGAGGTGGTTTTGCAATGGAGAAGATCAGAAGAGGGAGAGGCGAGACAGTGGTTTTGGAATGGAGATGATGGAGAGGAGAGGAGGTGGTTTTGGAATGGAGATGATGGAGAGGAGAGGAGGTGGTTTTGCAATGGAGAAGATCAGAAGAGGGAGAGGCGAGACGGTGGTTTTGGAATGGAGATGATGGAGAGGAGAGGAGGTGGTTTTGCAATGGAGAAGAGGGAGAGGAGTGTGTGGCGGCGATTTAGGATTGGACGAGAGGGACGGCGCGCTATGACTGGATCAAAATCAAAATCAATTTACCCTTCAATTAAGAAAGTGACCCCACATTAACTAGTCTCCCTTTTATTCTGGGTCATCATTGACCATGATTTTCGCACATAAAATATATGTTATACGTTGCAAAAATAATATAATTTGAAAGTACATTCACATACGAACCAAACGATACAATTTTTGGTGACATGCATTCACATTATGCTTGTAAAATACAGTACGTGGTCAAACTTTGACCCAAAATACGCAAAACAACAAAAAAATACTTCCAAGACCAGCACCGCTCTTCCGCTCTTCTCCTCTTAAACACCGTCGCTCCTCTCCTGTTCCAATCTAAATCTAGCGCCGCTCCTCTCCTCTTCCATTTCAAAACCACCGTCCCTCCTCTCCTGTTCCAGTCCAAAACCAGCGTCGCTCCTCTCCCGTTCTAATCCTAAACCAGCGCTGCTCCTCTCCTCTTCCATTCAAAAACCACCGCTGGCGAGTGAAGGTCTTTGTGGAGAAGTAGATCGATGGAGGAGTACAACCGATACGTGAGGATCGCAGACGGCGACCCTGTGAAGCTAGCTAGGATGTTGGAGATACAGTCTTGGTTTGACAACAACCAACTAGCAGGGACGGCGACATCCATGGCCAAATATCTGCAACAGAGCAAAAAGGCGGCGATACTCCCGAAGGGAGTCGCGCCGGAGTACATAGAGTTGCTCCTCTGGGCCATGGAGCAAACAGATTCACCGAATCCGATCGTGAGGGAGCGGTGGTGGGAGTATCGATCCCAGATGGAGCATCCACCAGAGATTCACGGATCGAGCATCTACAGGGTGCCGTTTGTGAAGGTGTCCTGCCAGAGCGAGCCGGTGGAGTCTTCGTCGATCGAACACAACTTCAAGAGGAGAAAAGCAGTTGTCCCGATGACGCTTCCCCACCATCGTCTCCCTCACCGTTCACATCGTCTCACGGGGCGGCTGTCTACCGCCGAGGAATAGGAGGGCTGCCCCCGACCCTAATAGTCGGGCGGGTTGTGAATTGTCGGGAGGAGCTTAGGGTTGTCAGTATTTGCAGGTTGTGAATTGTGTTTTGTGTTGTGTATTTTGAGAGTAGTTTCAGATATGAATGTCTTTTGAATTTCAGATTTGCAGTATTGAGCATATGAAGTATTTTATGAATTCTAGAGATCTATTTTTAGCACTTAAAAAAATGTAGTTTCATAGGAGTATAAAAGTGCGGACAATGTGATTCTCAGAGAAGAAACTGCAAGTTTCAGTTTTAGATAAGAAACTGCAAGTTCAGTTTCAGATAATAAACTGCAACTTTCAGAGGCAGAGCATTTATATTAGGGCCATTTGCATTTCTGTCCCTAAGTCGAACCACCTACTCAGATATGCCCCTAATTTTGAAGTCTGCTCAAATTTGCCCCTCTGCCGTTAAGTGACCTTACCAAAATGCCCTTCCGTTCCGTTTCCATCCAGTCAAAGGGGTTTGACCGTCAATGGGGAGTTTGTTGGACATTTTTACCCCTGAAAAAAAATTAAAGAGAAGAAAGAGAGTGCTTACCTTTTGGCCCAACTGCAATGTGCACTTTCGGCCCCTGTGCATACCGCCAGGCCCACCCATCTCCCCCAGTCGTCGTCTTCGTTAGCTCATCGACTGCACGCGCCGGCGCGCGCCACCGGCGCTCGTTGTTTGATAGTTGTGGCCGTAGTAGCTCGAGTAGGGCTACTTAGCGACGCCGACAAGCCCTTGGACAACCCTAGCTAACTTTCCCTCCCTTCCCCCGCTTGCTCTCCTTCCCTCTGCCGCATCCCAAGACGGCCGTCGTCGTGACCGTCGCCATTGCCGCGGCGATTGTCCTCACAGACAGCTGAAAAGCTATCCAGGAGACACGCATGCCTCGACTTCGTCTACTCCTAGGAGCAGCTCGAGCAGGACCTCGCAAACATGCCCGGATCGGCCGTCTTCCTCGTCCGCGGCCGCCGGAGCACCATCGTAAATTCGCCGCCCCTATCCTGCTAAACCACAAATCAATGTCTCAGTCGTGTTCGTGGTTCCCCTAAGATGTCACCCAGCCCCCTAAACCACTGGATCCATGGCCGCCTTCTCGAGTCCGTCGAGCACCGCCGTTGGCTGCCGCCTAGCTTGTCGCTGTGGTCGCGAGAGAGGGAGGCAGAGGAAGGGAGGGAGGAAGAGGGAGAATGGAATGGAGGGAGTGCTGCCGCGCGTAGGGAGCTGGTGCCGACGGCGCACAATCCGGCCTGTCGGTGCTCGCCAGAGGTGAGACAGAGAGGTCGTGAGGTAGGGGAGAGAGGTGGGAGGGATTTTTTTATTTATCTATTTTGTTTGGGGCCCACATGTAAGTGTGTAAGAGAGAGGGTGAGAGGGAGAGTTTTTCCTTTTTATTTTTTCTAACTGGGTCCCACATGTAAGTGGCACATGGAGGTAAGGGCAAAATGTCCAACAAACGCCCCATAGACGGTCAAACCCCTTTGACTGGACGGAAACGGAACGGAAGGGCATTTCTGTAAGGGCACCTACTGGCGGAGGACATTTTTTAGCAGGCTTTTGAATTAGGGGCAAATGTGAGTAGTGGGTTTGAGTTAGGGACACAGATGTAAAAGACCCTTTATATTAACACGGCCATTTCAAACAGGGTTAACATCATGTTGCAAGTTTTATTCATGGTCGAAAATGGAACTAACAGCAAGTTAACATCATGCTGATCAACATGCATGCATAGCACATCTTCATATGATGCACAGTCAAAATGCCCATACAATGTCGAGTGTGCGAAACATAGAGAAAGCGAGGGACGAAGTTTTGGCAAGTGTTGGACGTGGTTTTGGGCTGCCCCGTCTAGGCTTTCAATTTTAACATGCGCAGCCCACGACCTCGGATGGGAGGTCCATAGGCCTGTTTGTATTTTCTTAAGGCCGTCATGTATCGACCGGCCTATGGACCTCCCATCCGAGGTTTTATTTTTGGCAGCCCAATTTATATATTTTTTTAAAGAAAACGCAGAGGCCTGTTCTATTTTTCTATATAAGAATAGGAACGCCAGGTCCAACTTATGTTTCCCTTCTAACTATATTATATATATTTAAATTATTTTATATGTTATTATATATTATTTTTATTATCATCATATAATTAACAGATACTTACATATATAAGAAAACAATATCCCACATCTTATTAACTTATAAAAATAATTTCTTAACAAGTAAAATCCTGGATTGTTTTGGCACGAAGATTCTAGTGATTGTGTACAAAAGCTTGGTAAGATTTAAGGACGAATGTAATAATATCACTTATTATTTAAATATATTTATAAAAAAATGCTCAACCCCTTTTTATTTTTTGATAACATTGCTGGCCCAACCCAACATTATAATTAGAATCAGCCCAGCAAAATCGTGTATTTTGAGAAAGTGCAAATGGCCTATAATCTTTTAGGAAATAAAATAAATGGGCCGCATGGACGCTATATTATTTGTTCACCCAGCCCAGCTAATGGCTGTAATTCAAAAAAAGAGATCAAATTGACTGTAAATTCTACCGTGCAAAAAAAAGACTGTAAATTCTGAAAAAATGTGTTGAATACGTGCCACGTTTTTGGAGTCTGAAATGTGGGCCAATAGGTCGAAGCCAACACAAGTCATTGTCAATTTAGTCAACAAATGATTCTGACATGTTAGGAGTTGGATTTACGTCCAACGACCGGCATCCATCTTCAATCTCTCGTCTTCTTCCTCCAGCGCCGCCGGGACCACCTCCCGCCTCCTGCTACTAGCAGCTTGCTTATGCAACCGCTATGAAGCGCTACTTCACCGCTGGCTGTGCCATCCCTCCACCCTCCACACCTCTGTTCTTCTCCACCGATTGCCGAACCACACCGCATTAGAACGATTAACCCTCGTTCACCTCTCCGTCTGCGACTCTACTCGCGTCTTCCCACCTCGGCTCGTTCTTGTTGAGGCCTCGCCGTCGTCCACCACCTTGGATGCGCTCGGTGCGGCGTGGTCAACGTGGTCAACGAAACGACACCATCGGAAGTAGACTATGCATGGAGAGGTCGACAATTGGCCACGGCCGCACACAAGGAAATGCCTCCTTATTACGCGCAAAATAATAATTCCTCCACCTGACATCTGGGACCCACCGGAAGGGCCACTGTATTTCATGAAAAAAACGTGCCCCCTGCTGACATGTCGGACCCACCGGCTATCTTCGCACGCAAGGAAGTGCCTCCTTATTACGCACAAAAAAATGAATACTCCCCACCGGTGGAACCCGCATAGTGGGAGGCTGACTTAGGGCCTACCAAGTTGGCGGGGACGGAGGGCTTTGTCAACTTAGCCAATATGAGCGATTCTAGCTCCTGTTACCGTGCGATGTTCATCCAACGGCCGTAGTGCTTCTTCAACCTCTGGTCTTCTTGCTCCGGCCGCCCAAACCCGGCGTCGGTCGTGCAGCGTGCTCCTGCCTCCCGTGGCCAGTGATGCCGCTGGAGGCCTCACCGCCCCTACTACTCCCACCGGCTGGACCATCCCTCTACTCACGCACACCCTCTGTTATTCTGCGGCAATGAGCTCACACCGCAACCAGACGGTGAACCCTCATACTCCTCTTCGCGTGGGCATCCACTGCCGCGTCTTCCCCGGCTCCGAGTCATCCCCTTCCTAGGCCTCGCCGCCGTCCACCACCGTGGGGCTCTCGGCGCAGTATGGTCAACGTGGTCAAGGAACAACTTCCATCGGACGTGGACTGTACATGGAGAGGCTGACAGCTGGGTCCACGGCCGCAGCAAGGAAGTGCCTCCTTATTACGCGCAAAATAATGATTCCTCCACCTGACAGAAGGGACCCACCGAACGGGCCACCGTATTTCACGAAAAAACGTTTCCCCCTGACTGCTGGGACCCACCAGCTACATCTTCGCACGCAAGGAAGTGCGTCCTGGCAAAAAAAAAACGATTCGTCCCCCTGACTGCTGGGACCCACCAGTTACATCTTCGCACGCAAGGAAGTGCGTCCGGCAAAAAGCGATTTGCCCCTCGATCTGGGACCCACCAGCTACATCTTTGCAGACAAGGAAGTGCCTGACAGTCGGGACCCACCTAGTCAAAGCGTACATAGCGTTGTTATTATGGTCGCGAACGTGTACGTACATACTGGTCGATGTAGAGGCGTGCACGTGTCGTAGTAGAGGCGCGCATGTAGCATGTACACGTACGTACAACGGCCAGGGTGCAAGAAAGAAAATACGGCCACGTAAGTACATATGGGTGGGGTCTCGAACGCCTACTCGCGCATACGTACGGCCAGGGCTCGTGTACATGGCTAGGTCGGAACGGAGAAACAGCGTCGTCGTCGTGTTCATGGGGAGGCAACGGAATGCGTCGTGTTCATCGGGAGGCAACGGAACGCGTGGGAGCCAACCGGCTGGGTCGAAACGAAATACATGGTCGTGTTCATCGGGAGGGCTTGGACGGAACATGCGATGGAAACGAGGCCTGGCGTACCGCACAACGGAGAAAACGGACCTCCTACGTTTGGAACGGGGTCCTGTTGATCGGGAGGGGTGTGGCGTACCGCAAAACGGAGGAAATGGACCTCCCTACGGTTAAACGGGGTCTTGTTGATCGGGAGGGTGTGGCGTACCGCAAAAACGATAAACGGACCTCCTACGGTCAAACGGGGTCCTGTTGATCCGGAGGGTGTGGCGCATCGCAAAGCAGACGAAAGCGGACTTGTGTTGGAGCGCTACGGTCAAAACGGGGTCCTGTTCATCGGGAGGGGTGTGGCGTAACGCAAGCAGGACTCCACGGGATACTTGTTCATCTCCACCGTCGACCTCCTCCGGGCTCCACAGGCTACCGTCGACCTCCTCCAGCCTCCACGGGCTCTGTTCATCCAGCCTCCACCGCTGCGCTACTCCACCGGCCATTGTTCAACCACCCCTCCACGGGCACCCCTCCACCGCTTCATCGCTCATCCCTCCACCACACCACGGGTCCTGTTCAACCACCCTCCACGGGCACCCCTCGACCGCTCATCGCTCATCCAGCCCTCCACCACACAACGGGTCCTGTTCAACCACCCTCCACGGGCACCCCTTCACCGCTTCATCGCTCATCCAGTCCTCCACACCACGGGTCTGTTTCATCCAAAGGCAACGCCACCGCTCTCTGTTCATCCAAACCCTCCCGCAACGCTGACTGTTCATCCAATCGATCGGCTTCAGTTAGCAGCAGTAGCGAAGGAATCGCTCGATCGGGTTCAGTTAACAGCCATCGATCGATCGCTCATGTTCAATAACGCGTAGTTCGCGGTAAATCGCTCAAGTTGATTAGAGCCCAACGCCTCGCTCGGGTTGATTAGAGCCAACGCGCCTCGCACGCAGCGTCACGTGTCTGAGAGAAATGTGCATCGCTTCGCCCCTACCTCCCAATCAGAAGGAAATCCTCGAAATTTTCCTCGCCCACGCTTCTACCATGGTTTTTTCCGTCATGGACAGCCCAAAGAATGTCATGCAGCTGCGTCTCCGGCCCGCCCAAATTGAAAAGCCCATTTTCTGTCATTATTTTTTGTCACAAAAGTAGGAGCCCACCACATCTATGATGATACCGGGTTTTGTCACAATTATCGTCATAGAAGTGTCATATGTATGACAGAAAAAAAATTCGTTCGGCCCAAAATGTCACGGATGTGTCTTTTTTTTGTAGTGACGGCACCTCCGAGTTCTGCACACGTTCAGCTCGATGACGTCCCAAGAACTCTTGATCCAGCAGAGTGTCGAGGAAGTAGATGAGTTCCATCAGCACGACGGCGTGGTGACGGTGCTAGTGAAGTTATCCGCGCAGGACTTCGCCTAAGTAATACGAGAATATGACTAGAGGCGTAAACTGTGGAGGTGGGCGCCGCACACGGCTAACAATCATTGGTGTGTGTTCTAGGCGCCCCTCACCATGTATATATAGGTGGGAGGGGGAGGGGAGAAGCCTTGGGGCGCCCAAGCAGGAGGAATCCTACTTGGGCTCCCTAGTCCAATTCGCCCCCCCCCCCTTCCTTCTTTTTGCCGGAGAGAAAATAAAAGGGGGGAAGGGGGGGGGGGCGAACCCCTTTTCCTCCTTCTCCAATTCGTCCACATGCCTAAGGGGGGCGTGCCACCCCTTGTGGGCTGGTGTGCTCCCCTCTTATGGCCCATATGGCCCATATCTTCCCCCCGGGGATTTCGGTAACCCCCCCCCCCCAGTACTCCAATAAATACCTGATACTATCCGGAACACTTCCGGTATCCGAATACTAACATACTATATATCAATCTTTACCTCTCGACCATTTTGAGACTCCTTGTCATGTCCGCTACCTCATCCGGGACTCCGAACAACATTAGGTCACCAAATCACATAACTCATATAATACAAAATCGTCATCGAACGTTAAGCGTGCGGACCCTATGGGTTAGAGAACTATGTAGACATGACCAAGACACCTCTCCAGTCAATATCTAATAGCGGAATCTGGATGCTCATATTGGCCCCCACATATTCTACGAAGATCTTTATCGGTCGAACCGTTATGAGAACATACGTTATTCCCTTTGTCATCGATATGTTACATGCCCGAGATCCGATCGTGGGTATCTTCATACCTAGTTCAATCTCGTTACTGGCAAGTCTCTTTACTCGTTCCGTAATACATCATCCCACAACTAACTGATTGGTCACTTTGCTTGCAAGGCTTTTTATGATGTGTATTACCGAGAGGGCCCACAGATACCTATCCGATACTCGGAGTGACAAATCCTAATCTTGATCTATGCTAACCCAACAAACACCTTCGGAGATACCATTAGAGCATCTTTATAATCATCCAATTATGTTGTGACGTTTGATAGCACACAAGGCATTCCTGCGGTATCCGGGAGTTGCATAATCTCATAGTCGGAGGAATATGTATTTGACATGAAGAAAGCAATAGCAATAAAACTAAACGATCATAATGCTAAGCTAACGAATGGGTCTTGTCCATCACATCATTCTCCTAATGATGTGACCCCGTTTATCAAATGACAACACATGTCTATTGTTAGGAAACTTAACCATCTTTGATCAACGAGCTAGTCTAGTAGAGGCTCACTAGGGACACGGTGTTTTGTCTATGTATCCGAACATGTATCAAGTTTCCGATTAATACAATTCTAGCATGAATAATAAACATTTATCATGAAATAAGGAAATATAAAATAACAACTTTATTATTGCCTCTAGGGCATATTTCCTTCAGTCTTCTTGGTGGCACCACCCTCATCTCACTTGCCTCCTCCCATCCCGAGAGTGTTCATGACAGCATCCTTGGCATCCGTAGCGGCACCCACCATATTCCCGCCAGCCTGGAAACAAACAAAGACACATTCATTTCAAAAAATTCAGCATGAATAGATCAAATGGCCACAAAAAGAATTCGTTGACATGGTTAATTTTTTGTTGTCTTTGAATAGTTTGCAAAGTGATCGATTCACCTGTTGGAAGACATTTTCCTTGGGGGCGACCGGCGCCTTCCCCATGGCCTTGCCACCCATCTTTTTGGCTGCCTCCGTAGTCTCGGAGGCAGCCTTCGTGACAACTTCACTCTTCTCGCCAAGGAAGCTGCCGGTCTGGTCTTTTGCCTCGACGGCGTGGTCCTGGATGGACTGCCCCGTCTTGGATGCCATCTTCGTGGCCTCGCCAGACTTCTCTTGAACCCAGCCAGACATTTTTTAAGTCGATGGAGTGTTGGTATGTACTAATTTGTGTTCTTCTTTTCTTGTGCTTGTGGTGGAGAGACGTGTGTTCTTCCTTTATATAGGCCATTTGCCCCATTGCCGAGGTTGATACTGAAGAGAATACATCGCTTTCCAAGTATGTTGGCATTATATGAGATATTTTTGTAGCAAGGGTATCTCATTGTGGCCACTTGTCCACTCAGCTGTATATACGCACAACGGTATGTCGGCACAACACATTTGTGTAAGATCTGTCTATTAATATGTGTATTTAAGACATGAAACCCGCTTCGGTAGACCCCCTCACAAAGCGTATAAAGGGCAGTATAGACTTTCGAACCCACAACCTGGCCATGCCTGCAACTGATGCTAACCAGACGACCTAGTGACTGACGAGGGATTAAAGGCAGCTAAATAGAGCTGCAAATCTGGGTTTCTTTCAATACTTTTACAAAACAATGTGAACAAAATTTCTTGAGAATGCCAACAATGTTTCAAAAGCAGAAAAAAAATCTATTATTATTTTCCTAAATGCGAACAATTTTTTCTAAAGTGAATTTAAAATACACACCGATCATTTTCTTAGTATATGGTGATTTTTTTCAAATAGAAAACTGAACTTTCTTGAAACTATATGCTGATTTTTTGAAATGCACGCTGAATAAAATTTGTACACAGCATGAACACTTCTTATACACAGTGAACATTTTCCCAATGTACGGTAAACTATTTTTAACATGAATATTTTTTGGAAAATGAACAAATTGGGATTTTGATTTTTTATTGGAATTTGGAATTCTGATATTATTTTTTTGAAACATGAATACATTTGAAAAACATGAACACTTTTTGAATATGTGAAGAAAATTTGGAATTTCAATCATTTTTTGAAAGTTTTAATTTATGGAAAACAAAAAGGAAACAAAAATAAAAACAAAATAAGGTAAAAATAAAAGAAAAGAAAAGAAAAGGAAGAAATAAGCAGAAAGAAAAATGAAAAATAAAAACATGAAGAAAGAAGGAAAAATCTCATGGAACCTTTTAAAAGGTTCCCAAAACCGGTTACTCGTTCAAAGTGAGCCGACTCGTATCATGCCGGTCGCTCGATTCGCTTCAATGGGCCGCGACGGTTTGACACCCACGGGCGGCAAATAGGGTTCGTCGTTCGGGAAGTACAGTCATATAGATGGTGCCACGCACAGGACGTTGCCCGACTGGACCCGCCCATTATCGCACGTGAAAACAGGGAAAATATATCAAAAATGAAATAGTAGTGCGAGGGATCGAACCCTGTAACTCTCACTACCAACCGCTCGTCACTAGGTACACGAGCTGATAAACCTCATTGTCTAACTACAAAAACGCAACCTACTAGAACTATCCTTTACTGACTATCTTACTGTAGCAAAATAGACTTTTTGCACCATTTCTTTCTCTTTTCTGCTGATAGTTTTTTGTTTCTTTTCCATTTTCCATTTTCCTTTTTTATTTCTTTTTTATTTTTCAAAAAATGCTCATCTTTTAAAAACTTGTCTAAAATTTTAGAAAAAAATGGTTTTCAAATTTTGTTCATAAATTAAAATATTTGCATTCTAAAAACTTGTACAAACATTGAAATGACCGCAATTGTGAAAAACAAATGTACAAACATTGAAATACAAACATTAATAAAATACAAGGCTTCATCTCATAGCGTGTTGTTTTTCGACATCCTTGAAATGACCCCAATTTTTTCATGTGGCTTGTATGTCCAAGTTAAGGCACCATGCCAAGTTGTTTTGGTTTTCGACAAATTTTGTATTTTCTTGAGTTTTCCCAGTAAAAAATGGTCGATAAATGGCCGGACGTGTTGCAACTTGCACATGGTGTATGAAAATTATTCAAACCTGGCGTGGATGACTACCATGGGCGCGCCTACCTGCGTGCTTATCAAAGTTAGGGCCAATCCTGAGATTTCCATAAAATATCATGTTCAACGGAGATTGTTCGGGTAGGCCAAAAAAGTTTTGGTTTTAATTTTGCTAAACGAATTTAAAAAAGAATATTATAAACCAAAATTTCAATTTCTACCGAATGCCACCTTGTATTCCGAACAATTTTAATAATACATTTTTAAATTTTTGAACAAATTTCAAAAAACATGTTGACCTGGGCTCCTGTTCTAGTGAAAAAAATTACCATGTTGACCTGGGCCCGGGCCTGGTTGGCACCCCCTGTCTCCACCGCTGTCCGCCTTTGCATACGAGAAGTCGAGAATGCACACGGTCGAACAAACAAAAGTTGAGTTTAGCTTACCGAAGCAAAACTCTAAAATTTAGACCATGCATAGAAAATGCCTTGGTCAAGCCCATATATTGGATCGGACGAATTCACACCACACACGTGTCTAAGTCAGCCGATGTTGCCCTGTGCGGGTTATTGTGACGGTTTAACCAGGTTTTTCGCTAATTAACCGGATAACTTTTTTCTTTATTAATGAGACGAGACAAAACTTTTGCCTTCGTTTTTTTAATAAAAAGTTCGCAAATCTCCCCTCCAGCATTGCCAAAAAACGTGAATCTGCACATGTGTAAGCTCTCCATATATCGGACCCACAAAGACCAAGCATGGTGCAGATACATGCATAAGAATATAACAGTAGTGGAGAATAAAACTCCTGCTAAAAGCGGCATCATTTTTGTATGGCTATAACATTTAGCAAAGGCCCACCACCTCAACCAAAAATTGAGCCCTTTAGCTTGGCATCCGAGCCATGCAGCTAGCTAGTGGTCGACATGGATCGCCGACGTCTCCCGGCACCGCTCGTCCCGTGAATTCTGGGCATAGCACTGGACAACATGTGGATGGCATTTGCATGGTCGACATGGAGGGCCGACGTGGGAGGCATCCTCTCGTCTCCCGGCACCACTCGTTCACGTTGGCCGTTACCGGTCCGGACACATGGTGAGATAGGAACGGGCCACTTGGACGTGGTGTCGCGTACGCGTCGCCGACGTGACTGCAGACAGCTCGTTCTGGCCAAGGTGGTCCAACTCCAAACGGCCCATGTCCGTATGGTTCGTCAGGACAGTGCAGGCCAAGGGATTTATCCAGAAATAAGAGAAGGATGGATGGACAAGCCTCCTCAGAGATCAGCGATTCTCGGCCGTTGGATCGGTTTCCTTGATGCGTTCTCGTCCGTCCGATCGAGATCTGGAGAAGCCTGGGCCGTTGGATCTGGGATTGACACTGCTGGCTGAAATGAATAGTAATGGCAGCAAAATGTAAATATCATGTCCCCGCCGGGGTATTTTGGTCATTTCACATAGAGGCCTATAAAAGATAGCCCCACACTCGCTAGGTGAGCCCGTGGACAGCGAGCACCGGGTCGTTCCCCTCCCCCTCCCGCTCGCCCGCTCTCCTCTCCTCCCCTCCTTCGAAACCCTAGCCGCCGCTACCCATCGCGTCCTACAGCCGCCGCGAGGGGTGAGCGCTGGAACCCTAGCCGTCCCCCTCCCGCTCCCGCCCGCTCTCCTCTCCTCCCCGCCCCTCTGCTGCGATTCCTCCGCGACGGCGAGTGGGCGCCCGCCCTCCCCGTCCGCGAGCTCGTCCCCGGGCGCGTCGTCGGCTCCCGAGCCCTCCTGCTCCGACCCCGCAGAGGGCGCGTCCATAGCCGGAGCGGAGGAGGAGATCCAGGCGGAGCGCGCCATCTCCATCGCCATGGCCCTCGGCCTTCGTCGAGCCGATCATCATCTTCCTCATCCGGAGCGGAGGCAGTGACCTGTTGCAGACGCTGTTGCGGCTCCTTTTCTTCCTCGTCGGCTTCTTCGCCTCCCTCCTCTTCACCCAGGTAATGCGTCCGGCCCTCGTCACCCCCGGCTAGCGGATTCGTTAGCCTTCTCCTCCAATTGCTACCCCCAGATCCATCATCGTTGTGTTGTTGCCGGTGAGAGCTGGGAGGAAGATTGGGAGGTAGAGGGATGGAGATGGACAGGGGAAGGAGAAAGTGCGCCTTCATGTTGTGCCCTCTAAATGTGTTTATTCCCCCTAATGTGACGGCATTGGATCTCACTGTTGGTTGCTCAACCTGCAGGGGTCTTTCTCTGTTGATCTCCTTTTTGTGGCGGAGTATGGCAGGAAATTTATCCATCCACCCGTGGTGATAACTTGGTGTCACGTCTACCTGCCGAGCTGTTGCTGGTGCTAAAAATGGTGTTGCTGCAGCAGACAAATCCATGTACCAAGTGCTATTCAATTATAGTTGAATGATGTTCAGGGTTGTCCCAGTTGTACCATTCTGCTCGCATAACAGAAGGGTGGTTTTCCGTTTCTGGTTTTATCTTGGATCATGTGATGTTTTTTTGTTACTCTGTATGCACAACAAGTGAGCGGTACAATTCTTAAACCTTCTTTTTATCATGTATGCAGCATTGATATGGCTATAAAATGTTAGCCCAAAATGGGCAGCAGTGCAGTATTACTAATGTGAAATCTTATCATTCTGGGGCTGCACTTCCTGTGGTGTTTAGACTCCCATTATTTCCCCATATGTTACATATATATAACTGTGTTAAACCAAATCTACCATACCAATAGAAGGACACTCTTTATGTGAGGAGCTCTGTATATTGCTCACTTGGAAAGTATAGGATACTTCTTTTTCCTATACTTAATATTTATCTCTGTAGATCCAGAACATTATTAGGCAGTAATCTTAAAACATAGTTTCTAGAGTGCATTTTGTATTTCTTGGTAATAACTTTATAGTAGGTCTGCAAACAAACTACTATTGCAACTATGCAACACCAGGAGCACACCCTATCAGCTTAAATCACAAGCCAAGGAGCAGAATCGATGTGACCAACGGAAACAACTATTGCAGACTTGCCTGGGCTAGACCCCTGCGATATCATGGTAATATACAATGCTCCTAACAGTAATATCATCTCCATGCTTACATTTTGTTCTTTACAAGTTTCTAATAAATAGTAATATATGATGTCGCTTTATATGATACAAGTTAAAAATTTAGAATCACTGAAATTGTGTTAACTGATAACTGGTGCTACATCAGCTGTAAAGCAAATGTTCTACATGTTCTGTTTTGGTGCCAATTCCAAAGTATGTTCTGAAGACAGCATACAAACAGCTGCAAAACTATATTATTCAGAAATCCCTAATTGTGCACCTGTTCAAGGTTTCATTTACATATGCGAGCCAGGCTCCGATGTAAGCACTGAATTATTGGTCGATGGATCTGTTAGTTTTTGCCGGAGTGTCATGTGATTGTTAGCCACGACCAGTTGTTGAGTAACTTGTGAATGTGATGCTTGCTTTTCCGGTTCCTTTTGCACATGCCACATTAAGGAATGATGATGCGCTTATCTTATAACACACTCAGAGCAAAATTTACTAATGGAGTAGTTCTTATACATCTAACGTACATGCTCTTTATACATCTATCAGGATTTTAAGCTATTATGGTACGGCATTGGTGTCATCGCGAAAAAGATTCTGAAACTAACTCCTAAAGGTCAGTTATGGTGTATGTACGTTGCTAATCTTTTCTCTTCCTTTACTATGTGTAAAGTATTACAACATTGAATACATCTTCTTGCACACTAGCCATAGAATAAATTAGTTGGGATATATTTAACATTTTGCAAGAATCTTGGGTGCACTATAAATAAATATAATTGTTTTCCAAAACAGTACTGCTATAATTTCATCGGATTATATTATCATGCCTGATGTAATAAAACATGTTATTAGATGCTGCTGCGATGGTGAAAACCATGTATGAAACCGTATTTATCTGAATATTCATCCCTAAAAGATCCCATGTATATCGGGATAAATAATATGAGCAAGAGAAATAAATTAGTAGTTTGAATCAGTACAATTTTAGTGTTCATGTGATAACAACAAGTGATAATCCCATTTATCGTCAACATTATGCAAATTTTCAGAAATTCTGAGTTTTGCTTAACCAGAATGCTTTCATTTCTGTAGATCTCAAACAGGGACATGGAAGGTATATGCGGTCAAAATATTATTCTCAGAACATGTCAGCAAATCCAGTCTGGTACAAGGCAATAGTAAGTTTTGATGTACATTGTGGTAGTTACTTGTATTTTGATCTATGATGGTGTTAGAGGCCATAGAATACATTATTACTCAGTTTTTTTTTAGTAAATCTAAGATTCTCCCTAAATTTTATCTACTATAATGGCTTTGAAAAGTTAAGTGTGCTCTCCGAAATATTGTTGGTTTTGTTAAATAGGTGGCCCTCTTAGCATGGCTATGGGTAGTACTCCAGACAGCCTTTCCCCTCAAGAGATCGTGCAAGAGTTTATTTTGTTTTATTTTGAAAGATTATGATGTCTTTCCCCTGAAGGATTATGATGTCTTTCAAATCAATCATGTTCTGGCTGTTATGGCATATTTCTGATCATACATGGTCTCATTTGCTTTAAAAATGCCCTTGGTCATGTGTTAATAAATTTAATATGTATTAGAAAAAATAGCATGTAGGTTGATGATAGTGTGTTTCAAAATTGATACTTAGAATAATAGTGTACCATCAAAATAATAGCTTGGTCTTACCATGTCACCTGGTCTAAATTCAGCGTGTACATCACTTTTTTGTTCTCAGTAAGTTTCTAGCATTTCTACATGCATTTCTCTGTAGCCTAGACATAGTAAACCATTGATGCTATTCCAAACACAAGCTCAAGCAAGTTCAGTAGATTATATATTTTTATTAGTATAATCAGCATGAGATACACCTTGATTTCATCACTTGGTTTACTGTCTGCATATTTGTTTCCATGCAGGTACCATTCATGTCCTAGAAGTTGTAGCTTCCAGCCTGTTAGTAACTACACAAAAACTGCCAAAACTTCAGAGCCATCATGTGAGTATGAGTAAACACAAGTAGCTTGGACTTCTGACCGCTTAACTCTTTCCTACTAATAGTTGATATTCATATGTCACAATTGGGCAAGGAGCAATCAATTTTATTCTTGACAAACATTTTTTCAGTATGCTGGTTTTTTTTGTCAGTTCACCTCTTTTACTCATTTTGATTTGAATACCTATATCTCTGACGAACAAATATGGGAAATAGTGTCGTTTGTTGTTAAGCTTGACATGAATGTCATTTTCCCCCACGTCTGTCTTCCCAATCAAATAACTAAGATTCATAAATATGTGACTATATTTTTGGCATTTTATTTATTTTCAAAATTTAATCTGCAATTTTTAAATCGCTACTAATTTGTATGCAAGGAACATCATATTTTGTTTAAACCTGATTATTATTGCCTCGCTGCAAGCTTTGGTGCATGGGTTTGTGCTCATGTAAACTAATAAGCGGGGTTGTCACAACTGGTCACCATATTGTCAATATCATACATTATATCTTCAATTTCCAGTATATCAAATCAATGATGTCATTTTATTGTATGTACAGGTCGAGTTGCAAGAGGACCCTCTCATGGCCTATTTCAGTTGGAAACTTGCATCAAGATGTACTTGAGCTACATAAAGTGCATGTATGTTCTGTTTACTCTCTCTTCCCTCGCCTCTGATATGTCCACCAAACTGTTGGGTTCACTTGAAGGCAAGGATGTTATTAATTTACTCTTGCAGGAATTTTTATAAATATATAGTTTTACTTAACGACGAGGGCTCATCCTCGGATTTCTGTTATCATAAATCAGTGTCCTATAGGAGATAGAAAGTATATAGCATTTTTTTTTTAGTTTTCGCGATGTTTGTGTCTTTCATGTTCAGTTGGTCTATTAGTGTAGTGCTTATTGAACTTGTTTTGGAAAGGAGGCCACTAAGAAGATGTCACCATGCATCTCAGTGCCACTGATTTTTTGCTTGGGTACACTATTTTTGGCTGTAACATTCTGAATAATAGTTTGAATTTGTCTAATTAAACATTCAGTATACATAGAGTGTTTTATGTTTTTCACCACCGAAATCCATGGTACTAAGTAATTTACTTAATCTATTAACATCTAACATACTTCATATATTACGCAAATGCAACCTATACCTCAGCTAATTGATATATTAAACCTCCCTACCATATTCAGAACTGGCATGATGCAGAATTCGCATGGCGTACCCTGTTACAAAGGAAAAATATATTATTTTGTACATTTTGTTCTTGGTTTCTGAAGAACAAGTGGAACCTGGACTTTCGTCAATCTCTCCGTTATTGTTCATTATCTAGAACTATGCATGTTATTGCATCTGGGCACTTAAATCTCAGTTTAAGTTTTGTGGGATGTGCATATCCGATATGGAAATCATCTTGCCCTATCATTAGGTCAGCTCAATCCCAGCGGACAATTTCTTTGTTGCTCTGTTATGGGGCTGTTTGGATTCGATCCCAGAGTCGCCGTGCCAAAAAATTGGTCGTTGACTGAGTGGTCGCTATGCGTTTGGATGGATGCCAATTCTTTGGCGTGCCCAGGCTAGCTTCACATCTCAGTTCAGCTCCACGCCAGTTATTTGGCAAGAAGCAGGCGGCCGATTGCTCTGCCAAAATTTTGGTGCCCCCGTGATTGGCAGGGTTGGCTCGGGCAGCATCCAAATAGGCCATATATATTTATATTAAACAATATGTTTATATCTTTCTGGTGATGCATTTTGTTTCTAAATTGAAATTTTTAAAAAAGTGCATTGATCCTTGGTGGTGAGAAAAAATTACTAGAAGTTCAGTTTCTTTAGTGTTGCAGAAAAAGTTGACAACTAAATACTGATGCATACTAGACACACAACTTATTTGATTCCCATTGCCATATATCAACCTAGGTGAATTAAAAATGACTATTGATGTTTCTGGATATTTTGCAATTCGGTCGTTGCCGTGGCGGAGGGTTGTCTTGTGGTTTGACCTGAGCGGGGGCACACCAAAGAAGCGATCTCGTCCCCATTGGTCAGGTACCCTTCATCTTTCTCTCGTTCGACCTCTCCAAGAAAGTTATATAGGTAGAATAAGCTAATTGTGTTTTTCGGGTGCTGTATAGGACACTACGGTTAAAGATTGGTCTCATTTATATTGATGTTGCTGATTATCAAATCAATGGCTGTTATCTAGAGTGCTTCTCCTTCAGATTTGACGTACTATGTCTTCCAACTTATACTATATATGATTTCTTTCAATGGTTTTAACTAATTATGGATATGTATCTAATTATGTTATTTTGGCATCAACAAATTACTCACCTAGCATTTATTCTGCTATATGGAAACAACCGGTGCCTATTTCTTTTTTATCTGAACTCAGACATAATTCTGCTATATGTAAACAATCATTGGTTCTTTCCATTCTATCTAAACTGAGAAATAACTCTAATCAGTTGTTTTTTATTTACTGTCCAAGTATCATTCTTACCTAAAACTTGTGCCAAAACTGGTTTTTATTTCATATGTGCCATAGATTATCCAACCCCCTCTGCTTATGTACAATTTTGTCGACTTATCTGGCATTTTCTCGGCCGTGTGGAACCAGCACATCTACCTGCGAATCTCCAGGCTATGGTACCAGCGGGGTGGCTTCGATGATGGCCCTATCAAGAGTATACAATGTGTGCTCTTCTATAGGGAAATCATGCCAACGAGACGGTGCCTAATGAGGTCATAGACATGTTTGTGGACACTTTGCATGAGAGAAATTTATACAAGTGTGTCAGGATCCATATGAGGTTCCCTAATTTTGAGGGCAGTGGAAGGCACGTATACATTATGGTTCACTAGATCAACAATTGTCCATCACCTTGAGGGTGTTTCATTTGGTCATGTTTGTTAACATGCTTAGTTGCTTCTTCTTTATTATGTTTCTGCTCCGATAACTTTCTCATATTATATCACTTTTGTTATTAACCATCGTATTGAATGGCTGCGCTTTTGATTTCGAGCTTCCTGTCGAGTGGCTTTTTTTAATCTAATGAACGAACTGAGATCGATTATGCCTTAATAGTTTCATGCTGGTACTGAGTGGTATTATGTCTCACTTCTATCACGTTTGAATGTTTCTCTTTCGCTGTATTGTTACCATATATGAATACATATGATATACATGTATTGCTACTGGCTAAGCATTCACTTCTTGACCAAAAACGTACTTTCTTTTGAGATTGGTATTCATATTATGCTTAAAGCTCAAGCCTTTTCCACCTAAACTATACCTATTGTTACAGGATTAGTTAAAACTCGGTTCTTGGGGTTTTACTTAGATAAACTGAAAAGATAGTACAATTTTATCCATAATGTATCCCATCTTCTTTTGCTCCTTTTAATTATACGTCTAGATACATCCATTTCTCCGACAAATATTTCCGGATGAAGGTTGTATTTTTTTTCCTTTATTTGCATTTTACCCTCAAATAGATGGACATGACTTGATCTGAGTCATAAGTCATCACTGATTGCATAGGAGTAGGCCGGGGTAACAGTGTCTAGTACCACACCCTTTCTTATCAAGTTTCTTACATGTGTTTGTTACATTCATTTCATCTGTATATCCTCTTCTGTTCTACAATTCCTTTTACTTATGATTTCTTATTATAGTGGCAAATTTTAATTGCTTGGGTTGTTGCTGCTATGAAAATATATTTCTATCTTTTAGGTATGTTACTTTAGTCTCTCACTTTCTCTCTCTGATTTCATAATGATATGAACTTCTATTATATATGCTGCAAGATTGGAGAGATTCTTTTCAAACTCAACCTGTGTCACGAGCTACTTGGTTACTTCTCATTACTTGGAGGATGCATGGATTGGAGAGATTATGGATGAGGACTGAATTATGTGTAGCTATGATATCTTTTAATTTTGGTCATATGTATCTTACAAGAATTCTAGTATATATTTTGGTCACCTGTATCAGAATAAGGATGCACATTTAATTATTACAACCTCCAAGCCCATCATTTGGAATTTTATGCAGTTTCTTCTGATGCAAATATTTAGTTCGTTGTGTAATTCTATTGGATCATCATGGATGAGGCCTGAATAATGTATAGACATGATGGATGCTCTTATTCCTTATGACTCATCATCAAAACTGACTATGGTGTGGACTGTGGATAACACTTTTATCATGGGCCACTTACTGGTTTCTAGCTTGTCATGTCGGTCCTTGCATCAATTTTTTGGTGGGGATATATATGGGTAATGTGGAGAAGTAATTGGCGGCTGTGTTTCCTCCAACATCTAGACTGACAAGAAAAATCCCTGCAGTCAATCTTGCGATTCACAGGAGTAAGAGATTAAAAGTCCCAGACTGGTGGTGAGGATTTGGTGAATCGTGTACATATTATCATATCGATGGCGAAACTGGCATCATTCATATGGTTCATGGCGAAGCCATGGTGTGCACCATGACACTGGATCTGGACGATGTCCTGAGAGGCACTAACATTTTACCCTTTTTGGTTGATCGTATAACACTGAAATAGTCTTTCTTTTCGTATGTCATGCTACTTCTCTTATTAAGAATGTACCACTTGCTTCTAATGGCTATAACATGGCAAAGCGCACTTCCTGTCAAGTGGCTATAACATGTGAATGTTTCTTTTTAATTTTATTTTGTTATATCCTGTTTGAGTAAGTATGATAAACCTGAATTACTACTAACTTGATAATTACTTGCATAACCATAATGTTGGCACCGGCACCCTCGCGCCGAGGCGCGTTGCCGATCTAGTTAGGATAATAGCAAAGCTAATTGGGAGCACGATGACAATTCATATGACATTCTATGTATGTGAAGGAGAGGGATGAACTCTACATGGGCTCCGGACTAATTGGGAGCACGATTCAATCAACATGAAAATCATAACAAACTTACACGCAAAGATCGTAGTCCCTTTTTTGTAAACAAAAATCATACACCCTCCTGTCCCCGGAATTACATGTGCCGCTCTCACCAAAATCACCAAATAAGTAAAGAACCGAGAATTCAAAGCCTAGTACTCGTGCTCCAAAAACCATACACCGGTTATGGATAAAAAATATTGATTTACCTCCTATAAAACTGCAGGTATTTTTCCTTAGCATACCCCTATAAGAGAAAACAAAGTTTTAAAAGTGGAAGATAAAAAAGGGAAGGTGAATTATGGTTCACCATTCAAATGAATAATTCTCTATCAGGAAAAGACTCAAATCCATCTCCTAACATATAACATTTGAGTTTAACGTCAGAAAGTTAAAATCATCTAAAGCCTCTTCATTCAGAAAGTGCACACCAGGCAGAGGAGCCTTCACCTGGTCTTGACATGCCACTCTTCCTCAACTTTGATGTTTGGCATCTTCCCATTCACGGTTTAATGAAAAGAAAACACTTGAATAGGTAATGTGAAGAACAGTAGGTTGTCACAGTCATACATAAAAAGAGAAACAAAGAGGAAAGGCAGATTATACAATGTAAGTAATGGACGTTTTCTTTGTTGCGGGGAAGTAGTGCACAATTAATTAGCTTCTAGTGCACAAACCCATTAACCACATAATATTACAACCAACCTCTAAAGCAAACATTTTGATACATGCACAAGGGCCCCAATTTCATTCAAAATGTATCATTTTGTCTCAAGAGATGTCGTAGCTGAACTAGAATGCAATCGACATGCTCGAGTGAAACAAACCAAAAGAAGATAACAAAGAGGCGACCACTTTGCTCTATTTTCTATAGGACATCCCATTATATAAATCTAAAGACAACATCATAATAGGCCACTGACAGCATCCTAGGATGCTTCGTGTTGCGTAATCAAGTACTTTGGTACTCTTGATGTATCCTAGTATCATGTATATCAAAATGAAGACTATGATGACCTAGATTCGGTTCTTTCATTTAATCATTTATCATATCAAGATCGGGAGCAAGACTAAAATAACTATTAGCCTGCATAATGCACAACCTTAGCTGAACATAAGTGCATATGGAGACTAATAGCAGGAGGACCTCACTCTAATAGGTAGTACTTCCTCTGATCCAAAATAAATGTCGCATCTTTGAACTACGGTTAGTTGGAACTTAGTTCAAAGCTGTGACACTTATTATGGTTCGGAGGGAGTAGCGTTTTATGAGAGAAGACTGGCACTCTGGAACAAAACCTATATGCACAAAGTGATTTCATATCCAAACTAATAAAATCTGCATCTTCTAATCACAATCTAGCCTATCAAAGATTTGGAATTTCATTGAGCATAGCATTAAAAAATAATTCAAACTGGGAAGTTGCTATGGCACTGTAAAATCGAGCATTATTCATTCTGACCTAGTAATGTTAAATCTGACGAAATACCTTTGCTACTGGAGTTCACGTTATCCAAATATGCTTCATCCTTGAGCAGTCTAGCAAAAGGACGCAACAAGATCTCTTGCCATAGTTATATCCTTATAAAGAATTTCTGGGTGAGAACCTAAAGTGGCATCTAGAAGAACTAAAAAAATCCGAACTTCAATGCAGAATTAACTCTATTCTAGTGATAGAATCTCGATGACCAAATCTGTTTATCAAAAATAGCGGAAGAAGCCTAGCAGGGTCTTAAATGAAACTTATAACTTACAAACTAATTAGTAGTCTGCTTAATGCAAGTGTACATTTGAACGGTTTTTTATACTTTCTCGGCTCAAGTGTTTCCTTATAATGGCTAAGGAAGGAAAATAAACTAGTTTTATTGAAAGTACATGTTCAAATGGATTATGCATCTAACGAAGCTCAAACAATGTACAAAAGAAAGGGAACCTAGAAAAAAGCACATGCAATCCGTTGATGTTCAGCTTTTACTGTAATTGACAACTTAATTCCGTAAATTGCTTACGGTTTTCATGACTAATACTGAATAATTGGAGGAATGTTTATTGAATTATTAGCTCCAGATCACAGCAAACAAGTCCACAAGTTTGTGCGATAAAGGTATGTGAGACTAATGGCTCTAAACCATATGTGTGCTCTATATGATGTTCGACAGTGAAAGGACATGCGGTGCCCCCATGTGTGGTTTTGGTAATTGATGACATTCTCTATGGACTAATGGTTGCATTGAGTTATATTTGAAGGATTTGTCCATATGCATTTCTTGAAGTCCATGTGTTGGTTTCAAGGAGTTTATGTGTTGACCAAGGTGCTATTAAGGAATTATCCAAAGATTGGTCATGTGAGTGTTGAGCTTATTGCAAGCATGTCTTGAAGAAGAAGAAGATTGTGTGATCATTCATGTTTACCTTCAAGACATCATCCAAACGAAGAGAGTTGGAAAGATTCAAGGTTGATCAAGACTAAGTCAAGAGTGAATCAAGTTGATCAACTCACAAAGCGTAGAAGATGTACCGAGAGGGATCAAGTGATCCCATGGTATGGTAAGCATTATCCATTGCACTTTGTGTACTAACCCATGGTCTATGTGAGAGTCTATGTGGGGTTAGGTGCGTGTCCATGGGCTTGCGCCAAGAGGAAGATATCATACAACCCATGGAAAGGATGACATCAAGTGGTGATCGTCATCAAGATTGCCGTGTGCAAGTTCAAGTGGAGCATCACGAAGAGATCAAGTTCTTGAAGCTTGCCATCCATTGTGGTGTCAATGGACTTGTGAAGATGTGTCAAGAGTGGCTCACCCATAGTGGAGTATGGGGATCAATCATCTAGTCTCCATCGACCCAACGCAATCAAGAAAGGTGGTCCATCTTGAGGAGGACAAGATCGTCATCATCTAGCTCAAGTGGATCATGTGCAAGGCAAAGGTTTGCCCTTTATAGGTTTTCTATTTTACCGGTCTCATGGTGGTAGTTGGGAGACCGGGTTATAGGATCGATAGCCGCATTATCAAGGGGGCTCTCAAGTGAGTAGCTTGATCGTATCGGTCGTCGAGAGCTCAAACCATTGCATCCTTGCATCATGTTTCTTGGTTCTTGTTTGGTTCTCTTTGTGAGTCTTAGAGCTTATGGTCATCTTTATGACAAGCTTGAGTTCATCGAAAACGGAGTTTGCATGCGTCTTCTATGATGTTTTCGGTGTTGGAGGTTTTACCGGTCTTTTCCGAGGAAGGGTTCTCACCATTTTCTTTTGGGCCTTTTCTCATTTGCTTATTATTGGTATTTCTCTCAAGATTGTGTTAGCCCTTGTCCCTAGCTTTCCAACAAACTTGGTTTCGTCGAATTCGAGTCCGAATGCAGAAGTTATGGTAGTTTTGGTGTTACGGAAAGGCTGCGGTACTACCGCGGGTAGGAGCGGAAGTAATTTTTACCACCGCCCTTGGGAGCGGTACTACCGCTTGGAGCAGTACTATCATGGCTACTTCCGTGGCTACTTCCGCCGGGACCAAAAACTTCACACAAGTCCAGCGGTGGTAGGCACGGATGTAATTTTTAGTACCGTCATAGAAGCGTAGTACCGCTACCCTTAGCAGAGTACCGCTACCCCTAGTAGTAGTAAGTGATGCCGAAGCGGTACTACCGCTTCAGTGGGCTGTGAGCATAACGGTTGGATTTTTCCCCACCTATAAAAGGGGGTCTTCTTCCCCATTGAACCTTATCCTTTGGGCTCGTGTTCTTCCCCCATTGTTGACCTTCTTCGAGCTTGCTAACTCTCAATACCTCCATGGATTCTTGCTAGTTCTTGAGGGAAAAGAGAGAGCAGATCTAGATCCACATTTCCACCAATCACTTTCTCCTCTATGTGAGGGGAACCCCTTGGATCTAGATCTTGGAGTTCTTGGTGTTCTCCTTCTTGTTCTTCCTCTCATTTTCTTCCCTAGCATTAGTTGCTTCGGTGGGATTTGAGAGAGAAGGACTTGGGCACTCCGTGTTCCCTTGCCGTTGCATTTGGTGCATCGGTTTGAGTTCTCCACGGTGATACGTGGAAGTGAAGTTTGAGAAGCTTATTACTCTTGGGTGTTTGGGCACCCTAGAGCTTGTTCCTCTTGGGTGCCTTGGTGCCCTAGACGGTTGGTGGTGTTCAAGCTCAATCATTGTGGTGTAAAGCTCCGGCAAGCGTCGGGGTCTCCATTTAGGTTGTGGAGATCGCCTGAGCAATTTGATGGTACCGGTGACCGCCTAAGGGTTGCCAAAGTGTACGGTTCGGTGACCGCCCCAAGGGTTGCCATTTGTACGGGTTCGGTGACCGCCTCAAGGGTCCCTTAGTGGAATCACGACATCTTGCATTGTGCGAGGCGTGAGGAGATTACGGTGGCCCTAGTGGCTTCTTGGGAGCATTGTGCCTTCACACCGCTCCAAACGGAGATTAGCATCCGCAAGGGTGTGAACTTCGGGATACATCGTCATCTCCGCGTGCCTCGGTTATCTCTTATCCGAGCCCTTTACTTATGCACTTTACTTTGTGATAGCAATATTGTTTCTTGTCATATATCTTGCTATCACCTAAGCAGTTTTTCTTGCTTAGCATAAGTTGTTGGTGCACATAGGTGAGCCTAGTTGTTGTAGGTTTTGTGCTTGACAAATTAACCGCTAGGTTTATTCCGCATTTGTTCAAGCCTCAACTGTAATTATTTTAAAGCGCCTATTCACCTCCCTCCCTCTAGGCGACATCCACGATCTTTCAATTGGTATCAGAGCCTCGTCTCTCTTTGTTGGGCTTAACCGCCTAGAGAGTAAAGATGTCGACTAGGGGTTTAGGATTCTCTGACACTTAGTTTCGATGGCACAAATTTTGATGTTTGGGTAATTCGCATGCTTAATCTCTTTAGGGTTATGGACCCAAATTTAGAGCGAATTGTAGTTATGGGTTTTTCTCCTCCAAAGGATCCCCAAAGGTTATCTTTAGAGGATGAGAAAAACTCTTATCTCAATGCTCAAGCTTCTAGTGTGCTTTTCGATGCTTTGAGCAATGTAGTTATATTTCAACTCATGCCGTTCCAGGATGCTCATGAGTTGTGGACGAAGCTTCAAGATACATATGGTGTGTCCAAGATTTGTAGGGATGATTGTTCTCCCTCCACCTCCGGCCGTATAGTCTTCTCAACTTCTTCTACTTCACCTACATGTGGTTTGCGACAAGGTAATGATATGGTGAGTAGTGTCGGTCATTGCAATGATGATAGTGTGCTTTTTGTGGATGATTCTTCATCACTATATTATTGCAATGCTCCGTCTTTGGGCCTTAGCACTTCGAGCACTCCAGATGTTTCACTTGCTTGTGTTGATAGTCCTTGCATATCTTGTAGAAATTGCTTGACTAAATCTCATGATGATATGCTTGCTATATCTTGTTGCCATGATAAAAATGCATGTATTTCCTCGAGTTGTTGTGCTAACAATGTAGTTGAAACCCAACACTCCATGGAACAAGATGTGGTCTTGAATGGTGCTTCAAGGGATCTTATATCATCATCTACTGCATTTTGCCTTATGGCCAAGGCTTCAAATGTATCTCCCACTTTGAATCCCAATATATCTTGTGATGATATTGATGATGGCAAGAGTGATGACGATGTTGATTATGATGAAGAGAGTGATGATGTTGCCTCCTTAAAAATTAAGGGAAATGATTTTAAAGCTCTTCTTAAGAATAAAATTGCTCGTTCCAACTTCATGGAAATCATGTCTATTGCTATTGAGGGCAAGAAATATATTGATGAGTTGGAATCTCGTCTTGAGGAGCATGAGGTCACCATTGATAAAATGGAAGGTCATGAGCGTGATTACGCTAATGAGATTGCGGACCTCTCTCAAGCTCTTGAACTTGAACAAACCACCAAGGAATCTCTTGAGGAGACTTTTGCTCTAGAATTATCTAGAGTGAGGGAATCTCGTGATAGAGCTCTTGAGGTGGCCAATGATTTTGAAACTAAAAATGAGGAGCTTGAAGTTGTGCATGCTAAACTCCTTGAGGACTTTGAGCACCTCGAAAATGGCTCAAGGGTCATTAAGAGTGAGCTCATCAAAATCACCGAGTCTCATGCTCAACTTAAAGCTTCATATTCAAAAGAGCTTGCCAAGTTGTCTTCTCCTCTTGTTGCTGATGATGATGCTTGTGCTACTAACTCTATCTCTTGTGAAGCATCCATTTTGAAGGAGAATGTTGAGCTACGGGCTCAACTTGAGTTGCTATCTAGCAATTATGGGAAATTGGAAGAAAGCCATGAAAAGCTCTCAAGCTCTCATGACTATCTTCTAGTATCCCATAATGTGCTAAAGATAGCTCATGAGTCCATGCTTGCTAAGGTAACATCTAGTGAGCCTCATGTGGATACTAGCACTACTTCTAGTCAAAATGCTATATTGATATGTGCTAGTCCTTGTAATTCATCTACTCACAATGTTGGTACATCTTGTGATGAATTGCTTTCCTTGCCTTGTTGCTCTAACAATGAAGCTTATACTTCCTCTAGTACTTGTATTGAGACTAACCATGTAGAGGAAATCAAAGAGCTCAAGGCCCAAGTCACTTCTTTGAAGAAAGACTTGGAAAAGAGTCATGAAGGAAATCCACACTCAAAAATATCTTGAGTGTGCAAAATCCCCAATGACAAAGGTGGACTTGGATTCAACTCCAATAAGAAGAAGAAGTCCAAGATGAACAAAAGAAGGGCCAAGAACAAGTCAAGAAATCGGCCAAGATTGTTTGCTTCAAGTGCAAAGTAGAAGGGCATCATGTTAGATCTTGCCCATTGAAGAAGAAGGCCATTAGTGTCAAGCAACAAGGGAAGAGGGCACAAGTTCAATATCATGCTCAACCTCAAGTTGAAGAAAGGCCACTTCCCAAGAAGACTCAAGTTAATGCTTCTCTTGTTGAGAAATCAAGTGATAAGAAAGTGAAGAGTAGACGTTGCTACTTATGTCGTGAGAAAGGCCACGTCGCTTCTTCATGCACTAGTGGTAACTTATCCAACCCAATTATTATTGATGATGTCTATTCTCTTGGGAAGGATAAGGTTGGCAATGTGTTTGCCAAGTTTGTTGGTACTCAAAGTGGTGTCAAGAAAAGAACCATTTGGGTGGCCAAGCCTATTGTGACTAACCTCTTAGGACCCAACTTGGTTGGGGACCAACTAGCTCAAACTTGATCAATAGGTGTTGTTGGAGTTCATTGGAGACTTGGCTACATTATGAAGATTTAAGGGGTCCTCATCATTCATATTGTGTCAAGCCAAGTCATTCGGATTATCTTTCTATCATATATCCAATGTTCCTCCTTATGTAACTCGTGCTTAAATTGCTTACATTAAAGTTACTTGTCCCTTAGCATGTTGTGGTTTTGTATCTTGCATGTGCTTGTATATGTTGTGCTTCCAAATTGCTTATCTTGAGAAATCAAGTATGTGCATGTTGGTTTGCACATCATGTACATGTGTGTTGTGTGTTGAGCCTTTTTGAATCTTGTTTATTTCTTAGTTGGCTCTTGTGAGAGATTAATGGAATATCCCATTATGGGGGAGTGATGTGCTTTGTGCACCTCACAATCCTATAAATGTGTGTACATGAGTAATACCATCTAGTATTGATATTTCAAGATTATCTAGTCTCTAGGTGGTATATCTCTCATGAGAAATTCAAATTCTAAATTGTCCATTAATTATCTCTTGTTGGATCCTTTTAATTGCCTCTTGTCTATCTTTAATTGGTATCACATTATGGGGAGTAATATGCTATGTGTGTATTACTAGCCTAGAAAATGTGTACATTTGAGATATTGTCACCTAGAATTGATATTGTAAATTATCTTGTTCCTAGGTGGCATGATAGCTCTACAAGTTGCAATTTGCTTGTGTTTGGTGTGAAGATGATGTCAGATATCCTTGCTATCTACCACCGGGAATTATTTCCATTTACTTCTTGTCTTTTGACAATTGGTACTCACTTTTGTGGTAGAATTTATTGATCATCTTTACATTGGCTTTTGTTTTTTATTTTGCATTTTCTCTTGCCAAGGTTTGTGTCAACTCCCGTTGTCTTCCCTACCACTTGTGGATCTTGTTTTTTTCTCTCGTCCTTGTCTAGTGTTTTCTAGATATAGTGAAAGTGGTGATCCCACCTTGTGCATTTTGTATTCAAATGCAAATTCTATATAATGCACTAGTCTTGGGGGAGCTATCCTATTCTCTATAGGACACTCTTCTTGCGATCCTTATCAAGTGTGTGTTGGTGGAAGGCAAGCCGTTGCTTTTGGTACTTTGTGCTATCATGAAACTTTGTAGAGAGCTTGGTTTGTTTGGAACCATCCTCTCTTTTGGGAGTTTGATATCTTTTATTTTGAGTGTATCAATGGATATCTCATTCCTTGATGTATATTTTATGGATATCCTCCAAGTGATGTTTTATTCATTTGATATCCTTTTCACTTGGCATTTCTTTTTCTTTTGGTTTTGGGTTTTGAAGTCTTGAGCATGCATGTTTTCTTCATGTATTTTATTTGGCATCCTTTCTTTCTTTGACTCAATATATGGGAGAAACTCCACCTAGTCTCAATTTGGATTAGATGTGCATGATATTCATTTTCATATCTATATGCACATATTTATGTGGAGTTTGTCCTATGTATTGGTGTTTCTAACTATTTGGTCCCGATGAGTTTGGGTACCGATTAGTTTGTGTTGTTCTTATAGGAACATTTGTAGATGCATTGGATGCTCGGCTCACTCACAAGGAAGGTGTTGTCACCATGTGCATATTGGAGTCAAGCTAGGATGATCAATGAACTACTATCTACCTTCAATTGGTATCTACTACATCCTTCCAATGGTATCTCGGTAATAAGTATCATCATCTACTACATGCACACATTACTTGCATCAACCTTGTGTAGGTTGTATCATGGCATGTATTTCATTCTTTCTTGTGATACTTGTTTCCTTTCTCAAAGCATCTCAACGATGATCTCATGTTGCTAGTTGTGATGTCTTTGATGTTCATGGGTAGGAATTCATTTATATACAATAAGACCATATCTAGCCAAGTGTTATGCTTTCAAGCAAATATCTTATTGGTATATTTATGACTTCCTTGTGGATATCTTGTTCCTTCATGTTGTAACTATTTCGGTGTACATCCCTCTTTGTAGATATATATCATCATGATTTTGTCTACCTAGAACCTTATACACTTGAGAGAAATTACATCTCTAGTTGATATCCTTTCTTTCATGTCCACCTTGTCTTTCTTATGTTATTTCTTTGGTGGCTCCGTGAAAGCGTTTGCCTTGAGTGCGTGTCCTCTATCGTTGCATCTTGATGCACTCTTGTGTGGTGAAGATTATTTTCCTCTTGCTCATCTTTACAAGGCTTTTGCCATCTTAATTCGTACCCCTCGTCTTGATGAGCCTCTCATCGTCTATCTTCACCACGGGTTGTCACAAGCATAGGTTCTCTATTTTCTTATTAGTAAGCTTGTGAACCCATTTGCTAGTTGTGTGTGAGAATGGAAGGCTTTGCACTGTATCTCATTCATTCGAGACTATGTTGATGCTTATGCTCATCCGTATATTAGTCTTCTCATGTGCTTTGCCATGACTCACACACATCATTTTGGTTGAGCCTTTTCTTAAGTTGCCTCTTTTACAATGTTGCTCAACCATGTGCTTGTTGCAAGCGCTAGGCTTAGTTTCCTATATGCTCTCTTGCACTTGTTGTTAGTTTCCGTTGACTTTGGGGGAGCTATGATCCTATTTTGTGCACTTTGTATCCAAATACAAAAATTCTTGATGTGCACAAATCATGGGGAGCTTCTCTAGTTTCTTTAGAACAATCCTCTGCTCATATCATAATATCTTTTTCATGTGGCTCGTAGGATCTTTGGTCTAGTTGGCTCAGTTGATATCTTTTAATAGCTTGCTTCAATTGGTATCTTTTGATTGCTTCATTGCTTGTTTCTCTCTTTGTTATGTCTTTGTGGCATATCATTCTTTTGCAATCTTGGTGCCTCAATATAGTTGGTCTTCCTCCAAGTATTACCTTTGGATATGTGTATGGCATTCCACTCTCTTGTTGAGAAATACACAACTTTTGGAGGAACACCTTTTATATTGGTCTTCTTAGCTTTTTCGCCCATTTTGGCAATCGATGCCAATGGGGAGAAGTTTCAGAGAGTTTTGTGGAGAAGTCTTGAGTTTTCTCCTTGCTTTGGTTTTGTTCCTAAGCATTTGCATCTCATACGCATGCATTATTGGTTGTTGCATTGCATGGTGATGCATAATTCCTTATATAAACTCTCTTGAAAGTGATTGTCATATATTACCAAAATGGGGGAGATTGAAGGACATGCGGTGCCCCCATGTGTGGTTTTGGTAATTGATGACATTCTCTATGGACTAATGGTTGCATTGAGTTATATTTGAAGGATTTGTCCATATGCATTTCTTGAAGTCCATGTGTTGGTTTCAAGGAGTTTATGTGTTGACCAAGGTGCTATTAAGGAATTATCCAAAGATTGGTCATGTGAGTGTTGAGCTTATTGCAAGCATGTCTTGAAGAAGAAGATTGTGTGATCAGTCATGTTTACCTTCAAGACATCATCCAAACGAAGAGAGTTGGAAAGATTCAAGGTTGATCAAGACTAAGTCAAGAGTGAATCAAGTTGATCAACTCACAAAGCGTAGAAGATGTACCGAGAGGGATCAAGTGATCCCATGGTATGGTAAGCATTATCCGTTGCACTTTGTGTACTAACCCATGGTCTATGTGAGAGTCTATGTGGGGTTAGGTACGTGTCCATGGGCTTGCGTCAAGAGGAAGATATCATACAACCCATGGAAAGGATGACATCAAGTGGTGATCGTCATCAAGATTTCCGTGTGCAAGTTCAAGTGGAGCATCACGAAGAGATCAAGTGCTTGAAGCTTGCCATCCATTGTGGTGTCAATGGACTTGTGAAGATGTGCCGAAGAGTGGCTCACCCATAGTGGAGTATGGGGGTGTTGGAAATATGCCCTAGAGACAATAATAAATTAGTTATTATTATATTTCCTTGTTCATGATAATCGTTTATTATCCATGCTATAATTGTATTGATAGGAAACTCAAATACATGTGTGGATACATAGACAACACCATGTCCCTAGCAAGCCTCTATTGGCTAGCTCGTTGATCAATAGATGGTTACGGTTTCCTAACCATGGACATTGGATGTCATTGATAACGGGATCACATCATTAGGAGAATGATGTGATGGACAAGACCCAATCCTAAGCCTAGCACAAAGATCGTAGTTCGTATGCTAAAGCTTTTCTAATGTCAAGTATCTTTTCCTTAGACCATGAGATTGTGCAACTCCGGATACCGTAGGAATGCTTTGGGTGTACCAAACGTCACAACGAATCGGGTGGCTATAAAGGTGCATTACGGTATCTCCGAAAGTGTCTGCATTGGGTTGGCACGAATCGAGACTGGGATTTGTCACTCCGTGTAAACGGAGAGGTATCTCTGGGCCCACTCGGTAGGACATCATCAAAATGTGCACAATGTGACCAAGGGGTTGATCACGGGATGATGTGTTACGGAACGAGTAAAGAGACTTGCCGGTAACGAGATTGAACAAGGTATCGGGATACCGGCGATCGAATCTCGGGCAAGTACAATACCGCTAGACAAAGGGAATTGTATACGGGATCGAATGAGTCCTTGACATCATGGTTCATCCGATGAGATCATCGTGGAACATGTGGGAGCCAACATGGGTATCCAGATCCCGCTGTTGGTTATTGACCGGAGAACGTCTCGGTCATGTTCAAGATGTCTCCGAACCCGTAGGGTCTACACACTTAAGGTTCGATGACGCTAGGGTTATAAAGGAAGTTTGTGTGTGGTTACCGAATGTTGTTCGGAGTCCCGGATGAGATCCTGGACGTCACGAGGAGTTCCGGAATGGTCCGGAGGTAAAGATTTATATATGGGAAGTCCTATTTTGGTCACCGGAAAAGTTTCGCACTTTATCGATATTGTACCGGAGTGCCGAAGGGGTCCGGGGTCCACCGGGGATCCACCTGCCTGGGGCCACATGGGCTGTAGGTGCGCCTTGGCCTATATGGGCCAAGGGCACCAGCCCCAAGAGGCCCATGCGCCAAGGAAACTTGGGGAGGAAGAGTCCTCAAGGGGAAGGCACCTGAGGGTGCCTTGGGGAGGATGGACTCCTCCCCTCTTGGCCGCACCCCTTCCTTGGAGGAAGGGGCAAGGCTGCCTCCCCCTCTCCCTTGCCCCTATATATAGTGGAGGGAGGAGGGCATCCACACAAGAGCCTCGGCGCCTCCCTCCCTCCCGTGACACCTCCTCCTCTCCCGTAGGTGCTTGGCGAAGCCTCGCAGGATTGCCACGCCTCCACCACCACCACGCCGTTGTGCTGCTGTTGGATAGAGTCTTCCTCAACCTCTCCCTCTCTCCTTGCTGGATCAAGGCATGGGAGACGCCACCGGCTGTACGTGTGTTGAACGCGGAGGTGCCGTCTGCTCGGCACTAGGATCTCCGGTGATTTGAATCACGGCAGTACGACTCCTTCAACCCCGTTCTCATGAACGCTTCCGCTTAGCGATCTACAAGGGTATGTAGATGCACTCTCCTTCCCTCGTTGCTGGTTTCTCCATAGATAGATCTTGGTGACACGAGGAAAATTTTGAATTTCTGCCACGTTCCCCAACAGTGGCATCATGAGCTAGGTCTATTGCGTAGATTCTTTGCACGAGTAGAACACAAAGTAGTTGTGGGCGTTGATTTTGTTCAATATGCTTACCGTTACTAGTCCAATCTTGTTTCGACGGTATTGTGGGATGAAGCGGCCGGACCGACCTTACACGTACTCTTACGTGAGACAGGTTCCACCGACTGACATGCACTTGGTGCATAAGGTGGCTAGCGGGTGCCAGTCTCTCCCACTTTAGTCGGAACGGATTCTATGAAAAGGGTCCTTATGAAGGGTAAATAGCAATTGGCATATCACGTTGTGGTTTTGCGTAGGTAAGAAACGTTCTTGCTAGAAACCCAAAGCAGCCACGTAAAACATGCAAACAACAATTAGAGGACGTCTAACTTGTTTTTGCAGGGTATGCTATGTGATGTGATATGGCCAAGAAGAATGTGATGAATGATATGTGATGTATGAGATTGATCATGTTCTTGTAATAGGATTCACGACTTGCATGTCGATGAGTATGACAACCGGCAGGAGCCATAGGAGTTGTCTTTATTTATTGTATGACCTGCGTGTCATTGAACAACGCCATGTAATTACTTTACTTTATTGCTAACGGTAGCCATAGTAGTAGAAGTAATAAGTTGGCGAGACAACTTCATGGAGACACGATGATGGAGATCATGATGATGGAGATAATGGTGTCATGCCGGTGACAATAAAGAACATGGAGCCCAGAAGATGGAGATCAAAAGGAGCAATATGATATTGGCCAAATCATGTCACTACTATATAATTGCATGTGATGTTTATTATGATAATGCATATTGTTTACTTAGAACGACGGTAGAAAATAAGAAGATCCCTTACAAATTTCAAGAAGTGTTCTCCTCGGTATGCACCGTTGCTACAGTTCGTCGCTTCTAAGCACCACGTGATGATCGGGTGTGATGGATTCTTACGTTCACATACAACGGGTGTAAGACAGATTTACACAAAGAAAAACACTTGGGGTTAACTTGACGAGCCTAGCATGTACGGACATGGCCTCGGGAACACAGAGAGACCGAAAGGTCGAGCATGAGTCGTATGGTAGATACGATCAACATGAAGATGTTCACCGAGTCGACTAGTCCGTCTCACGTGATGATCGGACACGGCCTAGTTGACTCGGATCATGTAATCACTTAGATGACCAGAGGGATGTCTATCTGAGTGGGAGTTCATAAGATGAACTCAATTATCTTGAACATAGTCAAAAGACCTTTTGCAAATTATGTAAAGCTCGCGCTTTAGTTCCTTGTTTAGATATGTTCCTAGAGAAAATATAGTTGAAAGTTGAAAGTAGCAATTATGCGATCAGTAGAAAGCTTATGTCCTTAATGCACCGCTCAGTGAGCTGAACCCCAAACATCGTTTGTGGATGTTGCGAACATCGGACATACACGTTTTTGATAACTACGTGATAGTTCGGTTAAACGGTTTAGAGTTGAGGCACCAAAGACGTTTTTGAAACGTCACGGAACATGAGATGTTTTGAGGGATGAAATTGGATTTCGGGCTCGTGCTCACGTCAAGAGGTATGAGACCTCCGGCGATTTTCTTAGCCTACAAACTAAGGGAGAAAAGCTCAATCGTTGAGCTTGTGCTCAGATTGTCGAGTACAACAATCACTTGAATCGAGTGGGAGTTGATCTTCCAGATGAGATAGTGATGTTTCTCCAAAGTCATTGCCACCAAGCTGCTAGAGCTTCGTGATGAACTATAACATATCGAGGATAGATATGATGATCCTTGAGGTATTCACGATGTTTGACACCGCTGAAAGTAGAAATCAAGAAGGAGCATCAATTGTTGATGGTTGGTGAAACCACTAGTTTCAAGAAGGGCAAGGACAAGAAGGGACACTTCATGAAACGGCAAATCGATTCTTGCTCGGTGAAGAAACCCAAGATTGAACCCAAACCCGAGACTAAGTGCTTACGTAATAAGGGGAACAGCCACTGGAGCAGAATTACCCTAGATACTTGGTAGATAAGAAGGCTGGCAAGATCGATAGAAGTATATTGGACATACATTATGTTAATATGTACTTTACTACAACTCCTAGTAGCACCAGGGTATTAGATACTGGTTCGGTTGCTAAGTGTTAGTAACTCGAAATAAAAGCTACGGAATAAACGGAGACTAGCTAAAGGTGGTGACGATATGTGTTGGAAGTGTTTCCAAGGTTGATGTGATCAAGCATCGCCCGCTCCCTCTACCATCGAGATTGGTGTTAAACCTAAATAATTGTTATTTGGTGTTTGCGTTGAGCATATACATGATTGGATTATGTCTATACATAATACGGTTATTCATTTAAGAAGAATAATGGTTACTCTATTTATTTGAATAATACCTTCAATGGTCTTGCACCTAAAGAAATGGTTTATTGAATCTCGATCGTAGTGATACACATTTTCATGCCAAAAGATATAAGATAGTAATGATAGTACCACCTGCTTGTGGCACTACCATTTGAGTCATATTGGTATAGAACGCATGAAGAAGCTCCATGTTGATGGATCTTTGGACTCACTGTTTTTGAAAAGTTTGAGACATGCGAACCATGTCTATTGGTGTATATGCATGAAGAAACTCCATGCAGATGGATCGTTTAGACTCACTTGGTTTTGAATCACTTGAGATATGCAAATCATACCACATGGACAAGATGGTGAAAAGCCTCGGTTTCAAGAAGATGGAACTAGATAGCAACTTGTTGGAAGTAACACATTTTGATGTGTGCAGTCCAATAAGTCTTTGAGGCATCTTGATGAATATCGTTATGTTCTTACTTCACGAGATGATTCGAGTAGATGTTGAGTATATTTACTTGATGAAACACAAGTCTGAATTATTGAATGGTTCAAGTAATTTCAGAGTGAAGTTTAAGATCTTCGTGACAAGAGGATAGAATGTCTATGATATGATCATAGAGATGAATATCTGAGTTCTGAGTTTTGGCACACAATTAAGACATTGTGCAAATTGTTTCACAATTAATACCGCACGGAACACCATAGTGCGATGGTGTGTCCGAACATCATAGTTGCACCTTATTGGATATGGTGCGTACCATGATGTCTCTTATCGAATTTCCACTATCGTTCATGGGTTAGGCATTAGAGACAACCGCACTCACTTTAATAGGGCACCACGTAATTCCGTTGAGACGACCCTATTTTGAACTATGGTTTGGAGAAACCTAAGTTGTCGTTTCTTAAAAGTTTGGGGTTTCGACGCTTATGTGAAAAAGTTTCAAGTTGATAAGCTCGGACCCAAAGCGGATAAAATGCATCTTCATAGGACACCCAAAACAGTTGGGTATACCTCCTAATTCAGATCCGAAGGCAATAGGGATTGTTTCTTGAATCGGGTCCTTTCTCGAGGAAAAGTTCGTCTCGAAAAGTTGAGTGGGAGAATGGTGGAAACTTGATGAGGTTATTGAACCGTCACTTCAACAAGTGTGTAGCAGGGCACAAGAAGTTGTTCCCGTGGCACCTACACCAATTGAAGTAGAAGCTTATGATAGTGATCATGAAGTTTCGGATCAAGTCAGCGGCGACCTCGTAGGGTGACAAGGATGCGTACTACTTCAGAGTGGTACGCAATCCTGTCTTGAAGGTCATGTTGCTAGATAACAATGAACCTACGAGCTATGGAGAAACAATGGTGGGCCCAAATTCCGATAAATTGTTAGAAGCCATGAAATCCGAGATAGGATCCATGTATCAGAACAAAGCATGGACTTTGGTGGACTTGCACGATGATCGGCAAGCCATTGAGATGAATGGATCTTTAAGAAGAAGATGGACGTGGGCGGTAATGTCACCGTCTATGAAGCTCGACATGTGGCGAAGAGTTTTTCACAAGTTCAAGAAGTTGACTACGATGAGATTTTCTCATCCGTAGCGATGCTTGATCCGTCGGAATCATGTTAGCATAAGCTGTATTTATGAAATCTGGCAGATGGATGTCAAAACGAGTTTCCTTACCAGTTTTCGTAAGGAAAGGTTGTATGTGATAAAATCAGAAAGTTTTGTCGATCCTAAGGATGCTAAAAAGGCATGCTGGCTCCAGCGATCCTTCTAAGGACTGGGGTAAGCATCTCGGAGTTGGAATGTGCGTTTTGATGAGATGATCAAAGATTTTGGGTTTATACAAAGTTTATGAGAAACTTGTATTTCCAAAGAAGTGAGTGGGAGCACTATAGAATTTCTGATGAGTATATGTTGTTGACATATTGTTGATCGAAATGATGTAGAATTTCTGGAAAGCATACATGGTTATTTGAAAGGTGTTTTTCAATAGAAAACCTGGATTAAGCTACTTGAACATTGAGCATCAAGATCTATAAGGATAGATCAAAAACGCTTAATGGTACTTTCAAATGGGCACATGCCTTGACATAATCTTGAAGGTGTTCAAGATGGATCAGTCAAAGAAGGAGTTCTTGCCTGAGTTGTAAGGTATGAAGTTAAGAGTTAAAGCTCGACCACGGCATAAGAGAGAGAAAGGACGAAGGTCGTCCCCTATGCTTCAGACGTAGGCTCTACAGTATGCTATGTTATGTACCGCACCGGAAGTGTGCCTTGCCATGAGTCGGTCGAGGGTACAAGAATGATCCAAGAATGGATCATTGGACAGCGGTCAAAATTGTCCTTGGAGTAAATAAGGACATGTTTCTCGATTATGGAGGTGATAAAGAGTTCGGCGTAAAGGGTTACGTCGATGCAAGCTTTAACACCTATCCGAATGACTCTGAGTAGCAAACCGGATACGTATAGTGGAGCAACCATTTGGAATAAGGTTCAAGTGGAGCGTGGAAGCAGCATTTACAATATGACATAGAGAATTGCGAAGTACACACGGATCTGAAAGGTTCAGACCCGTTGACTGAAAACCTCTCTCACAAGCAAAACATGATCAAACCCGAGAACTCATTGAGTCTTAATCACATGATGATGTGAACTAGTTTACAGACACTAGTAAACTCTTTGGATGTTGGTTACATGGTGATGTGACCTATCAGTGTTAATCACATGGAGATGTGAACTAGATTATTGGCTCTAGTGCAAGTGGGAGACTGTTGGAAATATGCCCTAGAGACAATAATAAATTAGTTATTATTATATTTTCCTTGTTCATGATAATCGTTTATTATCCATGCTATAATTGTATTGATAGGAAACTCAAATACATGTGTGGATACATAGACAACACCATGTCCCTAGCAAGCCTCTATTGGCTAGCTCGTTGATCAATAGATGGTTACGGTTTCCTAACCATGGACATTGGATGTCATTGATAACGGGATCACATCATTAGGAGAATGATGTGATGGACAAGACCCAATCCTAAGCCTAGCACAAAGATCGTAGTTCGTATGCTAAAGCTTTTCTAATGTCAAGTATCTTTTCCTTAGACCATGAGATTGTGCAACTCCGGATACCGTAGGAATGCTTTGGGTGTACCAAACGTCCACAACGTAATCGGGTGGCTATAAAGGTGCATTACGGTATCTCCGAAAGTGTCTGCATTGGGTTGGCACGAATCGAGGCTGGATTTGTCACTCCGTGTAAGCGGAGAGGTATCTCTGGGCCCACTCGGTAGGACATCATCAAAATGTGCACAATGTGACCAAGGGGTTGATCACGGGATGATGTGTTACGGAACGAGTAAAGAGACTTGCCGGTAACGAGATTGAACAAGGTATCGGGATACCGCGATCGAATCTCGGGCAAGTACAATACCGCTAGACAAAGGGAATTGTATCACGGGATCGAATGAGTCCTTGACATCATGGTTCATCCGATGAGATCATCGTGGAACATGTGGGAGCCAACATGGGTATCCAGATCCCGCTGTTGGTTATTGACCGGAGAACGTCTCGGTCATGTTCGCATGTCTCCGAACCCGTAGGGTCTACACACTTAAGGTTCGATGGCGCTAGGGTTATAAAGGAAGTTTGTGTGTGGTTACCGAATGTTGTTGAGTCCCGGATGAGATCCTGGGCGTCACGAGGAGTTCCGGAATGGTCGGAGGTAAAGATTTATATATGGGAAGTCCTATTTTGGTCGCCGGAAAAGTTTCGCACTTTATCGGTATTGTACCAGGAGTGCCGAAAGGGGTCCGGGGGTCCACCGGGGGGGTCCACCTGCCCCGGGGGGCCACATGGGCTGTAGGGGGTGCGCCTTGGCCTATATGGGCCAAGGGCACCAGCCCCAAGAGGCCCATGCGCCAAGGAAACTTGGGGAGGAAGAGTCCTCAAGGGGAAGGCACCTCAGGTGCCTTGGGAGGATGGACTCCTCCCCTCTTGGCCGCACCCCTTCCTTGGAGGAAGGGGCAAGGCTGCGCCTCCCCTCTCCCTTGCCCCTATATATAGTGGAGGGAGGGAGGGCATCCACACAAGAGCCTGGCGCCTCCCTCCCTCCCGTGACACCTCCTCCTCTCCCGTAGGTGCTTGGCGAAGCCTGCAGGATTGCCACGCCTCCACCACCACCACGCCGTTGTGCTACTGTTGGATAGAGTCTTCCTCAACCTCTCCCTCTCTCCTTGCTGGATCAAGGCATGGGAGACGCCACCGGGCTGTACGTGTGTTGAACGCGGAGGTGCCGTCTGCTCGCACTAGGATCTCCGGTGATTTGAATCACGGCAGCACGACTCCTTCAACCCCGTTCTCATGAACGCTTCCGCTTAGCGATCTACAAGGGTATGTAGATGCACTCTCCTTCCTCGTTGCTGGTTTCTCCATAGATAGATCTTGGTGACACGTAGGAAAATTTTGAATTTCTGCCACGTTCCCCAACAGGGGAGCAATCATCTAGTCTCCATCGACCCAACGCAATCAAGAAAGGTGGTCCATCTTGAGGAGGACAAGATCGTCATCATCTAGCTCAAGTGGATCATGTGCAAGGCAAAGGTTTGCCCTTGATAGGTTTTTTATTTTACCGTCTCATGGTGGTAGTTGGGAGACCGGGTTATAGGATCGATAGCCGTACTATCAAGGGGGGCTCTCAAGTGAGTAGCTTGATCGTATCGCTCGTCGAGAGCTCAAACCATTGCATCCTTGCATCATGTTTCTTGGTTCTTGTTTGGTTCTCTTTGTGAGTCTTAGAGCTTATGGTCATCTTTATGACAAGCTTGAGTTCATCGAAAACGGAGTTTGCATGCGTCTTCTATGATGTTTTCGGTGTTGGAGGTTTTACCGGTCTTTTCCTTGGAAGGGTTCTCACCATTTTCTTTTGGGCCTTTTCTAATTTGCTTATTATTGGTATTTCTCTCAAGATTGTGTTAGCCCTTGTCCCTAGCTTTCCAACAAACTTGGTTTAGTCGAATTCGGAGTCCGAATGCAGTAGTTATGGTAGTTTTGGTGTTCTGGAAAGGCTGCAGCGGTACTACCACGGGTAGGAGCGGAAGTAATTTTTTACTACCGCCCTTGGGAGCGGTACTACCGCTTGGAGCAGTACTACCGCGGCTACTTCCGTGGCTACTTCCGCTCGGGACCAAAAACTCGTCACAAGTCCAGCGGTGGTAGGCACGGATGTAATTTTTTAGTACCGCTCGCAAGCAGTAGTACCGCTACCCTTAGCAGTAGTACCGCTACCCCTAGCAGTAGTACCGTGATGCCGAGCGGTACTACTACCGCTAAGTCGGGCTGTGAGCATAACGGTTGGATTTTTCCCCACCTATAAAGGGGTCTTCTTCCCCATTGAACCTTATCCTTTGGGCTCATGTTCTTCCCCCATTGTTGACCTTCTTCGAGCTTGCTAACTCTCAATACCTCCATGGATTCTTGCTAGTTCTTGAGGGAAAAGAGAGAGGAGATCTAGATCCACATTTCCACCAATCACTTTCTCCTCTATGTGAGGGGAACCCCTTGGATCTAGATCTTGGAGTTCTTGGTGTTCTCCTTCTTGTTCTTCCTCTCATTTTCGTCCCTAGCATTAGTTGCTTCGGTGGGATTTGAGAGAGAAGGACTTGGGCACTCCGTGTTCCCTTGCCATTGCATTTGGTGCATCGGTTTGAGTTCTCCACGGTGATACGTGGAAGTGAATTTTGAGAAGCTTATTACTCTTGGGTGTTTGGGCACCCTAGAGCTTGTTCCTCTTGGGTGCCTTGGCGCCCTAGACGGTTGGTGGTGTTCGGAGCTCAATCATTGTGGTGTAAAGCTCCGTGCAAGCGTTGGGGTCTCCAATTATGTTGTGGAGATCGCCTGAGCAACGGGTACAGTGACCGCCTCAAGGGTTGCCAAAGTGTATGGGTTCGGTGACCGCCCCAAGGGTTGCCATTTATGCGGGTTCGGTGACCGCCCTCAAGGGTCCCTTAGTGGAATCACGGCATCTTGAATTGTGCGAGGGCGTGAGGAGATTATGGTGGCCCTAGTGGCTTCTTGGGGAGCATTGTGCCTCCACACCGCTCCAAACGGAGATTAGCATCCGCAAGGGTATGAACTTCAGGATACATCGTCATCTCCGCGTGCCTCGGTTATCTCTTATCCGAGCCCTTTACTTATGCACTTTACTTTGTGATAGCCATATTGTTTCTTGTCATATATCTTGCTATCACCTAAGTAGTTTTTCTTGCTTAGCATAAGTTGTTGGTGCACATAGGTGAGCCTAGTTGTTGTAGGTTTTGTGCTTGACAAATTAACCGCTAGGTTTATTCCGCATTTGTTCAAGCCTCAACCGTAATTATTTTAAAGCGCCTATTCACCCCCTCCCTCTAGGCGACATCCACGATCTTTCAGACAGATTTATAATTTGTAGTAAAGAAGGTGTTACCACGAAGATATGCAGGAATTTCAGAAATTGCTAGCATATGTCACATCAAGTGAGTGTTCTTGTGGGCATGAACTCTGGTTCTAGCACGATAGCACTCCATTGTTTTACTACGTCATGTTTCAGTTAAAAGCAAGATCTCCAGGGCAAATCATAGATAAGCTAAAAATTCATGAGTCTACACAATGGTGAGCAAAAAGGATTGGACCTTGGTTCTTAGATAAGATTCAAGAAAAAATCTATATTGTGCTTAGATGGTCTGTCCTCCCTGATCAGTATGACAACTTAGTTTGGACCTTGGAATAAAAACAAAATATGTCTGAATATTTTTTGTTTGATTTGCACCTTGGAGGCATTCCTTCAGGCTCTTGTTCTCCATCTGATCCACCAGAAATTTGTAATGTCGAAGCTAATATGAATTAACCAATAACAATAATCCAGGCAAATAAAAAATGATAATTTGCACAAAAGGGGCCACCATAGATAAGCTCTTCAATCATCCTACTCCAAGGATGATCTCCGGTGTAGTTTTTTGGGCATGCCGATCTCATATCTCGTGTAGTTCACATTGATCCATTTCTTGCAACGGCATCGGGAGAGGATATATGTAAATTCTGCAAGACGCGTCAATCAAAAAAAAATTCAGTATAACTGTAATATGTCATTCACATGCAATTTCCTCTTCGAATAAACCTCGTAATATAAGACCGCCTCGAAAGTGATTGCTAACCGTCTGAAAGTGATTCTGCCTGAGATAATTTCTGAAGAGCAATCAGCCTTTGTCCCTGGAAGGTTGATAACCGATAACATTATCACAGCTTATGAATGTCTCCACTTCATGAAGAGGAACAAAGCAAAGAAGCACCAATCCTTTGCACTCAAGGTCGACATGATGAAAGCATATGACAGGGTCGAGTGGCCCTACCTGAGGGTGGTGATGATGAAATTGGGCTTCACAGAGCGGTGGGTAAATATAGTTATGAGCTTAGTAACGTCTGTTAAGTTCTCAGTGTTATTTAATGGGAACAAGTTGGAGGAGTTTGAGCCATCAAGAGGAATCAGACAAGGGGACCCAATTAGCCCATATTTTTTCTTGCTAGCAGCAGAGGGCCTGTCGTGCCTTTTAAAATCTAAGAGTGAGTCATCCCATCTGAGTGGTTTACAAGTGGCACCTACGGCGCCTCAAGTAAGTCACTTGTTATTTGGCTTGATGACACCTTGCATTACGTAGGGCAAGTATTCTTTGGTCTTTGAAGAGGTGAACACAGTGCTTGAGCGATTCTTGTGAAGCTTGAATAACGGATTAATTTTGCTAAATCATCTATCTATTTCAGTAAGGGTGTTCCTGAAATCACTCGGGATGCAATCAAAGAGTCTCTCAATGTTCCTAATGAAACTCTTAATGAGAAGTATCTGGGTATGCCGTCTGACATAGGGAGTTCAAAAAATGGGGCCTTCAAATATTTGAAAGACCGCTTATGGAGCAAAGTGCAGGGCTGGCTAGAGAATACTATGTCTACAGCGGGCAAAGAGGTATTGGTAAAAGCGGTGGCGCAAGCTGTACCGGTCTTTTCCATGTCGTGCTTCAAGTTACCGAGGGGACTGTGTGAACATCTGAATATGCTCATAAGAAAATTCTGGTGGGGATCGAGGGACGGCAAGAGAAAACCTCATTGGGTCTCTTGGAAGTCGATGACAGAGCCAAAAGGTATAGGGGGGCTTGGGTTCAAAGACTTTGAACTCTTTAACCTATCTATGTTAGCGCGTCAAGCATGTAGATTGCTTCAGTATCCTGACACTCTAAGTGCACGCATCTTGAAGAGCGTCTACTACTCTGATACGGACATCTTGCATGCAAATCTTGGCGGTCACCCAAGCCAGGTATGGCGTGCGATTGTCGAAGGCAGGGACGTGCTAAAGCAAGGCATTATCCGACGTATAGGCAATGGTGAAACCACGGATATATGGGCTGATACCTGGTTACCAAGGGACGAGATGATGCGACCATACGGATGCCGAGTGGTCAATCCGCCAAACCGAGTTGCCGATCTGATAGATAACACAAGTGCTACATGGAATGTACACCGTGTTAATCAAGTTTTCATGGCGATGGATGCTAAGGTAATCTTAAGCATTCCTTTATGCACTCGTAACACGGATGATTTCTGGAGCTGGAATTTTGAAAGGAATGGCGTTTTCTTGGTCAAGTCAGCATATCGCATGCTAGTGGAAACTAGACGTCGTTGGGAGGCATGGCTGGAAGCTTCAGCAGGCTCGTCAGCGACATCAGCTGAAGAAGGATCGTGGAAAACATTATGGAACACCAAGGTGCCAGGGAAAGTGAAAATGTTCTTGTGGAGATTATCATGACAGTCCCTCCCAGCGGAAGAGGTTCGAGCCCATAGACACATGACAGACAACTCTGCCTGCGGGATGTGTGGTGCGCTTAATTCATGGAGACATTCTTTACTGAACTGCACATCATCGCAGTGTGTGTGGGCACTAGTTGATGATGATCTTGCCCAAACGCTGGTCGCCACCACCGAACCAAAAGCCAAGCTATGGCTATTCACGCTGATGGATTCTTTGTCACATGATCAATTTGTACTGCTAGCGGTCACGCTCTGGGCCATATGGACAGCACGGCGATGGGCAATCCTTGAAGGTATCTTCCAAACCCCACAGGCCACCATAGAGTTTGTCAAGAGATTCATATCGGAGCTTCAGGTGCTTGAAAACAAGACGGTAACCGCATGTCGAGAAGCACTTGCATTGGCGGAAGATCTCAACCTAAACAATCTGCTCATCGCCTCCGACGCTAAGCAAGTGGTTAATGATATTTCAAAGTCACACTGTGGCAAAAATGCTGCAATTATTCAAGAGATTAGAAGTAGAGCTTCCTCCTTAATTTTGTGTTTGAACGTCGTGCGGCTAATAGAGACGCACATAAACTTGCCAAATATTCACTCTCACTAGGGCCGGGGCGCCACATCTGGTTAAGCCAACCCCAGGCTCCGACTTGTATCCCACACTCTGTGGAATTCGATGAATAAATTGGCTGTTTCCCTCAAAAAAAAATCTACGGGATCTATAAGTCCCGAACGTGCTACGTTTTTGCATCTCGTCCCGAACGCGTCATCCACCGTCTGATTTTCGCGCACTAATTTTGATGCAGTATAGTCGCCACGTCACCTGTGTGAGTCGTTCGGGGGAGCGGGCGATGGGCGCGAACTGTTTTTCTCTCGCACTCGACACGACCCAGTCTTATCCATTCATTCTCATCCCTCACCGTCCCCACTCCTTCACTTTCCCCACTCACAACAACCACCGCATTTGATTCCGTCCGACCAGAATCGCCGACGAGGGGTGTGTGCTGGCCGACTCTGCTCGTGCGAAGTCGCTGCTACCGGCGGGGCGAGGTTCCGCGGCGCCGACAGGAGCGGGGGCTCGAAGTGGTGGGTGCCGTTGATGGGGTGGTCGGGCCAGCTCGACTACAGCAACGGCTAGCCGGCGCCGGCGCCGCAGCCGGCGAAGGAACGTCCTGCAGGTGGTGCGGGGGCGAGGCAGTTCAGGGTGCTGAGCTGCAGATGTGGATGATGGAGACAGAGAGCTTCCACGATGCCATACCACTCCGCCATCGCGTCCCGCCTCGCCTCCGCCGCGCCGAACAGCGACAGCAAGCCGTAGAGCGAACAACTCAGCTCTCCGTCCGACGTGAGCACAAAGTCGCAGGGGCCGGCGCACTTTGTAGCTGCAGGCAATTTAGAGGAGGCGGGAAGGAGGTGGAGAGCGGCGGCGGACGCAGGCGAGGGCCTTGCGGCGGCCTACCCGTGGCTCTCGACGGCATGGAGGCTTTGCTCGTGCCACCGCAAGCGGGCGCGGTGGCCTCACCACCTCTCACGCGCGGTCCGCCCCATGTCGAATCTCACTGTGGTGACGCGCAGCCGCAGCTACATCAATACAGTGCACAAGGCCCCGGCGTTGGATCACTTTGCTGCAGTAACATCCTAATCTACCCATTCGTTTCAGTTTTTCCAGTTCATTTATTTTGCAAATTGCCATGCTATGATGGATTAGAGGCCCAGTGGAATTTTGTGATTGCGTCTTACTATAATTCTAGTTAATTGTATCAGTAAATACATGACAACTTAAAGCAAATGTTCTCCATGAAGTGTTCCAATGGCAACTAGTTTAGATGTCACTCTTTTACTGTGTTTTTTGCTCCCGGAAACTTCACATATGTTTGCCATGAATTGTTGCCATGGTAACTAGTTTACATGTCAACTTTTTTTGTGTGTTTTTCACTAATGGGAACTTCACATATTTGTCTAGTTAGTTTTTGTATCAACTTAGAGATGACAATTTTCCATTTGAGGAACTATGTATCCTCATTTCATCAATGAGGTGATGCTCATGTATGTGCCAAATTCACTTTAATTCTAGTTAAGGCATGTGATGCTAACTTGATCCAAATCTAGTCATAATTTGTATGTGCCATGACCCACAGTAATTGGGTCAAATTCACCGTGGTGCTCAATGGAACCAACCTTATATGTGAATTTTTTTTCCACTTTCAAATAATGCAATGTGATGCTAAGTTGACCCAAATTTGATGCATTTGTGCACGTAGTTCATGGCAAACTAGTTCAGAATTAGTCCAGTGTGTTCTGTTTATGGTAAAACTAGTCGCGAACTCTTTTGATTTGATTAGCTTTTTAGCTGGCTGATTATGTTCTGGTCTGCTAATTAACTACATAGACATGCTCCATTTAATTTCACAGCCCATGGTAAATTTAGTTTGTACTCCATGACAAATTAACTCTACAGCCCCACGACAATTTTTTTTGTCTTGCGGCCATGATATGTATAGTTTATAAATCATGGCAAATTGAACATGCATTTGCCATGGCAATGTTTTTTAATCAATTTTTTTTGTATTATTTCACATTCGTGGCAAAATCCTTTTATAATGCATGGCATTTTTGATAAAAAAATTCCATGGGAAATTTGAATATGCATTTTGCCATGGCAATTTTGATCTTTTGTTTGTGTTTTTTTACTTACATGACATTTTATTACGTAAAAGGCAGCAACTTTGGTAAATATACCATGGCAAATTTGAATGCATTTTTCCATGGCAGTTTTGATCATTTGTTTCTGTTTTTCACATACACGACAATTTTTATTACGCAAAAGATGGCAACTTTGGTAAATATACCATGGCAAATTTGAATGCATTTTGCCATGGCAGTTTTAATCATTTGTTTGTGTTTTTCACATACACGGCAACTTATTAGGAAATGATGGCAACTTTATTTTTGATGGGTGCAAAAGATGGCAACTTTGGTAAATCTACGATGGCAAATTTGAATACAATTTGCCATGGCAATTTTGATCGTTTGTTTGTGTTTTTCTCATACACGAAAATTTTATTACGCAAAAGATGGCAACATTGGTAAATATACCGTGGCAAATTTGAATGCATTTTGCCATAGCAATTTTGATCATTTGTTTGTGTTTTTAACATACACAACAATTTTATTATAAAAAAGATGACAACATTTTTTTTGACGGGTGCAAAAGATGGCAACTTTGGTAAATATACCATGTCAAATTCAAATGCATTTTGCCATGTCAATTTTGATCATTTGTTTGTGTTTTTCACATACACAATAAGTTTATTACGCAAAAGGTGGCAACTTCTGTAAATATACGATGACAAATTTAAATGCAGTTTGCCATGGCAATTTTTGATCATTTGTTTTTGTTTTTCACATACACAACAATTTAAAAAAAAACATGGCAAAGTTTCTTATACAAACATGCCAATTATGACTAAAACGCCATGGCAATTTTGAATATTCATATGCCATGGCATTTTGTCTTCATAATTTGTGATTTTTTACATAGACGGCAAATTTATCATAAAGAACATGGCAATTTTAATTTATGTATGATGGCAAACTTTACATTTTTAGATCAATGTAAATTTTGCTATGCAATATGGTATATTTTACTTCTATAGCCATGGCAAATTTTACTCTATTTTTGCCATGGCAAAATTTAGACTATTGTTCCATGGTAAAATTGCTTTTTTCACATGGAAAATTTTACTTTTTCTTTCCATGGCAAATTTCCCATGCCAAGTCTTGCATAGAGCATGGCAACTTAATTGCATGGAGTACACATCAATGTATGAATACATTCATGTCAACTTAATTCTGTATAGCAACTCTAGTTTATGAGTCATGGAATTTTTATTTAATATATGAATACATTCATGGCAATTGTTTGATTTTTAGTACTTAAAACAATGTTTTTGGCATGATATTTTTTGTCATGGCAAATGCTGACACAATACAGATTTTGCTATGTTGCAACATTGATGATTTTTACATCCTGAACATAGAGATGTACCAGACTACCTTTTGTTTGTGTGTTACAGATTCTGGAGTTTTGTGTTTTTTTAACAATTAGGGGTATTTTTTTTTGAGCTTTTGCCGTAACAGGCCCATTTTTCGTTCATTTTCCTTTTTTAGGCTTCGTGGGCTTTTCATTAGCAACAAGGTTTTCACTCGCGACAATACTCGGTCGGTTCGGGTTGGGACGTTTTCAGATCGAACAAAATCGTTCGATCGATCCCCCACTTGCTGCCGAACGATTCGTTCGGGCTGGGACATCCCAACACCGAACGTTCGGCACATATCGACGTCCTATATCTAATGGTTAGGGAGTTAGATATGAGATAGTTATTTCACATCAAGGTGTGAAATAGCAAATCCGTTTTAAAAAAAGATAGAACATGGGCAGAACCAAGGGTACCAACAGAAAATTCCTAGGAGATTTAGAAGCGTTAGAAATTCTGAAAAGATGTACAACTGCCTCACGAATCAATACCAGATCGATCACGAATTTGGCCCCCATCGTCTGGCCTTCCCCGCCCCTACCGGTGCAGCCTGAGGTCGAGCGCTAGCACCGCGGCATCTGGCCTCCTCTCCCTCCCCGCACAACCTCACGGCCAAGCGCGAGCCTCCTCAACCACCGCCCTGGCCGCCGGCGCCGGATCTGGCCTCCCCTGCGCGCCAATCTTCCCCAACCCCCTCGACGCGGAAGCGGAACCTAGTGGGGAATCACGCGCACGCGGGGACGAAGATGATACAAACGAAATGGGACTGGAAAACGAAAACATGCGACTCGACTCCGCCACGCCACGTGTGAGCCATGGAATAAATTCGTTCATTAGTACGTACAGTATAAGTATACTCCAGTTAGTACATCTTGTCTTTTCACATCCTGAATTCCCGATACTACGTGCAGTGACAGTGACAGACTGACAGTGATTATGCTACTCACTGGCATAGTACTCCGCTTACACTCGATCGATCCATCTCAACGAACCGAGATAGGGTTCATCTGCACGACGATCTCCGAGCGGCGAACCGGCACCTGCGGCGGCGGCTCCTGCGCGACACGCCGGCGGCGCCAGCAGCAGCACGCCACGGTGACGGCGAGGGCGACGAGCGCCGCCGCCGCGATGAACTCCATCGCCACGGCGACGCGGTGGAGGAGGGTCTGCCGCGGCGCGGCGGGCGGTGATGTCGTCGGCGGGGTCGGTGGCGGCGGCGGCGGGGGTGGAGCGATCACCTGGCTAACCTCGTCGTTGCCGGTCGCCAACTGAGGAATCAGCAGGCCGGTCGAGTTGTCGGCGGCGGCGGCGGGCAGCGGTGGAGCAGCGGGGCGGGCGGCGGTCGCCGCGCCGGCGGCCAGGACGAGGAAGAGCAGGAGATGGGTCTTCGACATGATAAGTGCTGGTGCGGCGAGCTCCGTATGAAGAAGCGGGGATTTATGGCGGGCCGCATCGCCGGTGTGCCGTGTAAAGAGCTGACGGAGCTTCAATTTGGGGAAAGCTCAGCTTCGCACGGCAGTGCTCGCACCAGAAGAGGAGAGGAGGGAAGGAAGAAGTAAGTGGAGCCGTAGTGGATCGATCTCGCGCGCACGGATCGACGAAGCGGCCGCTGGTTGCTTGCCAGCGCATGGGTCACCACGTCGGATCGACGCTCCGACGGCTCGAAAAGGAAGCAGATTGCACGGCGAGAACGCCGGGCGCGCACGCGACGTGTCCACATCATCAGCTGCAAAGCACGTAGCCCCGAGACCCCAGTTCGCTCCCGGCCGGAGCGTCGCCAAAAAAAGTAGCTCTGTTACGGTGGGGCGCCGCCGGCCGAGCCACGCGCCGAGTCGCCATACGGCAAAGGAACCTCTCTTTCATTAAACAAGATCGCTGACTGACCCCGCTATCCTCACGCCGGAGTGTGGCACGCCCCCCGTAGCTGCCCGTCCCAGAAAAAAAAAACTAGCTCTAGCTGCGCACGGGCGCGCCGTGACCGCACTGTTGGTAAGACTGTTGAGTAAAAATAGCAGGGCGGAAGCGCGGCTATTGCCTCATTGCTGGTTATCGTGCAGCTACAACAGTCAATTTCCACCCGCAAAAAAAAAAAAAAATACAACAGTCAATTTCCTTCTTTTGCTTAAGATGATGATGAATTCTCCTCGGTGCCATGTGTGTGTCTTCCTCTTCAGGTATGTTGCTTGGGTGGCACAACACGTAACAGAGTTTACCCAATAAAAATTATGGAGAGATACATCTCACTAATGGACACATTAGGGTAAACTAGCAAAAGAACCCGTTCGTTGCAATGGTAGAAAAAAAAATCATAATCTCCAATGGCCATGACCATATTATATCACCAAGGTACACTATCACTATTAATTTCGTGAAATCATGAACAATTTTTGAAATCGTGAACATTTTTTTAAACTCGTGCACATAATTGAAGCCGTGAACATTTTTCAAATTCGTGAACACTTTACAATTTTTCGAACATTTTTTGAAATTATGAACAATTTATACTATTTGCAAATATTTTGTGTGAACATTTTATAAACATTTTCTTTTGAATCGGCGAACATGTCTACAATCAACAAACATTTTTTTTTTGGAAATTGGTGGAACAAATTTTGAATCACGATCATTTTTCTTGATTTAACGAACATTTTTAGAAATGCAGGATCCTTTTTGAATAAGCGAACATTTTATGAATGAATAAACTATTTTGTAAGTCACAAACATATTTTAAATTTTTAGGATATTTTTTCCGTTCTTGTACATTTTTTGAATTGGCAAAAGTTTGTTCAATTCCATTAACATTTTTTTAATACACGGACTTTTCTAAAAATCATGAACATTTTTTGAATTCCCAAACATTTTTTTCGAAATGTCATACATTTTTTATTAAGAAAACATTTTTTACAGAATCACGAACATATTCTGAATCCACAAAAAATTTATGATTTATTTCAAAATTCTCATTTTTAAAATTTCGGAACTTTTATGAAGTCCGAAATTATTTAAAGTGGAAAAAAACAGAAAATAAAAATAAAAAAAGATATTTAAAAACAGGCTGCCCGGACATGGACCCGCCTAAACGGGTGCGTTGCATCTCCCAACGCGCAGTATAGGAAGTCCCTACTGCATGGGTCGTCCCAGCAGGACGATTCACGTGTGTGAAACGTTTTTTTATCACTTACAGGTGGCATTGGTGAGTAATATTTTACAACTTTGGGGGCAATTTTCGTGACGTACCACCAGTAGGGACCTCCTATTAGGTATAGATACAGTTTTGTAGCATTAATGTTGGCTCAAGCGATGTTATAAGGTCAGATATTCGAAAGCAGTTGCTGTGCGTAACAACATTTCAAAAACAATCTCAATACGTAACATTGAATGAAAAATGCCGTGTATCTTACTAATAAAGTAACTTAGGATGGAACTTTACAGATTAGAAACCAATACACTACAAAAATATATCATAAATCTATGACAGAACTTCACAGATCTGAGACCAACATGTGAAGACAGTACCACCATAAGGCATAGAGCAAGTGACAGAATACTAAGTGAATGTTGATCCTAATATCCTCATCAGCTCCAACATCAATGCAAATAGTGGTTGCAGATGAGAGCCTATAGTCAAATCTTCTCTTGCATATCTCCTTAAAATGCTAATTTCAGTTCCTGAAACTATTACGGTTTCTTCTATTGCAGAGCGCAATGTCCATGCACATGAGGTGTGAAAGAATCTTATGTTGATTGCACCTGGCACTAAAGCTTTATAGTCTTGCTTTGCCCGGATCATACTTCCTCTCAACTATAAGCATATGTGAAGTTTGCCCTCATGATCTTATACATTGGGAAGGATTCATCAATCATCAACTGTCGAACATCCTTCATACCTTTTACAGTTAGGCATAGCGGAGAAAACAATATGAGGAGAAGATCATTTATGATGCCTAATGAACTGCCATATGTTAAAAACATGCATAATTCTACCTTCAATTTACAACTTAACTAAAAAAACTTATTGGTTAATAGTTCACTGTGTTTATAGTCCGAACTCAATATGCATACATACGAGGAACTTCAAAAGATAGGCGCCTTAATTATGAGCACCATCATGGTAAATCAGGCAAACAAATGTGAAAGCTCAATGTGGCTTAGCGCTCAATAGCACAACATTTTAGTTTTTTATCGCCACGTGCACTATCTAGAAGGGAATATGAAAATAATAATAATAATTATAAACAGAAACTTGTTGCGATGCGCTACTTAAGTCGTGGAGGAAAATTACTTTTTTCTCTAGGTGCAACTAAGTTCACATCATTTGTATCGAGGGAAAACCTAGATGTGAGTATGTAACTATTACTAGTAAGTTATTTGCCTATAGTAACTACGTCCAGATGATAAAAATGGGGAAGTTTATTAAAAAAACATATGTAACTCGAATTTCAGAAGGCAAAAATTTAATGTGACTCCTATAAAAAGACTTTATATTTCATGTTATAACTGCTATGATCCTGGAATATGCGATTCAATGAAAAACTCATATGCACGTGTGAAATGATAAATGGATAAAATAAAGGTTCCTAGTCTCGCCTTTAAGACTAGCTCAAGTGTTGTTGGTGATCATGTTTTCCGGATCTTAGGATATCGTTAAGTGTAACAATAGTCCTAAAACAACATTGAGATTATGACGTCGGAAGACCGTTCATATTGAATCGGCTCGAACGAAGTGTTAACATGTGATTTTGCTCCTTAGGCCATGAAAGTATCATAGTCACTTGTTACCGTACGGTGGGCTTTAGGGTTGCTCAAACGTACTTGTAACATGGTGATCATAACAACAAGCTTACATGCACATCAGAAAGTTTGACAAGGGACTAGATAACTTGAGAGTGAGATTTGCTCCTCCGACGATAGAGTGATATCCTTGGGACCCTCTCTGTGTGACGGCATCCATCATCGTCTGGCCAGACACAGGTGACTATTTCACAGGGATGCTGGAACACAATAACGAGAAAGAAAAACAAAACCGGGAATGAGGATTACGGTATAGTGAGCATGGTGATGACTCAGGAGGATACCGATACATCCCGGGTTTTGGAAAGTATCACAAAGCAAAGAGAACATCACATGATAACCAAAGGTTCACTCGAATATCATTCGTGTGCTCATAGGAATCGATATGGACGTCCATGGTTCCGCTGTCGGGCACTGAACGAACGGTTCCGTTCGTGTTTATGAGTTACCGAACCTATGGGGTCACACGCTTAAGGCAATCACGATCTTCTGAGTGTTTGTGGGATGGGAGTGATCAGAATATATTTGTGGAATTGTTTCATTAATATTCAGAATAGTTCCGAGAGGATCCGGAAGCATTTTGGGGTCACCGGAAGGGTTTCGGTGAATACCGGGTAAAAATGGGTATTACCAATATATTATATATAGGTGGAAAATGTTTCCGGGGATGTTACAATATATATAAATGGTCTAGAAGTATTTAGAACTTTTTATATTTAATAGTAATATCAATGAGCCTAAAAAGGCCAAGAGGTGGAAGGAATTATCGGCCACGAAGGCCCATGAGGAAGTGGCGCCCCCTTGCCTTATGGGGGGAGGGGGGTGATGCACTACAAAAAAATACACATCCGTGACATTTTGGGCCGAACGAATTTTTTTCCTGTCATGCTTATGACACTTCTATGACGATAATTTTGACAAAACCTGGTATCATCATAGATGTGGTGGGGTCCTACTTCTATGACAAAAAATCATGATAGAAATGGGTTTTTCGTCCTGGGCGGGCCGGAGACGCAGCTGCATGACATTCTTTGGGCCGTCCATGACGGAAAAAACCGTGCTAGAAGCGAGGGCGAGGAAAATATCGGGGGAGTTCCCGATTATGGTGGATGGTCGGGGGCCGAGCGATGCGCGTTTCTCTCGTACGTACGCGCGTGTGTTTTGGAAAGTATCACAAAGCAAAGAGAACATCACATGATAACCAAAGGTTCACTCGAATATCATTCGTGTGCTCATAGGAATTGATATGGACGTCCATGGTTCCGCTGTCGGGCACTGAACGAACGGTTTTGTCCGTGTCTATGAGTTACCGAACCTATGAGGTCACACGCTTAAGGCAATCACGATCTTCCGAGTGTTTGTGGGCTCTAACTGAACCTGAGCGAGGCGTTCGGCTCTAATTGAACCCGAGCGATTGCACTAGCTACGTTACTGAACCCGAGCGATCGATCCTTTGCTGTTAACTGAACCCGAGTGATTCCTTCGCTACTACTACTAACTGAAGCCGATCAAACCCTGTTGCCTCCTTCCCTGGATGAACAATGAGCGCTGTTGGGGGGGGGGGGGGGTTGGATGAACAGTTCCCGGTGGGGGGTTGGATGAACAGGACCCCGTGGTAGTAGAGGCCGTTGCCGCTGGATGAACAGGCCCGATCGATCGAGCCGGTGGATGAACAGGACACCGTGGAGGGCTGGATGAACAGGACGACCCCGTGGAGGGCTGGTTGAACAGTAGCCGGTGGAGGGCTGGTTGAACAGTAGCCGAAAAAGGGATGGATGAACAATAGCCCATGGAGGGGTGGTTGAACAGGAACCCATGGAGAGGGTTGGTTGAACAGTAGCCGGTGGAGGAGCGCGCGGTGGAGGCTGGATGAACAGGAGCCCGTGGATGAACAGTCGCAGGTGGAGGCTGGAGGAGGTCGACGGTGGATGAACGATGGCAGTCGTGGAGGCTGGAGGAGGTCGACGGTGGAGATGCACATTATCCCGTGGAGTCTCGTTTTGTGGTACGCCACACCCCTCCCGATGAACAGGACCCCCGTTTCGACCGTAGCACTCCAACACAAGTCCGTTTCCTCCGTTTTGTAGTACGCCACACCCCTACCAATCAACAGGACCCCGTTTCGACCAAGAGAAGTCGTTTCCTCCGTTTTGCAGTACGCCAGACCCCTCCCGATGAACAGGACCCCGTTTCGACATTGGCCGGTCGAACACAAGGCCGTTTCCTCCGTTCTGCGATACGCCAGACCTTGTTTCCATCGGCTGTTCCGTCCAAGCCGGTTGGCTCCCGATGAACACGACGTATTCCTTTGCCTCCCGATGAACACGACGCATTCCGTTGCCTCCCCATGAACACGACGACGGCGCAACTTCTCCGTTCCGACCCAGCCATGTACACGAATCCTGGCCGTACGTATGCGCGAGTTGGCGTTCGAGACCCCGCCCGTATGTATATACGTGGCCGTATTTCATTCTTGCACCCTGGCCGCTGTACGTACGTGTACATGCTACGTGTTCGCCTCTACTACAACACGTGCGCGCCTCTACTAGGACATGTGCATGCCTCTACATCGACCAGTATGTACGTACACGTTCGCGACCAGAATGAAAACGCTATGTACGCTTCGACCAGGTGGGTCCCGATTGTCAGGCACTTCCTTGCGTGCGAAGATGTAGGTGATGGGTCCCAGCAGTCAGGGGGCGAATCATTTTTTTTGCCCGTAATATGGACGCACTTCCTTGTGTGTGAAGATGTAGCTGGTGGGTCCCAGTAGTCAGGGAGGCAACGTTTTTTTCACGAAATACGGTGGCCCGTCCGGTGGGTCCCTGCTGTCAGGTGGAGGAATAATTATTTTTCGCGTAATAAGGAGGCACTTCATTGCTGCAGTCGTGGACCCAGCTGTCAGCCTCTTCATATACAATACTCTTCCGATGGAAGTCGGTCGTTGACCACATTGACCACGCCGCGCCGAGAGCACCAAGGCGGTGGATGATGGCGAGGCCTAGGAAGGGGATGACGCAGAGCCGGGGAAGACACGGCAGTGGATGCCCACGAGGGGAAGAGTACGAGGGTTCACTGGTTCGGCTGCGGTGTGAGGATGTCGTCGCCGCAGGGCCTGGCCAGCGGTGGGAGTGGTAGGGGGCGGTGAGGCCTCGCAAGACACCTGATGGGACATGGGAGGCGGAGCGGGCACGACCGGGCGCTGCTTTGGGGGGCTGGAGCAAGAAGACCAGAGGTCTAAGAATCACGACGGCTTGGATGGACATCGTACGGTCACTGCAGCTAGAATCGTTTATATTGACTAAGTTGACAAAGCCCTTGGTACACGTCAACTTAGTAGGCCCATAGGTCAGCCTCCGAAACAGTGCGCCCCAGATGTCAGGGGGAGGAATCATTTTTTGGGCGGCTGAAGCTAGAATATCCGAGATTGAAGAAGAAGCACGACATCCGTTGGATGGACATCCAATGGACACTGCTGCTAGAACCGTGTGTTGACTATAAGTTGATAAAGCCTTGCATACGTGTCAACTTAGTAGGCCCACAAGTGTGTGGCAGAGAATTTATAGCCCATTTGCGATTTGTAAGAATGTACAACCCATTTTTGATTTCTAATGAAATATACTACAACCCATTTACAGTTAGTTAAAAGTACAGCCCATTTTCTAGCTAGGACAACGATTAATAATTTCAACCAACCGTTCAAAACAGAATTCAATAAAATTTCCCAAATTTTGATGGGATCCGAAATATTTTTGTCCCGAAATCTAGTCAGATTAAATACAATTTTAATATAAATTTGTATTACGTAAAAATCCAACGAAACATTGCACGCGCAACAATTAATGAAATTAAAATTTTCAAAATCCAAAAGTATTATTTTATAAACTAATTACGTATTTGGTGCATTTTTTTATAGTTATTGCCCAGTTTTTATAGTTACATCCCATTTATTATTTCTTAAAGCCTATTTTCTTGTTAAGCCTAATGCATCCCTCTGAGGAAAGATTTGCAGCCCAGCGGGGCGGAGAATAACAAGTTGACCCGGATTGTGTACAACTGTCGGCCCAGTTGCATTGCTAATGTTGAAAAAAAGGCCTGTGTAGTACAGTACAACCTTACATGGCTACTCAGCCCACATTCAACGATGTGGAAAGGCCCAAACAAGGCTTCTGTACAAATATTTGAAGTCACTAAGCTCAATTAATAACTTAAGAAAAAAGTTAGAGTACAGTGGAACCTAAATAAAAGCTGTCACGATCGAAGAAATAATTCAATGGGTCCCACTTATGCGTGTGTGTGCGTGTGTGTGTGTTTGTTTGTGTGTGTGTGAGACAGAGAGAGAGAGAGAGAGAGAGAGACCCATCGATCGATGCTCGTAAATACATCTTTCAGCCTCTTGCATTGGTGATGCTCAGTAAAAACTTATATAGTTGACATAATCATATAGAACATCATAGCACACTGAATTTGCATACAAAAATTTCACGCAGGCGGCACAATCAGGGTGGAAGCAGTGGATCGCTACGGGTAGGGCTATGTTGAAACCAATGAACTCGTACATAACGGTTCATCGTCTTTATCAATGATGGGGAAATATCTTGAATGCTATGCAAGGAAAACAGACAGACAACACAATATATAAGTTCTGCTAGAACATTAAGTTGACGTACAACCCTTTTTTTAAAAAAATCAGGTAAAAAAATAGAACAGGTTACAATCAAATGTACTGGCAAATCAGTGCTTCACACCCATAGCTCGGATTTAACTAGTCCAGTATCTGACAAGATTCAGTTGTTACCTTAAATTAGAGCACATCCAGGAGCCAGCCCTGCCTCTTCTCCCAAAGAAGCAGTGGCCTCCGCCGCACGATGGAGTAGGCCCTGTGCCATCCATCGTTCCAAGCAACACGGGGAAAGTCTGATGTTGACTCCTGTAATGGACGTCGTCGACGGACCCGGGCACCAGCGGCGGCGACAGGACTTCGATGATGGATTGACCACTTCTTTGACATGCACGAACACTCGATATAGATACATCCCTAACGTGGTCCGTGGAGGCCTTGGTGGCGACAAATAGTACAACCCCGGTTCCTGCACCGGTATCTCAACACCAATCACCTTCGGTATGGTGGACGGCTTCTTCATCCATGCCATAACCGTCAGAGCCCAGCTGTCTGGAGGAACAAACATACTTACGAGCTCACCTCCAAGGTCGTTGATAAGCTCATTCATGGACTCACTGTTCCAAGCACGTCGAGGCATGCCGTGGAAGGTAAGCTTTGTTAAAAACTCAAGCTCAGAGGGCACCGAGCCCCATCCTGGGTGCCACTGATCAAAGCTCACCAGCGCGCCATCGCAGAACAAACACCAGGAAGATTCGAACACACGACTGCAATCAAAAGTTGTCGGGAACCTGACAAAGAAATCGGCCGGTGGCGGATAGAATTCGACGAGCAAGTCACTTATTTGGATGTCGTGCGCAATGCCAAGAGCTTTGACAAGGTCGTCCGGCGAGACGGGAGGCCGGTCGCCGTTGGTGGTTACAATCAGCACTTTGCCGGCAAACTGGTCGTCAAGCTCCGCCATGCCACTGTTGAGCGACAACACGCAGCGCCCGAAGGTAGGACGGACCTCAGGATCTCCGGCTCGAAGATCCGCTTTGACCGGCGACATGATAGTGCGCTTGAGTACAGGGAGTACAGGAGGGGAATTTGGGGGAACTGGAGTAGGAATCGAGATTCCAGAGGTGGGGAGGGCGGAGATTGGGGATGAAAAGGTAGCATGAATTTCGAGCACGCCAATATGCTCTCGGCATAGCGCCTACAAAAACACCGGTGGCGCCCACATGTCGGCCTAAGAGTCCCTATTCTTTATTTTTTTGAGAGCCTGACCTTTTTTTTGAGAATCTTTTGAGAGCCCGGCCTGAAAGTCATAATTGACCTATTTGGCATTGCGTTACTACTCGGCCCATATTCAACGACACCTCACTGGCCCAAACAAGTGTACACGATCGAAAAGACACCAAGCTCAAATTATAACTTGAAAAAAGGAGGTATACTCTGAACACTAGAGAATGGTGATGCCCTCATTTAGCCCACCAGTAGTTCGAGACAATAAACAGTTCAAAACAACGATATATACAACATTCAAACACTGACTAGTGACTACTACTGACATAAACAACAAGACATGATAGTTCATAAGAAGTCGTGCTACACAACCAAAACACACCCATCTGCAGTGCTCAGACTCTCGTGATCCAGACGAGAATGACATTCTAAATAGAGGCAACTATTACATAGTAAGAGTGACATAGACGAGGATGACCAAATGACAAGGAATATGCATAACAAAAGAGAACTACCCATCCAGAACAAACAACAAAGACAACAAGTCATTCGAAGAGGGATGATCCAACACCATCATAATTTGCAGCCCCGGTTCAGCCACCAGTGATCAGGAGACACCAGTACTCCACCCTTTCGAGGCAACATCCCAATTACCTATCAACCTGAAGGCTTGAACCACATCACTCCTTGTCGTACTCGACACATCCAAGGATCAAAGTTAATCCAGATGCCTTTGTTATTCTCACCTTCTTTTGGCTGCAGGCTGTATCGTTGACAATCAGTGGAGTTTGCTCCCGAACTCCTAGGGCTCACCGTGTAGACACAGTTTTCCATAGCAAACAGAGCCTCTCTGCCATCAAGGTCCTTGCCAACGGTGATCTCCTGGTTAATCGGATAATAGAAACAGAGAGTGTGAACCAAGGCTGTTTACCCGCCTCCAACTCAAAAATCCTGAAGGCCCCAACAAGCTGGTATCTTGCTCATAGACGTAACAACCACTGTCCGGATACTCACGTATTTCATGGTGCTTGCATATGGTGGGGTTTTTGCAATATAACTTTTCCGGCTCATGCGTCCGAATGATCATCAGTCTTTTGTTGTCGTCTGATCGAGCGAGGAACCAGTTGTGCTTCCCTATTTTTGGCAAAGGTGGTGTGATTACAAAGGGCAGTAACTGTAGGGACACTACATCATATCAAAAAGGACAAGCATTGTTAATGTAAGATCAGCATTGTTCAGAGTATGAGTAGGATAATGCAAGAAACACCATTGATATGTCCGTGTTGGAACTGGGAAGAAAATACAGGGAAATGTATATTGGGTTCGAAAATATAGAAGTGCCATGCATGGTTATACTCATGTTATCTCACAATCGATTCTTCACAGGAAACTACCATGTCATGCATGTTATGTAATCATGTTCTGTCCTCACAAACAAATTCTTCAAGAAAACTAACAGACCATGCATTGTTATACTCATGTTCTGTGGGCAAAAATTTTGTGAGCATATTATTCTAGCCATTGATTGCTGAAGGGCGAACATAGGTATGTACACATGGTAAGCATTACAAGATTTCACTACTTCCAAATATAGAGTTCTCCATATGCACATTTACTTCCCTAATGTATGGTTAGATGAAACCAACAGTTTGATGCATGTTTCTACATCATGAAAATGAGGAAACTAACATGGCCACTGATACACACTCATATTTAGTAGTATATAGATTACTATAAAATAAGGAGAATATCAATATCTTCCTAACCGTTTGATTATTCAGGGGTACAAATTGTTTGTAATGACATGGTCACAATCGCATGAATTAACTCATTCCAAATATAGCTGATTTACGACCTCTCTAATACATTGCCATAGTTCTACTCAAATTCTGCTCAAACAGAGATATGTCAATCATCACAAAAAGTTCAAACAGTGTCATGGCATCATCATTAACATCAGACGGAAACAACTTACACGCGCCGTCCCAGCAATACATGGTGCCATCTACTTTGTCGATCGCGTAGATGATGCCATTGTGTTCAATAGCATCACAGAAGTGTGTATCAGCTTTGACGATGATCCACTGCGAGCTGAGCTGTCTCCAGCTAACAAAGGCACCAGCGGAAAGATAGGCGAGTCCCTTGTTGAAAAAGGAAATTAGCTTGAAGTCTGCGTAATCCGCATGTCGTGTGGGCACTTGGCAGATTACAATCTTCTGTAAAACAAGGTGCGTCCAACTGACGACGTAATCTAGATGACTTTGACTGCGACGGTAAAACTCTATATCATCCAACGGAGGAAGGATAATCTCATGGGAGGTCTGGAAGTTCACGCACACCAACTTTCTCCCGTCTTCCCTGACGGCAGCCATCCAGTGGGAGTTCATGCCGACCCAGTACATACCTGCAAGAAGTTTTGGGCGATGGTGACCGGATCGATGTCGAGGGAAATGATGTACGGCGACCCACTACATACCTGCAAAGAAGTTTCGGCTAATGGAGGTCGGATTGAAGTCGAGGGGCATCATGTATGCCTCCATATCATGGTGAGCAAATCTCGCAAGACCAGATAGCAGCAAGCAGGGTGTCTTGAGAATCTTAGGCCTCGCTTCGACTATGGCCGTGTGCATGCCCCTCAAACATGCAGCCAGCCGCAGGGTGCTCAACATATCCATACACGAACAACAGAGGTCGAGGACATCACTGGGGAGATTGCTCCAATCACAACTCATATGGATGCTGCACGGTTTGCGTTCGGCCATGGTGGAGTTTGGAAGGTGGGGTTTTGGGGGGCTTGGTTGAAGGCTCTCGGTGCTGGAGCGGCTAGCGAGGGAATAGTGGTACTGGGGGAGGCTAGCGAGGCGAGGGTACGTGGGGGCACAGTGAGATGATGAAGAGAGACCTCAGGATCTCCAGTGAGAAAGAGATGGAGATGGAGTGGTGCTAGGGGAGAGGGAGACGAGGCGAGGCATGATATACACCGGCGGTGACAGTGACTGCACAGTGCACAAGGTGAGTCTGACTTTGGTAACCCGGACACGCCGCCTGGACTGGTGTCACCTCGGGCGCAGGGTCTTGAAAGTTCACTGTGAGGACCGGATGAATAACGGTATTTAGGCCATCAAGTGTACCACAGTTGTACTACTACTAGTAGTAGGAGTAGTAGGAACATGAGTAGTACTGCCGTGCTAGCATGCCTCTGGGTTCACTTTATCCTCTAGGTGTCATCCATATTACGAGCAGAACCAAATTCTCGTGCATGCGGAAGCGCGAAGGACTTTTCTTTTTTGAGGATAACCACATATTCCTTAACTAGAGAATGTTGTGTCTCCCATGTGCACGCCAATATCCATTCGAACCAGCTACGACACATTTTTATCCGTTTGCATAGGTCCCACCTGTCAGGTGATTCGAAAGAGTGACCTCAACTAGCCAGTGGCACATGTAGCGCTAGAAGGATGGGCACATACAGGGACAAGCCCCATTCCCCAGTCTACCTGCGTAGCCTTTTCGTTTAGTCTACCTAGCCGTCTAATCAACTGCCTGTAGGCCACTTCTCCCAGTTACTTCTCCATCGGGAACTGATTGTCCTCGGCTTCTTCACTACACCTTCATCTTCATTTGCATCCAAACCACATTGCATTCACATTGTTTTAACCTCTTCACATCCTCCTGGAGTAATTCCGAAGCCCCTATAAATAATCATCTTCTTCAGTTAGACTAGCCATCTAATCCTAATTCTCCAAACCATAGTCCTCCGGTCCAGCGGTCCAAATGGCGAAAGAGATCGAGATGTAGGTTTTTAGCGTCCAACATGTCCTCGTCAAAGGCTCATTGAACATAGTTGCCACAGTCACCGACCACCCAAGGTTGTTCGGAAGTGGGTCAACAATGTATCCAACTCCCTCCAAAAGGTGGAGATGAAGGTCGTCGGTCTCGATGTAGAGTACACGGAGCATGCCACTGGGAAGATCCAACGCGCCGCCGACCTTCAGCTGTGCCTCAAAGATGATGTTTTGGTGTACCACATCATACACGTGCCCTCCATACCAGGTGGGCTTCATGATTTCTTGTCTCGGGAGGACATATACTTCTGTGGGCAGCCATCGCAGGGGACAAACAGAAGTTGGAGCCGTACAACCTTGATTTGAAAAGCATCGCTGACGTACAAACCAAAAAATTCCTGTAGAAGATTGTGATAAACCGACACCATCCCTATTCGACATAGAAAATTTTGTGCTCGGGACAAATGTTCAGAAGGGTGACGAGACGCTGGCATTAAGGTCGTCTGGATGGGAGAATTATCCCTTGACGTACGAGCGGATAAAATATGCTGCCCTCGATGCCCGTGTGAGTTTCAAGATAGCTGCAAGGTCCAGAGAGCGTGTTGCGAAACCGTCTCCCATAGAAAATGAGAAGAAGAAGAAGAAGAAGATGTAAGTGCATCTAGTGCCCCTTAGTGATTTTGGTGTATTGAAGACTTATAAGTTAAGGGACTAATGTGTTTATGTGTGTACACAGGTCATAAGTCTATGAGGAGTTTGATATTTACAGTGAAAGTCGACCCCTAAAAATGAAGTTCTTCGACTGAATACTTTGGTATTCTGAAGTCTTTCTGAAGACTTTGAAAGTGAAGAAATTGGTGTGACCTTGAAGACTTGGTATTCATTTGAGGAACATGAAGCGTGAAGACTTGTGTTTTCGTAGTTTTGTTTTCTCTTTCTTGAGTCATAGGAAACACCGTACTGTTAAAGGGGGTCAAGGAAATACTAAGGAAAAATTTCCATGTGATGCTAAACTCAAAATCCTACACCTACCAATCCCTTCGAGTGAAGCCTTTGGAAATCTCATACTGATTCAGTCAATTTCTTCAAAGGATGTAGATGAAGTTCTTCCGGTCACTTAGGAATTTGTTTACCGAGGAGTTAGGAATTCGCCAAAGGCGGATTGCCTACACAGGAGGAACATGATAGCCCCGAGGAATTTGAGAGTCAAATTTCCGACCGTTCTTGTCTTCTTGGCGCCCGGCTGTCCCAAAATATCGACCCACCTAACGGTCATATCATTGAAGGGAATTTATGTCTTATCATGTTGGGCTGCTCCCAAGGCTATAAATAGCCGCCCCCTACAACCACTAGCTTTTTGGATGCTCCGAGAGAAACCGACACTTGTCATTTGAGAGTATCCCATCCTCCGAAGACTTTGAGCGAAAATCATCGAGTGAGGAAAACCCAAACCCAAACACCCACAAACCCAAAGTGATTGAGCATCACTGAAGAGATTGATCCTATGTGGATCCGACGCTTGTTACCTTTGAAGACTGTGCTTCTTCCAGACGGTTAGGTGTCATGGTCTAGAGCATCCAAGAGGAATTGTGGATCGCCGAGTGACCGAGTCTGTGAAGGTTTGGAAGTCGCCTGAAGACTTACCACGAGTGATTGGACGAGGTCTGTGTGACCTTAGTTCAAGGAGAATACGTTGAGGACTTGGTGTCCTCGAAATGCATGCTCGGCCGATCGGGTGTCCAGACTGTGTGTCCTTGAGTTTAAATACTCAGCCGCTCCAACCAGACGCATAACCGAGACAACAGCTTGAACTGGTCTACCAAATCATTATCTTCACCAACCTTCTTGGTTCTATTTCCTCAACTCTTTCATTTCCTCATTCTTGTGTTGAGTGTTTGTTCATATCTGTGTTTGAAGACTTTGATCAAGACTTTCTCGGTTTCCTCAATTCAATTTCTTGATCTGTTTGTCTTCATCTTGTGTTATCCTGTGATTACGCTTTACGTACTCTGTGATTGTCTTCATTTCATCATGATGACCATGCCTCGTATTCTATTATGCTTACTTCGAGTACTTATTCAGCGCAAGTAGTTCTTCGCTAAGGAATTTCCTCACCGCAAATTCCTCGATGAAGAATTCATAAAATCGCCTATTCACCCCCTCTAGTCGATATAACACACTTTCAATTGGTATCGAGCAAGGTACTCCCTTGTTACGTGTGATTTTAGTTTAACACTTTGGCGTTTTAGTTATGTCGACCGCAGGTATGAAGAAAGTGACATGCCCTATCTTTGACGGTCATGATTATCCCAAGTGGAAGGCCATGATGAGGAAGTGCCTCATGGCAATGAACAACGAGCTGTGGACCGTCACTGAGATTGGTCTTACCGATCTATGAAAGAAGGCGGGTGCTGATGACATTCACAAGTACACTCGACTTGACATCATGGCGAAGGACATCATCTGTTCCTGCCTATCCAGAGATGAATTCAAGCGCATTATGCATCTTTGCAATGCGAAGCTTATCTAGGACCGAATCTCTGACGTCTATGAAGGTCATCGAACCCGTCATGATCCTTGGTTTGAGGACTTCAAGGAATCTCTCAAAGCGATGACTTCGAACCGTAATCATCATCTTACGCATCATGTCTAATGGCAAAGGGTGACAAGGTAACCGAATGTTCCTCATCTGAGTTTAGTGACGATGAATCTGATGATGATGGATCTGATGATGATATTGAATCTAGTTATACCAAACTTGTTTGCATTGCCACTAAACAACAAATGGCCTTGGAAAATGTTCAAAACATGCTAGACAAAAGTAATGATATGTTGGGTGAAGAAATGGATCGCACTAAAGCCCTGACTGAAAATATTCAGAGACTTCAGTCTAGGTTTGACAGCCTTCAAGGTCATCATAACACTCTCTTATCTGATCATGAGAAGCTTTCTTATGAATTTCTTCAAAGAAATCAAGATCTTGAGAAGCTAAGAGTGAGTTATGAAGATCTTGAAGGAGCGCGATTCATTACTTGCTCAACAAATCAGCGCTTCTCGGGAAGAATTTGTTCCTCCATGCTTAAAGTGCATTGAACGTGAATACGCTAATTCTTCACCGAATGTTCAAATGCTTCAATTGTTACAAATTCTTCACCTGCCTCTGCTATCATTAATTCCTCATCCGAGGACATTGCTAGTATCACCGACAATGCGAAATTTGAAGGAATTGTACATGACGAGCATGTACAAAAGCCTCAAAGGGCATCGAGACTCTTTGGGATGTGCTTAAAAGCAGATCCTCAACAGAACCCTAGAAAAGAGGGTATTGCCTTTGAGAGGAAACTCAATCTTGATGGAACATATTGGAAGCCTCGTAGCACCCCAAAACCTCTGGGTTGCCGCAAAGGGACCTCCGGTTGATCCACCTAACTTATCCGGCTTTACATGTGAATCTCCTCATTCTTCCGATGAGTCATTTGACTCCAACTATAAACTTTTCAAAAATCAGAATGGTGAAGTATTTGCTAGATATGTTGGCACTAAGCTGCAGAACGGTTCTCCTATGAAGAAAATCTGGGTTCCCAAGAAGTGCCTTGAAAGTCTTGGTGAATGTCCTCATGACACCACACTGTGAAGAATAGGAACCCCAGATCAAACACTTCATATGGACCAAATTCTTCATATGGATCCAAGTCCTCATACGGACCAAATTCCTCACATGGATCAAATTCCTCAAAAGGATCAAAGTCCTCATATGATTATCATCGTGCTAACAACTCTGATTCGACGGGTAGAGCTAAGGGCTATGAATATGTGCATTATTCTTCAAACCATTATGTTCATAAGTCCTCGAAGAATTTCTCTCGCTTATTCATATGCTTACCCTAACCCCTCTTATGTGAAGCGAAATGGATTGGCTTCTATGCCACCATTCTCATATGGAGCTCAGAGAGTGATGAACTCTTTGCCACCCCTTGAGATGTGGGTGGTGAAGAAAAAGAACTAATCTCTTCTGCAGGGTCAGGTCTCGGGCGTGCTTTAACGTCTGAAGAATTTCTTTGGGGCTGACGAAATTACTGAAAGGACGCAGCAAATCATGAAGAAATGAGCTTTCATTTCACACGCCCTCATCGCTATATCTATTTCTTGTTTGATGAATTTCATCGATGAATTTGATATCATATTCTTCACCGATGAAGTATATGAGTTCGTAAGTTGCACTAATTCATCTCGCAAGATGATCTTCCCAAAGCCACCGAGTGGGTCCTCGATAGTGGATGTACAAATACTGTTGGTGACAAGAATCTATTGATGGATGCTCCTTATCACCATCACATCTGAAGCATATCATCTTTCTTGACAAAGGCAAAAGTCGGTATTGGGTCTTGGTAAGGTTGCGATCTCTAAGGAAATACACATGGACAAAGTTATGCTTGTTGAGTCCTTAGGATACAACCTCATGTCAGTCTCAATGCTTTGTGATCTTGATATGGTTGTTGTCTTTGGCAAGTATCGTTGTGTTGTGATTATGGAAGCTGACCATTCCAAAGTGTTCAAAGGCTTTAGGAGAGGAGACTTGTATATTGTTGATTTCTCTACAGGACCACAACCAGCCGTGTGTCTACTTGCAAAAGCTTCAGAAGGCTGGCTATGGCATCGACGTCTTGGTCATGTAGGCATGAGGAATTTGCACACGCTTGCAAAGAAGCATGTCATTGGCATTGAGAATGTCAAATTCCTCAAGGATCATGTAGCGACCAGACCTCAAACAGTCTGATCTCTGTGCTTAGTGTCATCCCTGGATCAGTAATGCTGACACCACACAGTACTCGGAGGATTTATAACAGAGTAGCAATCACACACTTATTACAAATCGAATGTCTCAAGAGAGAACTTAGTAAAAATAAATATGGCTCAAGGCCATCTAAATACGATAACAGCGGAAGGCTTGGAAGAATAAGCGAGTCCATCAACTCCAACGGCATCACTGAGTATAGAACCACGACCTAAGCACCTTACTCGTCGTCTGAAAAGTCTGCAACATGAAACGTTGCAGCCCGAAAACGGGTCAGCACATGGAATATGCTGGCAATGTAACACATAGAGAATAATGGAATGATAAGCCTATACTACATGCATATATGGCTGGTGGAAAAGCTCTATGGTTACAGTTTTGCATAAAGCCAATTTTTCCTCTTTGCAAAGGAATAAATTTATTTAACTATCATGGTGGTTGTTAAACATTGAGAATGGTTGACAGCATTCTCAATCCCAATTAAAAATACTCATTTAAAACCCAACAATATTTATTAGAAGTAACATGATGAGATTCACATGATATCCAAGTACTAGATACTCAAGATGTCCATAATCGGGGACAAGGCTAACCATGATTAGTTTATACACTCTGTAGAGGTTTGCGCACTTTTCCCCACAAGACTCGATCGCCTCCGTTTGATTTCTCGCACTACATGGTGTTTGAGAAACGGATGACCGAGACATAGTCTTTCAGAAGCGCTAGCACCTTACATGTGGGTAGACCGTACCAACCTACATCCCCTACATCAGCTAGCCTACCCGTAAGAGTTCTCACAACTTAATCAACTACGCCAGAGCCCATAATGGCTTGTGGCTGCACACGTAAGTTTCTAGTTTGAATAATCTCATGATCCCTTTGAGCCTGGGTGGCGGTCCGAAAAAAAATACAGGCAAGTCCTGATAGAAACCAGGTGCCTCAATCCACCCAGATGTGTGTTTCAGTTGCCACCTTAAATAAACCATTAAATAATAATCTCACATCTGTCATGGATTCACTCACCCAATCCACGTCTACTAGCATAGCATTGCATAATAAGCAAACGTAGAAGTAACTCCCAAGGGTTTGAATATAAATCAGGTAATAGGTACTAATTCAATCTACTTCCCAATACCCACAATTTAATTAGATCCTAATCATGCAATGTTTGAGGATAGATCTAATGCATAAAAACTGGGTAGTAGAAAAGGTATGATCAAAGTGTTACTTGCCTTGCTGATGATCCGCGAAACCTAGAGACTCGAAGTAACAGGCGGCACACTCCGGGTATTCTATCGCAGACAAACAAACAAGCATACAATAAGTACTCATCTAATGCACAGGTAAAACTCAAATAGATCTAACCAGATAGTTCAACTTAAGAACTCCGGTTTGCAGAAAGAATCAACTCAAACGAAGCAACGAAAGTCAAACGGCGGAAGAAAACAACTTCGTTTTACTAATCTGGATCTAAGTCAAATTTTACAGAAGCAAAAACTTGTTTAAGTAGATTATTCGGAAAGAGGGTTTCGAGACGAAACTCTAGGCGCTTGAATCGCCTGATTCCGATAAACGAGCGAAAAGTTATACTAAAATGAAAATCGGATCAGGAATCGCGATCAGAAAAATCGCGGATTAAATCCGACAAAAAGAAAAACGATGAGCGGGTTAACGAACGAACGTTCGTTAACTAAACTAATCTGACGAATTCGTTAAAAACGAAAGAACGAACGAACGTTCGCTATTTAACCTAAACCGGAAAAAAACCGAAATAAAAACCGAAGAAAAACCGCCCGGTTTTCTAAAAAAAACCGGCGGCACGCGGATCGAGGCGGCGGCGAACCTCGTCGTGGGCGAGTCCGGCGGTGGCGGCGGCTGGCGGCGTGGCGGCTGAGGCGGCGGGCGGCTCGGGCTAGGGTTGCCGGGTGGGCTGCCCCGGCTTATAAAAGTTCTGGGCGAGTCCTGACGGACACGGCCCGGTTAGGTCGGTGGCGCGTTTTTTTTAAATAATTACGCGCAGAAAATAAAATAAAAAGAAAAACTAAACGGACTCCAAAAATCCCGAAATAAATTTTCCCCGGCTTCTAAAATCAAGCCGGATTTAATGAACATTTATTTGGGGTCTAAATGCAATTTTGAAAAACGCACATTTTTCCTAAATTCAAATAAAAAGGCAAAAAACTCTGAAATAAAATCTTATTTGATTTTATTATTAAATCTTCATTATTTCTTTATTTTGGGAAAGTCATTTTATTCCCTCTCTCATATTTTGATAGTAGAAATAATTGAAGATAAAATAATTAGAATCAAATGATCCTATTTTCAAAATTTGAGAAAACTCAAATATGAAAATAACGAAATCCCCAACTCTCTCCGTGGGTCCTTGAGTTGTGTAGAATTTCTAGGATCGAGCAAGAATGCAACGAAAAAATATGATATGCAATGATGCTCTATGTATAACATTCCAAATTGAAAATTTGGGATGTTACAAACCTACCCCCTTAAGATGAATCTAGCACTCGAGATTAGGGTTGGCTAGAAAATAGGTGAGGGTGGTCCTTAAGCAAATCTTCCTCTCGCTCCCAGGCGGCTTCATCCTCTGTGTGGTGGCTCCACATAACTTTGCAAAACTTAATGACCTTGTTGCGAGTAACTCGACTGGCAAACTCGAGAATCTTAACTGGTTTCTCCTCATAGGTCAAATCATGATTCAACTGAATCGCTTCTAGTGGCACTGTATCTCTCAGTGGTATATCAGCCCTCTCTGCGTGACACTTCTTCAACGGAGAAACATGAAACACATCATGAACACCTGACAATCCTTCGGGTAGTTCCAACTTGCATAACTTCTCCCATGCGTTCCAAAACACGATAAGGTCCTACAAATCGGGGTGCTAACTTTCCTTTAACACCAAAACGCTTAACTCCTCGAAGTGGCGATACTCGAAGATAAACTCTGTCTCCGACTTCGTATTCTGTCTCCTTGCATTTTGAATCCGCATAACTCTTACATCTTGTTGGGCTACCTTGAGCCTATCGCGAATCAACTTTACTTTCCGTTCAGACTCCTTAATCAAATCTGGTCCAAACAACTGGTGGTCTCCAACTTCATCCCACAACAACGGGGTCCTGCACCTCCTTTCGTACAAGGCTTCGAAAGGTTCCATCTTCGCATCGGTGCAGTAGCTGTTGTTATAAGAAAAATCCATCTGACAAGTTGTCATCCCAACTTGATCCATAATCCAAAGCACAAGCTCTAAGCATATCCTCCAAAATCTGGTTGACTCTCTCGGTTTGTCCATCTGCCTGTGGATGAAAAGATGTGCTAAACTCCAGCCTGGTTCCCAAAGTTTCGTGCAAATGCTTCCAGAACTTTGAGGTGAATTGGGTTCCTCTGTCTGATAGGATACTCCTCGGAACTCCATGCAAGCATACAATCCTTGTCATGTATATCTTAGCCAATTTGGCCTTCTTGTAGGTAGTCTTCTTTGGAATGAAATGAGCTACCTTCGTCAAACGATCGACTACAACCCAAATCGAGTCATAGCCTGAACGAGTCCTGGGCAATCCCATGATGAAATCTATACCTAGTTTATCCCACTTCCATTCGGGTATAGGCAATGGCTGTAACAATCCTGCTGGCTTCTGATGTTCTACCTTCACCCTCTGACATACATCACAAACTGCTACATACTCTGCAATGTCCTTCTTCATTCCGGTCCACCAGAAAGTATTCTTCAAATCCAAATACATCTTGGTATTTCCTGGGTGAATCGAATATGGTGAATCATGTGCCTCTTGTAGAATCAACTTCCTGATCTCCGGGTCATTGGGCACATAAACACGGTCTTCAAACCATAGGGTATCGTGCTCATCCTCACGAAATCCCTTAGCTTTTCCTTCGCTCATTTTCTCTTTTATAGAGGCAATCTCTTTGTCAGTCTTCTGGGCTTCCCTGATCTTGTCCATCAAAGTTGACTGAATCTCCAATGCTGCTACATAGCCTCTCGGAACTATTTCCAAACATAGCTCTCCAAGGTCCTCGGCTAACTCCTTTGGTATTTCTCCCGTCATTAGTGTGTTAACATGACTTTTACGGCTCAACGCGTCTGCTACAACATTAGCCTTTCCGGGGTGATAATGTAATCTCATATCATAGTCCTTAATGAGCTCCAACCATCTCCTCTTGCACGAGATTTAGCTCATACTGCGTGAAGATGTACTTTAAACTCTTGTGATCCGTATACACCTCACAATGATTTCCAATGAGGAAATGTCTCCAGGTCTTCAACGCATGCACTACGGCTGCTAACTCCAAATCATACGTAGCATAATTTAGCTCATGAGGCTTAAGCTGTCGTGAAGCATACGAAAAAACTCTTCCCTCCTGCATAAGCACTGCTCCAAGTCCTCGGCGTGAAGCCGCAATACACCTCATAATCCTTGGTCTGATCCGGCAGAATTAACACTTTGGTGAGGTAACCAAACGCTTTCTTCAACTCTTGGAAACTAGCTTCACACTCCTCGGTCCAAATGAACTTGGTATCCTTCTTCAACAATTCTGTCATAGGCTTCGCAATCCTTGAGAAATTCTCAATGAATCTCCGGTAGTAACCTGCGAGTCCAAGGAAACTCCGGATCTCTCCAACTGTTGTTGGTGCTTCCCAGTTTGTTAGAGTGACAACTTTAGTGGGGTCTACTGCTATACCTTCTCCGGATATAACATGTCCAAGAAATCCAACTTCCTTCAACCAAAACTCACACTTGCTGAACTTGGCATATAAGCGATGTTCTCTGAGATTCTCGAGTACCAAACGCAAATGCTCCTTATGTTCCTCTTCATTCTTCGAGTAAACCAAAATATCATCAATGAACACCACAACGAACTTATCCGAAAACTCCATAAACACTTTGTTCATCATGTTCATAAAATATGCAGGTGCGTTAGTCAGACCAAATGACATAACGGTGTACTCATACAGCCCGTACCTGGTGGTAAAAGCCGTCTTAGGTATATCCTGCTCTCGAATCTTCAATCGATGGTACCACGATCGTAAATCGATCTTGGAAAACACCTTAGCTCCTTGCAATTGGTCAAACAAGTCATTGATCATCGGCAGCGGGTATTTGTTCTTAATGGTCACTTCATTCAATCCTCGATAATCAACAACCATTCTTAATGATCCATCCTTCTTCTCCACTAGCAGTACTGGTGATCCCCAAGGTGAAGAACTTGGGCGAATAAAACCTTTATCCAGTAACTCCTTAATCTGCTTCTTAATTTCCTCCAAATCTTGGGCTGGCATCCTATACGGTCTCTTAGATATCGGCCCAGTGCCTGGCAGTAGTTCAATCAGGAACTCAATGTCTCTATCCGGTGGCATGCCTGGCAACTCTTCCAGAAACACATCCGGGTAATCCCTTACCACTGGTACTTCCTCCTGCACAACTCCTGTTAAGGAATTTACATGTATTTTCCTCGGCTCATGCCGTGATACATACTTGATTCCCCTCACCTCTGGGGTGGTAAGCAAAATCGACTTACTGGCGCAATCTATGTTCCCTCCATACTTCGATAACCAATCCATGCCTAATATCACATCCAATCCTTGCGATTCCAGAACTATTAGGTCCGAGGGAAATACATAGTGTCCAATCCTTAATGGCAGTCGATCACACCATATACTAGCCATGTATTCTGCTCCGGGTGAGGTTACTAACATGGGTGACCTAAGGGCTTGGGTTGGTAGTTTATACTTATCCACAAATCCCCTTGATATGTATGAATGCGATGCACCAGTATCAAAAAGAACAACTGCAGTAAAAGTCTTAACCAAAAACTTACCTATTACTGCGTCTGGACGAGCTTTAACCTCCTCCACGATAACGTGGTTCACTTGTCCTTTGTTGAAAGGGTTCGGCTTCTTTCCTGAGCTCCCATTACCATTACCATTTTGGCCTTCCGGACAATCATTTGCATAATGCCCAGTCTTGCGGCACTTAAAGCAAGTGATGTGGCTCAGGTCTACCTTGGATGGTGTTGACGGGTTGGTGCGGTTTTGTCCATTGCTTCCTCCATTCCCGTTTCCATTCTTGGTGCCATTATGGTTGTGCGAGCTACCTCCTCCATGGGTATGCTGAAACTGTCCTCTTGTCTTTGGGGTAAATCGAAGTTTCTGCTGTGCTCCAGTGTTATTCTTCCCCTGTCCATACTTCCTCTTGCGATAGTCAATCTGCTGCTGCTTCCCTTCAATCATAAGAGCACGATCTACTAACTCCTGGTAGTTATTGAAGGTGGCTACCATCAACTGCATGCTCAACTCATCATTCAATCCTTCTAGAAACTTCTCCTGCTTAGCTGCATCCGTAGCAACGTCATCTAGGGCATAACGTGCTAACTTACTGAAATCATCTACATACTGGCCAACTGTCCGTCCTCCTTGGCGCAAGTTGCGAAACTCACGCTTCTTCATGGCCATAGCTCCTGCTGAAACATGGGCAGTACGGAAAGCTTGCCGAAACTGATCCCATGTGACAGTGTCTACAGGGTAAGTGGCTGTAAAATTCTCCCACCATGCTGCTGCGGGTCCTTCAAGCTGATGTGCGGCAAATTTAACCCTTTCTCCATCTGTACATCCTGTAGTGGTCAACTCCCTCCCTATCTTACGGAGCCAATCATCTGCAACAATCGGCTCGGTGCTCTTTGGGAAACACCGTGATTCAGCCTTAAGAAACGGGTCAAATGGTCAACAGGTGGTGGTGGCGGTGGGTTGTTGTTGTTGTTGTTGTTGTTGCCTTGGTTCTGTACCAATGTTTGAATCAAGGCATTCTGCTGCTGAATCAACTGAGTGATCTCTGGCGGGAAAACAAATCCAGGGTCGCGTCTCAGAGGCATCTGAGGGTTTAAAGAAAAGGCGAGAGTTAAGAATAGAATGAGGTCTAGGGAGAAAACACTACCCATATGCACATGTGACAAAATCACACAATATCACTCCAATCAATTCAACCAAGGGCATACAATGGTCTATCTATCGTTACAAAGTGCTGGAACTAAAACTAATCTGTAATGGGGGAATCTACTACTGTTATGGTGGTCAACTAGAAAAACTGATCCGATGAAGACTCCATGATATCTGCTCCAGCTTCATCTTCGAAATCATCATCACTAAGATTGGAATCGGTGTCGTCGATGATGATGTAGTTCTCTGGACAGGTGCTATCTTCATCTTCTCCTCCTGGTGCTGAATTTCCCATGAGTTCTTCAATCTTCTCCTTAAGATCGCCGTTTTGTCCTACTAGAGCTACAATCTCCTCCATGTAGTCCTTGCGAGTGGCCTTCAGTTCTCCTTCTAGTTCGATAATCTTGGCTTTTCTTGTCTTCAACTCCATCATGTCTCACAAGACATCCGGTTCTCTGGCGTCGAATGTGCTGGTTTAACTCCTGGATGAAAGCTGCAATGGATTGATCCTTCTTAGTGCCAACTATCTCCCATTGTTCATCTCGGCGCCCGCAAATCTGGTAGATAGTATCCTTGAGGTCTTCTTTGTAACCTTCTCCAATGCGCCCCATGGTTATGTGAGCTGCCATACTCTTTCCCAGACTCCAGGTTGGTGCATTGAAAACACACTCTATGGGCACCGTGATTGGCGCAAACGTCCTTCCGGGAACTTGAGCTTGAATCTTCCAGTAGCTCTTCTTGGGGTAAAGTGGAATTGTAGGTCCGGTGAAGCTTGGTAATCCAATGTTTAGGTACTTAGTGACTTCCTTCAGGTGTCGTCCAAAGGGTGTATCTTCATCCGGCTGGGTGAACTTGATCCTCACTTCCGTCATCCTAAAAGAGTAGAAAAGATGAGGAGTCAGAAATGAGAAGAGAGAGTAGTGATCTAGGGCTTTAGCTTAATGGTCGTGTCCTACAGTCAGCCTGTGCTCTAATACCATCTTTGTAGCGACCAGACCTCAAACAGTCTGATCTCTGTGCTCAGTGTCATCCCTGGATAAGTAATGCTGACACCACACAGTACTCGGAGGATTTATAACAGAGTAGCAATCACACACTTATTACAAATCGAATGTCTCAAGAGAGAACTTAGTAAAAAGAAATATGGCTTAAGGCCATCTAAATACGATAACAACGGAAGGCTTGGAAGAATAAGCGAGTCCATCAACTCCAACGACATCACTGAGTATAGAACCACGACCTAAGCACCTTACTCGTCATCTGAAAAGTCTGCAACATGAAACGTTGCAGCCCGAAAACGGGTCAGCACATGGAATATGCTGGCAATGTAACACATAGAGAATAATGGAATGATAAGCCTATGCTACATGCATATATGGCTGGTGGAAAAGCTCTACGGTTATAGTTTTGCATAAAGCCAATTTTTCCCTACCACAAAGGAATAAATTTATTTAACTATCATGGTGGTTGTTAAACATTGAAAATGGTTGACAGCATTCTCAATCCCAATTAAAAATACTCATTTAAAACCCAACCATATTTATTAGAAGTAACATGATGAGATTCACATGATATCCAAGTACTAGATACTCAAGATGTCCATAACCGGGGACACGGCTAACCATGATTAGTTTATACACTCTGCAGAGGTTTGCACTTTTCCCCACACGACTCGATCGCCTCCGATTGATTTCTCGCACTACATGGTGTTTGAGAAACGGATGACCGAGACATAGTCTTTCAGAAGCGCTAGCACCTTACATGTGGGTAGACCGTACCAACCTACATCCCCTACATCAGCTAGCCTACCCGTAAGAGTTCACACAACTTAATCAACTACGCCAGAGCCCATAATGGCTTGTGGCTGCACACGTATGTTTCTAGTTTGAATAATCTCATGATCCCTTTGAGCCTGGGTGGCGGTCCGAAAAAAAATACAGGCAAGTCCTGATAGAAACCAGGTGCCTTAGTCCACCCAGATGTGTGTTTAAGTTGCCACCTTAAATAAACCATTAAATAATAATCTCACATCTATCATGGATTCACTCACCCAATCCACGTCTACTAGCATAGCATGGCATAATAAGCAAACGTAGAAGTAACTCCCAAGGGTTTGAATATAAATCAGGTAATAGGTACTAACTCAATCTACTTCCCAATACCCACAATTTAATTAGATCCTAATCATGCAATGTTTGAGGATAGATCTAATGCATAAAAACTAGGTAGTAGAAAATGTATGATCAAAGTGTTACTTGCCTTGCTGATGATCCGCGAAACCTAGAGACTCAAAGTAACAGTGCGCACTCGGGTATTCTATCACGAGACAAACAAACAAGCATACAATAAGTACTCATCTAATGCACAGGTAAAACTCAAATAGATCTAACCAGATAGTTCAACTTAAGAACTCCGGTTTGCAAAAAGAATCAAATCAAACGAAGCAACGAAAGTCAAACGGCGGAAGAAAACAACTTCGTTTTACTAATCTGGATCTAAGTTAAATTTTACAGAAGCAAAAACTTGTTTAAGTAGATTATTCAGAAAGAGGGTTTCGAGACGAAACTCTAGGCGCTTGAATCGCCTGATTCCGATAAATGAGCGAAAAGTTATACTAAAACGAAAATCGGATCAGGAATCGCGGTCAGAAAAATCGCGGATTAAATCCGAGAAAAAGAAAAACGACGAACGGGTTAACGAACGAACGTTCGTTAACTAAACTAATCTGACGAACGCGTTCGTTAAAAACGAACGAACGAACGAACGTTCGCTATTTAACCTAAACCGGAAAAAACCGAAGAAAAACCGCCCGGTTTTCTAAAAAAAACCGGCGGCACGCGGATCAAGGCGGCGGCGAACCTCGTCGGCGGCGGCGGAGTCCGGCGGGTCCGGCGGGCGGCGGCGGCGGGCGCGGGCGACGGCGGTTGGCGGCGGCAGCGGCGGCGGCTTCGGTGTTCGGGCTAGGGTTTGCCGGGTGGGCTGCCCGACTTCTAAAACTGCGGGCGAGTCCCGGACGGACACGACCCGGTTAGGTCGGTGGCGCGTTTTTTTAAATAATTACGCGCAGAAAAAAAAAGAAATACTAAACGGACTCCAAAAATCCCGAAATAAATTTTCCCCGGCTTCTAAAATCAAGCCGGATTTAATGAACATTTATTTGGGGCCTAAATGCAATTTTGAAAAACGCACATTTTTCCTAAATTCAAATAAAAGGCAAAAACTCCAAAACAAAATCTTATTTGATTTTATTATTAAATCTTCATTATTTCTTTATTTTGGGAAAGTCATTTTATTCCCTCTCTCATATTTTGATAGTAGAAATAATTGAAGATAATATAATTAAAATCAAATGATCCTATTTTCAAAATTTGAGAAAACACAAATATGAAAATAACGAAATCCCCAACTCTCTCCGTGGGTCCTTGAGTTGTGTAGAATTTCTAGGATCGAGCAAGAATGCAACGAAAAAATATGATATGCAATGATGCTCTATGTATAACATTCCAAATTGAAAATTTGGGATGTTACAGATCACTTGTGTGGAGCATGTGAAGCTGGAAAAATGACCAAGGCCAAGCATCCAGCGAAGACTATCATGACCACTACTCGTCCATTCAAATTGCTTCACATGGACCTCTTTGGTCCTAATCATTACTCAGCAGTCACTAATGATGCATCTCTATATGGCTTTGTTATTGTTGATGATTACTCTCGTTACACATGGTTACACATTGTCACTTACAAACACGAAGTGCAGGAAGTCTTCAAATGATTTTCCTCGAGGGATTCAACCAACTTTGGTGTGAAGATCAAGCACATCAGGAGTGACAATGGAACTGAGTTCAAGAATTCCGGTCTTGATGACTATCTTGATGAACTTGGTATTACTCATGAGTTATCTGCTCCTTATACTCCTCTGCAAAATGGCGTGCGTGGAGCGCAAGAACAGAACTCTTGTTGAGATTGCTCGCACTATGCTTGATGAATACAAAATGCCTCGTCGTTTTGGATTGATGCAATTGATACCGCGTGCCACATCATCAACAGAGTATATCTTCACAAATTCTTCAAGAAGACTGCCTATGAACTCCTCACTGACAAGAAACCCCATGTGAGTTATTTCAAAGTCTTCGGTGCTAAATGTTGGATTAGAGATCCTCATCACAATGCTAAATTTGCACCGAAAGCACATGAAGGTTTTATGCTTGGTTACGAAAAGGACTCGCAAACCTACAGAGTCTTCAACAACGCTCTTCACAAGGTTGTTGAAACTGTAGATGTGCGATTCGATGAAACTAATGGCTCGCAAAGAGAGCACCTACCTTGTGTGATAGATGAACCAGCACCTGAGGATTCTATCAAGTTCAAGGCGACTGAGGATGTCATTCCTCTTTGAAGAATCTGCTTTGAAGAATTCATTCCGGAAACGTGAAGAACGTCGGCTGATGCACTGCAGATAATCTTTGAAGAAAATGGTCTTTGAAGAAAATCGATCAAATTCCTCGACGACAACCAGCTCATCCTTGCGTTGCAAAAGAAGTGCAAGTAGACAAGATCATCGATGACATTGAAGCACCAGGTCCTCTCACCAGCTCAAAAGCTTCACATTTATCTAACTTTTGTGGGTACTATGCTTTTGTCTCTATTATAGAGCCCACTAAGGTAGATGAAGCATTTCTGGAGCCTGAGTGGATTCAGGCCATGCAAAAAGAATTACATCAGTTCAAGCTCAACAATGTCTGGGAACTGGTCAAACGTCCAGATCCTCGCAAGCATAATATCATAGGCACAAAGTGGATCTACCGCAACAAGCAAGATGGAAATGGCCTTGTGGTGAGGAATAAGGCACGACTGGTAGCTCAAGGCTACACACAGGTTGAAGGAATTGATTTTGATGAAACTTTTGCACCTGTAGCTAGACTTGAGGCTATTCACATATTACTTGCTTATGCTAACCATCATGATATCACTTTATATCAAATGGATGTGAAAAGTGCATTCCTCAATGGTAATCTTGAGGAAGAAGTATATGTTGCTCAACCCCTGTGTTTTGAAGATCCAAAGAATCGACAAAGTCTTCAGACTCAACAAGGCCCTCTGTGGCCTCAAGCAGCCCTCGGGCGTGGTATGATACTTTGAAGGAATTCTTCGTGAAGAATGGCTTCACACCCGGTTCACTCGACCCTACTCTCTTTACTAAATCTTATGATGGTGAACTGTTTGTGTGCCAAATATACGTTGATGATATTATCTTTGGCTGTACTGACCAACGTTATAGTGATGAATTTTCCTATATGATGAGTGAAGAATATCAAATGTCTATGATGGGAGAGTTGAAATTCTTCTTAGGTCTTCAAATTCATCAACAGCGCAATGGCATATTCATATCTCAGAGAAATACCTCAAAGATGTTACGAGGAAATTCGGCATGCAAGATTGCAAAGGCATCAAAATTCCTATGCCCACAAATGGCCATCTATGCCTTGATGAAATGGTATTGACTTGATCACAAGGTATACTTGCTCCATGATTGGTTCTTTATTGTACTTATGTGCATCTAGGCCAGATATAATGCTTAGTGTTTGCATGTGTGCCCGATTTCAAGCTACAAGAAGGAATCACACCATAAGGCTGTGAAGCATATTCTTCGATATCTAGCTCACACACCAACACTAGGATTATGGTACCCCAAGGGCTCTACTTTTGATCTCATTGGATATTACGAGTCCGACTATCTTTGGTGATCGTGTGGACTGCAAGTCAACATCTGGTACTTGTCATTTCCTCGAGCGATCTTTAGTCCGTTGGTCCTCGAAGAAAGCGTAATCACAGATCACCGCTTAATCGCGAAGCTGAGTACATTGCTGCTGGTTCTTGCCGTGCTCAATTGCTGTGGATGAAGCAAACTCTCAAGGACTACGGCATCAACGCGATGAATGTGCCTCTCTACTGTGACAATGAGAGTGCCATCAAGATTGCTCACAACCTAGTTCAACACTCGAAGACAAAGCACATTCAGATTCGTCATCATTTTCTTCGCGATCATGTGTTGAAGGGCGACATCTTTATTGATCATGTGAAGACTGAAGAACAGCTAGCCGATATATCTTCACAAAGCCCTTGGATGAGAAGAGATTTAGCAAGTTGCCGTGTGAGCTAAACATCTTAGAATCTTCGAATGGTCTTTTAAAAGGACACACATCCTAACACTTATGCAAAATTGATGACTTAGATGTGCAACACATGAAGAAACATTTTTGTTCAATCAATGAAGAACAACACTCTAAGTGCGAAGAAATTAATGAAGAATTTGATTCTCAGAACCCTACGACAATTGTACACGGTGTCTGAAATCATCATTCTTATACGGTGGGTCACGCCACCACCAAAGTTGAAAATCTTCAATTTGAGTTTTTCCTTAGTTTTGAAATTCTTCAGTTTTTCAAATTCTTCAACTTTGCAAAATCTTCACTGTTTCCGTCGTTTTTCTTCATTGGATATATATATATATATATATATATATATATATATATATTTATATTTCTCATGAGGGTTTATGTCCTCTACAACATTCACTTATGGCTATTTCTTCAAGTTGCGTTTTCTGCTAAGTGAATGTGATCTTGACCCTTCCCCCTCTATGCTATACTCAACCCAATCTATTCCCAAATTCTTCATGTGCGTTCTATTTGAAACTCGTTCAAAATCTTCACTGTGTCCTTGTCAGCTAAAGAAATTGCGAACGGAACTTTTAACTTATCCTATCCAAAATTTTCGGTTTTACCGCTCAAACCGTTCCGCATCCCACGATAGACTTATCTATTCACCCACGATCTAACACGATCTCCACTTTACAGTACATGGGTGACACATGTCAAGCGAATGAGAAGGGTCAGGGGCACGTTCGTCCTAAATCTTCGGGCGAACAGTTTTTCACTGTGACTATAAATACCCCCCTCCCCTTCCTCACTTCCTTTACTCTGCTCGACCGCTCTCTCTCTCTCTCGCTCGAGCTTCTCAAAACCTAGCGCCGCCGCTACTCCATCATCGCCGGCGAGGAAGAGCTTCACTGTCTCGACCTCGTCATTTGTCATTTCAGCGCTTGACCGTCATGAAATCTTCACCCCGCCGCCGTCGTAGCTATCTTCCTCCGCCGAGTTAGGGCGTGGAAGATCTGAACTGACGAGCTTCAAATCTACACTTCTCAGTTCATCGTGTTCTTCATCCAGGGTAACTAAAAGTTACTTTTACTGCCCTCTTTGATTCAAATTTTCTCTACAAAATCTTAAAAGGTGTTTTATTCTTCAAATCCTCACACACAAAACACCTCACTAGTCATCTGTTCTTGATTCATTTCTCTAAGCATCATTTTTCTTGAAGATTCCTCAATTGTGTGGATCCTCGATCTATACAACTCGAACCTAAGACAAAGAACGCTTAGTGAAATTCTTCAAGGCTCATCTGGTCAAATTCCTCAAACTTGTTCTTTTTGAAAAACCTTCTGAGAACGCATATGACCTCTCCAAATTCCTCGCAACTATACTCTGTTCACAGGTACTCATGTACGCTGGTGACTCACTAGGTTCTCATCAACTTAACTCATTTGCAGCGTTCCTCGAAGAAAAGTTGCATACTACTTCAGAGAATTCGATTGTTCAAATTTATCAACAGAAGAATATGGTAGACGGTAAGAAGCCACAAAAAGGAGGAAAGAGGCCTGAGGTCATGACTGCTTTTGAAATACCTGAGGACATCTATGCTAACTATTGCACACCTGATGAGGCCAAGTTTGGAAAGGAGAACAAAAATCAGTGCAAAGTGCGCATACAGTGGATTGAAAGGAGATGGGCAAGAGAATGGAGGGAGTACATGTATGTAACGCCAAAGTATATGAAGAAATTCGCACTTAATCCTCCATGCCCAAGAGCTCCATTGGCACCTGGCCAAGAAGCTGACCCCACCAGCATCAAGCGTGGTGAGGATTTTCCTGAAGAATGGGCCAAGCGCCAAGCCAAGTTGGCGAGACAAGCCAAAGAAGCTGTGAGGAAATTCAATGAAGACTCTGCTACTGCTGCTGCCACTGAGGCCTCTGTCAAGCCTAGGAAATCAATGTCAAAGAAGCCCGCTCACAAGCCAAGTGCTTCACCGACTGTGCCCTCACGGCGAAGTTCCTTAGCAATGCCCTCACGGCCAGAATCTTCAATGCCCTCACGGCCAGTTCCTCATGCTGCTCCTGCTCCTCCCAAATCTTCAGCTCCTCCTCCAAAGTCCTCAGCAGCTCCGGCAAAGTCCTCAGCACCTGTGCATCTGGCCACGTGCCAAAGGACTGCAGGCATCTCCATTGCCTCTGGTGTCTCAGCGAGTTCCTCAGCTGCACCAAATTATTCATCAGACCCCACGCTGCTGAAGACTAAGGCAACTGCTGGACGAGGTCCTCGGCCAAGTTCGAAGAAGAAACAGGTTGCCTTCCAAGTGCCATCTGATGATGAAGCTGATGATGATGAACTTGCAGAAATCATCAGAGGCAGGCAAGTTAAGGCCGCTAGAGCCAAAGGCACACCTGTGCCACTGCTTTTGGATCCAAGGGCGGTCCTCGATTATATTGATCTCTGGCACAAGGACCCAAACACCCATATGCTTGATTTTCATTTGACTCCTGGCCAAAGTCACATGCTGACCCATTTCATCACTGAAGAGAAATGGAAATTTGAGAAGGCTAGGCAGATCAAGAAGGCTCAGTTCAGGAAAGAGAAGTTCTTGAGGAAAAACGTTGTGAAAATGACAACTGAAGAACTCCTCAAGATCCAGTCTGAAATCAAAGCCCTCAGCGATAACTTCGATGCTTATTATGCTGATTGGCAAGGAGCCAAAGTCAGATTTGTCAACCAGACTAAGAAGTTCACCAATGTTGCAGCTCAAACGCAACAAGAAGTTCCTCAGGCTGGAGCCTCTGCTCAGCCTACTGAAGAACATGTCAGCACCACTGATGATTTTCAGGCTGCTGAAGAAAATGCTAGTTCCAGGGCTGATGACTCCATTCCATCCGCTGAAGAAATTACCAGGGCATCCACTAGTGGTGCGCCTGAAGAAACTGAAGAAGTCGTGGCAATCAAGATTGCGCATCGCTGAGGAAATTCAAACAGATTCCTCAGCTCCTCCCGTGCCTACACCAACTCCTATCCTTCCATCTGCATCAGATGTGAAGAAGACCAAGGCTGCAGAGCGAGCTGCAGCGAAGAAAAGGAAAGCATCAGCTGCTTCAGAATCTTCAGCTCCAAAGAAGATGAAGCCTATGACCAGCTCGTTTGAAAATCCAATTGATGTTGTTCCGATTTCCACCATGCCATCAAAGGACCTTGTTCCTTTTGGTGATGAATATGTGATCCCTAGCGGATCTGATGAAGAAAATCATTCTGCTACTTCGTCAGAGCAGATTGATGAAGAAATTGAAGTGGATGCGATCCCTTCACCACCCGTTGTTTCCTCGCTAATGCCTCAGTTCACAGCTGAAGAGGCTGGCATTGAAGAAATTGAAGATGAAGATGTGGATATTGGATGCACTACGCCTGTGATGAATGATGACTTTTAGGAAAGTCAGCATCCCAATTCTCCACTCTTCACCCCAATACAACAAATATCTCAGTCCCCTGCACCAACCGTTCAACTGGGCTCTGAAGAAACTCATCCCACCTCGTCTGTGCGTGAAGAAATTCCAGCCACTAGTGCTGAAGAAACTGCTACTGTTGATCCTTTGAACACACAGACTACAAATGAAGAGGAACCAGAAATTCCTCAGCCTGAAGAACTTGAGATCGCGATTCCTGAGGAAGTGATGCAACTCACTGACACTCCTCTGCCAAAACCAAAGGATCCATTCTCGCGCAAGAAAAAGTTCAAGGCTAAAGACTTCTTTGGCGAGCATGTTTTCTTCACTGATTACAACTCATATGACTCTGCTCGCATAAGGAAGAGGCGTTTCTGGACTGCTAGTCAAGCCAACTTTTATTCCTCTGTGCTATTCGACAAAGCCAAAGTCTTCGATCATGCACACATTCCTCACGTGGACATGGAATCTCTGCCAGGCTTCGAGCCGGTCCTCAGTGTTCTTCATGATGCTGCATTGCTGAATTTCTGCACTGACATTTGTGATTGGAATGAAGAACTCATTCTTCAATTCTATGCAACGCTGCACATCACAGGAGATTCTGAAGATGTGAACTCATGGGTGCTGGACTGGATGTCACAAAATACTCACTACAAGGCACCAACAACTGAATTGCTTCGTGCCCTCCCACTCAGTCCTCCCCTTGACGGCGCTCGTTGCGTCTACAGTGAACCTAAGCTTACAAATCATTACATGCAAGTGCTGATGAAGCCTTTGAAGCCAGGGCAGGCCCCTCAAACCAAATTCCTCGTCAAGGAATTACTGTATGTGCCTCGGACTGTATATCACATTCTCACGAAGACAATGAGTCCTATCAAAGGCCACGACTCAAATGATGAAGAAGTCATTGGCATCATGAAGAATATGCTTTTCAATATCATTCATGGCGTTCCCATCAACTTCCATGATTTCTTCATGAGGACTCTGGCGAATATTGCTATGTAACCATTTGAGCTGAAGCCTTATGCACCATGGATTGTGAGGATCATCAGGACAAGGTCTTCGCTCAATTACAAGGCTGATACTCTGAACCACTACAGCTACTTGCCTCCAATTGAAGTCCTCAAACGGACATTTTCCTCGGTGATGACAAAGGCAAGGCAAGCTGCTGTGATAGATGAAGGCATTCATCCATTAGATGGTCAATTTCGCAAGGCTACATCCTACTCCACCAATGATGACTCACACACATGACTCGCCGCCAACAACTACGCCAAGCAAAATCCTCAAGCCACAAAGCACCTGGGTGATGACTGATCGTGAGTTACTCCTCAGTCTTCATCAGAAAGTTGATCGCAATCATAAATGGGTCAAGCGTCAGTTTGGTTCAATTCCTCACAACATGACCTCAACACACAATGAAGTGAAGAAAAACCAATACTACCTCCATGAAACCTTCAACCGTGCACTGGCTGTTACATCTCATGTCTACAACGTAGAAGATCTGAAGAAAATGGAGTGCGAAGGAAGAATTTGACCGGTCCGCACCTCCAATCAAGAAATACAAGAAGGTCAAGGTTCCTTCATTGGTGGCTAGCTCCTATTCTTCATCGCGACGACATCGATGAAAATGAAGACTTGGATGACATCGCAACAGGCCCTACTACGACAACCGACCCGACAACGCCGGGCGCTCCTCCATCAACTTAATATTCTTGAGGCGTTAGTCCTCGGTTTGATCCTTTTGGTCATTCGATGACAAAGGGGAGAAATTTAAGTTAGTCTTCAAGCGGTTCTATTATATAGGCGTTTTTTGCTAAGTTACAACTCTCGCTCTTCTGAAACTTTTATTGGATCGAGTTGTAATCTTAAACCCGATGGTGCTCTGATACTTTTGATGTGTTCCTCTGCATGCTTATTCCTCATTATATGTTAATACACACATGCTGAATTACATCAGTCACCATATTTCATCATGCATTTCAAATTCTTCATACTATATGTCAAATGCGTGTATGAATTACAAGATATAGGGGGAGATCTCCATGATTCAACTCTTCAAGTGTGCATTGCCTCAAAAGCAAATTCCTCACTATGCACATCTTAAGGAGTTCTACTATATCTTGCAATCAAATTCCTCAATATCAGTATTTACACTTCATATGTTTATCCCCATTGAAAACTTAACCTATATTGTCATCAATCACCAAAGGGGAGATTGTAAGTGCATCTAGTGCCCCTTAGTGATTTTGGTGTATTGAAGACTTATAGGTTAAGGGACTAATGTGTTTATGAGTGTACACAGGTCTATAAGTCTATGAGGAGTTTGATATTTACAGTGAAAGTTGACCCCTAAAAATGAAGTTCTTCGACTGAAGACTTTGATATTCTGAAGACTTTCTGAAGACTTTGAAAGTGAAGAAATTGGTGTGACCTTGAAGACTTGGTATTCATTTGAGGAACATGAAGCATGAAGACTTCTGTTTTCGTAGTTTTGTTTTCTCTTTCTTGAGTCATAGGAAACACCGTACTGTTAAAGGGGGTCGAGGAAATACTAAGGAAAAATTTCCATGTGATGCTCAACTCAAAATCCTACACCTACCTATCCCTTCGAGTGAAGCCTTTGGAAATCTCATACAGCTCAGTCAATTTCTTGATGATAGAGACGTAGTTCTTACGGTCATTGAGGAATTTGTTGGACCGAGGAGTTAGGAATTTACGGCGGATTGCCTACGGTGAGGAACATGATAGCCACGAGGAATTTGAGAGTCAAATTTCCGACCCGTTGTTGTCTTCTTGCGCCACCTGTCCCAAAATATCTTATCCACCTAACGGTCATATCACTGAAGGGCATTTATGTCTTATCATGTCGGGCTGCTCCCTAGGCTATAAATAGCCGCCCCTACAACCACTAGCTGGTTGGCTGCTCCGAGAGAAACTGACACTTGTCATTTGAGAGCATCCCATCCTCCGAGGACTTTGAGCGAAAATCATCGAGTGAGGAAACCCAAAACCAAACACCCACTGTCGGTGTCAAAACCGGCGGATCTCGGGTAGGGGGTCCCGAACTGTGCGTCTAGGCGGATGGTAACAGGAGACAAGGGACACGATGTTTTTACCCAGGTTCGGGCCCTCTCGATGGAGGTAATACCCTACTCCTGCTTGATTAATATTGATGATATGGGTAGGACAAGAGTAGATCTACCACGAGATCAGGGAGGCTAAACCCTAGAAGCTAGCCTATGGTATGATTGTTGTTCCTCCTACGGACTAAAACCCTTGGTTTATATAGACACGAATAGGGTTAGGGTTACACAGTCGGTTACAATGGTAGGAAATCTACATATCCGTATCGCCAAGCTTGCCTTCCACGCCAAGGAAAGTCCTATCCGGACAAGGGACGAAGTCTCCAATCTTGTATCTTCATAGTCCAGAGTCCGGCCAAAGATGATAGTTCGACTATCCGGACACCCCTAGTCCAGGACTCCCTCAGTAGCCCCTGAACCAGGCTTCAATGACGACAAGTCCGGCGCGCATATTGTCTTCGGCATTGCAAGGCGGGTTCCTCCTCTGAATACTTCATAGAAGGTTTTGAACACAAGGATAGTGTCCGGCTCTGCAAAACAAGTTCCACGTACCACCAAAGAGAGAATAATTCTTTGCATAGATCTGCTGATGTATTCCGCGGCGTGACATCACACCACGGCCAGGCCTTTATTCGAATTGTTTTTTACTGTCCCACCTCAGCGCGTTTAGCGAGGCGGTTTCCTTGGCACATCTTATCAAAGCATAGATCGTGCCCCCTTATTCCGGGATTCTCATCAATACGGACGTGGGTAACCCAGCCGCGCCATTGATTGCGGCGCTTGGGAGATAAGCAAGTTTTATCAGGCTGGTGGGGGACGCATAGCCTCGTCCGTCCATATAAGGGGATAAGGATCCACTCTTTTCACCTACGCCTTCCTCCTCCCTTGCTCATCAATTTCCGCGCACTCTGAGCTCCAACGCCCAAGTCCGCACATCCTTCGTCAACCATCTCCAGCCATGTCCGGAGCGGGAGGCAGGTGGATTGTCTCCTCCGTCATGGAGGGCCAAGTAAAAAAACTGCGGAAGGCCGGATACTTGTCCGACGACGTCGCACATCGGCTGCCCGACGAAGGGCAGCTCATCCCCACCCCCAGGCCCCATGAGAGGGTGGTGTCCCCCCCCCCTCTTCCTCCGTGGACTAGGGTTTCCACTTCACCCATTTGTCCAGGGGCTCATGTTCTACTACGGCCTAGATTTCCACGATCTGGCCCCGAATTTCATCCGCAACATCTCGGCGTTTATCGTCGTGTGCGAGGCCTTCCTCTGCATCCAGCCCCACTTGACTTATGGTGAAGACCTTCAATGTCAAGCGAAGGTAGTGGGCTGCTGCCAAGCAGTCTTGGAGGTGCCATGGTTGGCAAGATGGCCAAAGTCCTATGGCTCGAGGGCTCCATTATGGAGACCATAAAGGGGTGGCAATCGGGGTGGTTCTGCATCACCGAGCCGCGCGACTCTCAATGGGTGGCGGCCCCCGAATTCCGATCTGGCTTCCCCACATGGCTCACATCATGGAAAGAGACATGCTAGACGTGGGGGGATTCAGATGAGCTTTCCGGACTCCAAACTCGCGTCCGAAACCTGGTGGACAAGAATCTCAGGCTTGTCAACGTAATCCAGGTGATGCTCATCCGCCGGATTCTCCCATGCCAACAACATGCCTTCAAATTGCGGGAGTTCGATCCGGCACAACACCCAACTCTGAAAAGGCTCTTCGACACTACGTACGAAGATGCCTGGAAGGTGCTGTTCAAGGGCGCCGAGGCTCCCACATCCGCTGCCGAAGATCGCGGATTCAGCTCGCAGCGTCAAGCCAACGAGGTAAGTTATTTTGCCCTTTATGGGACTCTTTTTTCATAGTTTGACTCTATGCGGGATCTAAAACTCCCTAACCTTTGACAGGATTGGCTGAAGACGTCCGGACAGATTAACTGTGCGGCCCCTTTGCCAGAAGACCCAGAGGACGCCCGATTGACGGGGCTGCTGGCTCCGACACCTCACGTGGTGCCGGAGAAGAAGGACAAGAAGAAGGCCACGGGAACTCGAAGGAGCTCCCGGCGCCAGGGGCTGTCGGACTCATCGCCCGACAACCCTGAGGCTGAATCCTCCTCTGAGGAAGAGGAGGAGGAAAAATAAGCCTCTCCCCCAGCGGGGGGAGAGAAGAAAAGGAAGGCCGCCCCAAACTAGGGAGGCCGGAGGGTCCAAGAAGGGAAGGATCCTTCCTCCGGACTTCTCCACCAACGCCGATGACGACGAGGAGGAGTGGCCAACAAGGGCCAAGCCCCTGGCGAGATCGTAAGTGTCCGGATACCCATGGCTTTTTTATCATTGCATAATGTTGTCTAATGTCGAACAATCATGCAGCCCGCCCAAGGATGAGCTCGCCGCTTCGTCGAGCAGGTCCCTGAATTCGTCGGAAGTGGAGAGCACTTCACTTCCGGCCGCCTCCTCACCTCACGCTGTTGACGACGCCGAGGTGAGGCCCCAAGGTGGGCCTGGTCAAGAGGAGGTGGCGCAGGAGGCGCCGCAAGGCAGCCTCCCGGACTCCAGGCGCGAGGGGAGCGAGACCCCCAGGGGCTCTAAGCCCGACCCTTGTCCGGACTCCATACGGAACCTTCAGCGGTTCCGAAGTCCGGCAAGCGGCCCCTTCGTAGGAAGGGTATGATGCCGGTGTCCTCCGTCCAATCGGAGGCACCGGATAGCTTACTGGAGGCGCTTAACAGCGCCTCTATTGAGGAGGAGCACCGCACTATTATGAGTGTGGTGATCCAGAAAGTTCAGTCCGCCAAGAGTGGGCTGACTGAAGCCTGCAACGGCCTTCTAACAGGCTTTGAGGTAAGTTTTTAATATATGTAAGAATATTACCGCATAGACAGTAGCCCCTGATGCTTAGTTTGGTGTTCGGAAAGAAAAGCCGGACTGAGGATCTAAAAAGATATACGCAGGAGTCTAACATAATTATGTCAATATGGGAATGCAGGTTGCCCTGCTGACCTCTGCCACACTGACTGCGGAGGTCAATGCATTGAAGGAGAGCCTCGAGCGGTCCGAGAACGAGCTCGGCCAAGCCAAGAAGCAGCTCGAGGACAAGGAAGGTAAGTAATACCTTATGGAATTTAAAAAATGTGGTTGCAAAAGATAACAGGAATAACATGGGTACTGCAGGGGCCACGAGCGAGGTGGCGACCCTGAAGGAGGCGGTGTCCGCGGCCGAAAACAAAGCGGCCGCGGAGCGCACCGAGCGAGAGAAGGGGGAGGTGCAGCTGGCGGAGGTACGGCAAGAGCTCCAGGCTCTCGTGAGAAAACACGAGGGTTTGGAGCGTGACTCGAAGACCCGAGAGTCCGAGCTTGCCTCGGCTCTTGAGAGTGCCAAAGCTTCTAAGGCCGAGGCCCAAAAAGCACTCCAGGAGATTGAGGCAATAAAGAAGATCGCGGCGGGTAAGGAATTCTTTATGTAGAGCAAGAATGTAAAAGTCAATTATCTAGTACTTACCCGAATCCTGAGTTCTCCAGGAGTGTTCGCAGATCTGTCGCGGAGTGTCTCCGATGCCGCCGCTTTCTACCGAGCCGAAGAAGGGAGCTCTACGGAAAAGGTGTTTTGGTCTCAGTATGCTAAGGCCGGACACCCGGTGCCCTTGAGCGACCAACTGAAGCAATTGGTCGAGCTCCACAAGGTCGCCGAACAGGCCATGAAGGGCCTTATAACTCGGCTGTGGCCAAATGAGGCCATGCCTGGGAGCTACTTCGGGCTAGTGCGGCGGCTGGTGGATGCCTGTCCATGGATCGAAGTCATCAAGCGCATCAAGCGCTCTGTCTGTATTGAAGGTGCCCGTAGGGCCCTTGCCCATGCCAAGGTGCACTGGGGCAAGCTTGACGCGGAGAAGCTGGTGACGGACAGGCCGCCGCCGGGCAAAGATCATCGCAAGCCCGAGAAGTATTATGAGGGCGTCCTGAAGGGTGCCCGTCTTATAGCGGGTGAATGCTCCAAAGATGTAATATTTGAGTAGACTCGCTTTTGTTATCCTCAGACGCTGAAAACTTGTTCATATGCGCTAAAGCAACGCTTATGAATTTAAAATATTACCTTCATGCGGCCGTTTATCAAATTTGAGAGATGGCAAGTCGTTGGCTTCAGCCCCCATGCCACGAAAGTCTTTGGGGTGTTCGGGATAAACTTGAGCGCTCTTGTTCCCATTATCGGGTCCTTCGAGGGAGGCGCTCAATGCAATGAACAAGGCAACCGGACTTATAGTGCTTGAACACTCTCACTTAGCCATAGAATTCTATAATTTTAAATTTCGGCGAAGCCCCTAGTATTCGGAAGACTGAGTTCGGGGCGCTATCCACACCTTGGCCGGACAATGCCGACTCCTCGCTCTAAGCGGCATGAGTCTTTAATTAGGGACCCGAAAAAACCTCTCGAACAGCGACCGGCTCTCGCCCTATCATGACGGTCAGTTTTAGCTTTCTCCACTGAGGTGCTCAACCCAGCTCAACCGGGGCACAATCGCAGTGGTTCTCCCAGCGCTACCTTAGCCGATATAAGGAACGTAAGGTACCAAAACATGGGAGCCGGGCAAACCCAACTATCGACCCAAGACATGATTCGGAGCCGATGCATATAATGCTATAAGTTCGGGGTGCCGCACTTGTGAAAGTGTTCGGACTTATCACACCATACTTTTGGGGTACTTAAGCCCCTGGTGTATTGGCCGTACCAAAGTGTACGGGTGCAACATGTCATGAAATGAACATATATATAGATAATGAAAGGAGTACAATAATAGGCAGAAGCTATGTATTGTTTATTCAAAAAGGTACTGCAATGGAAGCAGAACGATACAGATAGTGCGATAAGCAAGGGATGGGACTATTTAACATGTCCCCCTCCAGGGGTAAGCTGCAGGATGGTATGTAAAACAGATAATAAGGGGTTTTCTACAAATTGGAGCAGAGAAGTGGGCTATTGTTGCAAAAATGCCACAACTTACCTCACAGCCGTTAGATGCAGATCTAATGGTTAGAAACGACGGATGGCAGACACACCACCATCACCAACTGAGTCTTTTATAGGAGTAGGAGTATAGAAAAATGTATAAATTGTAACATTTGGTTCTCCTCCTTGGCATGATCGATAGATAGAAATAACGATTGGAAATGCTAGGGCGGGGCTATTTCCGCCAGATAAGCAGGGTACGTAGTATCTAGGTTGCACATCGTCAGTTTGGCCAAATGCGGTCCGACATGTTCTAGTGTTTCTAGCAAGATGCCCGTGCGTTGCACGAAGTTGATGGAAAAGGTAAGAACAACTTATAAATTGATGGATGGAGTACTAGTTACAGTGATGCATATAATTAAGCAAAGGGATCGCACATGTCGGTATTGACTGGAACGAGAATGCAATAGCACAATAAGAATTAAGGCCACGATGATGCGATCGCAGTGGTGGTTATAGGAGGCAAGAAGAAAGATGCATCCATCAACGTACGAACTCCTCCTCCTCAACTTAGTGCGCCGGGCCACCGACCGGCGACTAAGGAGCGGCGGCTTTTGTGGCGAGGTCAAGGTGCTGATAACCCACAAGTATAGGGGACCAATTGTAGCCTCTTTCGATAAGTAAGAGTGTCGAACCCAACGAGGAGCTAAAGGTAGAACAAATATTCCCTCAAGTTCTATCGACCACCGATACAACTCTATGCACGCTTAACATTCGCTTTACCTAGAACAAGTATGAAACTAGAAGTACTTTGTAGGTGTTGTTGTATAGGTTTGCAAGATAATAAAGAGCGCGTAAATAAAAAGTAGGGGCTGTTTAGATAAAGACACAATAAAGTAAATGTAACGAGTGTGGAAAAGTGGTGGTAGGAGTTGCGAAATTGTCCCTAAGCAATTGACTACTTTAGTAGACTGATAGCAAGTTTTATGTGGGAGAGGCCACTGCTAGCATGTCATCCCTGACTTGGAATTCTATGCACTTATGATTGGAACTATTAGCAAGCATCCGCAACTACTAACGTTCATTAAGGTAAAACCCAACCATAGCATTAAGATATATTGGTCCCCCTTCAATCCCGTATGCATCAATTTCTATGCTAGGTAGAAGCTTCTGTCACTCTTGCCCTCCAATACATAGTCCTATCAACATACAACTAACCCTATGGTGTGATCCACGCGCGCCTCATATGATGGGCACCAAAGGACAGCAATATAACCACAAGCGAATTAAACCAATCATAGCAATTCATCAACCACCGATAGGACAACGAAAATCTACTCAGACATCATAGGATGGCAACACATCATTGGATAATAATATGAAGCATAAAGCACCATGTTCAAGTAAGGGTACAGTGGGTTGCGGGAGAGTGGACCGCTGTAGATAGAGGGCGGAAGGTGATGGACATATTGGTGAAGATAGCGGAGGTGTTGGTGTAGATCGCGGTGATGATGATGGCCCCCGGTGGCACTTCGGCGCCACCGGAAGCGAGGAGGAGAGAGCCCCCCTTCTTCTTCTTCTCCCTTGACCTTCTCCCTAGATGGGAGAAGGGTTTCCCCTCTGGTCCATGGTCTCCATGGCGTGGGAGGGGCGAGAGCCCCTCCGAGATTGGATCTGTCTCTCTGTCTCTCTCTATTTCTGCGTTCTAGGATTCTGCCCTTTCACCGTTTTGTATATATATGGAGATCCGTAACTCCGATTGGATTGAAACCTTCGCCCAGATTTTTCTCCAAAAATTAGCTTTCTTGCGGCCGAAGAAGAGCAGCAATCGCCTTACGGGCGGCCCATGAGGGTCAGGGGCGCGCCTATGGGGGCAGGCGCACCCCCTGCCTCGTGGGCACCTCGGGCACCTTCTCGCATTGATTCTTCTTCCCATATTCTCCAAATATTCCAAAATATTCTCCGGCCGATTTTATCCCGTTTGGACTCCGTTTGATATGGGGTTTCTGTGAAACAAAAATCATGCAACAAACAGGAACTAGCACTGGGCACTGGATCAATATGTTAGTCCCAAAATAGTATAAAAAGTTGCCATAAGTGTAAAAAAGTTTAATAATATTGGCATGGGACAATCAAAATTTATAGATACGACGGAGACGTATCAGGTGCTTCTCAGCAAAGGCATCCAAGGCTTCCAGCCAGTTGAGGAAGGCCAATGTCGTAGCATCCTCAATGGCCTTGTAGACACCTATGTACATGATTTGCTCATACATGTGGATGTGTAGGTCAACGAATTCTTGCAGGGTGAGGCGCCTCGTGGCGAGCGCGACCTCCAGGTGGACATTCTTCATGGCGTCGGCGGGCAGTCGCAGGGCCACCAGTGCTTGAAAGAGGTTCCGGCAATGGAGGCCGATTAGGGTGGCAGGCAATGAGGAGCCCGGGTGCGCGGGCTGGAGGAGTACGACGATGTCATTCCCGAGCTTCTTGAGGACGGTGAACTTGTTGGTGATTGCAACGATCATCTGGTCCAACTGAGAGTCGTAGTTGGCGTCGACGGCGGCCATCCACCAGTCGGTCACGAACACCGTTTGGAGATGATCCTCGGCGCCATGCCGCAGGCCGGCGTCGTGGACCATCTGGCACAGCCGCTGGCCGCTCGCGCGCATCGCCGCCATGGGTCTGGAGTGAGCACTTTTGCGCTTAGTGTAGGTGCTTAGGCAAATGCTTAGGTGCGTACGATGTGGTAGATGCATTGGAATGGAGGGGCGCCTTTATATGAGTGCAAACTGCATTGCATTCACATCGTGCAGCCTCTTTTCCCGGTCCTCCTCCCATTACTACCCTCATGCATGCATGATGCTAATTGAAGGAGGATGCATCATTGGCCGTTCAACATTCCAGGAACCGCTACCCCTCCCTCGTCTACATTAAAGCCGTATCGGGAACTGTGCCACCCGCTATCAAATCGAATAGTACTGCACCACCCGCTGCACGCCCCGCTGCACGCCCCGCTGAACACGCCTCCTCGCCTCCATCAAACCCCTTTGATGAACCCGCATGCAAACTGAGAAACCTACTCCGGCCACACGTCCGTTCATGAGTGGACCGAAATTAAACGCAACACCGGCCGAGCTCCTCCCGCCTGCCCTCAGTTTAAACGAGGCCAGACACCGGCCAAGCTCCTACTGTCCGCCCTCTATTTAAATGATGCCAGACATACAGTGGGCAAGAATCGCACCCCTCCGCCGCTCCCCCATCTCATCCTTCACCATTTTATCCACTCTTCTGATGGCTTCCGAGGAGCCGTACTCCGGCATACTACCCGTCTAGGTGGCCCGCCGAGCCCTCCGAATACAGGCGAGGTCGCTCGGTGCTTCGTCAACCTCGCTTGGCCCGACGGAGCCAGTTGCCGCCCCAATCCGGCGCGTGGTTCAACAACTCGCCGCTCCAGTTTAGCTCGATGAGGAGTGGCGAGTTTCTCCATGCCGGCACAGTGGTGAGCACGCCGGTACGGGCGTCATCGCTGACGAGTCGTACCGCACCACCAGTGTCTGTGGTGGCCGCGCCTCCCGTGTCTGTGGGCGCGCCTCCCGTGCCTGCGGCAACGCCATGCAAGCAGAGATAGAAGCCGGGTGTGTGGAGAGAGACGAGTCGGTGGCCAGCTTCTCCGTGTCCGCTGCCATCATCGAGGAGAAGTAGAACACGGGGGGGGGGGGGCGCCGCCAGTTGGGTCCCATGAAGGCCACCGCCGAGGTGACGACTGCGCATTCAGCTGGTTTCTTTGCTGCTTCGTCTCTTTGATGACTCACAAGTATAGGGGATCTATCGTAGTCCTTTCGATAAGTAAGAGTGTCGAACCCAACGAGGAGCAGAAGGAAATGATAAGCGGTTTTCAGCAAGGTATTCTCTGCAAGCACTGAAATTATAGGTAACAGATAGTTTTGTGATAAGATAATTTGTAACGGGTAACAAGTAACAAAAGTAAATAAAGTGCAAGGTGGCCCAATAATTTTTGTAGCAAAGGATAAGCCTGGACAAACTCTTATATAGAGAAAAGCGCTCCCGAGGACACATGGGAATTATCGTCAAGCTAGTTTTCATCACGTTCATATGATTTGCGTTCGGTACTTTGATAATTTGATATGTGGGTGGACCAGTGCTTGGGTGTTGTCCTTACTTGGACAAGCATCCCACATATGATTAACCCCTATTGCAAGCATCCGCAACTACAAAATAAGTATTAAAGTAAACCTAACCATAGCATGAAACATATGGATCCAAATCAGCCCCTTACGAAGCAACACATAAACTAGGGTTTAAGCTTCTGCAACTCTAGCAACCCATCATCTACTTATTACTTCCCAATGCCTTCCTCTAGGCCCAAATAAGGGTGAAGTGTCATGTAGTCGACGTTCACATAACACCACTAGAGGAGAGACAACATACCTCTCATCAAAATATCGAACGAATACCAAATTCACATGACTACGAATAGCAAGACTTCTCCCATGTCCTCAGGAACAAACGTAACTACTCACAAAGCATATTCATGTTCATAATCAGAGGGGTATTAATATGCATAAATGAGCTGAACATATGATCTTCCACCAAATAAACCAACTAGCATCAACTACAAGGAGTAATAAACACTACTAGCAACCTACAAGTACCAATCCCAGAGATGAACTAGGGTTTGAGAGGAGATGGTGCTGGTGAAGATGTTGATGGAGATTGTCCCCCTCCCAATGAGAGGAGCATTGGTGATGACGATGGCGATGATTTCCCCCTCCTGGAGGGAAGTGTCCCCGGCAGAACAGCTCTGCCGGAGCCCTAGATTGGTTCCGCCAAGGTTCCACCTCGTGGTGGCAGAGTCTCGTCCCGAAAGCTTGCTTATGATTTTTTCTCGGACGAAAGACTTCATATAGCAGAAGATGGGCACCGGAAGGCCAGGGGACCCACGAGGCAGGGGGCGCGCCCAGGGGGCATCATGATCATTCTTATAACAACAACATATATGGATATTGTCATATGATTTCTTATGTTCAAGTAATAGTCTATTCACAATGTCAAGTATGAATCAGAAACTTTATTGAGAACTAACAAACTATAGTCTCAATCACTGAAGCAATTTCTATTTATCGTAACATCGGAAAGAGTCTATGTTAGAGCTTTTTAGCAAGTCCACATACTCAACTATCATTTTGTCTTTCACAATTGCTAAAACTCACGCAATACTTGTGGTTACGGAGTTTTAATCGAACACAGAGAAAGATAGGGGCTTATAGTTTCGCCTCCCAACCTTTTACCTCAAGGGTAATGTCAACAATAATAGTTCATGCTAACTTACATCCAATTATATATATATATATATATATATATATATATATATATATATATATATCAGGATCTTTCCAACACACTGTGCTTGCCAAAGGACAAAATGTAAAAAGAAAAGTGTAACATCCCAAAATTCTAAATTTTGGAATGTTATAATAAATAGATAGATTTGGTTGATTGTTTGATTGATTGAGTGAAATTCAAAACTTTTTGAAAGTTAAATCAGAGGGAATAAAAGGACTTTCCCAAACTTTCATTTTCTTTTCTGATCTTCATGAATTCAAATTCTTTTCAAAAACAAAACCCTTGAGCGAAGATGATATGACTTCTTCCATTTAATTAAATGAAAGGGTATTTGAAAATATTTGAATTTCATTTGGAAATTCATAAACTTCATGCAACTCAATGATTTTCATGAGAGAAGATAAAATGACTTCTTCAAATTATAGGAAATATGAGTTGGGAGTTCTAAAAGAATTAAATTCAAAGTTATTTTGAATTTATTTTCAATTTGGAGTTATTTGAGTTTTATTCAAATTATTTTTCTCCAAAAGTAAAATATATGGAAAATAGGGTAACATGATTCCCTACATCATAAAATTGGAGAGAAATAAATTTGAAATCATTTTGGTATTTTTAAAATGGTTTTTACTGGATTTTACTAGAGCAGAAGCACTCCTTGCTTTATTTGAATTTGTGTGGATTTTATTTGATGCTAGAATAATGTTCATCTTGTAGGAAATCTTTTTCTGAAAATTTTGATATATAATATGCCTATGTAAAATTTTTATTTATTTTGCGTTTCTTTTTGTTTTGCCAGAAAAATGTTTTAAAAAAAAAACCTTTCCGACAGGACCGGGCCGGCCCAGCTCCTGCCAGGCCAAGGCCCGTAGCCGCCGCCGCCTTTCTTCCCCGTGGCCGACCGGGACTCTCCCGGAGTCCGCCGCCGCCGCGCCTTGCCCCTCGCCCACGCCTCCCGAGGCCCCTGGCCTTTAAAAGCCGAGGTCGGCTCCCCTTCCCCTCTCTCTGCTCGTGCCGCCGCCCCTCCTGCTTCTCGCCGCCACCCGCGTAAACCCTCGCCGGAGTTGCGAGCTCCGATGAGATCCGCCGCCGCGTCCTGTTCCGCCCCCTCGCCGAGCGCCGACACCGCCACCATCTTCCCCTCGTCGCGCCGCACCTCCCGAACTACTCCGCCGTCGCCGCCGACGCCCGGAGCCGTCGCCCCGTTCATCGCCGAGCCGCCGCCGCCGTCTTTTTTCCTCGCCGCCGACGACCCGCCGCCGCGGTAACCGCCGTCGCCCCTCCTCACCGTCAGATCTGGATCCAACGATCCAGATCATTATATATTTATTTTTCCCCGAAGCATTTTGTTTTTATTTAGAGAACGTTCGCCGGTTAGGTATAGGAAACGAACGTTCGCTTTTTAGTTTTTTTTCTTTTCTGTTTTTTTGGCCAGGGACCCGTATGTAATTAGTTTCTTCATAGATTAGTCCCTAATCTTAAAATGATCACAACTTTTTGCTCATTAGTCGGAATCAGATGAGACCAACGCCCACTTTCGTTACGATCTCCTCTATCCAGTAATCAAACTCAAAAATGTTTTTGGAAAGTTTAAAATTTGAATTAGACCAGATTTGAATTTGAACTTCGTTTGATCGTAACTTGAGTTTTATAACTCCGATTTAATTGATTCTTTTTGCAAATCGAAGCTCTTGACCTAAACTTTCTGATAAGGCCAAATTCATATAATTTTGGTACTGTTACAAATTTTTTTATGTTGCAAGAGTTATTTGCTTGGCTTTGATGTTTTCTGAATCATTTTCTTCGTTCTTTCCGATCTTTTGAGTGATTGCTTATGTGTGGTTACTATTGCTTGCTCACGATAGATTGACCGGAGTGTGACGAGTAGAACTATCAAGAGTTTTGAGTGCGAATCATCTTCATCAACATTGCAGGCAAGTAACACTTTGATCATACCTTTTCTCATACCCAGTTTTCACTGCATTAGATCAATCCTCAACCATTGCATGACTAGGATCTAATTAAACTGTGGGTTATGGGAAGTAGTTGAGGTAGTACCTATTACCTATTTATTTTCAAACCCTTGGGAGTTACTTCTACGTTTGCTTATATTGCCATGCTATGCTAGTAGACGTGGATTGGGTGAGTGTATCCATGATGATGTGAGATTGTTAATTAATGGTTTACTTAAGGTGGCAACTTAAACACACATCCGGGTGGATTGAGGTACCGGTTTCCCGGATTTGCTGTTTTTCTTGGACCGCCACCCAGGCTCAAAGGGATCATAAGATTATTCATGCTAGAAACTTACGTGTGCAGCCACAAGCCATTATGGGCTCTGGCATAGTTGATTAAGTCGTCACGAACTCTTACGGGTAGACTAGCGGATGTAGGGGAAAGTAGGTGTACCGGTCTACCCATACGTAAGGTGCTAGCGCTTCGAAAGACTATGTCTCGGTCATCCGTTTCTCAAACATCATGTAGTGCGAGAAATCCAGCGGAGGCGATCGAGTCTTGTGGGGAAAAGTGCGCAAACCTCTGCAGAGTGTATAAACTAATCATGATTAGCCGTGTCCCCGGTTATGGACATCTTGAGTATCTAGTACTTGGATATCATGTGAATCTCAACATGTTACTCTAATTAATATTATTGGGTTTTTAATGAGTACTTGCTGTCAACTATTCTCAATGTTTAACAACCACCATGATAGTTAAATAATTTTATTCCTTTGCAGTAGGGAAAAATTTGCTTTACGCAAAAACTGTAACCATAGAGCTTTCCACCAGCCAAATATGCATGTGGTGATAGCCCTTTACTCATCATTGCTCTATGGTGTGAATTTGCCAGTACATTGAATGTACTGACCCTTTGTGGCTGCAACGTCTCATGTTGCAGGATCTTACGACGAGTAAGTGATACGTTAGGGTTACAATTTCTACACTCAACTTTGCCGTTGGTGTTGATGGGAATCCACAACCTTGTTACTTCCGCTATTTTGGATTGAGGTAATAGTATTTACGTTACTTTATACATGTGATTTACCTCTGTTATAAATCCTCGAGTACTGTGTGTGTCAGCATACCGATCCAGGGATGACACTTAAGCACAGAGACTTGACCCATTCGGGTCGGGTCGCTACAAAAAGGTGAAGATCACCATGACTCTTGCATAAGGTAGAAGATAAAAGTAAAAGATAGGCCCTTCGCAGAGGGAAGCAGAGGTTGTCATGCGCTTTCATGGTTGGATGCACAAAATCTTAATGCGAAAGAACGTCAATTTATATTGCCACTTGTGATGTGGACCTTTATTATGCGGTCCGTCACTTTTATTTCTTCCACATCACAAGATCGTATAAAGCTTATTTCCTCCACACTAATCAATCATACATATTTAGAGAGCAATTTTTTTATTGCTTGCATCGATGACAACTTACTTGAAGGATCTTACTCAATCCATAGGTAGATATGGTGGACTCTCATGGCAAAACTGGGTTTAAGGGAATTCGGAAGCACAAGTAGTATCTCTACTTGATGCAAAGAATTTGGCTAGCATGAGGGGGAAAGGCAAGCTCAACATGTTGGATGATCCATGACAATATACTTTATTTCAGATATAAGAAAACATAACCATTACGTTGTCTTCCTTGTCCAACATCAACTCTTTAGCATGTCATATTTTAATGAGTGCTCACAATCATAAAAGATGTCCAAGATAGTATATTTATATGTGAAACCTCTCTTTCTTTATTACTTCCTATTAATTTCAACGATGACCAAAACTATGTTTGTCAACTCTCAACAACTTTTAATCATCATACTCTTTCTATGTGAAGTCATTACTCTCCATAAGATCAATATGATCTCTTTGTTTCTTTTTATTCTTTTCTCTTTTCTTTTATTCACTCAAGATCATGGCAAGATAATCAAGCCCTTGACTCAACACTAATCTTTATTATATAGCTCGCGGACTCGATTACATAAAGGGATCATAAAGTAAAACTCAAAAACTAGATCATACTAAAAACTTTATTCTACTAGATCGAGATATTACTAAAAGGATCGAACTAAGAAAAACGGTAAAGATAGAGATGTGATGGTGATACGATACCGGGGCACCTCCCCCAAGCTTGGCAGTTGCCAAGGGGAGTGCCCATACCCATATGATTAGATCTCCTTTGCTGGTGATGGTGTGATATTCTTGGTGATGATACTCCTCAGGATACGATTCTCTTCCTCGAGCTTATTGAGTTGCTGCTTGAGATCCATTATCTCCTTATGGAGCTTACCCGTGACGGTTAAAGTTCCTTGCACACATGGATGCTGCATAGCTGCGAGGGAACAAGTAACAATCTTTTTCATATTCTCACAAGAAAGAAATTTAACATTGGAAGGGATAACCGAGTTTGGAATAGCCGAGCTTTGTAGTTCCCCTATTGTGAATCCAGCTCGGAAGCGAGAAGTGACTTCTTGATCCTCCTCCATGGCATATATCCTCTTCAAATCAGCTTCCATCTCTTCCTCCGTTGCTGGCCCAAAGTGGTCAGCATCGCTGTTTGTCCTTGGTCTCGATGCCGGATGAGACACCCGGCTCTCCTCGACTGACTCTTGAGAAGACATCTTGCTCTAATCTGCAGCAACAACAGCTCGAGACACAAACAGAGGATAATTGCGTGATACGGGAGTCAAAACCTTCGGGATATTATATAATGAATTTTTACCGACCAAAATACGTATCGTGCAAGAAAACAGAGTCCGGAGAGCGCACGAGGTGCCCACGAGGCAGGGGGCGCGCCTAGGGGGTAGGGCGCGCCCTACACCCTCGTGGAGCCCTCGTGTCCTTCCCGGACTGCTTCTTATTTTTCTATTTTTCTAAAGATTCCAAAATGGAGAAAATTTGCCATTAGAACTGTTTTGGAGTCGTTTTACTTACCGTACCACATACCTATTCCTTTTCGGAGTCTGAAACGTTCTGGAAAGTGTCCCTTATGTATTCCTCCGGGGTTACGGTTTCAATAACATTAGTTTCAACAGTTATAGGATTACCTGAGATATAATGTTTGATTCTTTGACCGTTCACCACCTTTGGATTTGTGCCTTCGAAGTTGTTGATTTTTATGGCACCGGAATGATAGACCTCCTCGATAACGTAAGGACCTTTCCATTTAGAGAGAAGTTTTCCTGCAAAAAATCTTAAACGAGAGTTGTATAATAATACATAATCACCTACATTAAACTTACGCTTTTGTATTCTTTTGTCATGCCATCTTTTAACTTTTTCTTTAAACAGTTTGGCATTATCATAGGCTTGGGTTCTCCATTCATCAAGTGAGTTAATGTCAAATAACCTCTTCTCACCGGCAAGTTTGAAATCATAGTTGAGCTCTTTAATAGCCCTATATGCCTTATGTTCTAGTTCGAGAGGTAAGTGACATGCTTTTCCATAAACCATTTTATACGGAGACATACCCATATGATTTTTATATGCAGTTCTATAGGCCCATAATGCATCATCAAGTTTCTTGGACCAATTCTTTCCAGATCTATTAACAATCTTTTGCAAAATTAATTTGAGTTCTCTATTACTCAATTATACTTGGCCACTAGACTTTGGGTGATAAGGAGATGTAATTCTATGATTAACTGTTGGGGAACGTAGTAATTTCAAAAAAAATCCTACGCACACGCAAGATCATGGTGATGCATAGCAACGAGAGGGGGAGTGTATCTTCATACCCTTGAAGATCGCTAAGCGGAAGCGTTTATCAACGCGGTTGATGTAGTCGTACGTCTTCATGATCCGACCGATCGAAGTACCGAACGCATGACACCTCCGAGTTCTGCACATGTTCATCTCGATGACGTCCTCGCCTTCTCGATCCAGCAAGACGAGCGAAGTAGTAGATGAGTTCCGGCAGCACGATGGCGTGGTGACGGTGTTGGTGAAGAACGATCTCCGCAGGGCTTCGCCTAAGCACTACGGAAACTATGACATATGATAAACTAGAGGGGACGGGGTTGCCGGCACACTGCTTGGTGTTTCTTGATGTGTCTTTTGTGCTAGCCCTGCCCCTCTATTTATATGTTGAGCCTTGGGGTCGAAACTTGGAGTAAAAGCCTCCACAAAGTCGGTTTCACCCGAAAGGCAAGAGTCCTTCTCGGACTCGGGGGCGAACGCCTTGAGTTCCCGGCGTCGATCCCGATCCGGGGACCTGGCGTCGGCCGGACTCCATAAAACTTCCTTTTGCTCTTTCCAAAAACCTTGTGGGCTTTCCCCTTTGGCCCAAATAACGTGTTCTCGTACCCAAACATTTCGAGAAACATAACCCCTTCCGGTGAATTTCGGAACCCTTTCGGAGACCAAACAACATTATCCCATATATAAAACTTCATCTCCAGGACCATTCCGGAGTTCCTCGTCATGTTCGTGATCTCACTCGGGACTCCGAACAACATTCGGTTACCAACATACATAACTCATATAATACTATATCGTGAACGAACGTTAAGCGTGTGGACCCTACGGGTTCGAGAACTATGTACACATGACCGAGACATCTCTCTGGTCAATAACCAATAGCGGAACCTGGATGCCCAGATTGGCTCCTACATATTCTATGAAGATCTTTATCGGTCAAACCGCATAACAACATACGTTGTTCCCTTTGTCATCGGTATGTTACTTGCCCGAGATTTGATCATCGGTATCTCAATACCTAGTTCAATCTCGTTACTGGCAAGTCTCTTTACTCGTTACGTAATGCATCATTATGTAACTAACTCATTAGCTACATTGCTTGCAAGGCTTATATTGATGTGCATTACCGAGAGGGCCCAGAGATACCTCTCCGACAATCGGAGTGACAAAACCTAATCTCGAAATACGCCAACTCAACATGTACCTTATGAGACACCTGCAGAGCTCCTTTATAATCACCCAGTTATGTTGTGATGTTTGGTAGCACACAAAGTGTTCTTCCGGTAAACGGGAGTTGCATAATCTCATAGTTGTAGGAACATGTATAAGTCATGAAGAAAGCAATAGTAACATACTAAACGATCAAGTGCTAAGCTAACGGAATGGGTCATGTCAATCACATCATTCTCCTAATGATGTGATCCCGTTAATCAAATGACAACTCATGTCTATGGTTAGGAAACATAACCATCTTTGATTAATGAGCTAGTCAAGTAGAGGCATACTAGTGACATTAAGTTTGTCTATGTATTCACACATGTATCATGTTTCTGGTTAATACAATTCTAGCATGAATAATAAATATTTATCATGATATGAGGAAATAAATAATAACTTTATTATTGCCTCTAGGGCATATTTCCTTCATTCTCCCACTTGCACTAGAGTCAATAATCTAGATTACACAGTAATGATTCTAACACTCATGGAGTCTTGGTGCTGATCATGTTTTGCTCGTGGAAGAGGCTTAGTCAACGGGTCTGCAACATTCAGATCCGTATGTATCTTGCAAATCTCTATGTCTCCCACCTAGAATTGGTCCCAGATGGAATTGAAGCATCTCTCGATGTGCTTGGTCCTCTTGTGAAATCTGGACTCCTTTGCCAAGGCAATTGCACCAGTATTGTCACAGAAGATCTTCATAGGTCCCGATGCACTAGGTATGACACCTAGATCGGAAATGAACTCTTTCATCTAGACTCCTTCATTTGCTGCTTCGAAGCAGCTATGTACTCCGCTTCGCATGTAGATCCCGCCACGACGCTTTGTTTAGAACTGCACCAACCGACAGCTCCACCGCTCAATATAAACATGTATCCGGTTATGCGATTTAGAATCGTCGGGATCGGTGTCAAAGCTTGCATCGACGTAACCATTTACGACTAGCTCTTTGTCACCTCCATAAACGAGAAACATATCCTTAGTCCTTTTCGTATTTCAGGATATTCTTGACCGCTGTCCGATGATCCACTCTGGATTACTTTGGTACCTCCTCGCTAAACTTATTGCTAAGCATATATCAGGTCCGGTACACAGCATTGCATACATGATAGAGCCTATGGCTGAAGCATAGGGACCATCTTTCATTTTCTCTCTATCTTCTCATTGTGGTCGGGCATTGAGTCTGACTCAACTTCACACCTTGTAAGACAGGCAAGAACCCTTTCTTTGCCTGATCCATTTTGAACTTTTTCAAAGCTTTATCAAGGTATGTGCTTTGTGAAAGTCCAATTAAGCGTCTTGATCTATCTCTATAGATCTTGATTCCCAATATGTAAGCAGCTTCACCGAGGTCTTTCATCGAAAAACTTTTATTCAAGTATCCCTTTATGCTATCCAGAAATTCTATATCATTTCCAATTAACAATATGTCATCTACATATAATATCAGAAATGCTATAGAGCTCCCACTCACTTTCTTGTAAATACAGGCTTCTCCAAAAGTCTGTATAAAACCATATGCTTTGATCACACTATCAAAGCGTTTATTCCAACTCCGAGAGGCTTACCAGTCCATAAATGGATCGCTGGAGCTTGCACACTTTCTTAGCACCTTTTGGATCGACAAAACCTTCCGGTTGCATCATATACAACTCTTCTTCCAGAAATACATTCAGGAATGCAGTTTTGACATCCATTTGCCATATTTCATAATCATAAAATGCGGCAATTGCTAACATGATTCGGACAGACTTAAGCATTGCTACGGGTGAGAAAGTCTCATCGTAGTCAACCCTTTGAACTTGTCGAAAACCTTTCGCAACAAGTCGAGCTTTGTAGACAGTTACATTACCATCAGCGTCAGTCTTCTTCTTAAAGATCCATTTATTCTGTATGGCTTGCCGATCATCGGGCAAGTCAACCAAAGTCCATACTTTGTTCTCATACATGGATCCCATCTCAGATTTCATGGCCTCAAGCCATTTTGCTGAATCTGGGCTCATCATCGCTTCCTCATAGTACGTAGGTTCTCCATGGTCAAGTAACATGACTTCCAGAATAGTATTACCATACCACTCTGGTGCGGATCTTACTCTGGTTGACCTACGAGGTTCAGTAGTAACTTGATCTGAAGTTTCATGATCATTATCATTAGCTTCCTCACTGATTGGTGTAGTTGTCACAGGAACCGGTTCTTGTGATGAACTACTTTCCAATAAGGGAGCAGGTACAGTTACCTCATCAAGTTCTACTTTCCTCCCACTCACTTTTTTCGAGAGAAACTCCTTCTCTAGAAAGGATCCAAATTTAGCAACAAAAATCTTGCCCTCAGATCTGTGATAGAAGGTGTACCCAATAGTCTCTTTTGGGTATCCTATGAAGACACATTTCTCCGATTTGGGTTCGAGCTTATCTGGTTGAAGTTTCTTCACATAAGCATCGCAGCCCCAAACTTTCAGAAACGACAACTTTGGTTTCTTGCCAAACCACAGTTCATAAGGCGTCGTCTTAACGGATTTTGATGGTGCCCTATTTAACGTGAATGCGGCCGTCTCTAAAGCATAACCCCAAAACGAGAGCGGTAAATCGGTAAAAGACATCATAGATCGCACCATATCTAGTAAAGTACGATTACGACGTTCGGACACACCATTTCGTTGTGGTGTTCCGGGTGGCGTGAGTTGCGAAACTATTCCGCATTGCTTCAAATGTAAACCAAACTCGTAACTCAAATATTCTCCTCCATGATCAGATCATAGAAATTTTATTTTCTTGTTACGATGATCTTCCACTTCATTCTGAAATTCTTTGAACTTTTCAAATGTTTCAGACTTGTGTTTCATCAAGTAGATATACCCATATCTGCTCAAATCATCTGTGAAGGTGAGAAAATAACAATACCCGCCGCGAGCCTCAATATTCATTGGACCACATACATCAGTATGTATGATTTCCAACAAATCAGTTGCTCGCTCCATAGTTCCGGAGAACGGCGTTTTAGTCATCTTGCCCATGAGGCACGGTTCGCAAGTACCAAGTGATTCATAATCAAGTGATTCCAGAAGTCCAATAGCATGGAGTTTCTTCATGCGCTTTACACCAATATGACCCAAACGGCAGTGCCACAAATAAGTTGCACTATCATTATCAACTCTGCATCTTTTGGCTTCAGCATTATGAATATGTGTATCACTACTATCGAGATTTAATAAAATAGACCACTCTTCAAGGGTGCATGACCATAAAAGATATTACTCATATAAATAGAACAACCATTATTCTCTGATTTAAATGAATAACCATCTCGCATCAAACAAGATCCAGATATAATATTCATGCTCAACGCTGGCACCAAATAACAATTATTCAGGTCTAAAACTAATCCCGGTGGTAGATGTAGAGGTAGCGTGCCGACCGCGATCACATCGACTTTGGAACCATTTCCTACGCGCATCGTCACCTCGTCCTTAGCCAATCTTCGTTTAATCCGTAGTCCCTGTTTCGAGTTGCAAATATTAGCAATGTAACCAGTATCAAATACCTGTGTGCTACTGCGAGCATTAGTAAGGTACACATAATTAACATGTATATCACATATACCTTTGTTCACCTTGCCATCCTTCTTATCCGCCAAATACTTGGGGCAGTTCCGCTTCCAGTGTCCAGTCTACTTGCAGTAGAAGCACTCAGTCTCAGGCTTAGGTCCATATTTGGGTTTCTTCTCTTGAGCAACAACTTGCTTGCTGTTCTTCTTGAAGTTCCCCTTCTTCTTCCCTTTACCCTTTTTCTAGAAACTGGTGGTCTTATTGACCATCAACACTTGATGCTCCTTCTTGATTTCTACCTCCGCAGCCTTTAGCATTGCGAAGAGCTCGGGAATAGTCTTGTCCATCCCTTGCATATTATAGTTCATCACGAAGCTCTTGTAGCTTGGTGGCGATGATTGAAGAATTCTGCCAATGACACTATCATCGTGAAGATTAACTCCCAGTTGAATCAAGTGATTATTATACCCAGACATTTTGAGTATATGTTCACTGACAGAACTATTCTCCTCCATATTACAGCTATAGAACTTATTGGAGACTTCATATCTCTCAATCCGGGCATTTGTTTGAAATATTAACTTCAACTCCTGGAACATCTCATATGCTCCATGACGTTCAAAACGTCGTTGAAGTCCCGGTTCTAAGCCGTAAAGCATGGCACACTGAACTATCGAGTAGTCATCAGCTTTGCTCTGCCAGACGTTCTTAACATCGTCAGTTGCATCTGCAGTAGGCCTGGCACCCAGCGGTGCTTCCAGGACGTAATTCTTCTGTGCAGCAATGAGGATAATCCTCAAGTTATGGACCCAGTCCGTGTAATTTCTACCATCATCTTTCCACTTAGCTTTCTCAAGGAACACATTAAAATTCAACGGAACAACAGCACGGGCCATCTATCTACAACAAACATAGACAAGAAAAATACTATCAAATACTAAGTTCATGATAAATTTAAGTTCAATTAATCATATTACTTAAGAACTCCCACTTAGACAGACATCTCTCTAGTCATCTAAGTGATCACGTGATCCAAATCAACTAAACCATGTCCGATCATCACGTGAGATGGAGTAGTTTTCAATGGTGAACATCACTATGTTGATCATATCTACTATATGATTCACGCTCGACCTATCGGTCTCCGTGTTCCGAGGCCATATCTGTATATGCTAGGCTCGTCAAGTTTAACCTGAGTATTCCGTGTGTGCAACTGTTTTGCACCCGTTGTATTTGAACGTAGAGCCTATCACACCCGATCATCACGTGGTGTCTCAAAGACGAAGAACTTTCGCAACGGTGCATACTCAGGGAGAACACTTCTTGATAATTAGTGAGAGATCATCTTAAAATGCTACCGTCAATCAAAGCAAGATAAGATGCATAAAGGATAAACATCACATGCAATCAATATAAGTGGTATGATATGGCCATCATCATCTTGTGCTTGTGATCCCCATCTCCGAAGCACTGTCGTGATCGCCATCGTCACCGGCGCGATACCTTGATCTCCATCGTAGCATCGTTGTCGTTTACGCCATCTATTGCTTCTACGACTATCGCTACCGCTTAGTGATAAAGTAAAGCAATTACAGGGCATTTGCATTTCATACAATAAAGCGACAACCATATGGCTCCTGCGATTGCCGATAACCCGGTTACAAAACATGATCATCTCATACAATAAAATATAGCATCACGTTTTGACCATATCACATCACAACACGCCCTGCAAAAACAAGTTAGACGTCCTCTACTTTGTTGTTGCAAATTTTACGTGGCTGCTACGGGCTTAGCAAGAACTGTTCTTACCTACGCATCAAAACCACAACGATAGTTTGTCAAGTTGGTGCTGTTTTAACCTTCGCAAGGACCGGGCGTAGCCACACTCGGTTCAACTAAAGTTGGAGAAATTGACACCCGCTAGCCACCTTTGTGCAAAGCACGTCGGCAGAACTGGTCTCGAGCGTACGCGTAATGTCGGTCTGGGCCGCTTCGTCCAACAATACCGCCGAACCAAAGTATGACATGCCGGTAAGCAGTATGACTTATATCGCCCACAACTCACTTGTGTTCTACTTGTGCATATGACATCTACGCATAAAACCTGGCTCGGATGCCACTGTTGGGGAACATAGTAATTTCAAAAAAATTCCTACGCACACGCAAGAGCATGGTGATGCATAGCAACGAGAGGGGGAGTGTATCTTCATACCCTTGAAGATCGCTAAGCGGAAGCGTTTATCAACGCGGTTGATGTAGTCGTACCTCTTCACGATCCGACCGATCCATGTACCGGACGCACGGCACCTCCGAGTTCTGCACACGTTCAGCTCGATGACGTCCTCGCCTTCTCGATCCAGCAAGACGGGCGAAGTAGTAGATGAGTTCCGGCAGCACGACGGCGTGGTGACGGTGTTGGTGAAGAACGATCTCCGCAGGGCTTCGCCTAATCACTACGGAAACTATGACGGATGATAAACTAGAGGGGACGGGGTTGCCGGCACACGGCTTGGTGTTTCTTGATGTGTCTTTTGTGCTAGCCCTGCCCCTCTATTTATATATTGAGCCTTGGGGTCGAAACTTGGAATAAAAGCCTCCATAAAGTCGGTTTCACCCGAAAGGCAAGAGTCCTTCTCGGACTCCAGGGCCAGACGCCAGGGTTCCCGGCGTCTGGACCCAGACGCCCTTTCCAAAAACCTTGTGGGCTTTCCCCTTTGGCCCAAATAACGTGTTCTCATACCCAAACATTTCGGGAAACATCCGGAACCCCTTCCGGTGAATTCCGGAACCCTTCTGGAGACCAAACAACATTATCCCATATATAAAACTTCATCTCCGGACCATTCCGGAGTTCCTCATCATGTTCGTTATCTCATTCGGGACTCCGAACAACATTCAGTTACCAACATACATAACTCATATAATACTATATCGTCAACGAACGTTAAGCGTGCGGACACTACGGGTTCGAGAACTATGTAGACATGACCAAGACATCTCTCTAGTCAATAACCAATAGCGGAACCTGGATGCCCATATTGGCTCCTACATATTCTACGAAGATCTTTATCGGTCAAACCGCATAACAACATACGTTGTTCCGTTTGTCATCGGTATGTTACTTGCCCGAGATTTGATCGTCGGTACCTCAATACCTAGTTCAATCTCGTTACCGGCAAGTCTCTTTACTCGTTTCGTAATGCATCATTCTGTAACTAACTCATTAGCTACATTGCTTGCAAGGCTTATAGTGATGTGCATTACCGAGAGGGCCCAGAGATACCTCTCCGACAATCGGAGTGACAAAACCTAATCTCGAAATACGCCAACTCAACATGTACCTTTGGAGACACCTGTAGAGCTCCTTTATAATCACCCAGTTATGTTGTGATGTTTGGTAGCACACAAAGTGTTCTTCCGGTAAACGGGAGTTGCATAATCTCATAGTTGTAGGAACATGTATAAGTCATGAAGAAAGCAATAGCAACATACTAAACGATCAAGTGCTAAGCTAACGGAATGGGTCATGTCAATCACATCATTCTCCTAATGATGTGATCCCGTTAATCAAATGACAACTCATGTCTATGGTTAGGAAACATAACCATCTTTGATTAATGAGCTAGTCAAGTAGAGGCATACTAGTGACATTAAGTTTGTCAATGTATTCACACATGTATCATGTTTCCGGTTAATACAATTCTAGCATGAATAATAAACATTTATCATGATATGAGGAAATAAATAATAACTTTATTATTGCCTCTAGTGCATATTTCCTTCATTAACATCATACTTAGCAAGCATTTTACGAAAGGCACCATGAATAAAATGTGAACCACCATCAGCCATTAAATATCTTGGGACTCCAAACCTCAGAAAAATAACTTCTTTAAGCATCTTAATAGAGGTGTTATGATCAGCACTAATAGTTGGAATAGCTTCTACCCACTTAGTAACGTAATCAACAGCAACTAGAATATGTGTATACCCATTAGAGGCAGGAAACTGTCCCATATAATCAAAGCCCCAAACATCGAATGGTTCAATAACAAGTGAATAATTCATAGGCATTTCTTGACGTCTACTAATATTACCAATTCTTTGACATTCATCACAAGATAAGACAAACTTACGAGAATCCTTGAAGAGAGTAGGCCAATAAAAACAGGATTGAAATACCTTATATGCAGTTCTATCTCCAGTGTGGTGTCCTCCATAAGCCTCAGAGTGACACTTGCGTAGGATTTGTTCCTGTTCATGCTCAGGTACACAACGTCTAATGACACCATCTACTTCTTCTTTATAAAGATGTGGGTCATCCCAAAAGTAATGCCTCAAATCATAGAAAAACTTTTTCTTTTGCTGGTATGTGAAACTAGGTGGTATAAATTAGCAACAATGTAATTAGCATAATCAGCATACCATGGATCAGTATGAGAAGCATTTATGACATTTAATTGTTCATCAGGAAAGCTATCATCACTGTAGTGGGTCATCAAGAACATTTTCTAACCTAGACAAGTTGCCTGCAATGGGGTTCTCAGCTCCCTTTCTATCAATAATATGTAAATCGGATTCTTGTAGCAAGAGAACCCATCTAATAAGTCTAGGTTTAGCATCTTTCTTTTCCATAAGGTATTTAATAGCAGCATGATCCGTGTGAATAGTTACTTTAGAATCAACAATATAAGGTCTGAACTTATCACAAGCAAATACAACAGCTAAGAATTCTTTTTTAGTAGTAGCATAATTTCTCTGAGCACTGTCTAGAGTTTTACTAGCTTATTGAATAACATTAAATTTCTTTTCAACTCTTTGCCCTAGAACAGCACCTACAACATAATCACTAGCATCACACATAATTTCAAAGGGTAAATTCCAATCAGGTGGCTGAACAATAGGTGCAGAAATTAATGCTTTCTTAAGTATTTCAAATGCTTCTACACAATCATCATTAAAGACAAATGGTATATATTTTTGTAATAGATTAGTCAGAGGACGAGAAATTTTTGAGAAGTCCTTAATGAACCTCCTATAAAAACCGGCATAACCAAGAAAACTTCTTATACCTTTAATGTCCTTGGCACATGGCATCTTTTCAATAGCATCAACTTTATCTTTATCAACTTCAATACCTCTTTCAGAAATTTTATGCCCCAAGACAATGCCTTCATTAACCATAAAGTGGCACTTTTCCCAATTCAAGACAAGATTAGTTTCTTCACATCTCTGCAAAACTCGATCAAGGTTGCTTAAGCAATCATCAAAAGAGGATCCATAAATAGAGAAATTGTCCATGAAAACCTCACAAATCTTTTCACAAAAGTCAGAGAATATAGCCATCATGCATCTTTGAAAGGTAGAAGGTGCATTACATAAACCAAAAGGCATACGTCTATAAGCAAAAGTACCGAAAGGGAAAGTAAAAGTGGTCTTAGCTTGATCATCAGCTGACACAGGTATTTGAGAGAAGACAGAATAACCATCTAGAAAGCAAAAATGTGTATGTTTGGATACTCTTTCTAGCATTTAATCAATAAAAGGTAAGGGGTAATGATCTTTTTTAGTTGCTTTATTTAATTTGTAGAAATCAATTACCATCCTATAACCTGTAGTAATTCTTTGTAGAATCAATTCATCTTTATCATTAGGAACGACAGTAATACCTCCCTTCTTAGGGACACAATGGACATGACTTACCCACTGACTATGAGCAATGGGATAAATTGTACCTGCCTCAAGGAGCTTTAGTATTTCCTTTCTTACCACTTCTTTCATTTTAGGATTCAGCCGTTGTTGGTGATCAATAACTGGTTTGGCATCTTTCTCCAAATTTATTTTGTGTTGACATAGAGTGGGACTAATGCCCTTAAGATCATCAAGAGTATATCCAATAGCAGCACGGTGCTTCTTCAGAGTTTTCAATAATTTTTCTTCCTCCTTCTCTGAAAGGTTAGCACTAATAATAATAGGATATATCTTCTTTTCATCAAGATAAGCATATTTAAGAGTATCAGGGAATAGTTTAAGCTCAAACACGGGATCACCCTTGGGTGGAGGAGGATCCCCTAGGATTTCGACAGGCAAGTTGTGTTACAGAATAGGTCCCTGTTTAAAGAATACTTCATCTATTTCCCTTCTTTCATTCATAAACATATCATTTTCATTGTCTAGCAAATATTGTTCTAAAGGATTACTGGGAGGTACGACAATAGAAGCAAGACCAACAATTTCATCTTTACTAGGCAATTCCTCTTCACGGTGTTGTATACGAAATTTAGAAAAGTTAAACTCATGAGACATATCACCTAGACCAATGGTAACAACATCCTTTTCGCAGTCTATCTTAGCATTAACAATGTTTAAGAAGGGTCTACCAAATATAATGGGACAAAAGCTCTCTTGTGGGGAACCAAGAACAAGAAAATCAGCAGGATATTTAGTTTTCCCACACAAGACTTCAACATCTCTAACAATTCCCATTGGTGAAATAGTATCTCTATTGGCAAGCTTAATTGTAACATCAATTTCTTCTAACTCAGCGGGTGCAATATCATGCATAATTTCTTTGTATAAGTCAATAGGTATTGCACTAGCACTAGCACCCATGTCACATAAGCCATGATAACAATGATCTCCTATTTTAACAGAAATAATAGGCATGCCTACCACAGGTCTATGTTTATCTTTAGCACAAGGTTTAGCAATTCTAGCAGTCTCATCACAGAAATAAATAACATGCCCATCAATATTATCAGCCAAGAGATCTTTAGCTATAGCAATATTAGGTTCAACTTTAACTTGCTCAGGAGGTGTATAAGTTCTAATACTGCTTTTACGAACCACAGTTGAAGCTTTAGCATGATCCTTTATTCTAATAGGGAAAGGTGGTTTCTCAACATAAGTAGTAGGAACAATAGGATCATTATAAGTGATAGTCTTTTCTTCAACTTTAATAGGTGCAACTACTTTTACTTCTATGGGAGGATGATATTTGAACCACTTCTCCTTAGGGAGATCAACATGAGCAGCAAAAGATTCACATAAAGAAGCTACTATCTCAGTGTCAAGTCCATATTTAGTGCTAAATTTACGGAAAACATTGGTATCCATAAAATATTTATCACGATCAAACTTAGATTTTACCTTCGTTGAGGTCCCAATCTTCAGAGTCGCGTTTAATTCTTTCCAATAAATCCCATTTGAATTCAATAGTCTTCATCATAAAAGAACCAGTACAAGAAGTATCGAGCATGGTGCGATTGTTGTCAGAAAGCCGAGCATAAAAAAATTGAATAATCATTTCTCTTGAGAGCTTATGGTTGGGGCATGAATATAACATTGACTTAAGCCTGCCCCAAGCTTGAGTGCTTTCTCCTTCGCGAGGCGAAAAATTATATATATAATTACGATCACGTTGAAAAAGATGCATAGGATAAAACTTCTGATGAAATTACAATTTCAATCGTTTGTAGTTCCATGATCCCATATCATCACATAGCCTATACCATGTCAATGCATCTCCCTTCAAAGATAAAGGGAAGACCTTCTTCTTGATAACATCATCAAGCATACCTGCAAGCTTAAATAATCCACAAACTTCATCCACACAGATTAGGTGCTCATCAAGATGTAAGGTTCCATCTCCTGCAAAAGGATTAGCTAGCAGTTTTTCTATCATACCCAAAGGAATTTCAAAGTAGACATTTTCATTTTCAGTAGGTTCATTAGGTTGAGGAGCAACTCTTTACTGTACTAGTCGGGGTGAGATACCCCGAACAAGCCCCTCAGAGGATTACTTCCCATAGTAACAAGTGACAGTAAATTTTAGCACACTATATAAATTTTTCCTTACCAAATTCCACCTACCAAAGGCGCTTCACTCCCCGGCAATGGCGCCAGAAAAGAGTCTTGATGACCCACAAGTATAGGGGATCTATCGTAGTCCTTTTGATAAGTAAGAGTGTCGAACCCAACGAGGAACAGAGGGAAATGATAAGCAGTTTTCAGCAAGGTATTCTCTGCAAGCACTGAAATTATAGGTAACAGATAGTTTTGTGATAAGATAATTTGTAACGGGAAACAAGTACAAAAAGTAAATAAAGTGCAAAAAGGTGGCCCAATCCTTTTTGTAGAAAATGACAAGCCTGGACAAACTCTTATATAGAGAAAAGCGCTCCCGAGGACACATGGGAATTATCGTCAAGCTAGTTGTCATCACGTTCATATGATTCGTGTTCGGTACTTTGATAATTTGATATGTGGGTGGACCGGTGCTTGGGTGATGTCCTTAATTGGACAAGCATCCCACTTATGATTAACCCCTATTGCAAGTATCCACAACTACAAAAGAAGTATTAAGGTAAACCTAACCATAGCATGAAACTTATGGATCCAAATCAGCCCCTTACGAAGGAACGCATAAACTAGGGTTTAAGCTTCTGTCACTCTAGCAACCCATCATCTACTTATTACTTCCTAATGCCTTCCTCTAGGCCCAAATAATGGTGAAGTGTCATGTAGTCGATGTTCACATAACACCACTAGAGGAGAGACAACATACATCTCACCAAAATATCTAACGAATACCAAATTCACATGACTACTAATAGCAAGACTTCTCCCATGTCCTCAGGAACAAACGTAACTACTCACAAAGCATATTCATGTTCATAATCAGAGGGGTATTAATATGTGTAAAGGATCTGAACATATGATCTTCCACCAAATAAACCAACTAGCATCAACTACAAGGAGTAATCAACACTACTAGCAACCTACAAGTACCAATCCCAGACTTAGAGACAAGAATTGGATACAAGAGATGAACTAGGGTTTGAGAGGAGATGGTGCTAGTGAAGATGTTGATGGAGATTGGCCCCCTCCCGGTGAGAGGAGCGTTGGTGATGACGATGGCGATGATTTCCCCCTCCCGGAGGGAAGTGTCCCCGACAGAATAGCTCTGCCGGAGCCCTAGATTGGTTCCGCCAAGGTTCTGCCTCGTGGCGGCGGAGTCTCATCCCGAAATCTTGCTTATGATTTTTTTTTCTCGGATGAAAGACTTCATATAGCAGAAGATGGGCACCGGAGGGCCACCAGGGGGCCCACAAGGCAGGGGGTGCGCCCAGGGGGGTAGGGCGCGCCCCCCACCCTCGTGCCTAGGGTGTGGGTCCCCTCTGGTATTTTCTTTTCTTAGTATTTTTTATTATTTCTAGAAATAACTTCCGAGGAGTTTCAGGACTTTTGGAGTTGTGCAGAATGGGTCTCTAATATTTGCTCCCTTTCCAACCTGTAATTCCACCGGCATTCTCCCTCCTTATGTAAACCTTGTAAAATAAGAGAGAATAGGCATAGGTATTGTGACATAATGTGTAATAACAGCCCATAATGCAATAAATATCGATATAAAAGCATGATGCAAAATGGACGTATCACTCTTCCGAGGACCTTCGTCGACCCCGCAAGTGTCTGCCGGAAATGAGGAAGACAAAGGGATCCGCGGGCGGCCATTTAGATTGGGTACTCTCTCTTCGGCTGGCGGGAAATATTTGTTCTAAGAATGGATAAATTGGATGTATTTATAACTAAAATAAGTCTATATAAATCCATTTCTAGGACAAGTATTTCCAGACTGAGGGAGTATTAATTATACCAAGAGAGCCGGATTAGCACCGCTTAGTTCATGCAAATGTAATGAAATCCATCATGTTTATATGAAGATCTAGCTTTTTTATACGAAATCTTGAATGCTTATGTGAAACAGTCCGTGTTCGCACGAATTTCATCTGGTTGGTTAGAGTTGTGAAAGTGTATGCCGCTGCCATTTGATGTCGTCCTCCGTGGAAGGAAGCGGGAGGAAATTTGCCGGCTGCCGTTGGAGATGCTCTTATGCTGGAAATAATAGAGTCACATCCAATCCATTTGAGTTAATTGCGTGTATGATTCTCCCTCTATAAAAAGTTAATTGCATGTACAATGTACACGTGACTTGCAGGGTAGCTACAACTTCATACAGGAAGTTAAAAAGAAACAAGTCCATCCTTAATCTTGTATTCTAAGTACTCTGTGGATTCCTTTGTCGGTCTGATGGCGAAGAAGTATATATTAAATAAGTAATATATAATATAAAAATCTAAAGTTAAAGGCAAAATTCGAACTCGGGTCATCGCGTTGCGAGCATCCGACGCTAACCAGTCCAACACATTTTTGTTGTAGACCATGTTGGAGATATATCTCCATGTCTACTCTTATACTCCATCCGTTCCTAAATATTTGTCCTTTTCAGATTTCAAATGGACTACCACATACGGATGTGTATGTAAACATATTTTAGAGTGTAGATTCACTCATTTTGCTCCGTAGTCACTTGTTGAAATCTCTAAAAAGATAAATATTTAGGAGGAGGGAGTAGAAAACAGAGTTGGTGATGATGGTGTGCGTGCCATCCTGGAATATAGGCCGTCGGATTTATATCTAACGAATAGGAAGGAAACTATGGCAATTTTGCAAAAAGATACCAACACCCCTCTCCACGTTTGCAAATAAGGCCTTCCCTCGTTCATCCTTTTCTCTACTCTTACTAGCAATGTGCCCGTGCGTTGCAATGGATCCAAAATAGAATAATACATGTTCACAAACTTGAAAGAAAAACACTCTAGTTTGGTGTATATATCACTAAAAATATACTCGTATTAGGTTTCACTCAATATATATTCCTTGTGGCTGTCTTGATGAGGTGGGGGAGGGATGTGGTTGGTTTCAAGATACTAAGGTGTTTCTATAAATTGGAGCACAGAAGTGGGGTCTTGTTGCAAAAATGCCACGAGTTACATCATAGTCGTTAGATGAAGATCTGATGGTCAGAAATGACGGATGGCAGACACACCATCATCAGCAACTGAGTCTTTTGTAGGAGTAGAGATAAAAAACAGAGTTGGTGATGATGGTGTGACTGCCATCCTGCAATATAGGCCGTCCAATTTATATCTCACGGATAGGAAAGAAACTCTGGCAATTTTTAAAAAAGATACCCACACCCCTATCCACATTTGCAAATAAGGCCATCCCTCGTTCATCCTTTTCCCTCAGAAGATAAACTACTCATATAAATGCATCTTGATGTTCTGTGCAACGCATGGGCATCTTGCTAGTCTCTCACAAGATAAACTACTCATACAAATGCATCTTGATGTTCTGTGCAACGCACGGGCATCTAGCTAGTTTCTTTTAAATTTGTACTGCGATAATTGGGTTGAAGTGATATATTTTATGTCTACCCTGAATGATTTCAGATTCACTAGTAGTAACAAAGAAAAGGTTGTCTTGTCAATTAACAAAAAACAGGGTGAAAACTATCACATGAGGCCGGTAAAAATGAGGCACATTGGGTTCAGCGTCATCGTCACTACAGCTGTGTGCACGCGAGAAGTCTATATATCGAGCGGGTTACCGAGAAAAAGACGTATCGAGTGTGTCTGAGCGAGGCACAGAGACACAATGTTTGAGAGAGAGAAACCAATTGACAGATTAAGATCAGATCGAGTTGTCACCCTTCTGCTGTCATTGTTGGGGTTGGGGGGGGGGGGGGTTGAAGGAAATATGCCCTAGAGGCAATAATAAAGTTATTATTTATTTCCTCATGTCATGATAAATGTTTATTATTCATGCTAGAATTGTATTAAACGGAAACATAATACATGTGTGAATACATAGACAGACATAGTGTCACTAGTATGCCACTACTTGACTAGCTCGTTAATCGAAGATGGTTAAGTTTCCTAGCCATGGACATGAGTTGTCATTTGATTAACGGGATCACATTATTAGGAGAATGATGTGATTGACTTGACCCATTCCGTTATCTTAGCACTTGATCGTTTAGTTTGTTGCTATTGCTTTCTTCATGACTTATACATGTTCCTATGACTATGAGATTATGCAACTACCGTTTACCGGAGGAACACTTTGTGTGCTACCAAACGTCACAACGTAACTGGGTGATTATAAAGGTGCTCTACAGGTGTCTCTAAAGGTACTTGTTGAGTTGGCGTATTTCGAGATTAGGATTTGTCACTCCGATTGTCGGAGAGGTATCTCTGGGCCCTCTCGGTAATGCACATCACTACAAGCCTTGCAAGCAATGTGACTAATCAATTAGTTGCGGGATGATGCATTACATAACGAGTAAAGAGACTTACCGGTAACGCGATTGAACTAGGTATTGAGATACCGACGATCGAATCTCAAGCAAGTAACATACCGATGACAAAGGGAACAACGTATATTGTCATGCGGTTTGACCGATAAAGACCTTCGTAGAATATGTGGGGTCCAATATGAGCATCTAGGTTCCGCTATTGGTTATTGACCGGAGACGTGTCTTGGTCATGTCTACATAGTTCTCAAACCCGTAGGGTCCGCTTGCAACAAAGTTTGGTGACAATCGGTATTATGAGTTTTTGTGTTTTGATGTACCGAAGGTAGTTCGGAGTCCCGGATATGATCATGGACATGACAAGGAGTCTCGAAATGGTCGATACATAAAGATCGATATATTGGATGACTATGTTCGGACATCGGAAGTGTTTCGGGAGGTTCCGGACATTTATCGGAGTACCAGGGGGTTACCGGAACCCCCCGGGGAGTATATTGGGCCTAATGGGCCTTAGTGGAGAAGAGGAGGGGCGGCCAGGGCAGGCCGCGCGCCCCCTCCCCCTCTAGTCCGAATTGGACAAGGAGGGGGGCGCCCCCCTTTCCTTCCCCTCTCTCTCTCCTCCTTCCCCGTTCTCCTACTCCGACAAGGAAAGGAGGAGTCCTACTCCCGGTGGGAGTAGGACTGCCCCCTTGGCGCGCCCTCCTTGGCCGGCCGCCTCTCCCCCTTGCTCCTTTATATACGAGGGCAGGGGGCACCTCTAGACACACAAGTTGATCTGTTGATCTCTCCCAGCCGTGTGCGGTGCCCCCTCCAGCATATTCCACCTCGGTCATATCGTAGCGGTGCTTAGGCGAAGCCCTGCGTCGGTAGCAACATCATCACCGTCATCACGCCGTTGTGCTGACAGAACTCTCCCGTGAAGCTTTGCTGGATCAGAGTTCAGAGGACGTCATCGAACTGAACGTTTGCTGAACTTGGGGGTGCCGTATGTTCGGTACTTGGATCGGTCGGATCGTGAATACGTACGACTACATCAACCGCGTTGTGTTAACGCTTCCGCTTTCGGTCTACGAGGGTACGTGGACAACACTCTCCCCTCTCGTTGCTATGCATCACCATGATCTTGCGTGTGCGTAGGAATTTTTTTGAAATTACTACGTTCCCCAACATGGGTGGGGAGGGGGAGGGAGAGAAAGACGTATCGAGAGCGTGCGCGGTTGGCATAGAGGCACAAGTAGCGAGTGTGTGTGTATCTGTGTGTGTTTGAAAGAGGAGTAGATAGATTACTATCAAGATCTAGGTGCCACCCTAATCCTTCGTGTCGGGTAGTGTGTGTGTGTGTGTGTGTGTGTGTGTGTGTGTGTGTGTGTGTGTGTGTGTGTGTGTGTGTGTGTGTGTGTGTGTGTGTGTGTGTGTTTGAGAGAGAAGCCATTCGATAGATTAGTACCAAGATCGAGGTGTCACCCTACTCCTTCGGTGTCGGGAAGTGTGTGTGTGTGTGGGTGGGTGGGTGGGGCGATGACACTTACATATATCTACTCTTATAAAAAACAGAGTTGGTGATGATGGTGTTCCTGCCATCCTGCAATATAGGCCATCCGATTTATATCTGATGGATAGGAAGGAAACTATGACAATTTTGCAAAAAGATACCCGCACCCCTCTCCACATTTGCAAATAAGGAATTCCTTCGTTCGTCCTTTTCTCCCACAAGATAAACTACTCCTACAAATGCATCTTGATGTTTCGTGCAACGCATGGGCATCTTGCTAGTAGGGAGAAGGATTTTGTGTGACACATATCTATATTAAGGGGTAGGTAGATAGGATGTGTGCGAGGCATACTTAAAGCATCACAGAGATAAACAAACGGTGTGCATGCAAGTGCCGGAAAAAATTAAGCAATAAACAATGTCACGACAAGACGCCTTGCATGTGTACAGCTGCTGCTGTGTGTGTGTGTGTGCGTGTGTGTGTGTGTGTGTGAGAGAGAGAGAGAGAGAGAGAGAGCGAAATCTCAAAACAAAAGGTGCTCTGCTGGAATCCCATTGTATGTATTCATATGGTTCCAGAACTCGAGTTAACCATAGGCATATGTGCGAGAGACATAATTATCCTTTGAGACATTAGTGGCTGTGGGTGGGCGGAATTAAAGGGGTGGGCGTGTTCGACAGAGAGAGCGTGTGTGTTTCTGTGTGAGAGACTTGTAGGACGGGGTAGAAAGACGAATTGTAACCTTGACGGAGGGAGAGAAATACACGAAATGCGTGTGTGTGATTCCGATGCCCATGGGGAAGTGAGATATGTATGCGTGTGAGAGAGGTTGCACAATTCATTCACGTATCACTATCTAGCGATCGTGGACGTGCATGGCTTGAACATAAATCAATATCTACTTCGTATCGTGGCCAAAGGTACAATATCGATTCAACGCTATAAAGATTGGACACTCATATATCACATTTTTTGTATCTAAATAAACCTTTTCAATTGTGCATGCCAAAGTTACAGTGATGTTTCTTCAAACAACCAATGTAGCTATCATGTACATGCACCATTGTTACTCTTGCATTCAAATTCATTAGTCTTGGATGATTTAAGGTTCTATTATGAAGTAATATATGTAATATTCATATATGAATTCAACGGGTATGCAATTTATGAAATGGAGGCTATGTACTCATATGAGGTAACACTTTTAAGTAGCGGACTACAATATCCATTTCTTTTGTGGGACTACAGTATCCATTTCTTTTTGTGCGCCTCTACACTAACACGTCAATGCATTACGTTTGAAGTAAATAACCAATGGAACTAAATTATCTATTTACACGAGAAATACATAGGCTGAGCATTTGATCCTTTTTTTTGTGAACGCGCCTCTACACTCGTACATTGGCCGCGCCCGTGTGAACGTCCAAGTTATCGACGCATCATCCCGATTTATTGTCTTTTTTTCTGGGGTGGACTTCACACCGCTTATTAATCACGCTGCGTGCCCGTGTGCATAGTCTCAAGCATGACCTTCCGCTTAGCACGGTCCAAAATTAGTTGAAACTTCGTCTGAACGATCCAAATGGGCGGCAAAATCTCCCGCCTCCTTCTAAAATTTCTGCCACCTAGTCTTTAGCATGCGAAATCCCCCTTTTGTCCTTGGTGCACGAAGAACAACAGTAACAATACCGCCCTCATCTACATAATAGGTTGGATTTGCTTTGGTAACTTCTGGTTCCCTCCACCACACGACACCCCCATTTCCTCTCCCCCTCCCGCAAAAATGACTAACTCCACAGCACCAGAGCATCTTACATCACGTCGTTCGTACTTCATCGGCCTTTCCACCCCTCCCCTCTTGAAACCCTAGACTGCTCATCCACCGGCATACCAGAGCCCATTCACTGCCAGCGGCGTCCACCTCGCTGGATCTGCTTCTGCGGCCGCATCTACCCCTCCCACCTCCACTAGAAACAAGTAGACTACTCATCCACCACTGTACCACAGCCCATTCAGTGTCGGCCTTGTCCACGGCGCCGGATCTGCTTCGCCGGTACTCTCGTCAACCGCAGCGCATCTACAGCGGGTCATTCGTACTCCCCACCGGAGACACTTCGTCCACACCCTCCCGGAGCCGCCCCACCGACGCCCCCGTCGACGGCCTCTAATCCTCTTCGCCGACACTTTCCTCAACCCTACTAGAGCCGCTTCGCCGACACCATCGTCAACCCTACGGAGTATCTTCGCCTATACCATTCTCAACCCTACCGGGGCCGCTTTGCCAACTCACAAGTCCACGGCCACAGATCCATTTCGTCGCACCCTCATCCAACCTACGGGAGCAGCTTCTGACGCCCCGTCCACGGCCGCAGATCCGCATCGTCGACACCATCCTTAACCCAACCACCGGAGTAGCTTCACCGATGCCCTCGTCCATGGCCACAGATCCGCTTCGCCCACACCGTAGTCCACCGTACCGGAGCCGCTCCACAAACACCCTACTCGGCGGTTCTAGATCTCCTTACCGGACCCCGACAGCCAGCGCAGCGTCATCACCCTTGACATTTCTAACCTGATTCCCACCGTTTGGCAAGATGCCAAGCACCCGCCATGGCCTAGGTACTTAACCTTTAAACCCATCCAGCATCACCTGCCCGATGTACTTCAAATATACTAACATGTCGTTGTTACCTGTTATGCAGCTGGCAAAAACTACAAGGACGGTTTTTCTTCTGGATCTAATAGCTTGGCCAACCAAGATCCTGGACTGAGGCATTGCTATGATCTTGTAAGTGTGTCTCTCTCTCTCTTGTGTTGTTGTGTGCCTGCCAGCGTGCTTTGCTAGGATTTTCGACCAGTAATCCCTTTGTGCAGACAATGATTTCTACTAGTGGCTGCTAAATTAGATATGTAGATGTCATACATGATACTACCTCGTACGTCCGTTCCTAAATATATGCCTTTCTAGAGATTCCACTATAGGCTACATACAGAGCAAAATGAGTGAATCTACACTCGAAAATGCATCTATATACATCTGTATGTGGTCCATACTGGAATCTCTACAAAGACATATATTTAGGAACAGAGGTAGTACATTACACAAAATCGTAGGTGGCATGTTGGAATTCCAGTGCACTACATTAGGCTCCCTTAGAGTGTCTGCTAGTCTAGCACATAGAGTCATGGCTAGTTTATGCTACGTACACAATCGTTAATTGGTGGTTTAAATATGCGCAAGGGATATGCAATGTATTATCATGTAGAGATGTCTGAAATTAGCCATGTAAACTTGCAGATAGGGTTACACAATGAAAAAGTACAAGATGTATGTGGCAATTTCATGGAACATCGCAAAAAAAGGAGAGGCAGCAGTGAGCCTATATAGTGTGCTATGGTAGGTCACTCCTCCATTGCAATCATCGTGACATGTTATTTGTAGTCAGTTCTATTGGCCAAGTTTCATAGGGACAGTTATTACGAGTTATCCTAAGAAAATAAGCACATGTGAATATAAGCTCTAGGTAATAAGCCAACCAGTTCTTTTCATTGCCTTCCTTTTCAGCTTATCTTTGGTATGATCAGTGAGAAGTCTAGCTTGCATTATATTTTGTCATATTTCTGCCCATATGAAAATTAATTTGACTTGCAAGCATCACAAATTGAACCCACTGCAGTAATTAATATGATAGGAAAACAGACCATCACTATTTGTTCAAAATGCAAATACAAAGATACCATCTACTTGGCACAATCTACTTTGGTCAATGTCTTCCATAGAGATCCCATTGCCTAAATTAAATGAAGAACGCATGACCCACATTTAAATAAAGAACAATTATTTATTGAAATTCGATGGTCCAAGTGGCTGGTTATTATCATATAGCTGCACCACCTGAAAGCATCATATAGCAGCAGCAGCTCATAGCAACTCATCATACAGTAGCACAGTAGTGTGCAATTCATCATATACCACCAGTAGCTCATAGCAATTCATCATATAGCAGGAGTAGGAGCAGCTCATAGCAATTCATCATATATCAGCTGTAGAAGCAGCTCATAGCAATTCATCATATAGCAGCAGCAGGAGCAGCTTATAACAACTCATCATATAGCAGCAGCAGCTCATAGCAATTCATCATATAGTAGCAGCAGCTCATGGCAATTCATCATTTAGCAGCAGCAGGAGCAGCTCATAGCAATGCATCATCTAGCAGCAGCAGAAGCAGCTCATAGCAATTCATGGTATAGTGAATCAGAATGAAAATTTGGCAAAAAATCAGAGGAGATCCTCACCTTGTTGTATGAGCTCATTCTTCAACAGCACCTCAAGGCCACGGCCTGGGAGGAGGAGGGAATAAGGTGCCTTCGCCACGCAGTGTGGCATCGGCCCGTAGTTGTCGGGCGCCCACCGAGTAGTGCGTTGGACGGACCAAAGTGGAGCAGCTGCTGGAGACCATGAGAATGAGGGGCGGTGCCAGAGGGAGGAGCAGCCGCGGAGATTTGGCCCTACCCACCGGCCATGTAGCCTAGCTGGACAGAGCATCATCGAGGACCAGGCCAGATGGGACCAGTGGTGACGGCTCGCTGGAGGAACCCTAGCGTTGCAGGCAGGGGATCGAGGTAGAGGGAAAGGGGAGAGGAGATGCAAGCGGGCAGGGTAATTGCATTTTGAGTGTAATATAGGCAGACAACAGAGTCATTTCACTATTCCCCTTCCCTTCAATTTTTAGTGAGCTTCTACCGGAAACACCCCCCTCCAAAGTGAAATAAGTTAAGCCCAAGCCCATAACTTAAAAATGACTTCTTTACATCTTTTATGGCTTATTTTGACAATAAGCTCTGAAAAGGCGGAATAGAACTGGCCCTTAACCTACAATTAAATTTTGCGTGCAATAATGAATCACTCTTGCCTGCTATAGTGTACATTTAGGCATCATCATACATGGCATAACCTAATACATGTGCATTCCATTGTAGAAACTGGAATATGCAATGTTTATGTTAGTTCATACGTTGCACATGATGTTTAAATGCCCCTTAAATATGGTCAGTCCAGTGATGGTCATTAAGCCTCCTTCTTTGCTTCTTTTCTTGATACATCTGTTCAATTGCTTGTTTACATCAGCCAGCCATACCAGAACTGTTTGCTTTGATTACTTGCTATTCTTAACCTAACACTCTAACCGAGCTTGTCAACAATTTAAACACTACGGGCTGCTGTTGTGGGGGCTTGTCTAACTCATAGGTGACATAAAGGTTTGGCTGTACACTAAAGTAGGCTCTCCAAGAGTACTTGGAAATCCAGTTCGAAGGTATGCCTAGTTTTTACATAGTGCGCACATAGTAAATGCTCATTTCATTGTGTGCGAGTGCAAGAGATGTGGCATGTTTCATTATGTGGTGTTGTTTCGTTATAATCTCATCCTTTTGTGTTGTTCGCGGACTTGAAAGTATGCATATTTATCTTCCGAGCAGACGAGTAACTAGTTCGTGTCACCTTGCACAGGGGGTGCAATGAAGATAAGATTGAGGATTTCCATGTACAAGATGTTAGGAAGGAGGCTTGCAAGAGAAGTAGGAGCAGCGCTGAGCCTGTTCAACCAGTTAATGTAATTCACTGTATCCAACTCAACAGTTCAATTCCTTGTTTGTTTTAGGCATAGTTAATTTGCTCTTTTCAATTCCTTTATTTGTCCTCAGTTAATGAGATGCCCAAACAATGATGCCTGATGTTGGGTACTTGTATAACTATTAGTTGACATAATTAAAGACCTTACCATTTAATTACTCTGGCGAAGTGTGCCTAAAGCTTTGAAGTCTATTAACCAACTATTATTGCATGAGGCTCACAATCTAGTTTATACAAGGCTAATGATTGCATAGCTTTGCTTGTTGTAGTAGGTTTGTATGAATCCCTCTGTTGTTCATTATGCTCCCTAAGACTTTAATTGAGCTACAAATGGCCAACTGCTTGCTTACTTATACGCAATGTGCTGTCTAAATTTGTAACTTGTATGTGTTTTGGATTTGGCCCCAACATGATGCTCCTCTAGTGAGCTAAGAGAGATTTCTGTATGCAGGCTGCACAGACTACCATTTTTATAAATTTTAAAATATCACCTGCTTATGCTTCATGACGTGTAACATTACTGTTAGTCCTGTTTTGCCATGTACAAAATAGTCTGTCTTGCTCACTTCACTGTTGTAACTATACTTTTGCCCTAGTCATGTGTACTTACAGAAACATTTCAGGATGAAGTGACATCAACACAAAGATCTGCCAGCAGTGCGGCATCGCTGTTACCGAATGATTATGGATTGGAATTGGAATGTGCCAAGACAACGTGTACATGATTCTCAACGTACAATCAACAAGTTGAGACTGGACATGCAGGTATTAGATGCAGGAGTCAAAAAAAATGAAACAAGACACTGAGGTAACCACGAAGGAATTGGAGATTTTGCAGACTAAAATTTGTGCTATCTGAATCCGGCCAATGCTATTTTCTGAAGAGATTATAGTTCAAATGGTAAGTTCTGTTGATGCGTGTCCATGATGTATGAGCTTTATTTGTCCAGTTTATGTAATTTGTTGTTTGTGTACGCTTTATTATCACTGGTGCCGAACTATGTTTCTATGACTTAGTCTTTTTATGTATAGTGTATGTTTTTTTAGAGGCTATAGTATAGAGTAGGATAATTCTTGAATATGCTATATCGTTGAAACGGGGGCCCACACGCCCAAACATTTCCTAGATGCCATACAAACGAACAAACATGTGTAGCCAAAGCGGGCCGTAATTGGGCTGGTCAAAATAATATTAAGTGGATCCCAAATGATGTGGCCCACCGTAACAACGGCTCTTAGCAGGCCGTTAACAGGCCAAAAGCTCGATAGGGCCCTATAAATGGAAATGGCCCACGGGCCTCTAGCAGGCTGAAATAATTGTCAATTTTGTCTCGGCCCTTTTACTTTCTGAGCCAAGAAGAGGTCAAGGTGTTATGGGGCAGAGGAGGCCCAATTTGCAAACTAGGCTTTTAACAGGCCGAAAGTCGCACTGGGCTGAAATGATGCCTTCGGAACGTAGCCCCCTAATGGAACTAAAGTCAAAGGGCCAACTGTTGTGCGGGCCGTTAACAGCCAAGAGAAAAATGGGCTAGGAGTTGGCCCATTTACCGAAAGGGTCGATTACAAGCCTAAAGACATAGCGGGCTAGAATTGGCCCAACTGCAGAATGGACCGAGAAAAGGCCGAAAGACGTTCCGGGCCATTAACAGGCTGGAACTGACGATGGGCCGCTAACAGGCCGAAAGAAGCTCGGGCCGCAATTGGGCCCAAAGACGTAGCGGGCCGTTAACGGGCTAAAACTGACGATGGGCTGGAAATTGTCAAATGTAGAATGGGCCTTTGATGGGCCGATTCTGTGTAACTTGTATGGTCCGTGCTTGTAAATGGGCCTGACTCAAGTAGGCTGGTAATGGGTCGGCCCGCTTATTTTGACAGGCCCGGCCTTTTAACCTGAATGGGCCGTTGTTGGGCCGGTCCATGTGTCGACATATCATAGGCGCATCTCGCCCATTGGATGAGTGACACTGTACAACGCGTGAGTCGACACGTGGTTCCGTCGGCCAATGAAAATTTTACACGTGGAAAATCGTCATTGGTCGTGGCTGTTAGCGGGTTATCGGATCCAAAACTGGACCCGATAGCTTAATGGCGACCCGTTACGGTGGATGCCAAGTGTCGGTCACCCTTGACTAAAGAACTTCCATGACGTGGCATTTTTCGTCATGGAAGTGAACACTTCTGTGATGATAATTTTGGTAATGTCATGGAACACTTCTACGACAGCACAGGTATGACTATCTTGATTCTGTCATAAAATTCTCATGGATGTACATGCATGACAGAAAACGTGACCTACTGTGACAAACATGTATCATCACGGAAGTATATTTCTTTTGTAGTGATGTCTACTACACAACTTGTTTTTGTAGACTCGTGTTGGGCCTCCAAGCGCAGAGTTTTCTAGGATAGTAGCACATTTCCCTCAAGTGGATGACCTAGGGTTTATCAATCCGTGGGAGGTGTAGGATGAAGATGGTCTCTCTCAAACAACCCTGCAACCAAATAATAAAAAGTCTCTTGTGTCCCCAACACACCAAATACAATGGTAAATTGTATAGGTGCACTAGTTCAGCGAAGATATGGTGATACAAGCATAGTAATGATAGTAGATATTGATTTTTATAATAGGAACAATAAAAATCAGCAAGGTAACAATTGATAAAGTGGAGCACAAACGGTATTGCAATGCTTGAAAATGAGGCCTAGGGTCCGTACTTTCGCTAGTGCAATCTTTCAACAATGCTAATATAATTGGATCATATAACCATCCCTCAACGTGTGAAGAAGAATCACTCCAAAGTTCCTATTTAGCGGAGAACATAAGAAGAAATTGTTGGTAGGGTACGAAACCACCTCGAAGCTATTCTTTCCGATCGATCTATCCAAGAGTTCATACTAAAATAACACCAAGTTATCCTTTCCGATCGATCTATCAATAGTTCGTACTAAGATAACACCAAATAATTTCAGATTAATAATACTCAATCCAACACAAATAACCTCAAAGAGTGCCCCAAGATTTCTACCGGAGAAACAAAGACAAGAACATGCATCAACCCCTATGCATAGATTACCCCAATGTCACCTTGGGAATCCGAGAGTTGATGTCAAAACATATATCAAGTGAATCAATATGATACCCCATTCTCACCACAGGTATTCATAGAAAGACATACATAAAGTGTTTTCAAATCCATATAAGTATTCAATCCGATAAGAAAAAAATCTCAAACGGAAAACTCAATTCACAACAAGATAGAGAGGGGAAAACACCACATGATCCAACTATATTAACAAAGCCCGCGAAACATCAAGATCATGACATCTCAAGAACACGAGAGAGAGAGAGAGAGAGAGAGAGAGATAGAGAGAGAGAGATTAAACACATAGTTACTGGTACGTACAAACCCTCAGCCCCGAGGTTGGACTACTCCCTCCTCATCATGGTGGTCCTCGGGATGATGAAGATGGCCACCGATGATGATTTGGCCCTCCGGAGGGTGCCGGAAGAGGGTCTAGATTGGTTTTTCATGGCTACAGAGGCTTGCGGCGGCAAAACTTCTGATCTAGGGTTATTTCTAGGGGTTTCTGTATTTATAGAATTTTTTGGCGTCGGTTTCACGCGAAGATGGGCCTCGAGGTGACCACAACCCACCTGCACACGAGCAAGGGCCCAGGCGCGCCCTGGTGGGTTGTGCTCAACTCCTTCACCTTCTGGCCCTCCCACAAAGCTTCTAGTGCCTCTTTTGTTCCAAAAAATCTTCAAAAAGTTCCGCTGCATTTGGAGAAACTTTATTTCTGCAAAAAAACAACACCATGGTAGTTCTGTTGAAAACAGCGTCAGTCCGAGTTAGTTCCATGCAAATCATACCAAAACCATATAAATTTGTTGTAAACATGGCATGAATACTTCATAAATTATAGATACGTTGGAGACGTATTAGGGGGGTGGACTAGGGGTGGAGTACTACTCCCGCCCTTGTGGCTGCCGCATCTTCCTCCTCTAACCTATATATACTAGGTTTTTTTTTCTCTCTATTGGACACACAGTTTTTGGAGCTTCATGTAGTCCTTCTAGTTCTAGTTCTAGTTCTAGTTGGCCCTAGTTGACTAATTAGAGCTAGGCTAATCCTCTTATCCTCATAACTAGAAGCCCAGTGTGTTTCTCATCTCTTCCCTCTAATACTCCGGTGACGATTAGCTCTGGACGAAGAAGTGCTGCCGACTCGTGAAGGCCGCACGCTTGCAACCAAGTAGAGAGGCCGTGCTTTCGGCCTTCAGTTCGAGGGACTTTTGTGGGCGGTATGAGAGATCCTTTATCGACAGTTCGAGGGACTCCAAGTATGATCTACACCGACATGTTCTTCTTCCGCTGCAACCCGGCGACGGTAACGATCGTGATCCTAACCCGTTATGCATCTGCATAGGTGTGAATTTTTTTGTATTCTACTACGTTTCCCAATAGTGGCATCAAAGCAGTTATATGAGTAGGTGTAGGTTGCGATCTAAATCACACGTGATTTGTGAGGGTTGATGTTCTTGCTATGATTCCCTCGAGTGTTGCTTTGGTTCAATTCATCGACAGCATGGTGTCGCTTTTCACAAGGTTCTGATAATCGATCAGCTCTGGCTATCGACTATCTTCTAACAGTTCGTTGGGCTTCACCATAGTTGAGAATAATGAACCATCACGTACACACAAGGGTGCCGAAGGTGGACGATCTTCTAGGGGGTCACGCGTATTTGACGAAGTTTAGTGTGGGGCTAGAGATTTTGAATTAAGTCTCTTGTTTCACACACCCCGAACCTTAATCTAGCATCAAGAATCATCACCTAAATTGTGGACGTAGCTGATACGTCTCCTTCGTATCTATAATTTTGTATTGTTTCATGCCAATTTATACAACTTTCACATATATTTGGCAACAATTTATATGATTTATTGGACTAACATATTGATCCAGTGCCTAGTGCTAGTTCCTGTTTGTTGCATGTTTTTTGTTTCACAGAATATCCATATCAAACGAAGTCCAAACACGATAATACTTTACAGAGATTTTTTCTGGAATATATGTGAATTTTTGGAAGAAGAATCAACGCAAGACGGTGCTCGAGGGGCCCACCACCCACCAGGGCTTGCCAGGGGGTGCACGGCGCGCCCTGATGGGTTGTGGGCACCTCATAAGGCGGTTGCTGCCCTTCTTTCGCTGCAAGAAAGATAATTTATGGATAAAATCCCCTCAAAATTTTAGCCCATCGGATTTACGGATCTCTGGGAATTTAAGACATGGTGAAGGGCTAGAAAAATGGGAACGCGAAAGAGAAGAGAATAGAGGGAGAGATCCAATCTCGGAGGGGCTCCCCCCCTCCGCCACCATGGCAACCATGGACCAGAGGGGGAACTCTCCTACCTTCTATTGGGGAGGCCAAGGAAGAAGAAGAAGGGGGGTTCTTTCCCCCTCTCTCCTGGTGGCGCCGGAACGCCACTGGGGAAATCATCGTGTGACGGCGATCTACCCAGCAACTCCGTCATCTTCACCAACATCTTCATCACCTTCCCCCATCTATCTACAGTGGTCCACTCTCCCGCAACCCGCTGTACCCTCTACTTGAACATGGTGTTTTATGCTTCATATTATTATCCAATGATGTGTTGCCATCCTATGTTGTCTGAATAGATTTTTGTTGTCCTATAGGTAATTGGTGAATTGCTATGATTTGCTTAATTTCCATGTGGCTATGTTGCTGTCCTTTGGTGCCCATCATATGAGAGCGCTTGTGGATCACACCATAGGGTTAGTTGTATGTTGATAGGACTGTGCATTGGGGCAAGGGTGATAGAAGCTTCTTCCTACCGTAGAAATTGATGCGAACGGGATTGAAGGGGGACCAATATATATCTTAATGCTCAAGTAGAGGGTACACCTTTACATTCCACATAGGCTAAACATGCTACTAATCAATGAAAAAAATTCTAGGTGTCCCTATTCACCCCTCTTAGTCCCATCTCTGTCCTTCCAGTTACAGTGCTGACGATTCCTATTGGTAGCATTAACCCATAAAATTTCGCCCTTCCGCACAAGGAGTAAATAAATGTAACATGGGATGGACTTTCCCATTAAGCTAATTTAGTTAGATAAAAAATCCGGTTTTGGAAACCTTATAGAAGGTTTCGTCTGATTATGTATAATTACCAGGTTTTATGTTTTTCTTTACAAATAAATTTAAAAATGTGGATTTCTAAAAATGTTTGTATTTAAAGATGTTTTGACTTCAGAATAATGTTCCAAATATTAAAAAATTCGCAGTTCAAAATGTTCTCTTCTAAAAAATATTTAAAATCTTTTGAATTTTAAAAATGTCAACATTATTTTTTTTACAAAAACCTTCACCACATTTTGAATGATGTTCGTGTTTTTCTTTATTTTTTCACATTTTAAAAAATAAATTTCATCTAGAAAACCACAATTAAAAACCATAAAACCTATAACGAGACAAAAAAACCTTGGATCGGTAAGCATGTTGGCTACATGGGTCAGCCCAGTCTAGTGGTGCATTATATGGAACACCGAAAATTTGACGCCGATGTGTCACATAGGAGCTCCCTACGACGTGTCCCCCGTGGTGCATCGTAAGTCGGCCGGCCTAGCACGGGTAGCAGCCATAACTATATATAGACCATGTGTATGTCTCACAGAGGAGGTTGTGAATATTTTCATGAAAGTAGCATTTAATCGTGGCATATAAATTAGAAATATTGGTGCCAAATCATTCCTTAAGTATTGTATTACATTTCTTTAATATCGTTAAACCATACGATATATATTTCTATGAGATGTAAACCTTTCTCTAGTACGTGTGAGGCTAAACATAAGAAATTAACTAAATATTGTGCATGTCTTTATTTAATATGCACAAAATATATGACATTAATTAAAATATTTTGTGTGCATTAAATAAAGATTGGCACAATATTCAGTTAATTTTGTATGGTTTAGCTTGACACGTACTAGAGAAAGACACAAAACATATGGCCTATATATCTGATTGCCCATAGTGATCTTCATCTATTACATATCAATATGTATAAGCTTAATCTACTTCGATGAGCAATTGCCTTATGTTTCTTTTATCATGCTCATTAATATTGGCGCAAAATCATTTATTATGCATTAAATAAGGATTTATTAAGAAAAAATAAATATTTATTAATATTTGTGCAAAATCATTCATTCAGCATTATGTTACATTTCTTTTATGTCATTAAACCATATGATATTTATTTGGGATAATTTTGTTTCTTCCACTGTAGGTTTTGCTAATTTCCTTACGCCACTCTAAATTTTGACATTTCACTTTTGCCACACTTAGATTGAGACAATACATCACAATTTTCATTATATGGCAAAAGCAAAAAACAATTAGAGGTGCCATTGTGATACATTGTCAAAAGCTAAGAGTGGCAAAAGTGAAATGATTTTTTTTTGCTTTGGCCACTAAATGGCAATTGTGATACATTGTCAAAATCTAAGAGTGGCAACAATGAAACGTCAAATTTTAGAGTGGCATAAGGAAACTGTCAAAATCTAGAGTGGCAAAAAGAAAATTTTCCCTATTTATTTCTATAAGATGTAAATCTTTCTCCAGTATGTGTCAGGCTAAACCATACAAAATTAACAGAATATTGCGCAAATATTTATTTAATGCGCACAAAATATTGCATATTTATTTAATACGCACAAAATATATGACATTAATTCCAATATTTTGTGTGCATTGAATAAAGATTTGCACATTACTTAGTTAATTTTGTATGGTTTAGCTTGACTTGTACTAGAAAGACACACATATATGGTCTATATATAGTTCTGGTTGCCCATAGTGATCTTCATCTATCACATATCAAAATATGTATAGGCTTAAACTACTTCGACGAGCAATTGCCTTATGTTTCTTTTATCATGCTCTTCAAGCTAGAGGTGTTCGGTTCTTCCCTACCATTGAAGAGGTAATCTTACTATATATTGTGATAGTACAATATTGTATATAAATATTACAAGTGAGTGAGATAGATTAGTGGGTTATTTTCCCCCACCATTCTTTGTTTTGAGGAATACCCCGCCGTTCTTGGTCTTTTGATGTATTTAGTTATTTTTCTTTTCAAAAGACATCATGGTTCAGAATAACCATGCATAACAAGATGGACCTATAAGTTAAGAATACTAAACAATTACATGATAGGACAACCACAAACACATATATATGTTGGAAGGACTAGAGACATTACCGGATAGTATCTATATACACTCCTCCTATAATAGTTGGACGCCAACAAAATCATGGGAGTGAAATGAGAAACAAACTATGTTAGAGTATAATTTCAAAGTGTATAGAATATCTATTCATCTACTATTGCTATGACTACAATGTTTAGCTATGAAATAAACATTAGCTTTAGTTTCTTGATTCTACAAGAGATACTTCGTATAAATTTTTCCCTTATTGACATACATTTAAATTTTTACTTGAAGGAAAATAATTCATTGGACAAAGATTTTGTCCATGGTCCAGCCAAACAAATTCTCAAAATTTTGAAGTCAAACTCCACTGAAGCAGTAACTTCAGGGCAAGGTTCTAGTTCATGGGATGATCCCTATGTGAGTTACACTTTCTTATATTCACTCGGTTTACTTAAGTATTTTATCCAAGATTAGCAAATAGTACACTTCTTAGGTGAAGTGACACAAATATAGTAATTTAAATCTAGAATAAGCAACATGGCATGTCATTTTCAGTAATATAAGATTTATTATGGAATTCAGTTGTTGGAAAGCATAGTTACATGTATGTAGTCGCATATAACTTAGTATGATGTTGCATTGCAGCTATTTTGACATGTTCACAAATATGAATGTGAGATGATTTAAACAACTACAACACTAATCGCCGACCTATTATGTTTTCGCAAATGTCATGATATTATGTCGATAGGCACAATTATGAGTATTCAAATGTACTAGGTAATCATTTATTTTAGGATTCACCCAACAAAAGGAAACAGACACACCCAGCAAGCCAAATAGATATTGTGAAATAATATGTTCGTAATATGATGCTAACCTACCTGCCATCAAAGTGAGACAAATGCTATTTTAGTCTGAGGTAGCCTTCATAGTTATCCTATTTATCTTTACCAATTTAACAAATTAAAGAAATATTTCTGCTATATGAATATATTTTGTACTTATTTTTATCAACACACGAAGGGTACGTGTTTGAGCTTCCCCAATGCATATTGGTAGTAATGTTTTATATAGAAATCATGTTATTTTGGAAAACTAGCAGAATTATCTGAACATTAGCATGGATGGATTTTGTTAGTTCCTTTCTTTCAATTTGTATAATATATTTATTATGCTAACTTTGACATATGTAGTGAAATTTATGGACTTTTTAAACTATAAAATATTGGAAGAAAAATACACCTTGTTAAAAGTTTGATGACATTGTTTTGACTATTTAGTACCCCAAAAATGTTAGTTGATCGTTTCCCCATCAAAATTGATTGTTCTTTATGTTCTTTGCATAATTATTATGTTAACTTCGAGGTATTTTTTGAGATTTATATACATTTTAAACTATAACTATTTTGAAGAAAATACCCCCTTGTGAATGCCACTGCTTTTGGCTATTTATTTCCCATGGAAATTGTTAGTTACATCACTTGATTGCTTTCATCTTGCAGTTTGTAGCACACCTAACACATTCTGGAGGTCCTAATGACAACTATTATGGCTTACATGCCACCATGGATGTGTATGGCCACGAACTAAAACATGGCCAGTGGAGTTCGACTACTATTTGGATTAATCATGCCGGACATGGTAATAAATCAAGCTATAATGCGATTCAAGTTGGCTGGCATGTAAGCATTATTTTTCTTCCCATGCACATAGCCTCTCAATTGAAATAATAAATTGGTCATTAATTTATTGCTTCAACTATGATGTGATAATATTCAAGTAACCTAAATACATCTTGTCGACTTGCCAAAATTCCTAAACATCCTTGGGATCGAATTAAATGTGCATCACACAAAAAAATACTTAACCATATTTATTTGCGGGCTAAAACTACGCCCCTTGAAAAGTAGCAAACTTGTGCCATTTTTCTCTGAAGTATTATATAACAGTTAAAAACAAAGTTGGACATGTGCAAAGTTACCAGAAACTCAAAATTATTTTGGGTCAAGTTAGCTCATTTCCTTCTTCCCCAAATTCATATTTTAAGTATAAAATGCTTCAGTTTCTGACCACATGTATGTGTAGATGTTAACCTTCTGCCAAATTTCATCGACAAAGCATTTCATCCATATGTTTGTCCTTTGCGTGTAGCTCATAGACAACATGTTTGTGGACAAAATTTTACACATACTCTAGGCACATCTACATGTGGAACTGTTTCTAAATTTTATGAACTTTTAAATATGAATTTTAAATTTTGTCAATTGTGGGATCACTAGAGTCCATGAGACTAATGCCAGCCCCCAAAAACCATGGCTTGCCATCGTGTAAATGGCGAACCAATTCATTTCTTTTCCATTTATTTGGAAACTCGCCTTCTTGAACTTTAAGTGTGAGGCAATGTTTATCTTATGTGTACCCTTTGTTAACCAGATTAATCCAGATCGCTATGGCGACTCACATCCTCACTTCTACACCCGCTGGACGGTATTGTGATAATTATGCTTTAAAAATTACTCTTTCCCATAGTAAAGGTGATCTTACTCTCATAAGAAACATACATAGAAAGTTTCTAACCCACACACATAAACAATGTATGCAACAGAGAGATAATTATGATGCAACCGGTTGCTACAACATGGACTGCCCTGGTTACATACGGGTAGATGGCGCCATTATAGCTCCTGGTGATGCTATACATCCAGTTTCTAATGTCCCTGATGGACCTAGACAAAGTATCACTCTAAGAGTGCTAAAGGTATGTTTTTCATCCTTTTTGTATGCATTTCATAGCCATGTTATTTCGCTTGTGAAAATCTGACTACGTGGTCGATAAAGGTGTATCATTTTTCACAACCTAATAATTAGTCGATCATAACATATGTCAAAGGTATAAATTAAATGTGAAGGGCTTTAGTCTAAATCCTAATCAATTTCAGGACAAAAAAAGTGGAGATTGGTGGGTGTATTACGGCTTCAATAAAATCCCGACAGGTGTGGGATACTTCCCAAGATCGTTGTTCAGCTACTTAGCAGAAAAGGCGGACGGAATGCAATTTGGTGCATTTGTTAAATCTAAAAAAGCACTTCTAACTCCTCCAATGGGCAGTGGTGCCCTCCCAAATGGTGGTAAGGGTCGCGCCGCATCATTCACAGACATTAGATTCATTGACCAGGATGGAAATAGCAGTCCAATCAAGCAAGACCTACCCATATTTGTTACTGATAAAAAATGCCACTCTATCACCCATATTGATCATGCTGAATGCTTTTATGGTGGTCCTGGAGGTTGTATGAGATAAGATTTGATACTTTGAGCTTGGTATCACCTAGTGTTAGTTGTCAAATAAAATGTCATGGATGACAAAAATTATGTAGAGAGTATTCGCTTGTTTACCTAAAGCTACACTATGAAAACCTTTGCTTGCAACAAACATGCATCCCTCGTACTTAAATTGACCTAACCATCCAAGGAGTTATATGGAATAGTTGTATGTTTATATGTGAGGAAACATAATAATTTTTTTGGTCTGATGTTCTCTCGTGGGATGGTAACGAGAAGGTATATGCACCCTAGGAATGCAAGCAGTCATTGTTCTTATCATTTCTGTTCTAGGTTCGGCTTGCCTCTTGTTTGTAAAATAAACTCTTTTCTCCTGAAATGAATTTGTAGTACACTCGCTATATTTTATAAAAAAATTACTCTTACGCACGAACCAACACCTGGTCGGTGCGAGGCGGTAAAATGAAGAAACTTGGCAATGATGTAGCAAAAGGAGGGCCTACCATACATCAAGTTTCTATCTCTGCAGTTTGCAACCATGTCAGCACACCGTTCTTTGAAGTTCTCTAAATGCTCGTTGGATCCATGGCATGAGAAGCCCCTCAACATTAAATTTTTTGTTCAGTTCCTTGACCTTTAGGAGGTTATTCCAAAGATTCAGTTTGATCCTAATTCCAGCAATACATGGTCGTGGTCCTAGGATTCCTCCTAGGGTTTCTAGACCATATTAATTGGTGTATAGGTCTCTCTTGCGAATTCAACACTAACTCTCTGTCATTATTCGCAAAAAAAACTCTCTTTGTCATTGATGCACACGCCATCTATGCACAGAAAGTTTCGGACGCCCTCTTTGTGTCACGATGAAGCTGTTGGCACATGTTTGCCAGTTCAGTTATTACTCCATTGTCATCACCATCAAATGAGTCCAAATAGCTATGGGCATATGTATCACTGCCATCACCATCTATGGCGTAAAGTGACTAAACTTGTCTCGACCCAGATTTTTCGACATTTCTCTTTAGTTTGTTCTTTGAAGCTGCTTTGAAAAGACATCCATTGTCCACGTGCAAACTTACTTAATGGAATTTCATCAACCGTAATTCCTGATGCTGCTTTCTCACTTGAATGCTTCCAAACCATGCAATAGGATGCCATGTTGCTAATTTATCAGTTTGCTCGTCTAGAACACCGAATTTAGGAAGCAAGTATTTACAATAATAATTATCAATGCAAGGATTAGTGAACACGGTGTGAAAAGACGGAAAAAGGCATGGCATATATATATATATATATATATATATATATATATATATATATGACAAATATTTCCTACAAGTAGTGATAGTTACCACCACCTGCGTTTTGTATGTTGTATGTAGTATCTATCGAAACCAAGAGTATGTACGTGTAGTATGTAGTATATAACAATGATTAGGTAGTATATATACTAATTTTTAGGTAGTATGTATCATGTTTTGAGTATGTTTTTTTTTACATACAAATATGTACGTATTTCACAAATATAACAAAAACTATGGGCTCATATGCAATTTTTTCATGTAACTTGCTTTGAAATATCTTAGATATATTATATGAACATATTTTAAATAATAAAATAGTATAATATAGTACCACATGGTAGTATATGAGATATGTGGGGTAACTACCACCGGGTGGTAGGTTGGATTTTCCCTATATATATATATGTATATGAGATATAGTAACGCTAACCTAAGTGTGAGTGTAGAATAGCTTATTCTATACCCCAGTAACAGTACATACAAAATATAGTAACACACTATGTAAAATATAATAATTTTTATAAAAATGAAGTAAATTACAAACATAGATGATAAAAAAAATATTTTTCGAATTACTATATTTTGTACACCATTTTACTAGATTTTGTACATAGTGTTACTAGGGGGTATAGAATAAGCTATTCTACACTCACGCTTAAAATGTTGTAACGCTATTGTAAGCATGAGTGTAGAATAGCTTATTCTACACCCCAGTAACGGTATGTACAAAATCTAGTAAAAACGCTATGTAAAATGTAGTAATTACGAGATATATTTTTTACTATCCAAGTTTTTGATTTCTTACATAGTCAAAAAATTTAATATATTTTACATGTTACGTTACTATATTTTGTATAGAGCGTTATAGGGATGTAGAACAAGCTATTCTACACTCAAGCTTAGTTTAGCATTACTATACTATATATATATACAGCCGGTGTATTCGGCTAATATTAGTAGAATAGTTATTCTGATAGCACTTCCACACTGCATGCTCAACGCGAGAGCACTGCAGCTTCTATAGCAAGAGCACTGCAATACAGACTAGTGAACTTCGTGTCAGAAAAAACTGCATGCAGTGTTTTTCCAGTACTGTTTTCATTCTAATTTTTTAACCGTTTACCGGAACAAGGCGTATAATATACCGTTGGAAAGTTATGGATAAGGCACAACTTCGCCATGTTGAACATTTTTCGAGATTCCTCGCGGTTTAAGAGCAGTTTCAAAAACGGTGCGGCGGATGACGAGTGGCTGCGTGCGTATTTTTGTGATTTTTTCTAAACTGCTCATCGGAATAAAGCAAATGATACGTTGTTGGAAAGATATCGTCGAGGCGCCTCTTTTTCATATATATTATTTTCTCTAATTCGTTACGGTTTAAAAGCAGTTTCAATCTTACTAAATCACGGAATTACGTTTTTTTTGAAATTTTTGCAATTTTTGTTACTGTTTCCGCTCTAGTTTTTAAACCATTTATCAAAACGAGGCGTGTAATATGTCGTGGGAAAGCTATGGACAAGGCGCAATTTCATATGTAGAAAAGTTTTTGAGATTCCTTATAGTTTTTAGTTAATTTTGAAAATGGTGTGGCTGACGATGAGTGGCAGCGGCCGTTTTTCACGATTTTTTCACAAACCACTGACCGAAATGATTCAAATGATACGCCGTTGGAAAGATATCGACGAGACGCAACTTTTTTATGTAGGTCGCTCTCTCTAATTCCTTACGGTTTAAGAGCAGTTTTAAAATTATCGAAACGCGAACACTCTGTTTTTCGCGACACCCAAATCTTCTTGTGTACTTCATCAGACAGAAGAACGCACTGCTTTTGACAGAAAATCGCACTGCATCAGACAGTCAAGCGAACTTCATGATATTTCTTGTCGGGCGTAAAATTTTCTCAGATGAGCTTTTCGTGAGTTTTTGTTGTCATTTTTTATGAAATACAGAAGAATGCACTGTTTCGGACGGAAAACGGCACTGCATCAGAGAGTCAAGCGAACTTCATGATTTTCTTGTCGGGCGTAAATTTTCTCAGATGACCTTTTGTGAGATTTTTGTTGTCATTTTTTATGAACGATAGAACACACTGCTTCAGTCTGAAAAACGTCGCATGAGACGGTCAAACAAACTTCATTATTCCCTTCTGTCAGACGTAAACTTAAAGTGAACCTCATGACTTTTTATTGCCTTTTTTCGTTTTTTTTTCATCGACAAAGTTGATTGCATTCGAGGGCAAACCGCACTGCAATGTCTTCTAAGAGGTGTACATACATTTTTTTCTTTGCAGACAATCGACCGCACTGCTTCATTTGAAAAAACCGCACTTCATCAAATGGTCAAGTGGACGACATTTTTTTTTTTGCCGTTTCTCTACCATTTTTCATTTCAGGTTTCCACATTGGCGAGCTGTGCACGTGTCAATAAGCAAACCGCACGGTCGAGGGAAATGAACCGCAACACAATTCAAAATGAACTTCTTTTCTAAACAAAATCATCACAAGTGAAGTGCTCTTTACAAAAGAAGGGCTTCCTCATGGGTTTTCCATTTTCTTCTTACATAGCGAATCACAAGTCATCACACAAACGAACTACATCAGATTTCTTCAATAATTACAAACTAAATCTTGCATTTTTTGTCTTCTCTTGCAATAGCTAACTGAAGTCCACCTGATTTTTTTTCTAAACAAAAGAACAAAACAAAAAACAGTATCAGCTAACAACGAACCATAACTTTTTTTCATTTGAGAGTGGTGATGACAGCAGCCTGAAAGAGGCGGAGGTACAGAACATCCATCAACGATCGGTGGCATTAGAAACGAGCAGCAACTGCCACGTTCCAGAAACCCCCTCTCCCTGATTCCTGCTTGGCGTGCCCCTTCACTCGTCGCTCTACACATAGAAAGTTTCAGACATTCGCGTCAGTGTTCAAAGTAGCAGAAGTTCATAACAAATCGACAACTTTAGCAACGATGGTGGGTGTGGGTGTCGATGGCATTACCTCGCTGCCATCGTTTTGTCGTTCACCACGAACTGCATGAGGTGAGGAGAGAGAGAGCTGCAGCTCTGGCCGAACTGCACGGCGGCAGCGACCATGCACGGGGGCGAGCTGCCGAGATGCAGCAGCAACGATTGTGCACGGGGGCGTGACGACAGACTACATCACTGGGGGAACTAAACTGCACGCAGGCGCGTGGACGCCCCCTGAGATCAGTGAATCCAGTGGCTAGCTCCTCCTCGCTGGTCTGATCCGACTTGTGGCTCGAGGAAGGAACCGCCGGGATCAACAGATCCGACGCATGGCTCGAGAACGAACTGCCGGGATCGAACGGGACCGTGGGGAGCTCCGACGCTGGAAGGGTCCCGGATCCGGTTGCCAGGGCTCGCCACCGATGGCGGAGAGCGGCCGAGCAGCACCGGGTCGGACGGAGCTTGCAGGGGGAGCGGTGGGAGGTGCACGAGGCCTTGTTGGTGGGGGCCTCGGGAGGGGTGGCGTGGCGGCGACTTGTAGAGCGGCGGCGCGGCAGGGGCCTGGGATGGGGCGGCTGGCGGCAGCCTTGGGAGGGGAGGAGCGGCACCGGTGGCCAGGGAAGGTCGGATCTGGCGACCTCGCACCCGGGTTGTGCTCGCGGGGGAAGAAGGTAGTAGTAGGGGGTGGGCACGGCGGCCAGTGGCGAAGAAGAAGGTGGGGAGGCGAGGGAGTGGGCGGGCAGCGGGTTGCGCTGGGTGGTGGCCGGCGGCGGGCGGCGTGGAGTGGTTGGTTGCCGGGGCGGGGCACTGCATGGTGGCTGGATCGGGAGGTGGGGGTGCCCCGTTGACTAGGGGAGTAGTGCGGGGGTGGGTTGTGGGTGGTTCCTTCTTTTTTATTGCGTAAGAGGTTCGGTCCGGTTTCTTTTGCAGTGCCGAACTGTTAGCAGAATATGAAGGTTTTGTTAGCAAAATAAGGTCTTAAGGATATTATTAGAATAGACATATATATATATGTGTGTATGCGTCAAGGACGCCACCTCCATCAGTGCATCGACAAAGAAACCCAAGAGGAAGACCATGCCCAACCCGAGTCATGGGCAACGAATGGACCAAGTGAAAAGTGTTGGGAAACCGGGTCATCCAGAGGGTGGCGGCGGCCGCGTGCTAAACGCACGGGCTAGCCCTTCTCGTTTTCCTCGTATCGTTAAGTGGGTACTTATCCCTTGACCCCCCTTTTCTTATATAAAGCACCGAGGAGCCATCATTGTAATTCCTGATCAATGATTAATAAAGCTGGTCTCCTCATATCTCGCTGTGTCATTTAATTTCGCGTGTACGACTACTTCGTCTACGACGCTCGCTCCCGCTCCGCAACCTTGGACCGGACTCGCCGGCAGGAGTTGCGGAACACGTTATCAGCACGCTTCGCTCCATCAACTCTCCGTCAAGCCTGCATCACGCAGGCTTTCGTCGATCCCGCGGAGGTATAAGATCCGATCCCACTCTTTGCAAAAATGGATTCTTTCGTCTCCATGATTCCGTTTTTGTGATTAGATTATTTTTCGGATTTGATCTACCTATGGTGCGGATTTTCCTCCCAAGAACCGAGCGGACGAACACGTCGCCGACCAATGTCGATGTTCTTGGACTAAGAGGAACTTGTTGACTGCATTATAGGGAGTCCGTACAGATCGCGATCCAGATGATCGCGGTACCGCTGCAACAGCACCAGATGTGCCATGCGCGCCGTCGTTTTCGGATGAACGCAGCGAATCGCATCCCGAGGCGGATGGCGACGTCCATCGCCGCCGCAAGAATGGCCATCCGTCGCCATCCTTTCCGCCACGCTGCGCTGCCGACGTGCCGCCGCCTGCTGGCCGAGACCTCATTGGTCGCGGCGCCGCGGCCGTCTTTGGACGAGCCGTGGCCGTGGCGTGCTCGGCGCCGTGGCGTGGCCGTGGTGCGCTGCGCGCCGTGGCCGCGGCTAGCGCCGGCCGCACGCCGTGCACCGATCAGCCGGGCGAACCATGCCGTGCGCGCCTAAGTCGGGTGCCATGGTCGCGCCCGCTACTGGCGATGGCTGGCTGCGCCAGCTTGGGCAGCGCCGTGCGTCTCGGGCCGGTCTGCTGGCAGCGCCGTTTGCTGAGCCGCGCGCCATGGGCGCTTAGGGGAAACCTAAGCGTGCGCCTGCGCCGAACCACGGCGGTGGGCGGGCCACTGGCTCCTGGGCCGGATGGGCCGTGGCCATGGGGCTCCTCCAAACAAACAAAAAAAAGGGGGGGCGGCTGGAGCGCGGCAATTTGCTTTCTAGCCCCCGAGGTTTCCAGATTTTACGCGAATTTTTATTCCTGCTGTAATATTTCGCGTAGAAGCCCCTAGAACTGTCTGTTTTCGCTGAAAACACATATTTGGGCTTAAAAATGCCTCGGGAATCACTTTTTGGGCTATTTTTCACGTACGGAATGCGCTTAACATGCTATATTATGTAAACATGTTTTATTGTATGATTTTACTGCTGTAGATTAATTGTTTAGCACTCTTAATCATTTAGTAAGTCATATAATAGCATGTTTTAAATATTGGAACGTCTTTTTATTGAATAAGTTTATCAACATCGCTTTGTGCAAAAGATTACCTGCTGTAATCTCATGATTTTTGCATAATTCGCAGATGGCCGGAATTGTCCACAAGGAGTTTGCTGAGTTGGCCCAGACAGGGTTGAACTACCTGTCATGGTCCTCGGACTGCGAGATTTTTCTCCAGGGCAAAACCCTCCTGAGGGCGATCGGTAAGGGGGCCCAGCTGGCCGCCACTGATCCCAAGTTCGAAACTGAGAATGCGCAGGCTTTGCACTTTCTCCGTCATCACCTGTCACCTACTCTGAAAGATGAGTATATGGCTGAGCGCTTAGCCCGGCCTTTGGACCGCCCTTCAGCAGCGGTTTGAGCGGCTGAAGTACACTGTGTGAAGCCACGTGCAGAGGCAGAGTGGATCCGTCTGAGGTTTGCGGACTTCAAGACGGTTGGGGAGTACAATTCGGCTCTGCACCGGATTTGTACGACTCTTCGGTTGTGTGGTACTGAGATTACCGACTCCCAGAAGATTGAGAAAACCCTATCCACTTTCCACCCCGACGCGGTCCAGTCCTCACGGAACTACCGCCAGGGGAACTACACGAGGTATTCAGAGTTGATTGACGTCCTCCAGGTGGCGGAGGCGCAGGATGAGGTTCTCAAAAAGAACTTTGTCGCGCAACCACTTGGGGGGAGTTCTCGCCAGGAGGTGAACGCTCTCAAAGTCCGCAAGCCTCAACAGAAGAAGAGGGGCCTCAAGGGCAAGAAGAAGGGCCTTCACCCTCCTGCCCCGGCCAAGAGAACAAGCCGGGCAAGGGAGGACAGCGACCTCGGGACTGCTTCCGTTGTGGCTCGGTGGAGCATTTCTCCCTTGATGTCGCGCACCACCGGAGGTCGTTGAAGCATACAAGGCTCGGAAGGCGCGTGAGACGCACCTCGCCTTGGTTCAGGAGGGAGCACCACCGGCGCCCAAAGGCGGCACCCGTGATGATCGCTACTCCCCCTGTTGCGCCCATAGAGGCGACCCCCGTGGTGCCCATCGCGGCAGCCTTGGCGGTCTCTACCGACGCCCACGTCGCCATGGAGGTTGACCACATGGTCGCCTCGGTGGCGGCGCCGCCACTAGACATTGATGTTGCCTCCAAGATGATTTCTAAGGAGGATCAGCTCACTAGTATGGAGATTGCGGCTGAAGTGAATGGCTTCTTCACCGAGTCCACTTAGCATACCTCTTTGGTTGTCATGATTCCATGATTTGATACAATAAAATTGAATAAATTGATTTGGTTGTAAGCTCCATGAGAGCATAAACTTATTCTTTACTTTGGCGATTGGATGACATTTATTCATTTATTCCATTATTTATACATGATAGCATGTTATGTTCTGAGATGTGTGCATTTATTTTTAATGTATTTTCTTCCTCATTACATTAATTAGATGTCATATTTTAGAACGCGTGTGGCGCCCGAATGAAGGAAACGTGCCTTGCCGATAACACCACCACTCATACCATTTTACGAGAAACTAAGTACTTTGAGTCCATTAAAAAATCTCCGGGAAGTATTATGACAATCGCCGGCTGCGGTTCTCACATAGTTGGCTCCGGACGAGCCACTATTATACTCCCCATGGGAACAACTTTGATCATTAATGATGCGTTGTTGTACCGGGAGTCGACTCATACTCTTTTGAGCTTTAGAGACATCCGCTAATGGTTTCCATCTTGAGACCGATGATGAACACGGCAAGGAGTGCCTACTCATCACAAAGCGGGATGCCGGTGGTAAACATGTTATCGAAAGGCTTCCTTCGTTTGACACAGGGCTATACTACACTAAGATAGTAGCACCGCCCGTGTACACTACCCTCAAGACCGTTTTAGAAGCTCTGAACTCTTACGCCTGCACGATAGGTTAGGCCACCCCGGACTTAGGATGATGAAAAATATAATTAACAACTCGCATGGCCATAATGTTAACGTGAAGAACTTCTCGAATCCCGATGATTTCGTGTGCTCCGCATGCGCTAAGGGGAAGTTAGTCATTAGGCCATCGCCCCTCAAGGTGAGGGATGAAATCCCCGCGTTCTTGGAACGTATCCAAGGGACATATGCGGTCCAATTCAGCCCCTCACGGGGCCGTTTCGGTACTTCATGGTGCTCATTGATGCTTCCTCTAAATGGTCCAATGTTTGCCTGATGTCAACACGGAACCATGCCTTTGCAAAATTGATCTCACAGATCATACAAATGAGGAATAATTTCCCGGATTATCGTATAAAGTCTATTCGAATGGACAACGCCGGAGAATTTACTTCAAAGGCAGTGGCGGAGCTTGACAAAAATCTATGGGGGGGCCGAAGACAAGAAAAAACCAACTTCAACAAACAAGAGCTTGTAGCCTTCAGGAAAATTTATACTTATGTTACCCATATTTATCACAAAATACGTGTATGATTAGCAATATATATGCTTCATAAGAGAACTAAACACACCAAAATATACAAGTTGCCGCTTAGCGTTCAAACTTGGAAGACACTGAATTCCGTTAAAATACCCCAAATTAGGTCAAATGAATAAGCATACTAATTTCTAAATTAAAACAAGATATTCCAAATTTAGTGTTGCCCCCAATTTACTCGTATGAGCAAACATTGCAAAAAAGGGATCTAGTAGTTTAGTGTTTTTAATTGAGCTGAGTAGATGGCACTTGCAAAATCAAGTAGACAAATTCGTATGGGGGGCGGCCTGCAACGAGGAGCGGCATGCCGGCCGGCCGACAGCCACGACCACCGGCTAGTGGCAAAGAACCAAAGACGACCGTCTCAGGCGTGCCCTTGTTCCTCCCATCTTGGCCTCCTAAGTGTACGCGAGTTCCGTTGAAAGAGTCAGATCAATCCATCCGATACTAGCGCTAGTGAAAGCCTAGGTTCACATGCATACATCTACAGCTAGCCAAGAAATCGATTAACCTGCTTGGCTATTTGGTTGAGTCTTAGCTTTGCACGTACACATTACGTAGAAGGCTTTTGATGGATTGCATACCTAATAAAAAAATTGCACGTGGGTTGGGGGGGCCACGGCCCCCTCAGCTTTCAACATAGCTCCGCCGATGTTCAAAGGCGTTCGATGATTATTGCATGGCAATGGGAATCAAAGTTGAGCACTTGGTACCACATGTTCATACACAAAATGGACTTGCCGAGGCATTGATTAAAAGAATTAAATTCATTGCCCGACCGCTCCTTCAGGGTTGTAATTTACCAACTACATGTTGGGGCCACGCGGCTAATCTCATCAACTTTCGACCGTCGGCCTACACCATCCACTCTCCTGTCCAGCTTGCGCAAGGGTCGGCACCAAAAATTTCCCACCTTCGTAGGTTCGGCTGCCAGGTATATGTACCAATACCACCACCTCAGCGATCGGCGATGGGCCAGCTCCGTAAGTCGGGGATATACGTTGGTTATGAGACTGTGTCCATAATCAGGTATCTGGACCCCATGACAGTGGTATCCTGCAGCTCGCTTTTGCTGATTGCATTTTTGCCGCGGCTCTTTTCCCGCCGTTCGGGGGGGGGGGGGAGAATCAACCCCTTGATGCTAAAAGTCGAGCATTCACGTGGCAAGCCACGGGGATCCACGCTCATGACCCGCGCACTGCTGAGACTGAGAGAGAAGTCCAAAAGATAATAGATTTGCAGTCTTTAGCAAATCAACTGCCCGACCACTTTAGTGACTTAAAGACTGTGACAAAATCGCATGTGCACGCGCAATGCACCGGAAAGGGTTGAAATACCGAAGAAAATGATGGTATACCCGCTCCCGTCCAAAGGCCTAAAAGGACGAGAAATCCGGCTTCTCAAATCCCAAGTACTCGGGGACGCCTGACGAAAAAGGATAAGAGAGATTTATCACAGCCTGTCGCCAAAGTACCCCAAATTGAAACGGGGAGCCAGTCGAGACCTGGCACAAGTACGGAAAATTCAGTGCACGAAATTCCAGACTTAAACTTTCCCATAGGGGAAACACCCAGCGGAGATGTGAGCGCACACATCGGCGCGGGAAATCTAAAGGACCTTGCTCCCATAATGGGAAATTTGGTAGAGCAAGTGTTTGCGCCGGATGCGCTCCATGACGAAATGGCCATAAATTATATTTATACAGGGGAGTCCCTGAACCGAGCAACGGTGATTGTCGACATCAACTTTGCTACGAAAATTGCCTCAATCATAGATCTTGACCCTGAGCCTAACACGCTCGCTGATTGCAAGAAAAGGTCAGATTGGAAAGATTGGCAGTGAGCAATTCTTGCCAATTATTATCTCTCAACAAAAGGAAGGTGTTCGGACCAGTTTGTCGAACTCCTCCCCACATTCGCCTGTTGGCCATAGGTGGGTTTTTGTTCGAAAGAGAGATGAAAATAATAAGGTAGTACGGTACAAAGCAAGGCTCGTCGCTCAAGGGTTCACTCAACGACCAGGTGTCGATTTTGAGGAGACTTATTCCCCGGTCATGGATAGATTTACCTTTAGATACTTGATCTCGATGGCAGTAAACATGGGCTTGAAAATGAAACTAATGGATGTTGTCAACTTGCTTACCTGTATGGTAACTTGGATTGAACATATACATGAAGGTTCGAGAAGGTATCCTGTTCGAACCATGATAGAGCAAACATGGGTCTATCGATGTCCAACTTCAAAAGGCATTGTACGGACTCGAACGATGCGGTAGAATGTGGTACAATCGCTAAGCGATTTCCTTCATGAGAAGGGCTACACGAGCAATAAAGATTGCCCATGTGTTTTTATCTGGCGATCCCAAGATGGATTCTGTATAATCTCGATTATGCGTGGGACGATTTAAACATAATCGGTACACCGAGGATATTGAGGAAGCGAGTTCCTACCGATGTCGGAATTCGAGATGAAGGATTTGGGTAAAACCAAGTTACATCTAGGTCTGCAACTTAAACATTCCCTGATGGGATTCTAGTGCACGATCGGCCTACACCCGGAAGGTGTTGGAAAGATTTGGATTTGATAAGGCATATCCTTCTAAGACCCCGATGGTCGGGAGGTCTTCTGACGAGACAAGGACCCATTCAGGCCAAAGGAAGAGGGGAGGAAACTGGGGACCAGAGGTTCCTTACCCGAGTGCGATTGGAGCACTCATGTATCTCAAACTGTACACGCCAGACATTGCGTTGCCGTCGGTTTGCTTGCGAGGTACGATTCTGAACCTACCAAAAGACATTGGAAAGGTGTCAGGGACGTCTTCCGGTACTGCAAGGGACCAAAGATCTTAGCCTATTTTATAAAAGGAATCAGGACTTATCTATTATAGGCTATGCCGATGCTGGGTACCTATCGGACCCGCATGATTGCAAATCGCAGACTAGATATGTTTTCCTTTGTGGTGGAACTGCGTTTTCCTGGAAATCGTCCAAGCAAACACTTGTGTCGACTTCCACAAACCACTCAGAAATCATGGCACTATTCGAAGCGTCGAAAGAGTGTGTATCGCTTCGGCGGATGATCGGCCACATTCAGCAGACATGTGGCCTGAACACCGTACAAACCCCTACCATTATCTATGAAGATAATGCTGCTTGTGTTGCACAAGTCCAGATGGGTTATGTGAAGAGTAACCTCACTAAGCATATTAGTCCCAAGTTCTTCTATGCACATGAGCTGCAGCAGTTGAATGAGGTGAAAGTTTTGCATACTAAGTCATGTGACAATCCTGCTGATATGTTCACTAGATCATTACCGGCATCAACCTTAGAGAGGTGTGTGCGTGGAATCGGTATGATGAGACTTAGAGAGATGCAAGGTTCAGGGGGAGAAACTTCACAAACTCGTCGCTAAAATCTCAATCCCGATGATCGAGTACTCAACTTGATGGTTGAGTGGATTGTACTCTTTTTCCCTTGAGTGAGTTTTCCTGATGTTTCTCATACGAGGTTTTTGACGAGGCAATTCGTGCAATACAACAACGTATACTATATGCTCTTTCTCCATATTTTTTCCCACTGGGTTTTTCGGAGTTTTGAGGCATGGATATACGGATAATTACCCAAGGGGGAGTGTTGGGAAACCGGGTCATCCGGAGGGTGGCGGCGGCCGCGTGCTAAACGCACGGGCTAGCCCCTCCCGTTCCCCTCGTATCGTTAAGTGGGTACTTAACCCTTGACCCCCCTTTCCCTATATAAAGCACCGAGGAGCCATCATTGTAATCCCTGATTATTGATTAATAAAGCTGGTCTCCTCATATCTCTCTGTGTCATTTACTTTCGCGTGTACGACTACTTCGTCTACGACGCTCGCTCCCGCTCCGCAACCTTGGACCGGACTCGCTGGCAGGAGTTGCGGAACAAAAAGTACGAGTGAGTGAGCCCAGCTGGGGGAGGATAATTACTGTAACCAAAGAAGCCATAGGCATCGCCACATCGAAGTAGACTTATCTGAAAAAAAGCATCGAAGTAGAGGGGCAACTGGAGGCTCTTTCTTTCTTGGCGGCTACTACAAACCACTCGGCTGTTTTTTTTTGAAAACTGTTAGATTTGGTCAACGCAGGCTATGTCTTTCTCCGCATCGCATCAGGACGCCCGCTTCGATCTCCTCTGGCCATAGCAACGTCCACGGCACGCACATTGTGCCCAGAAGACCGGAAGCATCGTCCGCCGCAAGCATCACAGCCGCTGCCGACGAAGCTCCATTGCGATGGTCACCGACGGCGCTGCATCCCAGCACCGAAGCCGTTGGTGAAGCTGCGGTGCAGCACCGAGGTTTCATGGTAGCTCTGGGCCACCGCGAGCAGTTCATCGCTGACACGGAGCCACCGGTAAGCTCCATTGCAGCATTGAGGTTGCATCGCAGCTTTGGGCCGGCGGTGAGTGCTGCATCATAGCACCGAGAGCCGCCGTCGAGCGCTCCATTGCAGCGCCGCCGTGCGACACTCTGCTGCTTGCAGCACCACCTCCGCGCGACCCCATTGCAGCGCTGGTGATTGCCTTTCGGCGGCGTCCATGGGCGGGCTTGCGGTATCGCCTCCCTAGATGGCCATTGCAGACACTGCAGAAACCCTCTCCCCAAGGCTGTCATGCTGCAACGTGGGCGTCGGGCCCTTTCGGCAGCATCGCGTTGTAGTGTCTCTGGCTGGCCTTCCAACGGCGGCGATTTTTGCCACATCTCTGCTGGAAATTGGAACATCTCCTTAAAAAAGGAAAAGATAACGCCCACACGTGTGGGCGTTCGCATCTCGCCCACACGCATGGATCAACGTCTGTTTGTGTTTGCACGAATCTTGGCATGTCCACGTAAGATTGGGCTGGTGTGTTGACATTCATTCAGTCGCCCACACGTTCATTTCACCATGTGGAGGGGCTGGTGTGGGCGTTTGGCAGTTCGCCCACACGCCAGTTTTCACGCACGTAGAGGGGCTGGTGTGTGGGCGTTTATCAGTTCGCCCACACGCCCGTCCCCTCTCCCACACCCAAAGTTGTCAGTTGCCATGTGTTTTGCAGTGTACATGGCAACTGCCCTAGTGTGCTTGTAAGCAGATGGCAATTCTCTCTTTACCCGAATATGTTATTTTTTCATGTCTTTTTGTAGTGCTACATGGCAACTGCCTAGTGTTAGTAGGTGGCAACTCCTAAAGTTTTCAAATCATGGCAACTGTAGTGGACCAGATCATACATGGCAACAGCTGCAGTTGTCCAAAAAAGGCATCTAGCACTTGACCTGAGATGGCAACTGCAGTTGAGCAACCATGACAACGTACTGTAGTTGTCAGACATGGCAACTATAGTTGTCAGACATGACAACTGTAGTTCAGCAATATGGCAACTGCAGTTAAACGAACATGGAAGAGGGTCCGGACCATGGCAACTGCGGGGACGCGTGGTGACTATCACATGGGGCATGCGGGACCGTGAGGTAGGAGGCTGGACGTACAGGCGTTATCGAGACTAAAAAAAGAGCCCAACAGCGGCGCCTCCCAGAACACAACTCTGAGCTCGGCTGCTGCTTCGATTAACCGGTGAAAAGGGTGGGGCAGGGGACGGAGGAGAGCAATGACCAGAGGAGTAAAACGAGCTAGATTTCATTGGAGCGGGCGAGCTCTGGTCAACGATCCAGTTTTGGCTGAGCTCGTGTGAGGATAACGCTGAGGATGGAGAAGCGGTGCGCGGGCCCCGCCGGAACGCATGGCAAACGTGGGGAGACTTACTCAGCGTTGTTATCAGCCAGTTATTTTTAAACGTTTTCCTTCGGTCTTTCCCTATCCCACTTCTCGTCCGTCATAGCCAATGGCATTCTGGTCACATATAACTGGCTGATAACAGTTATTCACACATAGCTAAATCCTAGTCAATAGAAACAACCATTTGACCGACATATATGTACTCATAGATTCCTTGTCGATGATCCTAAGTTATGTCAACCCCTGGACTCCATAGCAATGTTAGTGTGTATAGTGCTGCTAAATGATTGGGTTTGATGGTACTCCCTCCTTCCCAATATGTAGGGCGTATTAGGATTTAGCACGGAAATTAGTGCATTGTTAGTTACTGGAGCCGTTGTACGAGGGAGGCATCCACGACTGGATAAAAAGAGGAAGTCACGCGCACGATCTCCATTGACTTGGACACCTCGTCTTGATTGACCGATCCAATCCCAACACAAGATTGCCGTAACTGCACCAGCGGGTTGTCGTGTTTTTTTTATTTCTAGAAAATAGCGATCGGTTAGCGAGGCAGTAAGTGTGCGCCTTAGATTATGGAATTGCATGCAGAAGTTAGTACGCCTAACATACTGGGAAGGAGGGAGTACCTCTCTGGCGGCATCCATGCTCAACCTGCGGTAATAGTGGAAACAGTGGCACCTTTGGCTGCAGCCGACTTATCAGATGAATCGGATACAGGTGCTTTCGGAGTTACTCACACATAGCTAAATCCTAGTCCAAGGCCAGATGACTCACCAACACCAGTAATTTCTAGTCTTTCTATATTTTCTCTGTCCTGCATACACCCAAGAAGATTATAGTATTGGAACAGTTGACCGGAATCACACACCTAAAAGTAAAGTAGTCACCCCCTCCTCTGCCTTCATCGTCGATGATGTCGGATATCTCCCTGTCCACGTCGTCATACGTCGGCTCCCCCGCTTTATAGGCATAGCAGCAAACAACATGCGGGGACCCATCTCCTCCTGCCCATCGTTTGTGCCCGGACAAGCTGCGGTGACGAACATTTCGAGAAGAGCAGCGGCGTAAGGTTTACGTCGATGATGTATGGCACTTGCTCAACAGCGGTTACCGTGGACTACCTACTGAGCTGCTTGGCGATGTAGAAGTACGGAGCCTTGTAATGCTTCTGCCATGGCGGCGTCTGTACGGTAGGAGACACTATCGGGGCATCGCGACCCATGCCAGAACCTCCACCACGTCCGCGGCCAGCATGCCCACCGCCATGTCCGGCACCAACATGCCCTCTGCCAGCCTTGTGCTTCTTGAGCATTTTCACCTTTGCGGCCTTCATTTTAACGCGGTGATTTTGCCATGTCGCCGAGTTGATCTTTCGGGCGAGCGTGATGCTCGGATCCTCCTGCACCTCCACCACCTCCAACTCCGGCAAGCTATCCTCCAGTTCCGAGCGTCGGCAATGGAAGGGAAGAAGAGAGTGAGAGAAAAGGGCGGGAACTGTGTGGAGAGCGGTGGGGTGGAAGAAGAGAGTGGGGATTTTGCCGCGGAAACAAGGCGGGCAGCTACAAAAGCTCGGGCTCCACCTTCCTTTTGGATGGGCTATGGTTGTCAGAGTCCGACCTATCTCATGTCTGGACTCCCGCAAAGCAACCCTCCCCCAAATTTGGTTCTAATTTGCAGGAAAATCGTGGTTCGAACTGCTCTACGCACGGAGGGATAAGAGTCGGCGTTGGATGGCTTCCGGGATCCGAACAGCTGCGTTCGGATGTATATTGGCGGTTTGAGGGTCGGTGTTGGAGATGCCTTCATGTCTCACAATTTGAGTCCTTATCTCTCACACACAAGACAAGATCACAAGAATTCAGTCAAAAAGCATCAACTTCATAAAGAAGTGAAATCAATTTCATGAAGGTTGGTACACACACAACAAATGACAAAATGACTTGCTATGCTCCTTTTCTCTTCCTCGGCGTGATTTCGAATGCGGCTTTCACAACAACTTTTGGTAGAGAAGTGGGAGTCCTTGTTTCCAAACAAAGTTTCCTACATAACGAGACGTTGGTATAGCATATACGTGCACAAACAAGTCAGGTCAATGTAATATGTTCAAGTTGGAGATTAATGACTTTCTGAACCTTTGCGTGAAAACAGGCAAATAAATTGGTAGCCATCAGAATGGTCGTTACAACAACCGTAAAGACCCAACAGCTGTCCAACACGGCCAGGGGCGGCGCCAGCGTGGGGTCGTGTAGGGGCGGCCGCCCCGGGTAAAATTTTCATACCTAGGGTACCCATCCTGCTACTCTGGCCGGCGACACCATGGGAGCGAGAGTCAGGAGGTTCGGTCATGGTCTGTGAGGTCGCCTCGAGTAGGAAGATGAGACAGAGAAGAAAACGATTCGTGAGATGGGCCAGCGAGCAAATAAAGGCCCAACTGAATAAGAGCCCGTTATTATTGTTCCCAACTCCTACGATTTCCAGCCCACCACGATCAGGGCATCGCGATCATGCCTCCCAGCACGCCGCCTCGCCGAGGGCGCTTGATGGAGACGGGTGTCCCTCTGTTCGTGCTGCTCAGTGCGCCGTACACATGGGAGATGACATCGCCACCATCGCCTCCACGTGCCCCGCTCAAAATTACAAGCGAACAAACAAGATCAGGTTCTTCGACTCTCCCTCGATCTTCCCTTCTTTCGTTCTAGGTTTCTAGATTCTTCTCACATCTGCTTAATCCTGAAAATTGGATACTAAAGAGAGAATTGCTGGGGATCGAAGACCAGAAAATTGTTGATCATTTCCATGGCATACGGAACACTAGTGGCCATCTACCAAATCCTCCACATAAAACTACAACTTAGTGGTAAATACTTGTCTTATATTTTCTATGAACAAGTGTTGTTTATGCTAGACTTCTATATAAATTTTCAATTGTACCTAGTTCTTCAATTTGAAACTGCTTTGAGAAAATAACAGTATTTATTGTCTTGTCTGAATGCATACTACTACTTGGCAAATTACTTGTGTCAATGATTATATTGTGGCTTCATTTTTTACCTTTAAAAGTCCGCCCCGGGTAACTTCAAATCCTAGATCCGCCACTGAACACGGCTAGACATGACACAAGTGTTAGGGGCAGTATATAGAACATGTGAGGAGGGTTGAAAAGAAGAAACTAGCAGCTGCTCAAGATGGTGGCGACAAGACAAGTGTCGAGGGCACTACTCGGAACGTGGGAGCAGTGCTATAAAGAGAAACTTCAACAGTTGCATGAGAGCATCTACAACTGGACCTCTCATAGCCGCCTCATACGTCAAGGCGGGCCGCCCGGTCACTGCCCGGTCATAATTTTTTTACCTAGATGGGCCCCTCAAACGGTCCTCAAACTCCCGGGCTGACCGGCACCCGCTATATCCAGCCCACATATGGGGCGGATTTGGGGGCGCCCATGCACGCCCTTCACGTCGGACTCAGGGCATGGCTCCACAAGGACTCGTCGGGAAACCCGACGGTCCAACGGGCGCCTTGACCGTCGCCGCGGTGTGACAACCGTGTGGCGCCGCTCCGGCTTGTCGCCCGAGGCCGTAGTCGGCGCCCCTAGCCCTACCACATCCGCTTCTTCCCTCCCTCCGCCACCACTTGAGCCCGTTAGCCATGCCCCCACGCCGCCACTACTACACGATCTAGCACCGTCTCTTCCTTCTTGAGCAGGTCCGGATCCGTAGGGAAGCGAGGCTACCTCTTGATCCGGAGGAGGATTTCGAGGAGTTTGAGGAGGAGGTGCCGGGGGAGGAGGAAGAGGAGGAGGAGTAGGAGCCGACGGAGGAGGAGGAAGAGGTGCCGGGGCAGGAGGAAGAGGAGGAGGAGCAGGAGCCGGCGGAGGAGGAGCAGGAGCCAGCGGAGGAAGATGAGGAGGTGCCGTCGCTAGATGTGGGGGAGGAGGAGGCGCCCGCGATGGAGGAGGATGTGGGCGTGTGGCCAGAGCAGCACGCCATCCTAAACTCCATCCGCTCGGAGTCGTCTGCGGAGGCCAGGCGTTGCCGTCGGCAACAGATGGAGACGGCGCATGCGGCCCAGGCTCCGGTGCAGGCGGCTCTGGCCATCGCCGACAACGACGAAATTTGAGTAGTATAGAACATAGTGCATAGCTATATATTCCGCATGCTTTTGTATGGATTTAGGGAATAAATATGAGAGAGTTGTATGTGGAGAAGGAAATATGAGGAGTGCCCGGTCAGTGTCCGCGGACACGTCCAGACGCGTCCGCGGGCGTTTGAGGAGCCGGATTTACCAAGTGGTTGTAGATGCTCTGATGAGTGTATGTTTACACTCATTCCATCATTGTTTAGACTGCACAATCATGGATATTCCGAACAAAACACTCTGGTCATCACTAATGAGTAATAAATGCAAAAGATTGCAAATTTCTTTGTGTATTTTTTTTGCAAGAAATGGACCATTAAAGAGAAGGAAATGGAGCTTTACATGAAAATATAAACTGTGAAGATCAAGTTAAGCCAATTGAATACGTCACAGAGGATCCAGAGGAGAAGACGTTGTCTGGTATGAGCATGAGTGCTCGTAGCATGCGCCAGCAGCTCCGTGAAGAGCATATTAGTCGCCAAGATCACCACCATCATTCCCAGAAACCCTAGTCACCCTCATCGCCGCCGCCATCTCCATCTTCATAGTCATTCTCCCCATAGTTTATCATACTTTTAATCGATCCATCACATACAATAACAATGTAGGACTCTACACAGTCATTCATCTATACATTTCATCTACATTGTTTTCCATCTGTGATCTGATTGTCATGTTGAGTAATCCCCTTAGGCCGTGGGCTAACGCACATATTGGAGCCCAATATATTTCTGCACAGGGCCGTTGGTATTGACTTTGCTTAATTAAACATTATTTTATGTGTTATTCACGACGAATTTGTCTCTTGTCTCTTTCTTGTTCTAAGGTTCCACAAGTACCCGCAATCACTTAGATCGATTGACCGTGTCCCAGCTAAGGGGCCTCTCTCATGATGACGGTTCTCGGCTTGATGGGCAGGGCTAAGGACCCTAGGCCGGTTACGTCTTCGGCCACTTTTGGACAGCTCTTGGCGATCTTCAAGAAAATCAAGAAGCATTGTCAAGGACTCGATATCCGTGGAGGATTGCCTTACATCGACGTAGTCGACTAGGACTCTCGTAATACTAGGACCCCGGTATTTTATATAAACCGAGGTCGGGTTAGTCGATACAAGACATCAAACATAACGTTACAGTCTCTTGGTAGTTACATGTACTCTACTTGGTACACACTCCGTCACGGATTGTGCGAAATTAAGCCTACAACAAGCGTATAAAATTTCATAGCAATCCAACATAACTTTAGTACGAACCAACATAAATATACCACTGTAACTTATTTTATGTAAATAGCATAGTAATATACACACCACAGACCCGATAACCTATATACTAACATCATGGTAACTTTTTACTCGGGGAAAAAAGTTATCGGCATCTTATGTGTAAATAATATGGTAATATACACACCACATACCTCATAACTTACGTACAAACACCATGATAACTTTTGACTGGGCCAACAAAAAGTTGTTAAAAACATACCCACGGTAACCTATCTTTAAGTAGTATGGCAATAACGTACCGTAGAGCTGGTAACCCATGTAAAAACACTATGATAACTTTTAACCCGGAGGAAAACGTTGTTGAAAAACATGCATCCGATAATTTATGTGTAAATAACATTACAATATATGCACCACAAACCTAATTAATAACCTATGTACAAGCACCCATGGTAACTTTTTGACCCCGGGGAAAAAGTTATTGAAAGAAACATACCCCTAGGAAATTATGTGTGAATAGCATGGTATTATCGTACTGCAGACCTGATAACTTATCTACAAACACCATGGTAACTTTTGATCCTAGGAAAAATGTTGTTGAAAAACATTCTCCGGTAATTTCTATGTAGATATCATGATAATATATGAACTGCAAACCAGATTACTGCCTATAAGCACCGGAGGTAAACATTGACCCGAGAATTTTTTGTCGAAATACATACCCCTGATAACTTGTATGTAAATGACATATTAATATAAGAAACCACATACCTGATAACTTACGTACAAACACCCTAATAACTTTTGACCCAGGGGCAAATAGTTGATGAAAACACACTTCTATGCAAAAAGGAGGTTAACTTACATACCATAAGCATGATAATTTACATAACTTAGGCATGGTAACTTTGACTAAAAAAACATCAAAACGTACCAACACGGGATCTAGTTCTGAAGGATCGTCACGACAGATTTAATCGTGAAAATGGATCTCCAATCAGAACGATGGATTGAGCTACAAAATGGATTTCCGAATTGGGTTGTCGTGACAGACCGTGGTAACTTTGAACGGGGGGAAACAAGTTGTTGATACTTAAATTCGATAATTTCTATGTAAATAACATGGTAATTTACACACCGCATGCCTGATAAAATTACATACAAAACATTTATGGTAACTTTAACCAGTGTAAAAAAGTTGATTAAACATATCCAATAATTTATATGGAAATATCATGATAATTTATACACTGTAGACGTGACAACTTATGTACAAACAGTGTGTTAAATTTTTAAGGGGAGGACTTGTTGAAAAATAATCCAGTAATTTATGTGTAAATAGCACAATAATTTACGTATCACAGGGTTGATAAATTACATACAAACACCATGTTAACTTTTTATGTGGGGAATAAGTAGATGAAACATACCCTATAACTTCCGCATAAATATCATCGATGTTTCACTGACAAAAAACTCAGAAAACTAACTATCTTTGCAGTCTGGGTACTAAGACAGTAGTAAAAAGGGTTTAAAATCATTGATTTGCATCCAAAAGAACAACAACATTGGCTTGGTAAGTTGGCTATTGGGCTTAGCATGTGCGATTCCCAAATAGATTCGAGTGAGAGCTTCTTCTCCCATGTCTCTGATCCACCATGTTGTGCCGTTTTTCTGCCCTGCACCGCCTCGGCCTCCAGGGACCACAGTTGCTCCTGCGTCTGCACACGATGCATACATATTCATGTGTACGGACAACCACAAGGCAAAACTTGTATTTGTCTTAACAAACCTTGGAAGGTTCGATTTCAATGCACCTTCAGAATTATGACCGTTTTGTAACAATATTTGTATTGAAATCAGTTCTTGGAGATCGTCAGCATGAATCGGTTGTCGTCGCTTAGACGTTAAGCTGATCATTCATGCTATATATGTTGATTGCCATGAGTTGCTATCTGTGATTCACCAAGCTTATAATGGGCAAATTTTGTCATGTGTGCTATGTGCTCGTGGTGTTTTCAGCTTCAAAGGGTGTTTCGATTTATAGAAAACAAGTGGTGATGACATATAGCTGGCGCACTTTTTTTGTGAAACAGTTGTTGTGCCATATCTCTTACATTGTTCAAAAATAGTTTTTCTACAAAGAGCAGTATTTCTTACTTTATGATTCTTTAAAACTGCCATTGAGCCAATTCTTTTCTGGTGCTTTGAGGTTGGTGGCGGAATTATGTATGCTCCTGGGGGGCTGTGCCCCCCATTCCCATCCTTGGCAAAAAGTGTGAAGGAATTTTTTAAAAAGGTTTAGATGAGGATATATTTAGTATTTGGCCCCCCTTAAGTCAGCATGTTTTATCATTTGCCCCTCTGAACTTCCTCCCTAACTCTGCCAGTGCGACCAACTATTGTATCTAGTCATTCATGTAGCACTCAAAAGTGAGATAATAAATCGACGTTGCCATAAAACATAGCATAGCCACTAAAGAAATATAAGAGCTTTAGATCACTAAAGTAGTGATCTAAATGCTCTTATATTTCTATATGGAGGGGGTAATTAAGATTTGTTCGCGCTTAGTCTCCAGCCCAGAACTGCTTGTTTCGTATATCATTTCAGTTTATATCTTCTGTCCAGCGGATCACCCAAAGAGTAATGACACTCCGCAGGACGTAACCACCAAGTCCTATGAATGTCTCAAGGTTGCATAACTGGTAGCTTTGCATTATCTCTCATAGACTTGTCATTTAAGACACACAAGGGATTTACCAAGTTTTCCTTCATGTGTAGACGTTCATGGCGAATATAGAAAGAAGTAGGAGGAGGGAGAGACGTGTGCCTCCGATTCACCGGAGGCGCACATACGTAGTAGATCGTGATCCAGCAAAGCTTGAGTAATATGCACGGTGATTGTGGAAGCGCAGATCGTGACCCAGGCCAAAAATAGCTAGTAATGTGTCACACGGTTGGCAAGCATATTTTCAACAAATGGCTTGCCAAGATTGACAAACTATAATGGGTGGTGATTGCTCCTCAAACTTGACTAATTGAATCGCGATAGTAGTACTTGAATAAATCGAGCATGGCGATCTCTTTTTATCTGCGGGGAATGGTGCATCTCTATCTCCTCTCCAATGTTTCTTCCATTCGTCATCAGAGTTGTCATTGGAATTTTCTGGGCAGTTGTCATTGTAGTTGTTAAAATTTACCGCTGGTAACTGGAATATTATAGATTATATAAACTAAAAATCAAAAAGACATTGGGGATTGCCCCTATATAAGTATCATTATCATGGTCTATTTAGCAGCTCGCTTCACTGAAAACCGGAGAAAGAAAACATATACAGAAAACCTGGCCCGAAAACACTGAAAAACAGAACAAAAAAAAATGAATGAAGTGCTGCAACAGTGGGCCGGCCCGGTGGCTCCGCTCCTGAGGCGAGGGGAGCATACATTGTACAACAAAAACAAAAAAAAACTTTTTTTCTTGAGTTGAACATAGCCGCTTTATAGAATCATAACAGTGGGTACAATTGTAGCATCGTTTGGCAAGAGTAGCCAAACGTGGCGACCATGATCTAGAGCTAAAGTGCTCGTAACAAAATTGTGAGCCTCAATGTTTGAAGCCCTACCTTCATATCTAAATCTAACTTCAGCAAAGTCCCGACTTCGGACTACAATCTCTTGAATGATGGTACTGGACGGTCCTTTGCTTCCTTCTCTAATTTGTTTGATTACATGTTCTGCATCACATGCCATAGTGATCCTTTGCAGGTTCAGGTCAGCCGCAAGCGCCAGCGCCTCCGGATACGCCATAGCTTCAAGTGCTCCAGGATCAATACAATCATCAATGACGCGTGCTGACTAACCCATGTAAAACCCCTAGCCATCTCGGCAGGTGGTATCCATCTAGGAGTTTGCCGTCCCTGCTAAACCTGTGGGGTTCGTTTATGTACCATATTACTGACTATCGTACGACGTCTCGCTGAAGCGGGTACAGCAGTTGGACCGGCCCATTTCACGAACATTTATATTAAGACAAAGGAAAGAAAGAAGGGAGAACGAGGGATCGAACGTGGCGCTCCAGGAAGACAACGATCAATGCTAGCCATCGCGCCCACAATCTGTTCGTATTAACGAGCGGCGGCGCGAACTACTTTAAGCAAGTTAGGCTGCTTTCATCGGATTTTGTCCCTTTTTGTTTTCTTTTCTTTTTCCTTCTCCTGTTTTTTCATTATTTTTCATTTTTTTATTTCTTCGGTCTATTTTGTTTCCTGTTTGGCTTTCATTTTTTCTCTTCTTTGTTTCTTTTGTTTTCATTTCTACATTTTTTGTACATGTCAACAAATTTTCTAATATTTGTCTAACATTTTTCCATACAAATTTAACATTTTTTGAATACATGGTAGACATTTTTATACACATATTTTACATTTTTCAAATGCTTGATTAAAATTTTGGAAGACATGGTCAATATTTTTCTATACACATTCAATATTTTCTAAATGCTTGATTAACAATTTCCAAAACTTGTTCAACATTTTGTTTCAAATGCTTGATCAACATGTTTTATATTCATTATAAAAAATCATCACTTTTTTATACATCACCATTTTTTCTATACACATATAACATTTGTCAAATGCTTGGTCAACATTTTACAAATACTTGTTCAATATTTTGTTTTCAAATGCTTGACTAACATTTTTATATCCATGATAAAAAAATTATCATTTTTAATACATGGTCAACATTTTTTCTATAAACATTTAACATTTTTCTGAAGTTTGATCACCATTCTCCAAATACTTATTCGATTGTTTTCAAATTGTTGATTACATTTTTAGTTACCTAGTAAAAATATTCATCATTTTTAATACATGATCAACATTTTTTCCGTACACATTTAACATTTTTCAAATGCTTGATCGATAATTTTCAAATACTTATTCAAAAAAATTCAAATGGTTGATTAACATTTTATAAATACATGAATTAATTTTATATACTTTTTATATGTTTTTCATATATGTTATATATATTTTTCCTATACACATTTAACATTTTTCAAATGTTTGGTCAAAATTCTCCAATTGATTTTTATACAGTGTTTTATCTCACATATATATTTAGAATATTTTAAAGTAGAAACAAAACTAAAAAATAAAGAAAAAATAAAACAGAAAACATAAAACATCAAACTAAAATAGGAAAATGGAGGCGGTGGCCTCACACGCTCCTGGGCTGGCCCATTCGGCCTCCCCTTGGGCGAGGGCAGAACATCATCGCACACGAAACAACAGCTGTAGAGAGAAACATGAACATATGATGTTGGACATACCGTTCGTTAGCTATTGTGGGTGCGATGGTGTTGATGACGATGTTGGCGATGATCTGCTGCTGACGGTGATGAAGACGACGATGAGTAGCACCGCCCGACTTGGACGGAGGATGACCTGTGGTGACGAATTTGAGCAGTCGCGCAGAGCGCTTCCCAAAAACCTAATTCGTCCTCTCCCGGTGCAGGATCGCAAGGACGAACGGTTCCGGAGACCTGCTCTCCCACGCGCCGATGCACGCCGACGTTTGGGATGGAGTAGACTACGATGGCGGTGCAAGTTGCGAGATGAGGCAAAACCCTAGGTGATTTTTTGTTGTGTCTTTGGCCGCAGCCGGTAGCAGTATATATATTAGGACCCAAGGCGGTATTGTGTCGCAATCACAATCCTAAACCGACTTGGTTTCTAAATCGTATACTTACCGGAGAAGAAATCATTAATTTTTCTGCCAAGACATAAAAATAAAATGGCAAAAGGAAGTTGTCCCCCTGCAAGGAGACAGATCGGATTTCGGCGGACCATTCATGCGCATGCCGCACGTACGCGCCGCCTCGCCACAGCCCGGCCAGGCGAGGCGAGCGAGCACGCGTGTGGTCTTCCCTTTCTCTTCTCAACACACCACTTAGAGTGGTGGAGAGAACCTATTATATAAAGAGGTCCAACTGTTCTTCAACTCCCAGGGTGGGACCAAACTTTTAGCACCGCCACTTGCCATCTTACACATGGGTCACTATTTGAGATTTCAGAAAGTGCGATGGGCCTGGCCCATTAATTCTAACAATCCCCCACCTTATCTCAAATAACCATGTAGAGATTTTCCTTCTCTCACCACTTGTTTAATATACCAGTGTTTTAGCAGAGACTGTTAAGTTGAACTTCTACCTAGAGCTTTAAGCTACATCCATTCGCAACTTGACAATGGACTATGCCTTGAATTGCTAGTTTTGTGTGAACAGGTTTCACTCAAAGTCTTAACCAGTACCTGACCGCCAGTAGGCTACCCCGCGGTTTGGAGCTATACGTCATACTCCCTGGTCTCTTCGTGAGCTTACTAGAGATCACCTAAATCTCGTAGACTACGACGTTTACAGTCAGAACTCATATAGGTGTGTTCTTTCAAGATTGCTCTGCATGACATCATCTTTGCTAATTGTAGCCAATAGAATTACATTAAGGCATGTTGACAACCTGCCTTACAGCTTTGAGAGTTTTGCATCTTCACTTAGAGACGGTCATTAGTTATTAATCTCCTCGGTTTAACAATAGCTTTTTTGTGACGCCCTTGATTCAATCGTACACTAATCATACACGCAAATGTGTACGATCAAGATCAAGGACTCACGGGAAGATATCACAACACAACTCTAGACACAAATTAAAATGATACAAGCTTTATATTACAAGCCAGGGGCCTCGACGGCTCGAATACATAAGCTCGAATACACAAGAGTCAGCGGAAGCAACAATATCTGAGTACAGACATGAGTTAGACAAGTTTGCCTTAAGAAGGCTAGCACAAAAGCAACAACGATCGAAAAGGCAAGGCCTCCTTCCTGGGAGCCTCCTAACTACTCCTGGTCGTCGGCGGCCTCCAATGTAGTAGTAGGCACCCTCAGTGTAGTAGCAGTCGTCGTCGAAGGTGGCGTCTGGATCCTGGGCTCCACCATCTGGTTGCATCAACCGGAAAGAAGAAGAAAGGGGGAAAAGGGGGAGCAAAGAAACCATGAGTACTCATCCAAAGTACTCGCAAGCAAGGATCTACAATACATATGCATCGGTATCAATGAAATGGGTCAGATGTCGTGGATGGACTGCGAGAATGCCGAAGAGCAGGGAAAGCCTAGTCCTATCAAAGACTAGCATCCTATGGAAACCACCATCTTGCAGCAACAGGAGGGAGTAGAGTAGCATAAAGTAAAGTAGTAGAAGTGTTATCAACCTCGGCCAGAGATCCTTTCTCGACTCCCTACGAGAAAGCAATCCCAGAGCCATACTATCCATTTCTCATATCCATGTCTCATCTCAAGTATCCAGTTCTAGTTGTATCGATCGGGATACAACTCCAAGTGTCCATTACCGTAGAACATGCTATCGATAGATGTTTTCTTCCCTGCAGGGGTGCACCAACTTACAACTTACCCACCACGCTCGATTAACTCCGGCCGGACACACTTTCCTGGGTCATGCCCGGCCTCGGCCAAACAATACGCCGCAACCCGACCTAGGCTTAATAGAGAGGCCAGCACGCCAGACTAAGCCTATGCCCCCAGGGGTCATGGGCCATCGCCCGAACTCCTCGACGCTATGCGAGGGCGGCCGGTGAGCAGACCTAGCTACCTCCTTCAACAAGGCAGGTGCTTACGCAGTCCAACCCGGCGCGCGCCGCTCAGTCGCTGACGTCTATTAAGCTTCGGCTGATGCATACGACGCAGAACGCCCATACTATGCCCACGTGATGGTTAGTGCTATCAAGCCAGAGGCCCCTCGGATAAAATATCCAAATCGTAGTGGATTAGGAACCCGCGGTAACAAGAAGAGACTCACGAAAGATGTGACCCCGTTGCCCCGTCTCAAGGACTTGCGGCAAGGGCTAGCAATGCCCGGCCACGCCTCGTAATTATCTCGCGGGCACCCTCTAGGTCAACCCGTCTCCACAGCACTCGCAATTGAGCTCGCGCGGGTACCCTCCAGGTCAACCCGTCTCCACATCACTCGCAATTAAGCTCGCGCGGCTACCCCTCAGGGCCGACCCGTCTTTAGTAACATGGTTCATTGTAAAGTCATAGTAACCATAGTAACTGTGTGCCCAAACATCAAGGGGAAAACCCGAGGAATCACCCCCGGTGAATTCCACTCGATGTAATCATCAAGGTGAACGTAAGAGGAACCACCCCCGAGGTTCACACTTGAGGGGTTGCACGACAGATTCGTATCGGAAGTGGTTAAGGCGGAATCACCCTCGATGACCACGACCGATTAGCTACACTACATGGTTAACATGAGAAGTGCTGTAGAGGTCTCACCCTCGGCACTCGATAGTAACCCAGTAGTGTCGAGCAACTAAGGGGAAAGTGATGTGCGGTGCCGGGGCCTGGTCTTCGATCTCGTTGGTCAGGTCTTAAATGATGAAGCAGGGGCAACAAGGACAAGGTGGGGGTCACTGATGGATCACTGACCAACCTATACTAAGCAGTTTAGGATAAGCAGGTAAGGTACAATGAGCAGGTTACAAAAGCAGGCTATGCATCAGAATAGGAGCAAACAATAACAGTAGCAAAATCTAATGCAAGCATGAGAGAAAGGAATGGGCGATATCGGGATGATCAAAGGGGGGGCTTGCCTAGTTGCTCTGGCAAGGAGGGGTCGTCGTCGACGTAGTCGATCACAGGGGCGGCATTGATCTTGGGGTCTACCGAAGAGAAGAGGGGGGAGAAACAGTAAATATAAAGCAAACAGAGGTGCCACTAAGCATGACAAGACGATAAGCAGAACTAGGGTCGACCTAACGTAGTACTGCACGACATAGGTGAAGGGGGAATTCAACGGGGAATGTATTCTCGGCTCCGGACCTGTGTCAGACAGATGACCGGAGGGGGAATGTTCTATGTTCAGCATGCTAGGGGCGTGTGACAGGTAAACGGACCGCACATTCCGATTCGCCTCATTTTTCTGAGCAACTTTCATGTATAAAGTTTTTCGATCTGAGCTACGGTTTATTTTCTACGATTTTGCAAGTTTAAAACATATTCTGAAATTATTTATAATGCCAGAAAAGGAAAATGTGACGTCATCATGGCGTCATTACTGCATCAGCGGTCAACAGACTAGCTGACCAGTCAACGGGGCCCACGGGGGACCCACTGGCAGTGACTGGGCGATGCCCAGTCAGCCGTTGACTGGGTCAACAAGGCCAGCCGGGCCACTGGGCAGTGACCTAAGGGGGTGGCCCCGGTCGGCCACGTCGGCACCGGCACCGGTGGAGCCCCGGCGAGCGCTCCCGCGGCGGAGATGCGCTGGATCTCGCCGGAATCCGGCTCCAGCCGGCCGTTCGGGGCGCGGCCGGTTATTTTCGAACGACCACTTCGCCGCTGGTCCGATGGTGGCGACAGAACGAGCGGAGGGGGCCGGCAAGGACGCCGGTGACGAGCCGTGGCGGCAGCCGCGTACGGACCAGGCGGAGGCGCGGCTACGGGGTGCTTGCGAGCGCGTTTAGTAGGTGGGAGTGACCTGCAGCGCACCCCGAGCACGCTAGGGCGGTCGGGAGGGGCAGCAACGGCTTGGGAGCGCGGGGCGGGCAGCAATGACGGCAACCAGAGCACGACAAAGGCGGCAGGGGTTCGTCCTTCAAACAAAACGAGGAGGGAGCGGGTCAGGGGGCGAGCTAGGGGTGGCGCTCGGCGCTAGGGGCGCTCTGGAGCGCGCCCACCGCACGCGCTGGAGCTGGAGAGCTCGAGTGGCTCGGGTACCGCGGTCATATCTATGGCCGGAGCACGAGGGCGGGGCCGGCTAGCTAGAGAGCATGCGAGGACACGGAGAGAGAGGGGAGTCTATAGGGTGCTCACCGGGCCCTGCAGGTGTGCGCATGCGGGCTCGGGGAGGGCTTGGTGGAGTGAATCGACAGCGGCGACGATGGAGGTCCGAGGTTGAAGAAGGGGTTGTCCGCGTCGATGCAGGCGCTCCGGACAGGGACGAGGCAGTCGGCGATGATGGAGCTGTTGGACAGGTCAGCAAGGCGAGGCGAGGCCGGTGGCTACGCGGGCGAGCAAGCGGAGGAGACGGCAGTGGCAGCCATGGCGGAGAGGAGAAGCAGCAGCGCGTGGGAAAGGGGGAAAAGATCTCGGCGGAAGCCAGGGCGTCGACGCTGGCGTCCTTATCCTCCCCGCGGAGCCTGTAGCAGCGTGGTCGGCGAGGTGGGTTCGGCTGCGACCAGCCCCTGTAGCGACCAGGTCGGTTGAACAGGGAAGACGACCCGGGGGGAGTGGGATGGTTGGGCCGGCCTGTAAGTCCAAGGCCCATTGGGGGCATACGGGGGAAGTTTTCTCTTTTATTTAAACAACTTTGCTTTTCTGTTTTTTTAATAATCAGAGATGGGAAAGAAAATATTGGGCATGCCATTTTCTTTGGAAAAATATGGGAAGTGCCCCTTTTATTCCCTGGTGATATTAGACAGTGCCACAAATACTTTGGAGACCAGAAGAATTCATTTGGTATTTTTCATAAATAGGATAGCATTTAAAAATGCTGAATTGGTGCTGTTATAATTGCTAATGCTCATCTTTGCACAAAAGTGATGTTGTGTTCCTTAACAAAGGAGTGTTATGGAATTTTTGACAAATGATGAACATTTTTCCAGCAACTTTTGAGCAACTTCAAACTTCACTTGAATTTGAATTGACTGGAATTTCAAATGGGATATTGAACAAGGTGATTAAGCACTGTTTGGAAAAATGATTAGCTTAATCATAGGGGGTTACTGTAGCATGACACTGGGGGTGTTACATTGTTCTTCCCAGATCCTAATTCACGGGATCTCCGATCACAAAGGTTGGGTTACTACTATTGTGTAACATCTATGGGTCTCATACCCATCTCCCTCGGTGCAATATCTATCACATTTCGTGATAGTCCCTTTGTAAAGGGATCTGCCAGGTTTTTGTCTGTTTGAATATACGTAACAATTATTACTCCGGAGTTTCTCAACTTCCTGACAGACTTCAAACATCTCTTCACGTGTCTTGATGACTTCGCGTTATCTTTAGAATTGTTCACTTTACACTACAAAAAAATACACTTCCGTGATGATACGTGTTTGTCACAGTAGGTCGCATTTTTTGTCATGCATGTACATCCATGACAATTTTATGATAGAATCAAGATAGTCATACCTATGCTGTCGTAGAAGTGTTCCATGACATTACCAAGATTATCATCACGGAAGTGTCCACTTCCATGACAATAAATCACGCTTCACAAAAGTGCTTTCGTCAAGGGTGACCGACACGTGACATCCACCGTAACGGAACACCGTTAAGCTATCAGGTCCGGCTTTGGATCCGATAACCTGCTAACAGCCCCGACCAATGGGGATTTTCCACGTGTAAAATCATCGTTGGCTGGAGGAAACACGTGTCGGCTCACAGTTGGGACAGATGTCATCCACTCATTGGACCGAAGGCGCCTATGATACGTCGACACGTGGCACGGCCAAACAGAGGCCCATTCCTATGAAAAGGCCAGCCCGTTTGACTTGGTCAAAAGGTGGCGGGCCGGCCCACGGAAAGCCTGTTAACGGCTTGTTCGCATATAGCACATTTACAGCCCACTAACCCAGGGCATGTTACGACCTATCCGAATTAGGCCTAGTAGCGTCATCTAGGCCGTCCAATATGATTCCAGCCCATTTTAAGTTCCGGTCCATGTGTCGTGGTTTTGTCACGGTAGATGTCCTAGAGAAAGGACTCAGTCGTGGAGCCATCGCGACGGGTTAGCTTAAAGGGGTTAAAGCGGACAAGGGACACAGAGAGTTTATACTGGTTCGGCCCCTTGCGGTGAAGGTAAAAGCCTACGATCCAGTTGTTATGGGACTGCTAGGGTTTCGATGACCAGGGAGCGAATACGCTTTGCCTGGGTCTCGAGTTGTTGTCTGTCCTCCCTAAACCGCCGCCGGGTCGTCCCCTTATATACATGGGTTGACGCCCGTAGGTTTACAGGGTCCCGAGGCCGGCTCATAAACGTGTCCGGTTCGGTCTCTGCTCTTTCTATCTTACAACACAAGTTTACATATCAATGTCATTTTATCACTACATGCCTTAATCCGCCTTTGGGCCCTGGGCCTTCACAAAGCACCATCATCTTCATCTTCATGGGCTTCAAGTATAATAATTCATTATGGGGATAACCCGGCCTCTCCGGGCCGGTTTACGCCTAGTAGAATATCCCCAACATTAGGCCCCAGCTCGATTTGAACTAGTTCATGTTAATGCTCAATACTTAAGAAAGTTTCTTCTTCAGCACCTTCGCATAATCTTGTAAACCGCCGTAACGTCACCTTCCAGGACCATGATAAATCGCGATGACATCATCTGTTATTAAAAATTGCACATAACCCACCTTCATTAATGAGCCTCCGACAATCGAAGCGACAGAGCTATCACATATCCCCTTTTTCGGGCTCCTCGATTCTTGCGCTTGCCACTTATCCATTCACCTTATAAATAAGGCCGAGGGGTCTTTTTTACTTTCCCCCCGTGCCTCTTCGCATCATCTTCTTCCTCGCGCCGACCAAACCTTCGAGCTCTGCCGCCGCCGTCGATCTTCACATCTGTCTCAACAACGGCCGCTGCATCAACCTGATCACACCAGAGAAACGCAACGCTCCTCCGCTGCTTCCTCAGCATCAGTAAGTTCCTCTTCTCCTCGTTCTAGATCCACCATTAGGGTTTAGTGTTCATCAGAGTTTACTGAAGCTCCGACGCCGTTCTTCCCTGTTCTTAATAACACAAACGGCTAGTTTGAATCTGATACGTCTTGTGCGGCCGTAGCCACAACCCCCTTTTTCCTTATTGGAGCATCTCCCTTGTATACAAGCTCATCTGAACTTTGATGATCTGTTTAAGCACTTGAAATTAGTTCTAAATATTTTCTAGTTTCCTGTCATACCGCAGATCTGAAATTTATCACATCAATCTGCGAAACTTGTTTTTCCTTCCCTTAAGTACTTTAGATCTGTACCTTTCACACCAATATAGGCAGTTTAGCTTTGAAAAAATGATAATCCGGAGGTACCATTAGTCCCCTTGTAAACCGCCGATTCATTTATCTTTGCACCTTCTCCATCGTAAGATTCCGGCTTAGCAATATAAGACTCCGGTTTAGTAATGTCATATTCCGGTTTAACAATATGCGTACACCTCTGCTTTAACTTGTATCGCTTTATACTGGTTCCTTATAAATCTTAAACCGGCAATAACTATGTTTCAGTTTCTCTTTAGATGGCCAAACAAGTCTATGAATGCAATTGGGTCCTTCCCGGGTCAGTGAAGATTAGTTAAACAGATGTGTCGCAACTAGCGCTTTAGCCAAGAAGGAGGTCATCCACTGGAGGGCCCCTGGTCCGGAAAATCCTCCTAAACCCAAGGATGGAGAGGTAGTCGTTTTTGTTGACCATCTGGGTCGAGGCTTTAGCCCTCCCGGTTCAAAATTCTTCCGAGATGTGCTTGCCAGTTTTCAGCTTCACCCTCAGGACATCGGTCCAAACTCTATGTCCAACATCTGCCATTTCCAAGTCTTTGTGAGGCTTATCTTCAAGAGGAACCCACAGTTGAATTGTTTAGGGATTTCTTCCACTTAAACCGTCGCACAGAGTTCACAGATGGACCAAATACTGAACTTGGCGGAATGGAGGTTCAGAAAAGGAAGGAAGTCAGCTTCCCTCACGCCAAGCTTCACAGTCACCCCAAGGAGTGGAACCAGACTTGGTTTTATTGCAAAGACACATCTCCAACTGATGAAAACCCTTTGCCGGGGTACCACCCTCACCGTCTTAGCAATACACATCCCTTTCCTCAGAGGTTAACTGCAAAGGAAAGGGCCAACTATGCCCCACAACTATCAAAGCTTAGAGCTTTTATGGCGAACAGTTTAATAGGTGTTCACTTCGCTCGTTGTTGGATAAGTTGGAGCATTCTACCCTTAAGCCAGCGCCCTGGTTTGATGTGTGAATACAGAGGGAGTTTGACCGACCCTCAATGACATATTAATATTCAGCTAACAGAGGCTGAAGTTACATAGGCTGTCAAGAAAATGTTGAATGAACCGGAGGCCGTCTACGGCCAGACCAGGTTAAGTCCTTTCTGCACCTCCAACAAACCGCCAGCTGTAAGAATCGTATGACTTCTTTGTTATAAGTTACTTTTTTCAAAATATTCTCTGAAAATCTTGTCCATCTTTGACAGGGCGATGACCCGTTCTGGAAGAAAAAACACAAGATAAACCGGCAAAACCGCAAGATAAACCGGCCAAGCCACTTCGCCAGAAGACCAAGGTTGTTAAAAAACCTGCCAAGAAAAGGACCACTGCGTCTTCCGAGCTAAATGCTGATGCCAATATGGCTAATCCGGACTCAGAGGTAGAACTTGACTCTCTTGGTTCATTTTTCATACACCTCATTGACAATGACTATTATCAGGACGACGCTGAAGGCAGTCAAGCTGATGACGTAGAGGTAATCATTCTTTCCTCTGATTCAGATCCTCTGCAACATCGAAAATCCGTCGAGCAAACCGGAAAGTAAATTTTTCACCCCCTTGCTTACTTGGACCCAAACTTTCTTTTGAATACGCAGCAACACGAAGCTCGCCGCACAACCCGGCACAGCGGCCAAGTAGTTACCTCTGCCGGTTTACCGAACACTCCGGTTCAGAAACGCCAATCAGAGGTCTCTTATACTCTTGACACTTCTTGCCCCAAGGCGGGTTGTTTCCGACAGCCTCTTAATCCATCTGATTCGAATTATCAGGGAACACCTCACTCATCTTCTGGCGAGGCAACAGCCACATAACTTCCAACCCTCAAGACAGTTCCTGGGTGAGCTATGCACTTGATTTTATCCTTGATGTGTTATTTTTGCATACTTTACTGATCTTTTATATCTGTTCTTCTCAGTGCTAAACCCAGACCCAGTAAGAAGGCCCGGTTAAATAAACCGGCTGACGACAATACAACTGTTGAACCGGAGAAGACCCCAGATACGGAAAACGTTGACGCCCTACTTAATGACCCGCCACCGCAGGATCATGACTTTGTTGCTCAACAAGTGGAAATTGATCCAATGGGCCAGTCTGATGAACGGACTAATCCAGTCCGCGACACTGATAAACCGGCAAGTCCAGCTGAAGCTGCTAACAACCCATCGACTCCCGTGAAGGCTGCTGATGGTGAAGAAGATGATATTATGATTACTGGCATTGGCCACACCACTCCTGGCAATCCTGTCACTTTATCAAAGCATACTGCCAAGGACGAGCTTTCTGCTATCGGCAAAGGCAAGTGGAATGCTGATTTGTCAAACTATGCCCATCTCAATGCTTAAGACATTCACTCTGGCTTCTTGAACCGTCTGTACACTAGCCGCGACTATGAAGCCGGTTTGGTAAACTTGATGAAAGAGCGATACGAGGTAACTAATGCTCAACTGTGCCTAATTGTTGCTCTTTTTAATTCCAAATATCAACTCCAGTAGCCCCCAAGTGACGGTTTATGATATCAATCCAAACCGGGACTTAATAAGAACTTAACTTTACATGCTTAGCCTCCAGGGACCGGGTTATCTCTTTAAGATGAACCGGTATTGTATAATTGCAATACTGTATCATTCACGGGTGTAGCCCCCAAGGGCCGGTTTAACTTTATAAATATAAACCGGAACTCTAAAAAAATTCCCATATCAGTACTTTGAGCAAACATTCATTAGCCCCCAAGTGCCAAGAGTAATACTTGTATTGTGCTTGGGACTTGTAGAAATTTCCGAGAACAATCAAATATGCATTAGCCCCCAAGTATCAGGTGCATAACTTGTTATGTGCTTGGTACTTCAAATATGTACCATCAACTCATAATATGTCTGTTTCTTATAGGCTGAGCTGAGCAAAAAGGAATCTCAAATCGTTGATCTGCAAGAAAACATCAAGTCCCAGCAAGCCGAAACCTCCAAGGAAAAGGATGAGCTGACCAGTGCTTTAGCTGCTATGGAAAAGCTAAAGGAGAGTTTCAACAAGGAGCGGGCGGATAGGGCCATAGAAAAATCCGCTTTGCAAAAAAGAGCCGAGGACGCAGACGCAGCTCTTAAACCGGTAGTAGATGAGCTGATTGGCGTAAAGCGGCAGATACATGCCATGACGGCTACTGTGCTTGGTAAACATCCTTGCCTTAAGTTTTCAACATATCATTCCATACATTGCTAGTTTACTGATGTTTATAATGATGCAGGAACTCACATTAGTCATCTGGGCTTTGATGTACAGAAGAAGCCGAAGGCTGCCTATACTCTTATAGAGCAGTTATATACCGGTGCGCAACGGATTATCTGCGCCGCTTCTCACAACAAGCCGCCCCCAACTTTAATCAAGGAGACCTTAGAAAGAATGCCAATGTTGCCTGCCCGGGTAGAAGAGTTAAAGAGATCTGCCGTAAGAGCTGGTGCTCTGACCGCGCTAACCCGGGCAAAATCATGGGTGCCCGATCTTGATCCGGAAGATGTCAGCAAAGGCTATCCGAGCTTAAAAGAAGACAGATCAGAATTTGGTAATGATGACCTCCGAGCCATAAACCAGGAAGTACGTCCACTAGCTTGCCAATGAGCTGAAGAAGCTGATCTTTCACATTATCAGGCAATTTATCATGTCAACAACAAACGGGTTGCCGCACCAACTCCTGAGGTTCAAAATCTCATCTCGCCAATTCGTAAGCATACTTATGCCCCTGACATTGAACCGTCCACCCTTATAAGTGACAAAGCTGTGTTCCAAGCCCTAACTGGGATCGACTGGGACTTCCAGCCACTGGGTATAGACGAAGAGGGTGAACCGGTGCAGGATGATCCGCAGCCGTCAGGTCAAGCTGGTGACGAAGCATGACCCGGAGATCGGGTTATCCTTCTGCGAGACGCAACACTTGCTGAAAAACAATGATTCGTTTGGCCACTGAAACGCCTTGTAATAGGCTAGTTCAAATGCTTGGCCTATTATGCCTTTGTGCATATTTATTTTGTCTGATACTTGTTAATTCGCCATGCTTAAGATATATGATATTCATAATCCGTAGCTGCTCCTGCATATAAGAAATTGAAAGTGTCCTAGCGGTTTACTGCTGGACGGGTCATCATGCCCAGACATATAGCCAGGGTATATAACCAAGGCTGTAAAAAGATAATCAAATATGGAAATAATTGATACCTGTGACCTTGAGTCATAATGTTGGCTGACCAACTTTTGTAATGAGGGAATAACCTTAATCCTCTGTCATATTGCGGCGGTTTATGAGAAAACCGCTCCGGGTTATGATAAACACCGGTTTATCCATATTCAATTCTGGCGACTTATAGTCAAAACCAGACCGGGTTAATAATCTCCGGATTATGACTGCTCATATACTGACAACTTCTAGTTGAAAGTCAATCCGGGTTTAATGAACGCCGGTTTATCAGAAGATTATAAATGTCATCAAAGGAGAAAAAACTTGGCAAATAAAAGCATACGAAAAAAACTTGTAGTCGAGGCTTTTCACGGGCTGCCAGGCCCCAAATTCGAGGCTTTTCATGGGCTGCCAGGCCACTGAGTTAAACCATTTCACAAAGCCTTTCACAAAGCCTTTTAAGATGGTCTTCAATCCTTAACCAATTGTCGTTTTAACTTTGACAAGTTCAAGGTCTTATTAGATTGACTTGTCGAAGTTCGGCGGGTCATACCAGGTTTACCTGAACGGAGTGACTTACTTAAAAAGGCAGGCTAACCTGGGGTTTTAGGTGTATACACCAGGTTTCCGAGCCGCGGCTTGATAGGCTATTACAAGTGTAGATTCTTTGTTCATTGCGATAGCAAAGAATCCCCAAGAAATATTTTGAGCTGTGCTCAGTGGGTGCCTATGTTTGAGTTGTTCTTTTGCAACACTCTCTTTGGCCCCGAAATAATTTGGCTTTGAGCCAATCAATAGGTGTGACTATGGTTCGAATATGACCAAGCCCCCAAGTGATTTTTCTGGTGGCCTTGCGCCGATCAAGAGGTGTAGCTATGGTTCGAATATGACCAAGCCCCCAAGTGACTTTGATATAAAGCTTTTACAAGCTGAATCAAGGGGTAAATCGGACGCCGCTTTATAAAATAGAAGCCCCCATGTAACCACACATGATGTAAGAAAAAACAACAGATACCTCGCTTTAGCCGAGGCTCCGGTTTGTTATATTGAGCATAATATATACATTGTCATAACTATGTACATAAGCAGAGCCTATGGCTCAGGTATTGTAAGGCCGAAGATGAGCGATATTCCACGGCCGGTGGGTCTCCTCCTCCGATTTACGTGAGTCTTTGCGCTCTCGAACATCAATAAGGTAGTATGACCCGTTATGCAGATTCTTGCTGACCACAAAAGGTCCTTCCCAAGGCAGGGATAACTTGTGCATATCTGTCTGATCCTGAATGAGTTGGAGCACCAGATCTCCTTCTTGAAAAGTTCTGGTTCTAACCCGGCGGTTGTGATAACGACGCAGATCTTGCTGATAAATCGCCGAACGGGCTGCTGCAATGTCACGCTCCTCGTCCAATAGGTCAAGCGCTTCCTTTCGTGCCCTCTCATTGTCAGCTTCAACATACGCCATCACACGAGGCGAGTCATGACGGATGTCACTAGGGAGAACCACCTCCGCTCCATAAACCATGAAAAAAAGGCGTGTAACCCATGGATCTGTTGGGTGTGGTGTTGATGCTCCACAACACAGAAGGTAACTCCTCCACCCAACAACCCGGCGTCCGTTGCAAAGGAACCATAAGCCGGGGCTTGATGCCTCTCAAGATCTCTTGATTGGCTCTCTCCGCTTGACCATTAGACTGGGGGTGAGCCACTGATGAAACGTCAAGACGGATGTGCTCACGTTGACAGAACTCCTTCATAGCACCTTTGGACAGATTGGTACCATTATCGGTTATGATACTGTGTGGAAAGGCAAACCGGAAAATCACCCTTTTGATCAATTGAACCGCTGTAGCTGCATCACACTTACTGACTGGTTCTGCCTCCACCCACTTAGTGAACTTATCTACCACCACCAAAAGGTGGGTCTTCTTATCCTTGGATCTCTTAAAGGGCCCAACCATATCTAGGCCCCAAGTTGCAAACGGCCAAGTGATTGGAATCGTCCTCAATTCTTGAGCCGGTACATGAGCGCGTCGGGAGAATTTTTGACATCCATCGCACCTTTTGACCAAGTCCTCAACATCAGCATGAGCCGTCAGCCAGTAGAAACCGTGACGAAATGCCTTGGCTACCAGAGATTTTGAACCCGCGTGGTGACCACAATCTCCTTCGTGGATCTTATGCAAAATTTCACGGCCTTCTTCAGGAGATACACAACGTTGAAACACCCCTATCACGCTGCAATGATGTAACTCTCCATTGATAATAACCATGGACTTGGACCGCCAGATTATCTGCCTGGCCGAAGTTTCATCCTCTGGTAACTCACCCCGGTTCATATACGCCAAATATGGAACCGTCCAATCCGGGATAACATGAAGAGCCGCCACCAACTGAGCCTCCGGGTCAGGAACAGCCAAATCCTCCTCTGTCGGGAGCTTGACAGACGGATTATGCAGCACATCCAGGAAGACATTGGGTGGGACCGGTTTACGTTGGGAACCCAAACGGCTTAAGGCGTCCGCCGCTTTATTCTTCCGCCGATCCACATGATCGACTTGATAACCTTTGAAGTGACCCGCAACAATATCCACCTCTCGATGATATGCCGCCATGAGTGGGTCCTTGGAATCCCAAGTACCACACACTTGTTGAGCCACCAGGTCCGAATCACTGAAGCACTTAACCCGGCTTAAATTCATCTCCTTAGCCATCCGAAGACCATGGAGTAAGGCCTCATATTCTGCTGCATTGTTAGTACAAATGAACATTAAACGGAGAACATAACAAAACTTATCACCTCGTGGGGAAGTTAATACGACTCCAGCCCCCGAGCCCTCCAATTTCCTTGACCCATAAAAATGAATAGTCCAATAAGTATGATCCGGCTTCTCTTCTGGCGCCTGTAACTCTGTCCAGTCATTGATGAAAACCACAAGTGCCTGAGATTTGATTGCCGTCAGGGGTACATATTTTAACCCGTGAGGCCCAAGCTCAATAGCCCACTTGGCAATCCGTCCAGTTGCTTCCCTGTTCTGGATTATATCCCCCAAAGGAGCAGAGCTGAACACAATAATGGGATGACCCTGGAAATACTGCTTAAGCTTCCGGCTTGCCATGAAAACTCCATACACCAGCTTCTGCCAATGCGGGTACCGCTGCTTGGACTCAATAAGTACTTCACTGATGTAATAAACCGGCTGTTGAACCGGATACTCCTTTCCAGCCTCCTTGCGTTCCACCACAATAGCCACGCTGACAGCCCGGGCATTAGCAGCCACATATAACAACAAGGGCTCCTTATCAACAGGAGCAACAAGGATAGGCGGTTCAGCTAGCTGCCGCTTTAAGTCCACAAACGCTTCATTGGCAGCGTCACTCCAAACAAAGTTATCCATCTTCTTCAACATTTGATACAAAGGGACGACCATCTCACCAAGGCGACTGATAAACCGGCTCAAGGCAGCAATCTGGCCTGCCAGTCGTTGGCCATCATTGATGCAATTCGGTTTAGCCAAATAAGTTATAGCCTTTATTTTCTCCGGATTAGCTTCAATTCCCCTGTTAGACACCAAAAAGCCCAAGAGCTTGCCTGCCGGCACACCAAAGATGCACTTAGCCGGATTAAGCATCATTTTATAAACCTGGAGGTTATCAAAGGTCTCCTTCAAGTGATCGATCAACGTCTCCTCCTTTCTGGATTTCACCACAATATCATCCACATAGGCATGAACATTGCAGCCGATCTGATCATGAAGACAATTCTGCACACAACGCTGATAAGTCGCCTGGGCACTTTTGAGCCCAAAAGGCATAGATACATAGCAGAAGGCTCCAAACGGAGTTATGAAAGTTGTCTTCTCCTGGTCCTTAACTGCCATTTTGATCTAATGGTATCCAAAGTAAGCATCCAGAAAAAGCAAACGCTCGCAACCCACCGTAGCATCAATGATTTGATCAATACCTGGGAGGGCAAAAGGATCTGCTGGACAAGCCTTGTTCAAATCTGTGTAATCCACACACATACGCCAAGTGTCGTTCTTCTTAAGCACCAGCACCGGATTAGCCAGCCACTCAGGATGAAATACCTCAACAATGAACCCAGCCGCCAAGATCCTGGATACCTCCTCACCAATTGCCTTGCGTCTTTCCTCATTGAACCGACGAAGAAACTGCTTGACCGGTTTATACTTGGGATCAACATTAAGAGTGTGCTCAGCGAGTTCCCTCGGTACACCTGACATGTCAGAATGCCCCGATTCTCACAAATGAACTCAATGAGCGTGCTTTCCTATTTTGGATCCAAGTTAGTGCTGATGCTGAACTGCTTGGATGAATGGCCTGGAACAAAATCAACCAGCTTAGTCTCATCAACCGGTTTAAACTTCAAGGCCGGATCATGCTCTGTAGTTGGCTTTTTCAAAGAAGTCATATCCGCTGGATCAACATTGTCCTTGTAAAACTTCAACTCCTCTGTTGCACAAACCGACTCAGCATATGCTGCATCACCTTCTTCACATTCCAAGGCGATCTTAGGGCTTCCATGAACCGTGATGGTACCCTTATGACCCGGCATCTTGAGCTGCAGATACACATAACAGGGCCTTGCCATGAACTTAGCATAAGCCGGCCTTCCAAACATGGCATGATATGGGCTCTTAATTTTCACCACCTCAAAGGTCAATCTCTCTGACCTTGAATCATGCTCATCCCCAAAAGCAACCTCCGGTGCTATCTTACCAACGGGATACGCCGATTTACCAGGCACCACACCATGGAAGAACTTGTTGGACGGTTCAAGATTTTTATCTATTAACCCCATGCGATGGAAAGTTTCATAATAAAGGATATTGATACTAATCCCTCCATCCATGAGTATCTTGGTGAACTTATATCTGCCAACCTGAGGCGCCACCACCAACGCCAGATGACCCGGATTATCAACCCGGGGCGGATGATCCTCGCTACTCCACACGATCGGCTGTTCAGACCAGCGTAAGTAACGGGGAGCCGCCGGTTCAACGGAATTTACGGCCCTTTTATGAAGCTTCTGATCGCGCTTGCACAGGCTAGTGGTGAAGACATGATACTATCCATTGTTCAACTGCTTCGGGTTGCTCTGGTAACCCGACTGCAGCTGTTGCTGCTGATTGCCCTGATGATTATAACCACCTTGATTGCCCTGATTGCCTTGATTGCTATGTCCGCTCTGATTACCATGAAAACCTGAACCGGAACTGCCTCCACCGTAACCCGGCCCATGAGATCCAGGGCCTGAACCGCCGCCCGGTCCGTGATCATACCGAAAAAATTCGGAATTGTTGAACTCCTGCATGATATAACAATCTTTCTAGAGGTGCGTCGACGGTTTGTCCTGCGTCCCGTGCTTTGGGCAAGGCTAGTTTAATAGATAAGACAGGCGCTCTGGATTAGGATTTGGTCCTTTACCACGCTGGGGTGGTTTACCCTTACGCCGATGGCCTTTGTCCTGCGTGTTGGTGTTAGCCACAAAATCTTGGCTGTTATCCGCTTTATGCTTACCACCGTTTCCATGACCCGCCGGGTTATGCTGCTGCCCCTTGGTGTTGCCGCTCTTTTTTCCCTTCCCTGTCTTGTCATCATCAGACTCGGGGTCCTTGGTACTATCAGAGTCGGCATACTTTAGCAGAGCTGCCATGAGCGTTCCCATGTCATTACAATGACGTTTGAGCTGTCCCAACTTCAATTTTAGAGGTGCAAACCGGCAATTGCCTTCCAATGTCAAGACTGCTGTATCAGCGTTGATGCGGTCCGATGAATGAAAAATCTCTGAAACCCGGCGCACTCAACGGGTTGTTGATTCTCATTCCTCGTGGACACAGGCAGCTAAGTCCACGATTGACATGGCTGCTTGCATGTATCCTTGAAATTCTGGATAAACCGGGCCCTTAATTCGGCCCACGACCCAATGGAGTTAGCCGGCAAGTTTTTCAGCCAAGTGCGGGCTGTCCCCTCCAGCATCATGGTGAAGTATTTAGCACACGCCGCATAGTCCACATCCAGCATCTCCATTTCCATCTCATAGCTTTCAACCCATGACTCGGGGGATAAATCGGCGGTGTAATTCGAAACCTTACGTGGGCCATTGAAGTCCTTGGGCAGGCACACATTGCGCAGCGCTGGGACGAGACACGACACTCCCAAAGAGCTGGAGGTAACCCCTGGTTCCACCGACGTGGTTGGACGAACCGGAGTAAGTTGGAGGGCTTCATGCTGTGCCGCTAACCCGGCCTCTCGGCATGCCCTAGCACGATCCACCACATCCTGAGCATCACCACCGCCACCCACTGGGTTATGGCCACGAGGCGGATTACGGTTTCGCGCGCTGCTTGACACGGCCGGTTCATCGATATGCCTGCTTTAACTCCGACTTGGGCGGGGAGTAGAATGGATTCTTTCGCGACTATATGAATAAGCATGTTGCTGAGTCAAAGCTGTCTGAAGGAGCTCCCTAGCCCGCCGCGTCTCGACCGCTACTGATGACTCGCCTTCGATCGGGAGAGCCGCCAGTCGTGAAGCGGCCGCGACAATGTTATCCATCTGGTTAGAATAATGACCCGGCGGTGTTGGGACGTGTTGTGATGGGGCGTTGTTCTGACGAGGCGGATCTGTTGGACGCGGCTGAACTGGTGCTCCCGTTCCAGGTGCCTCCGTCCGGTTTACCACTGGCGGATTACTGGTCCCTGCTCCTGGGGTGTTGAAGAGGTTCCTGGCATCGTAAACCGGCGGCAGGTGAGACCGGTACCTTCTCCTCATGACATCGTTTGACACGCTCTGATTCAGCATAAGCCGATAAGCCTGTGCATCCAATGCGGCCCATTCCACAGCCATCCTGGTATCCTCAGCTGCCAGGTCGGCCTTGCCCTGGGTTATCTGATCTTTCACCTTCGCGATTTCCGCATTATGCTCATCTTGATTCGCCGGATTAACCTCCGCCATCAGTGCTGCCAAAGCATCAAATAAATCAGATAAAACCTGAGCCGGTGGCCACACGGGGCCTCCTGCCCCGACTGCTGTTGCTGCTACTAATCCGGAAATCATCGCCGCTGCGGTCGAAGAGTGGAGCGCTGGCTGTGTACCGGCCATGAAGATCGCCACCCGGTTTGGTGGATCAAAGGGGTCCGGAATACTGTCGCCATCGGAATTGCCCCCAATTCGGCCATCTTGCAACTGATATAATGACTCGGTATCTCCGGTCGATGACTCGTCGCCGGAATAACTGACAGTTTCACCACCAAATTCCGATCTGTCCCCAGATTCCGCTCCGTGGATGACTCCCACGAAGGCACGCTTCATGACAGGCTTAACCCGGGCGGATCTCGCACGCTGAGCCGTCTCGACGATATCGGGGCAGATGTCCGGCTTAGGGCCCGGTTCACAGATCTTGCCAATGAAAACGTGGATGCCGCCGTAGGGGACCCGGTACCGTCTTCATGGGCTTCAAGTATAATAATTCATTATGGGGATAACCCGGCCTCTCCAGGCCGGTTTACGCCCAGTAGTAATATCCCCAACACCATGTAATATCCCCAACACCATGTATGGCCCATGACGTCTTTCGGCCCATATAAGGCCCTTTGTAACTCTTGGCCCATTAATGGCCCGTGGTGAAACTGGCCCGTAATGAACAGTGTATCACTTTATTCCCATTAACGGCCCATTAATCCATTGAGCCGTTTGCAGCCCATGTTATCTTTCGGCCTTCTCAGGGCCCATTTATTCTTGGGCTCATTTCCAGCATTCGGTTACTTACGGCCCGTTATTTCCATTTTCTGATTGTGGGCCAAATTCAGCCCGTGGTTACAGTCGGCCCATTAGTGGCCCGTTAATACGTTGGGCTGTTTTCATAGCGTCATCAAATACGACCTGTCAACGACGACCCGTTATGGTCGGCCCATGAATGGAGGACTCCAACTCTAGCCCGTTTACGGCCATAATGCGGTATGTTTTTGGCCCATGTTTGGCCAGTCGATCATACGGCCCGTCTAAGGCCCATTGATGATACGACCCGTAGGAAGCCCAGTGTCACTCCAGTAAATATGTAGCCCATGGCCTATTAAAGGCGGGAAACTACTATAGGTTTAGACCTGCTAATGGCCCAAGATTATTATAGGCCCACATTTTGGCCCATATGAGTAAAGGGCCGGCCTGAAGACCGACAACACTGAGATCCACTGAACCTTCCGGCATAAATTACATCATACCGACCAAAGAATAAACCTAGACTATACAACAAAGAAATTACGGCATATTAGATCCACTGGGAATCAAAGTTCGCTACCGGTGATAATAAAGCGCAACATGACCGCGGATTATATACACTGGGCATCAAAGGTCGCAACAGTGCATATAAATGCGCTGACAAAAGAATATACAAAACTGAGAGCACTTCAGAAGGCACTAGACCTAGCAAGCTCTGGCCCCGCAAGCAGCCGAACAAGCTGATGAGACCTCAGTTGTGTCAACGATAGATGCTTCATCCCAAGCTGTATGGCACCATAGTGCGCAAGGCAGTCCCCTGACATCTTCATTACATCTTTCACTTCAAGTCAGAGCTGAGCTGAAGCAAGCATTTCCGCTTTAAGTTGAGACTGAAGAAGTCGAACTGATTGAGGCAGCGACTGCACAAAGGTTGTCTCACACCTGTTGGTGAGTATCTTCAACTCACTGTCTTCATCAAGACATGACCTTGGGGTCATCTCGCTGTCCTCAAGATGGTTTGGCTCACTATCTTTCCTAAAGTTCTGCCTGGCATAAGAGATACGGCTCTGAAAGAGAAACAAGGAGACACGTAACCGGTTTCACAATTATATAAGCAAATAAATGGATCTGTTCTACATAAGTAACATGTTTTTACAACTACAATTTAAAACTGGTAGTTGATGCAAACATCCAATCAGATGTAAATAGCAGTGTAGGAAATGATGCCTATCCAAATCTATACTAGAACAAAGTTTGAAGGCTTGAGAAGGATGAACTTACATTACATGTTAAGACCGGCTGGACAAAGCCCTTCTCCATGTTGATGGAAATATAATTCAATAAATTTCCCAAAGAAAATTCTTTATAAGCGTTGCCATTATTCTACATTTTGAAAAGAGTAAATATAGATCAAATAATATTGGAAGAAATAGAGGATAATGAAGCTCAGGTGCAGACTGATGATACATAATCAAATAGCAATTAATTAAGTACATCGTTACAAGGCAAAAGGTACTGACAAGAGGAATGCAGACATCAACGTGTGCAGTGGCATTGGCTTTATTCAATATTTTGGTAAGAGTAAATGTAGATATGATAATTTGGAGAAAGTGGAGGGCAGGGCAGATAAGATGCAGAGTAATGCTAGACAATAAACTATCTCGTGATGCATGTACTATAATACCACCACCGTCCGTTTTTAGTTGTCGCTCAAATGGATGTATCTAGCACTATTAAGTTCTAAATACATCCAATTGATCAACAATTAATTCGATACAGAGGGAGTACATGACAACATGTACTTACATGAGCAATCCAAAAGTTCGTAACCATTGTGTTAATTCTACATTTATCTAAGAGTAAATATAGATCTTATAATTTCAAGCAAAGGGAGGATAAAGAAGCGAACATTTATTGTGATGCTACATAATCAAACAGCAAGCAGTGTAAGTATGCTGACAAAGGGCAAGAGGTACTGACAAGAGAAATGCAGAGCCCAGTATTGTCGTGTGATCCTATGATCCTTTGAGCAAGGAGATCCATCTGAAATTAGTTTTCATACAAGAGAGAAGGTAAGGCACATGCAGAAATTTAGGAGTTCAAATTTTGAATTGATATCATAGACAGTACCTGACGCTGGGCTGTCAGCAGTTCTAATAGGGGTTTGGCCACTGGAGTAGGGGTAAAGTCTGTTACAGTTGGGCCTGTGTTTTCTATGGCTGCTGATCTATCTGATTTAACAAGTATCACTACCTTTTCCAAATACCTAGTTTGTACTCCTTGAGGATCTGCAATCACCCTCTTCCTTTTGGACATCTATTACGAAAGAACAACATTTGACTGGAAAAACATAGTATGACGACACATGGAATAGGTACAGAAAATGGATAGGTATGGCATGTACTCATATATGATGCTTAAACTAAGCAGATGGTGTAACAAAGTAGAAGTAATGCAAGAGTTCAGATGCAAAATATGTGCGACCAATACAACCTTGCCAAGTTAGAGCATGCACCTTGATGGTTGAATAAGATAAGCCATCCTCCACCATGCCAAGTTTGTTAGCGAGTGGATTGTTCTGCAATATTCCTCTCATGCGCCCATTCTCATATTCATTTTGATAATGTTCAATACCTGACATGCATGAAAACATAAAAACAATTGAGATTTTCTTTGTAATGCAGAATTGATTCTAATCCAATACTTCCTCCCTGTAAACCCCTTTGTGCTATCTCTGCAATTCTTCTAAGAGGTGCCATGCATGTTGTAATTTGGTGTGTGCATTAATATAATGTGGCCTACTACTCAAAATATGAGAGCTCCAGAAGTGATGATACAGCAGATGACAGCTTCAACGTATAGTAAAGAAGAACAAGTCGACCCGACAGTGATTCAAAATATACTAAGGAGAATAACTTCACCTGACCAGTCGACCCAAAGAGAAGAGGATCATCTTAAAGAAGAGCAGAAGAGCAAGCAGATTGAAGATATTACAAGTCTTTCTATACAATTTCGGTTGGCCACCCATGATGAACCAGAGCGCACAGAGAAATACTATTCCTTCCGGTCTCTCCATATGTGGCTCACATGCATTTCAAAACTAAAGTAGGAACATTTAGCCGACTAATTAAACATCTCTCAGTTTTACTAATATCAGCATAATATCATATTTCAATTTGTACAACTAATCTTGTTTAGCTCGATGGGTGGAGCAGTGCTATTACGACACGAACCATGTAGGCTGATCGGGTCATCATAAAATGGGGAAACCGTAAGCATGATGAGTATAGTGTTGACCATGGCAGTGGGATGGCAGATCTGAAGCTGCAAACCGTGCAAAGGGTAGTTAGCAACCGATATTTGCTTTGAAATAACAACTAAGATTTGGTATGGACAAGAAAGTACGGTCAAAAAGTGACAAAGAAATGCAATTCTGCTGTCTCTATATGTCGCGACATACATTTGGAAACTCAAGTGGGACCTTTAGCTAACCAATTAAATGTGTCTGTTAATTAACATCAGTATCATATCAAAATCATATTTGAACAACTAAGCTTTGGAATTTTGAGTGCTGTGTTATTTAGCTTGAAGGGTCGAGTAATGCTAGTATGACAGAAAGCACCTACGAAGATCATAGTAGAGTAGATAAAAGGGGAAAACCCTAAGCATCAAGAGTAAAATCAGGAAAGTGGAACTAGCTGGACCAGTGGGTGGTGCACATGCTTTTTGAAATGAATATAGGAACATTAGGTGACCAATTAAACGCTCTCTGTTTTAGTAATATGAGCATCATATCAGATTTGTATTTCAACACGTAAGCTTTGGAATTATGAGTGGGATGTTTTTTCGCTTGATGGGTTGAGGTCTTGAGGAGCAGTGCTTGCACGACACGAAGCAATGAAGAACCTATGATGATGGTAGTGAATATAAAGGGGGGAAACCATAAGCTTTACGAGTATAGTGACCGTGACATGGTGGATTTGAAGGTGCAAACCGGACAAAGCTACTTCGCATCCAATGTTTGCATTCAACTAGCCACTACGATTTGGTATGGACAAGAAATGTACAGTAAACAATTTAAGACCTATTTTCCGGGTGAGATCAATAACTTAATCACGTATGGAAGAGTACCACCTCTCTTGCGACACCGTGTAGGCGCCTGCTGATACATTGAGGGTGCTGCGGGTGCGATGGCTGTCAGCGGCGGGGAAGACTTCAGATGGCAGACGACCGGGTTGGGGGATAAATCCTGTTGCCGTGGACGAGGCGGTCATAGGAGCGGCAACGGCAAAGTGGACGACGGCGCCGATTGTCAGTGTACAAAAAGAGGGGTGCGGTTTTGTACCCCTATACATGTGCACGGGCAGTCGGAGCCGCCTACGGTCACGCCAAGCAGAACAGGGGAGGTGAGCCAAGGTAAGACCAAAGCCCAAGATAATAAGAGCAACGCCAAGGCCAAGACCACAAAGAGCAGAGGGACGAAGCAGGTTCCCCCGGCAAGACCCTCGCCGGGGCAGCCTCAGCAGCCCTGGCAAGATCCTTGCTGGGACAACACGCCCCACACCAACAGAGCGAGCCACCCTTCAGCACACGGTCCCCAACGCCATCATCCACGTTGGGACAGGGCTCGGGAGGCACCTCCGTGGTGGCATGCAGATCTTTGTGAAGACATATTCAAGATCAGATGAGGATTAGAAGACGACGATCCTCGGCAAGATCCTTGCCGAGAAAGACCACCAGACCCCCGGCAAGGCCCTTGCCGGGGACGACAGCGCGCCACGGCAAGACCCTTGTCGGGCCACCCGGCAAGGCCCTCACCAAGGACGCCAGCAGGGCCACGCCAGCCCACGCCAACCAAACTTCCACCACCGTTCACATGCAGCTGCCAGCCCAACCAGCTGGGCGGGCACCTGCATGGCAACATGCAGCTCCCAGGCCAACTCATCGAGCACCAGCGTGGCGGCATGCAGATCTTCATGAAGGCTCCTCCACTGCGCCACCTCAGCTGCCTGCCTACATACATGGCACCACACGCCTCACTGGCCAGGGCGCATGTCAAAGCGAGGAGGAGCGGCGACGGACGGGACGGGCCTCACCCCCGTCCCCAATAAAGCAAGGGGACACCTAAGCTACGCATTAAAAGCGTCTTGTCCTGTAATATGAGCGATAAGCTCAGGGCACCGTACGCCTTTCCACCTCCTGTGTGCCACTATGGCAGCCCCTTTCGACTATAAAAGGAGTCCCATGGCATACTGGAGAAGGATTCGGCTCTTTCGAACCACGCACTGACCACAGCTAGTTCGAGAGCTCAAGAACTCTCTGAAATACACCCACCAAAGCAGGACTAGGGTTTTACGCATCCTCGCGGCCCGAACCTGGGTAAACGATCCTTGTGCTGGCTACTAACCCTGCTCTTCTCGCAACCCCGCGCCCCGGCAACCGTAGTAGGGATTCTTGTGATCCCATAGGTGTCGTTCCACACCGACATCTTTGGCGCGCCAGGTAGGGGGGTGGCGCTATTGTGAGAATCTGGCCTAGTAGCTAGCCTAGCATTTCTTCATCGCCCTGGCTCCTGAGAAGAAGGCGGCCGGAAGAATGATGTCGGCGCAGCGACAGAAAAGATAAGCCATTCCGAGCTTTGAGTTATTTCCTTCTTTCTATAAGGTTATCGTCCTCAGAGATTTTTCCTATGTGTGAGAAACCTGCATGCATGGGGGCCCTCCCGCGATTGGCAACGCCTTTGTCCTGTTTCTAGTCCGCTCAACAGCTCAAGCGGCCATGTCGAGAGTGGCGTGGTAGCCTTCCGCGCCTGGCAACGCTCCCGATTTTGACTCGAGTCAAGCTCGACAGTTCGGGCGGCCGCGCTAAGGGCGGCAAGGTGGTTTGCCCGGTAGCAAGCACACCCAGCAGGCCAATGGGGATCCGTCCCCAAGCCGCCGCCCTGTGTTTACCTCCCGGCGAACCTACCCAATTAACGTAGGGTGAACATACACAGAAAAATCGAACAAAAAAACAACATGCATAATCCTGAAAGTGCTGCAGAGTTATATTACATCAAATTTTTGCTGCGGTTCTAACTAGAGATAGCGATTGTCTTGGTTGTGAACCTGCAGCGGCGATAAAGAACGAGGTGCCTAATACCGGCGCTGGCCCTCCACCCTCTGAATTTTGCCGACTCAGCTGATGATGGGCTTGATGCGCTCCCTGAGCGGCGCGAGGTCAGTACTCTCCAGCAAGCTCTCCAGCGCAGCGTCGAAGTCGAGGCCGGGGTACCAGTGTGCCACCTTGGTGAGAACCTTGGTCATGGCACCCTGGCAAAGCCTCCGGGACTCGTCGGCCAGTGAGGCTGCCCGGTTGGCGTGGAGCCGCTCCAGAGCGTCGGCGACCTTCTCAAAGAACATGGCCAGGCTGCAATTGGCACTCACGCTCCGCTCCGGGACATACCTCACGTCTGGCAGCCTGGTTGGCGATGGTGGCGAGGCGATCGAGCCAACGGTTCTCGCCCTCCACGTGATCCGCGAAGTTGAGGCCTTCGTTCTTCCGCAACTGCTTCTCGGCCTCCAGCTCCTTGGCCAGGGTCCCCTCTCGGGTTTTGGCCTCCGACAGCACCTTCTCGAGACCCTCCAGCTTCAGCTTGAGGTCTTTGATGGAGTTGTTGGCCTCGGAGAGCTCCCTAGCCTTGCTAACGACCGTGCCCTACGCCTCTGTCAGGGCACTGTTAAGCGTGTACTTCTCCTGGGACAGCTTCAAGGCCTGCTCCTTCAGCCCGTCGCGCTCCGCCTCCAACTCCTCCACCTTGTCGGCGTGAACCTGGGCCTGGGCATTGAGTGCCACTTTGTGCCTCTGCTCCAGCTCACTGGTCTGCTGCAAGACAAGCTTCTCCACCTCTGCATCCTTGCCGCGAAGCATGGCGGCAAGCTTCTCCTCGCGTGCAATGAGGTCCTCCTCCTAGGAACGCGGCCTCGTGCTGTGTCCGGGCGGCTTCGGCGGCCGCGGCCAAGTTCCTCGCCGTCTCTTGAGCTTTCTCGACGTCGGCGAGCTTCATGGTGAGCTCCACGTGGGCAGCCTTGAGCTCCTTGTGGGCCTTGCGGAACCAGTCCCGCGTCTCGGCAACGCGCTTTTGGAGGTCCGCCTCCGCCTTCTCCACCACCGCCGTCCTGGACTTAGCCTTGTCCAGGCGGGCGCGGTGGAGCGCCTAGAGCTTCCATAAGCTGGCGCCCATGGTGTGGAGGAGCCGCTCTTCCTGTGAACCGTCGCCACCAACGATCGGCTCGTTGACGACTTCAAGCCTGGCAGCGGCAAGCACTTCATCGTCGAACACCTCTCCCTCAACGGGTGTCCTGGTGCTCGACGCGCCTGGAAGGTGGACGAACAAGTCGTCGCTCACCCTCAGGTACTTGCCGGAGCCGGAAGCAGCAGAAGAGGAAGGCTGGTCATCAGCCACCTCCTCCTCCTCCTCGGCAGCAGCCTTGCCGGTCTCTCCGGCAGGCTCCTTGCCGGTCTCCTCAGCGGCAGCCTTGCCGGCCTCCCCGGTAGGCCCCTTGGCGGCGTCCTCGGCAGCGCCCTTGGCGGCCTCCTCGGCGGCCATCTTCTCGGTGTCCGCCTCGGCGGCCTTGGTGACGTCCTCGATGACGGCGTCCACGTCCTCTGGGTTCACCGAGGAGGAATCTGGACGCCGAAGAAGGGGGTCAGGCAAGGCCAGGACCAAGAGCCGGAAAGAAAAAGAAGCAGGGACGAACGGCAAATGACTTACCTGTGCTAGTACCCCGCTGGGAAACGGAAGTCCCCTCCCCGCCAACATTTGGCGTCGAGGCAAAGCCGCCGGCGCCCAAGTTCTCCTCCTCCTCCTCCATGTGCGTGGGCTCGGTGCCTGGCGCCCTTGCCGGGGACGCCTCTCGGGGCGGCGTGGTCGATGGGGGCGGCATGTTAGGAGTAGCCCTCTGTGGCTCCTCCTGCTGCTGCTCTCCTCCTGCATACCTGGCAAGGTCAGCACCAAAGTGTCATGCCCCTGACACATGTCGACGGGGGAAGAGTGATGAACTTATGCTGGGGGCTATGCCGGGGGCTGCTCTCTGGGCTGCTCAACACCACCAGTGGCGCCCTCGAAGTACCAACTGGGGGCTGGCGACCCGCCGAGACCTTGGCCCTCTTCACTCTCTGGGCCAGCGTCTCCACGTCCCTGCGAAGATGATGACAAGTCAAGACGAGCAACACAGATTGAGGAGGCAGAGATAACAAAAAGGAACCAGATACTTACTCGTCGTCCGCCTCCTCCTCTGCTGTTTTCCTCTTCCTCCTCGAGCTGAGGGATCCATAATCGAAAGTAACCTCCGCATCAACATCTGCCGGAGGAGGGGAAGGAGGTGGTGTCTGGGAACGCGTGGACGAAGAAGGGGCGACTGTCTTCTTCTTCACCGTGGCCTTCGCCGGCTTCTTTGCCGCTGCGACCCTCGTGTGGCGCCCGGACCCCTCCAAGGTCAGCTGTGGCCGCGCAGCCCTGCCGGGCCGGACCGGCTCGCCGGAACTGGCCCGCCGCAGGACTCGCCCTCTCCCCATAGCCGGCGTCGGGCCTGCGGTCTCGGCCTCCTCCGACGATGACTCGCCGGTCACATCTTCAACCAGAGGAGCCTCAGTGCCGGCGTTGCTGGCTCCCTCGGCGGCCGCCACCCACCGGGTGAGCTCCTCCTCTTCCGCGGTCGTCGCGTGTCACGACCGGTTTTTCAATAAAAATATTTATTGAACAACCGACCTATGAAGTCCAATATGAGGAAAAATCCTCCATACCGGTAGACAAAACTTTGATACAATAAGCCAGTAGCATTACAATATTACAGGGCCGGGCTGAAGATGCCCAACCAATTATTACAAACACGCCGATAATTACACAAGATGGCGGATATGACACAATGGTGTGGGGTGGAAATACTACTGACTCGAGATATGAGTGGTTGGTGGAATAACACAGTGGGGGTGGTTAATAAGACTACTGCACTGGCGGCGCATCGAGCGTCGAGGTGAGGCTCGATGAATTTATTTGGGTAGCGGAAGCGGATATATCACAATGACTAATCCAGGGGTCGCACGAGACTGACTAGGATTCCTCTAGGCGTCGGACTCGCTATCGAACTCTTCATCCATGAGATCGCCTTTCACAAGATCCGGCCAAATCAACAAGCTAGGTGAGTACTTTGAAAGTACTCGCAAGACAGTTCGGACAAAAGATATAACAAATGAATGCATGAATGCGATATGATCAATTTAGAACAATGTGCTATCAAATCAGTAACACCAGTAAGTAAAAAGGGAATCGGCGGTAGTCCGCTCAAAAACCCAAAGAAGATAAACTAAAAACCGATCGGGTGTCTGAAGCGACGCCTCGAAGGGTGAACAAATAAGTAAAGCATGCCACAGTTGGGCGTCTGAGCGACACCTCATAAAGGGCTTATAAAAAAAATACATGCATGCCGCAGTCGGACGTCGGAGCGACATCACAGAAAGGGCTTATAATGAAAGTAAATAATAACAATGCCGCAGTCGTACGTCTGAGCGACATCGCAGAAAGGGATTATAATAAAAGTAAATAGTAACAATGCCGCAGTCGGACGTCTGAGCGACATCGCAGAAAGGGCTTATAATAAAAGTGAATAATAACAATGCCGCACTCGGACGTCTGAGCGACATCGCAGAAAGGGCTTATAATAAAAATAAATAATAACAATGCCGCAGTCGGACGTCTGAGCGACATCGCAGAAAGGGCTTATAATTCATTATTCATAACTGACAAGATATAATGCTCACGGAAAATATTCATCACAAGACGATAAGCGGGTTAGTCCATTTACAGGAAATAAACATTTAACACTCAAATGGTTATCGGGAGTCTCTGTCACCGAGACTGATATTTGACAAGATAAGGTGAACACGGTACTCGAACATGAATAAGATGAATTCAAGAATTTTGACTCTGCAGAGTTTGTACCAAAATTGTCCACAGCCAACGGATTTCCGTAGTCACAAAGGACTAGTTCCGCTTCTGATTTCGGAGGAAACACAACTAACTAGTACACACCCATCATACCTCACGTTGCAGTGAATCACCCTAGACAACGCTTAAGAAAAACTTTGAGACGGGAGATCACAATCTCGAATAGCATGGGATCAAATTTATTTACGCAGCGCTCTAAGGGTGCCCCTCTCGGTCCCAACCGGAAACACCCATGCCCCCGACCGGATGAAAGGCTTTAATCCAGGGCCATGGAACCTTCATCCCGCCTCTCGATTTGGTGTGTACCAGAAGTGGTTTGCAACTTATTGTCAGATTCCCTTGCGGAAACAGTGGTAGTACGAAAAAGGAGATGGACCAGAATCTGACTGATTTGTGTTGACACAGGGTCAACGATCTGGCATAAGCCTGACATGCTACAACACTGTCATCTTACCCATACTCATGCCAACTCATGGCCATGCAACAAGTTTCCAACAACTCATGGATTTACCGAGCTCATTTACCTCAACTCTTACGAGATAAACTATCATCGAAATGCTCATGAACGTGCCATGATAAAAAAAATGCAAACATGCCCAAACACTCATCATATCAAAAGTTCAAACATTGCTTGCCTGGTTCGAATTAGTCGGGGTCTAGCTCATGAAGTTCGCGGTTCCGTCACCTCCTTCGGTATCTACGGTACACAAAACACACGCGCTAACGTAAATACCGTGGGGTACAGAAAGTTAATCCAAATATTTTTCAAATAAATATGATAAAAACTAGAATTTTTTTTGAAGAGGATAGAAAAAGAATCACTCAAAAATTCCTTTCTGTTAAAAATTTATAAGGGTTTTGGTCCAAGGACCCATCTGTAATGAAACAGAAAACTTCCAGAGGGCTTTGCAGAAAAGTCCAGAAACGACTGAGAGGCTGGCAGGCGGGCTCCACCTATCAGGTTTGAAAATTTAAAAGAGGGAAACAGGGTGCGACGGCGCCCGAGAGGTGCGGTGGTCGCCGGCGGCGATCCACGGTGAGGCAGAGTGATCGGACGGTACCTTCATGATCAGCACGTCCTTCCGCGTCTGTGGGAGGTGGAAGTGGTCGCCGGCGAGCACTGTGTCGACGGCGGCCCTTGCTCCGGCGGACGGCAGTTCGGGTAGTCGTGGACCTCGTCGGAGAGAGCTGTGAAGATCAAATTGGAGTGGGGGTTAGACTCTTAGTTGCCCGAGAGGGTCGCTGACGAGGTTAGGGCGCCGGAGACGACCTCACCGGAGTGAATCGAGGTGGAGGCCGAGGCGGAACGAAGCGGCCGGAGTCGAGGAAGAAGAGCTCCTCGAGGCCCTTCTAGGGGCTTGGCGAGTACTAGTGAGGTGGTGGAGGTGTGCGGGGGCGAGAGCGCGCTCGGGGGTGCTATATATAGCCGGCCCGAGGCGGTTGCCGAGAATCGGATAAGTCCAGCGAGTGATTACGGCGGCGCTGTGGCTGCACGGTCGGCTTAGGAGTTTGAGCATCGACTAGACGAAGTACTGGTGCTATCCCAGTGTCCAACTCATCAAGGTGGGCGAGGTTACGGCCTGTCCTCGACGGAACGGCCGCACGGCCCGTCAGCGGCAGAGAACGCGCTCTGCGCGTGCCAGGCCACGGCGACGGTGCTGCATGCGTGTGCTGGCAAGGAAATGGCTACGCGGAGCTACCAGGAGGTTTGGGCGGCGCCGAACGGCGTTATGCCGCAGTTTTGCTCCCTGTCGGCCGCTACGGTGGTTCTGCCGCCGCAAGACACGCTGGCGTAGGCGGGCCAGGGTGCCACCGATGCCAGGAAGGCGCCAAGCACGCGTGTGAAGCTCCGGACAAGCAAGCTAGGCTGTGAGCAATGTGCCAAGTGCACTATGGGCATGTGACTGATACTCTAACGGAGAACGACACTGCAATCTGAATTTAACTGAAGATGAACAGTAATAGTGCATGCAAGGTGTTCGACAGAATGATTTAGGCATGTAGGGATTTTTCCTTGAGCTGGTTTTTGGTGGAGGGGCCTCTCATTGCATCTAGAGGCTGCCTGAATTTTTGTGAAATTTTTGGAGCAGAGAAGATATGAATTTCACCAAATTTGACAAATCTGGTCCAAACTTGCAGAGACTAGAATTTAAAATCTTTGAACAGAAGAGGAGTGGATCTTGATTGTTCTAGGTTGTGGGTACCAAGGACTATCCAGGGGAGTTGGTTTGAGGTCAAAACTCAAATGCATTTAGGTACTTGCTTTGCAAATCTCCTAGGCTCAAAATAATGGACAGAAAAGATTTGGGAGGAAAAATAAATGAAATAAAATTCGGAAAATGGTTGAGCTTGTTGAGACAGAATATTTGGATTGCCCAAAGTGGAAAGAGAGATCTTTGGGAAGGTTTTACCATGTGGTGCATGGTAAAATCATGAATGGATTTCAATATTGGAGAAGATGCAAAACTCCTAGAGTTTCTTTTTGAAAGAAAAATAAACTCCAAAGATTTTTCTTGAAATTTTGAGAAGAGGGCAATCAGAAGAAAAATTTAAAAACCAAACACCAGAGTTGCAGGAGATGCAAAAAATAAAATATTTGCTAAAGGGAAAACTTTTGAGAGAGATTTATGGAAGGGTTTAGAAGACCTTCTTCAAATCCAATAAATTTTTTGAAGAAAACCAAAAGAGTATTTTTGGAGTGTCACAACACCTACCCCTTAGGAAAAATCTCGTCCCCTAGATTCCAGCTGATCCTCAAATAATTGTGGGTGCTCTGTCCGAAGGAAATCCTCTCTTTCCCAAGTGGCTTCACTTTCGGTGTGGTTGCTCCACTGAACTTTGAAGAACTTGATGGTTTTCTGTCGGGTTCTCCTTTCAGACTCTTCCAAGATCTTTATCGGATGCTCCGATATGTAAGGTCTGGCTGCACGTCAATGTTTTTATGGGGTACTTGTTTCTCTGAGTTGCTTACGCACTTCCTCAATTGGGAGACGTGGAATACGTCGTGGATGTCGGATAATTCTTCGGGTAAGTCTAGCTGGTAGGCCACCATGCCTCTTCGTGCTACTATGCAGAATGGTCCGATGAATCTTGGTGCTAGCTTCCCTTTAATCTTGAATCGATGCAGGCCTCTCATAGGGGATACTCGTAGGTACACAAATTCACCGGTTCAAAATTGACTCCTCGATGCTTTTGATCGTAATAACTCTTTTGTCGGCTTTGGGCTGTCTTGAGTCGGTCCTTAATTACCTTGACCTTATCTTCAGCCTCTTTGAGCAGGTCTGGGCCGAAGATATGGCTGTCTCCGGTTTCCGACCAGTTTAGCGGGGTACGACATCTTCGCCCGTACAGAGCTTCAAATGGTGCCATTTGCAGGCTGGACTGATAACTGTTGTTATATGCGAATTCTGCGTATGGTAAGCTCTCTTCCCAACTGGTCCCATAGGTGAGGACACATGCTCTCAGCATATCTTCTAGTATCTGGTTTATTCGCTCAGTCTGCCCATCTGTCTGGGGATGGTATGCGGTACTGAATGCCAGCTGAGTTCCCAGAGCTTGTTGTAAGTGATCCCGAAATCGGGAGACGAATTGAGTGCCTCTATCCGAGATTATTTTCTTTGGGACTCCATGTAAGCAAACGATACGGGAAAGGTAGAGCCTAGCAAGCTTCTGAGTGGTGTGTGTTGTCTTCACGGGGATGAAGTGTGCTACTTTAGTCAGTCTATCAGTGATGACCCATATGGCATCATGTCCGTGTCGTGACCGAGGTAGTCCAACAATGTAATCCATTCCAATCTCGTCCCATTTCCACTCGGGTATCTTATTTGGTTGCAATAGCCCGGCCGGTTTCTGGTGCTCGGCCTTGATGCGTTGACAAGAGTCACAACATGCAATAAACGTGGCTATGTCTCTTTTTATACCATGCCACCAAAATGTTTCCTGAAGATCTTTGTACATTTTTGTTCCGCCAGGATGGATTGAATACGGAGCGGTGTGGCCTTCAGCCAGGATTTGCTGTTTAAGGTCATGGATATTCGGTACGCATAAAGCCTATTCCCTGCACCACAATATTCCTTGCTCATCGATAACGAATTCGAGGCCTTGCCCAAATTTATCTTCCGCTTTATGCCTTCAATGCTTTGGGGTGTCCACGTTGAGCCTCTTTAACCTTCTCTATCAGGGTAGGCTGTAACTCTAAGTTCGACACATCGCCTTCGTGACCACCATCAGATTGAGCTTTGTGAATTCCTGCCGAATTCAGATCTTAAGTTTGGCATCTTGTCGTTGTCCGGACTGGGGTTCCACTCGTAGCATCTGCTACTACATTTGCTTTGCTGGGTGGTAGTGGATTCCAACATCATAATCCTTTACTAATTCCAACCGCATCGCCATCAGAATTGAGTTCTGGTTGTGTGAAAATATACTTGAGGCTTTTGTGGTCCATGTATATTTCACAACGATTACCAAGTAAGAAGTATCTCCATTCCTTGAGTGCATGAATAATCGCTGCTAATTCCGTGTCATGAGTAGGATAATTTTCCTCATGTTTGTGAAGTTGTCTGGAAACATATGCGACAACCTTGCCTTCTTGCATTAATATGCACCCGAGGCCCTTTCGAGATGCGTCACAAAATACCTCAAAATTTTTGTGTATATCTGGCACAATTAGTACTGGTGCTGTCGTCAGTTTCCTCTTCAGTTCTTGGAAAATTTTCTCGCAAGCTTCCGTCCATTCAAACTTCCGGTCTTTCTTGAGTAGTTGCGTCATTGGCTTTTCTATGGTGGAGAAACCTTCAATAAATCTTCGGTAGTATCCTGCCATCCCCAAGAAACTTCCTACATCCGTCACGCTGGCTGGTGGCTTCCAGCCTAGTACGGCCTTGACTTTTTCCGGGTCTACGGCAATACCTTCTTGGGTCAAGTGGCCCGTAAAACCTACTTGCTTTAGCCAAAATTCACACTTGCTGAATTTAGCGTACAATTGATGTTTCCTGAGTTCTCCTAGTACAATTCGGAGATGTTCAGCGTGCTCTTCTGGTGTTTTGGAGTATACCAGAATATCATCGATAAATACCACAACAAACTTATCCATAAACTTCATGAATACTTTGTTCATGAGGTGAACAAAATATCTTGAGGCGTTTGTTAGTGCGAATGGCATTACGGTGAACTCATACAATCCGTATCTGGAGGTGAAAGCTGTCTTGGGAATATCTTCGGTTCGCACTTTCAGTTGATGGTATCCCGATCTCAAGTCAATCTTTGAGAACACCTTGGCCCGAGCGAGTTGATCGAATAAATCATTTATTCGTGGCATCGAATATTTGTTCTTGATTGTGACCATGTTTAGCGCTCGATAGTCTATGCACAATCTCAGTGTTCCATCCTTCTTTTTGGCAAACAAAATTGGTGAACCCCAAGGTGAGGAGCTGGCTCGTATATACCCTTTTTCCAATAATTCCTTTATTTGCTTCTTCAGTTCTACCAATTCGGATGGTGCCATTCTGTATGGTTTCTTGTATATGGGAGCAGTTCCGGGTGCTAGCTCAATGCTGAATTCTATCTCTCGATCTGGTGTCATGCCTGGTAGCTCTTCGAGAAATACATCTGGAAATTCACACACTACGGGAACCTTGCTCAATTCAGAAATATCCACCTTGTTCAATCTCGGTTGCCGGGATATTTTTCTTTCCTTGGCTGAAACCTTTATGGTCTTCCCGTGGTGGTGGGTGAGAATTACGGTCCTGTTGAAGCAGTTAATAAAGCCTTTGTTGGTGGTTAACCAATCCATCCCTAAGATGACATCTAGTCCTTTGTTTTCCAACACGATAAGATTTGCGTGAAACTTCAACACTTCAAACTCGATAACCACACCCTGGCAATAATTCTGGGTAACTTGCTTAATTCCAGGGGACTTGACGATCATAGATTTTTCCAAGGGAAGCATCAAAAATTATTTTGCAAAGCAAAACTTTTGAAACGAATGAGTGAGAAGCTCCGTAATCAAACAAAACCATGGAAGGTATTGTGTTGATGTGAAACGCATGCGAGTACGATATCTGGGGCATTTTGTGCTTCCTCTTTGGTCATGTGGTTCAGATGACCCTTCCTGTGGTTGTTATTTGGGTTGAAATTGTTGCGCTTTGGCGCTGAATTATTGCCTCTGTTGTTCGGCTTTGGGGTCGAGTTCCTTGGCTTGGGGCACTGCTTGGCATAGTGCCCTTCTTCTCCACTAGCGTAACATGTAACGCCTGGGCGGTATGTGAACTCCTTGTCCCTTGCATGGAAATTCTTGATTGGGCGTGAGACGCTTGTCGTGGGTTTGGGTGTCCAGTTTTTCTGAACATCTGTCTTGTTGCGGTGGTTGCGGGCGTGATTAGTCTGGTCCCTCTTCCGCTTGCGGAAATCTTCTAAGATGCTTCTCTCATTTTCCAAGGTAATGGCCTTATCTACCAGCGTCTTAAAATCTGGAAAGGTGTGTACGACCAATTGGCATTTAAGCGCGGGTGTCAGACCGTCTAGGAATTTCTCCATCTTTTTGTTTTCCGACATACGCTCCTCGTTGGCGTAGTGAGACGAAGAGAGTAAACTGATTGTTGTATTGACACCGTCATTGTCCTTTGCTTGAGGTCATCAAATTCTCTCTTTTGATCTTCATAAGACTCTTAGGAATATGTGCCCCATGAAAACCTTCTTTAAATTCCTCCCATGTTATATTATTTTCGTTGGGGTGCATGTGTAGGAAATTTTCCCACCACGATGCGGCTGCTCCAAAGTGAGATAGTGCGGAGCATAAAGCACTTTCTCAAGATCTGAACACTGGGCAATGATTAATTTTATTTCCATGTCTCGAAGCCAGTCCTCGGCTTCAAGAGGTTTGTCAGTGTGAGAAAATGTTTGGGGACGTGTCTTCTGTAGCACGGATAACTTTGATTGCTGCTGATACTGTCCATGGTGATTCCCCATATTGATGACTTGGTTCATTATTTCCTGATGTTGCTGCTGACTTTGTTCATAAAGACGACACATTTGGGAAAGTGTCGTTTCATTGTCCTGTTGACCTGTCTGCCCCTGTGTGAAATTGTTGCCTGGGGGTGTGCCATAATTTTCCTCTGTCGGAGTCGGCATGGAGCGCGTCCAAGGACGAGACATAGTTCACTCTGGGGATATATTTTTAAACACTCATAAGAAAAGAAATTGAGCCACAAAAATCAATAAATTCAAGAAGATGGAAAGAGTCGCAAATGCTCCAAGATTTTTCAAGAGAATACACGTTTGCGCACGGAGAAGGACTGTTCATTACATATCTTACACGCAAGCAGTAATTATACAATACATCACTCAGGATATGCATACATAATCCTGACATGTTATTTAGTCTAGTGCACTCCTCCAGATCCTACATGATGCGCAAACAAGCTACTTCTCACAGCCTATTTACATATAAACATATCGTACAAGTCGGTACATCGCATGGCGGCTAAGCGTACTTAGTCGAAGATGGTAAGGACTTCCCTTGGCCTGCCAAGGGTGAGGCGTAGTGAGGCTGGGGACTCAACCTCCTCTTCGGAGATAGGCTCCAGACATGAGGTGCTACGCTGAGTTGGTGGAGCAGCAGGTGCCTGTCTTGGGACAACTCGAACATGAGCGGGCACGAGGGTGGTGCGTAACGAACCGGAGTAGGCGCAATGACATGGTTGAAATCCTCCGTGGTAGGCAGGCTGACGAGTAGCGGTGAGAGCAGTAGGAGCAAATGATGCTGATGATTTAGACGAAAGTCGATGGCGGTGCGGGCGTAGGGAGCTCCCTCCTGTTGGCGGTACAGCCATGGATCGAGTCCATGCGGCAGCTACAAAGTCGTCCACCAGGTTGTCGAAGGCTGCCTCCAAAGCTCGGAGATACTCGATAAGCATCTCAAAAGCTTCGTCCCGTTCTCCTCTGGGGCAAGAGAACGCGTAGTGGCAGGTATATGGCACATGACATGGCAGGTAGCGGTAGCGACGAGTCTTCATCGAAGGAAGGATATCCCTGAGACGAGCTATCGCCTCACGGGCTGCCATCTGCAGTGCATGCTTCTCTGTGGGCATGGCTCTCCCCATGAACCGGTAACGCATAACTCCCCCTCTCTTGAATTCCACCGCGGCTTGGTGCATGGTTAGACGGTCATTGACCTTGTGCTGAGAGAGAGAAGACTGGGTGCACATCTGGCCCCATCGCGACTTGGACGATGAAGGAGAGAAGCTTGACGAACCCATCGGGCATGTTGGCGAACATCTGCGACTCGCAGTCGTTGCCAGCCATCTACAAAAGTAGGCAAAAATCCTGAGTAGTCAAATCATAAATTTATGCTGACTGTCAGAAATTGACTACATTTGTGAAAATAATAAATAGCTCTATTCTGCTAATAACCGATTAGCGATCGCACCTAGTGGCTTCCTATAGTCAGCCTGGCTCTGGTACCAAGCTTGTCACGACCGGTTTTTCAATAAAAATATTTATTGAACAACCGACCTATGAAGTCCAATATGAGGAAAAATCCTCCATACCGGTAGACAAAACTTTGATACAATAAGCCAGTAGCATTACAATATTATAGGGCCGGGCTGAAGATGCCCAACCAATTATTACAAACACGCCGATAATTACACAAGATGGCGGATATGACACAATGGTGTGGGGTGGAAATACTACTGACTCGAGATATGAGTGGTTGGTGGAATAACGGCTGGGGGTGGTTAATAAGACTATCAGATTTGGCGGCGCATCGAGCGTCGAGGTGAGGCTCGATGAATTTATTTGGGTAGCGGAAGCGGATATATCACAATGACTAATACAGGGGTCGCACGAGACTGAATGGGATTCCTCTAGGCGTCGGACTCGCTATCGAACTCTTCATCCATGAGATTGCCTTCGTCAGCATCTAGCCAAATCAACAAGCTAGGTGAGTACTTTGAAAGTACTCGCAAGACAGTTCGGACAAAAGATATAACAAATGAATGCATGAATGCGATATGATCAATTTAGAACAATGTGCTATCAAATCAGTAACACCAAGAAGTAAAAGGGAATCGGCGGTAGTCCGCTCAAAACCCAAAGAAGATAAACTAAAAACCGATCGGGTGTCTGAAGCGACGCCTCGAAGGGTGAACAAATAAGTAAAGCATGCCACAGTCGGGCGTCTGAGCGACACCTCATAAAGGGCTTATAAATACATGCATGCCGTAGTCGGACGTCGGAGCGACATCACAGAAAGGTCTTATAATGAAAGTAAATAATAACAATGCCGCAGTCGGAAGTCTGAGCGACATCGCAGAAAGGGCTTATAATAAAAGTAAATAATAACAATGCCGCAGTCGGACGTCTGAGCGACATCGCAGAAAGGGCTTATAATAAAAGTGAATAATAACAATGCCGCAGTCGGACGTCTAAGCGACATCGCAGAAAGGGCTTATTATAAAAAATAAATAATAACAATGCCGCAGTCGGACGTCTGAGCGACATCGCAGAAAGGGCTTATAATTCATTATTCATAACTTACAAGATATAGTGCTCACGGAAAATATTCATCACAAGACGATGAGCGGGTTAGTCCATTTACAGGAAATAAACATTTAACACTCAAATGGTTATCGGGAGTCTCTATCACCGAGACTGATATTTGACAAGATAAGGTGAACACGGTACTCGGACATGAATAAGATGAATTCAAGAATTTTGACTCTGCAGAGTTTGTACCAAAATTGTCCACAACCAACGGATTTCCGTAGTCGCAAAGGACTAGTTCCGTTTACAGTATTTCGGAGGAAACACAACTAACTAGTACACACCCATCATACCTCACATTGTCAGGAATCACCCTAGACAGCGTTTAAGAAAAACTTTGAGACGGGGAGATCACAATCTCGAATAGCATGGGATCAAATTTATTTATGGCGCTCTAAGGGTGCCCCCTCTCGGTCCCAACCGGAAACACCCATGCCCTCGACCGATGAAAGGCTTTAATCCAGGGCCATGGAACCTTCATCCCGCCTTCTCGATTTGGTGTGTACCAGAAGTGGTTTGCAACTTACTAAGTCGTATCCCTTGCGGGAAACAGGTGGTAGTACGAAAAAGGGAGACGGACCGGAATCTGACTGATTTGTGTTGACATGGGGTCAACGATCCGGCATAAGCCTGGCATGCTACAACACTGCCATCTTACCCATACTCATGCCAACTCATGGCCATGCAACAAGTTTCCAACAACTCATGGATTTACCGAGCTCATTTACCTCAACTCTTACGAGATAAACTATCATCGAAATGCTCATGAACGTGCCATGATAAAAAAATAATGCAAACATGCCCAAACACTAATCATATCAACAGTTCAAACATTGCTTGCCTAGTTCGGAGTAGTCGGGGTCTAGCTCGGCGAAGTTCGCGGTTCTGTCACCTCCTTCGGTATCTACGGTACACAAAACACACGCGCTAATGTAAATACCATGGGGTACAGAAAGTTTAATCCAAATATTTTTCAAATAAAAATGATAAAAAACTAGACAAAAATTTTAAGAGGACAGAAAAAGAATCACTAAAAAATTACTTTCTGTTAAAAAGTTATAAGGGTTTTGGTCCAAGGACCCATCTGTAATGAAACAAAAAACTTCCAGGGGGCTTTGTAGAAAAGTCCAGAAAACGGTTCGTTTAAAAAAATGACTGAGAGGCTGACAGGCGGGCTCCACCTGTTAGGTTTGAAAATTTAAAAGAGGGAAACAGGGCGCGACGGTGCCCGAGAGGTGCGGTGGTCGCCGGCGGCGATCCACGGCGAGGCAGAGTGATCGGACGGTACCTTCGTGATCAGCACGTCCTTCCGCGTCTGTGGGAGGTGGAAGTGGTCGCCGGCAAGCACTGTGTCGACGCCGCCCTTGCTCCGTGACGGCGGTTCGGGCAGTCGTGGACCTCGTCGGAGAGAGCTGTGAAGATCAAATTGGAGTGGGGGTTAGACTCTTAGTTGCCCGAGAGGGTCGCTGACGAGGTTAGGGCGCCGGAGATGACCTCACCGGAGTGAATCGAGGTGGAGGCCGAGGCGGAACGAAGTGGCCGGAGTCGAGGAAGAAGAGCTCCTCGAGGCCCTTCCAGGGGCTTGGCGAGTGCTAGTGAGGTGGTGGAGGTGTGCGGGGGCGAGAGCGCGCTCGGGGGTGCTATATATAGCCGGCCCGAGGCGGTTGCCGAGAATCAGATAAGTCCGGCGAGTGATTACGGCGGCGCTGTGGCTGCACGGTCGGCTTAGGAGTTTGAGCATCGACTAGACGGCAATCTGGTGCTATCCCAAAGGTCCAACTCGGCAAGGTGGGCGAGGTTACGGCCTGTCCTCGACGGAACGGCCGCACGGCCCGTCGGCGGCAGCGAACGCGCTCTGCGCGTGCCAGGCCACGGCGACGGTGCTGCATGCGTGTGCTGGCAAGTAAATGGCTACGCGGAGCTACCAGGAGGTTTGGGTGGCGCCGAACAGCGTTATGCCGTAGTTTTGCTCCCTGTCGGCCGCTACGGTGGTTCTGCCGCCGCAAGACACGGCGGCGTAGGCGGGCCAGGGTGCCACCGACGCTAGGAACGCGCCAAGCACGCGTGTGAAGCTCCGGACAAGCAGGCTAGGCTGTGAGCAACGTGCCAAGTGCACTGTGGGCATGTGACTGAAACTCTGACGGAGAACGACACTGCAATCTGAATTTAACTGAAGATGAACAGTAATAGTGCATGCAAGGTGTTCGACAGAATGATTTAGGCATGTAGGGATTTTTCCTTGAGCTGGTTTTTGGTGGAGGGGCCTGTCATTGCATCTAGAGGCTGCCTGAATTTTTGTGAAATTTTTGGAGCAGAGAAGATATGAATTTCACCAAATTTGACAAATCTGGTCCAAACTTGCAGATACTAGAATTTGAAATCTTTGAACAGAAGAGGAGTGGATCTTGATTGTTCTAGGTTGTGGGTACCAAGGACTATCCAGGGGAGTTGGTTTGAGGTCAAAACTCAAATGCATTTAGGTACTTGCTTTGCAAATCTCCTAGGCTCAAAATAATGGACATAAAAGATTTGGGAGGAGAAATAAATGAAATAAAATTCAGAAAATGGTTGAGCTTGTTGAGACAGAATGTTTGGATTGCCCAAAGTGGAAGGAGAGATCTTTGGGAAGGTTTTACCATGTGGTGCATGGTAAAATCATGAATGGATTTCAATATTGGAGAAGATGCAAAACTCCTAGAGTTTCTTTTTGAAAGAAAATAAACTCCAAAGATTTTTCTTGAAATTTTGAGAAGAGGGCAATCAGAAGAAAAATTTAAAAACCAAACACCAGAGTTGAAGGAGATGCAAAAAATAAAATATTTGCTAAAGGGAAAAGCTTTTGAGAGAGATTTTTGGAAGGGTTTAGAAGACCTTCTTCAAATCCAATAATTTTTTTGAAGAAAACCAAAAGAGTATTTTTGGAGTGTCACATCGCGGCCTTGTCCTCCACACCGCCGGTGCTGCCGGCCTCCTTGGCAAGCTGTGCCTCCCTCGCCCTGGTGGCGATGTAGTCCAGCTACGCCTGGGTGGTGTCCTGGACAAGCAGCCGCTCGGCGTCGGCGTTGATGTACCCCTCGTGCAGAGTGTTAAAGAACTGCTGCACCTCGGCGTCCTCCGGCTCCTTCCAGCTCGGGTCAGGGCCGTGCGCGTTGTAGTCCGGCTTCATAGCAATGATATCAGAACGACGCGAGTTATTGCACAACGGGACCACCCCCGTCTGCAGCTTGAACAGAGGCCCATTGAGGACCTTGCCGGCCTTCGCGACGGCCCTCGCGACCTTGTCGGTCCGCTCGACATCGCCGTCGCAGCCAATGTCAAGCTGGAAGAGCTGCTGGCAGAAATGGGCGTGCACATTCACTTTGAAATTGTGGTCGAGGCCGGGACAAAGCCGCATGATGTCGCCGGGGTTCGTGAAGAGCCAGGCTGGCCTCCCCTTGTTATGCAGTGGAGCGATCCGGCGGCGGATGAAGTACGCCCTGATCATCTCAAGGGTGAGGCCGGCCTCGGTGAGCCGGAGGATCCTGGTGGTGGCGACCGCGAGCTTTTCGTCGCCAGCATCGACGTCGCTCCAATCGCTTCTACGGACCGGCAGCGCCCAGCGAACTTCGCAGAACGCCGGCAGGTCCTTCTCCTCGACCCAGCACCACTGGCCCCGCCATTCTTCCCACCTCTCCTTCATGGCGCCCTCCGGATATGCTCCCTTGGATCTTGAGACCCAGGCGATGCAACCGGAGATGGCGCCCCCTGGTTGGATCCAAGGGAAGAAGTAATGGCAGAAGAACGCCATGTTGGGGTGCACCCCGGCGAAGCCCTCGCAGAGATGCGCGAAAAGGGCCATGCACGCCACCGCATTCGGAGTAAAATCCAGTAGGCGGAAGCCAAAGGTATGCATGACGTCGCTGAAGAAATCGGAGAAGGGAGGACAGAGCCCGCAGGAAAAATAATCGACAAAGAAGGGGTACCGATTTGGGGCAGCCTCGGCGCAGTCAGCGGGGATGACACGCGTGGCTGGATGCCCCGAATTTCCCCCCGTCTTCACTCCCCACAGGGGCCTGAAGGAATCTCGAAGCTTGAACACGTCAACTATCAAGGGGAAGAAGGCGGACTGCGTCCGCTGCACTGCCAGCGCACTCTCCGGCGGCTCTGCGGCTCCGGCGTCCTTGGCCACTCCCTTGCCCTTGGTGGATTTGGCGCCATGGCGGCTGGGGGAGGAGGGTAGGACAGACGGCGGCGGAAGCGCAACGGCGGCGAGCAGGAACGAAGCTTGGAGAAGAAGAGGAAGGCAGGCGGAGGTTTCCGAGATTGGGGTTGCGCGAAGGGTAAAAGGAACAGTGCGCCCGCGGTTATCCCTTTTTATGGGGAAGCCGCGGGTCGTGCTGCCCATTTACTGCGATGTGACGCATGCTTGTAGGAACCACCCCACGCATGCCGTCCACGTCACGCACACCCCTCCACGCCGCGCCGCATGCGCGGGTCGTGGGAAGCGAAGCGCGCGAAGAGTTTTACCACGGTAAAAACCGCCCCACCTACCCGCGCACCGTTTTGGGCCTGGCCCAACAACGTGTCGCGTTTATGTGTGGCCCAGGCCCGGGGGCTCCTGTTAGTTTACGATAAGAGGGGTGCGTTTTTGTACCCCTATACCTGTGCACGGGCAGTCGGAGCCGCGCCTGCGGTCACGCCAAGCAGAACAGGGGAGGTGAGCCAAGGTAAGACCAAAGCCCAAGATAATAAGAGCAACGCCAAGTGTCGAGTGGTAGGTGCGACATATGCCAACGGGTGGCTTATCATTGTGGGAGCCAATAAGACGTCGCCGGTGCCTCGAAGCGGGATAAGGCGAAGACATGCATGCCGGCGAATCTTACCAGCTTCGGGGCTCTCCGTGGAGATAAAACCCCTACTGCTGCTCTGCGGGGTCTCCGCATGATCACTAAGTTAGCAAGTAGCTACAAGAGGCTCCTTGAGCTGTTCGGTGAGAGGAAGAAGTAAGGCAAGGCTAGCTCTTCCCTTCCCTCTATCTGGTGTCTAAAACTCTAAGAGATCAACCTTTTGCATGGGTGCCCTGGGGGGTTTATATAGGCCTACCCCCAGGGGTACAATGGTAATCCGGCTGGGTGCGGGACCTAGCTGTCAGCGTCTACGCTCGCCGGCTTCTCCGCCGGCCGCTTGGGCCCGCCGACTAGTGGGTCCCGCCGGCTGCCGACTTCCCGGTCGACAAGCTGGTCCCACTGCTCGGGGGCCTTGTCGGGGGCTAGTTACTATTGCCTCACTCCTGATGACGAGGGCTTTGTCGAGGTAAGCATGGCTACAGTGCCGCCGCCTTGGCGGCGATCACTGTAGCCTTACCTCGTCTTGTCTCCTTAATGAGGCACCTCCTTCGAGGGAGGGAGCGAGCCGACTGCCGGGAGCCGGCCATATCTCAGGCCGACCGGGGGAGGCTAGGCCGCCTTCGGGCGTCTCTCTGACTGAAGGGTCCCGCCTCCTGCAGGGCGTACTGACAGCCTGTCGTGGGTGACATCATGGTCAACATGGCAACAGTGCCGCGTCGGACGGGCGATGGCCGCCCCGTACAGCGCACTGTGGCCATGCGTGCTCCGGGATTCGGGGGTGGCGGGCTTCACTGTAGCCACGCCCCGTCTCATCACAGTTATGTGGGTGCAAAGATTGAGGGTGGGATCTTGACCGCCTGTTGGAGGCCGGGTTCTTGAAGTCGGCCTTCTGGTGGCCGGCTTCTTGGAGCCGGCCCTCTTGTGGCTTTCCTTCTGCGGGTTTAGGGCCGGGCCGCCTCCCGGTAGCCGGCTTGAGAGGTAGCCGGCCAAAGGAAGGCGGCCCCATGCCTTGGATGCTTGAAGGCCCGATCAGCCTGTAATTTTTTCTGAAGTGCCGGGGGGAGCCGGCTAGGCTACCGGTTGTCATTTACTCCGACAGTAGTCCCTGAAGCTCTTTGGGCTTCGAGGTTAAGGAGAGGACGAGAAGCTCGATCAGCTTCCTATCCTGAAGAGCCGGCAGCTAAGAGCCGGCGCGCCACATGGAAGCCGTCAGCAGGAAGGGCCTGCCAGCCCACGCGACGGGATGTCACCGCAGGCCGGGGCTCGCCACTCCTAGGCCTCGGCCCAAGTGCAGATCTTCTGCGGCCCGAACGGACTGCTCACCTTCCAGCGGCAGTTTTCGCCCGCCTTTAGGGCGCGATAAACGCGGGACATGGGGGAGTGGGCGCAGTTAATCCCACGTCCCCCCACGCCTTGCCTCGTCGTCTTCACCGCGCGAGGCTATAAGTAGGGGGAGGAGGGAGAGCGGCAGACGCTCGCACGCTCGCCCTCGCTCCACCCTTTCTTCTTCTTCTTCCTCTTCTCTGCCGCCGCAGCGCCTCGCCGCTGTGCTGCCCTTCTGCCAACCTCCTTGGCTTGCCGTAGCTCTTTCGCAGCAGGGTCGCGCGCCCTCCGCTGCCGCAGCGCCTCGCCACTGTGCTGCCCTTCCCGTTGCTTCCTCATCCCCATGGCGCTGTCTAGCTCTTGGGATGGTTCCAACGTCCATGAGGACCACATCGACTGGCTCCGCAAGACGCGACGGCTGCCGGGCGCGGGTTACGTGCAGGCCCGCCTCGTGCTGGATACGGAGGTCTCGCCGGCGCCGGAGGAGGACGAGCGGGTAATCTTCTGCTCGCACTGCCTGCGCAGCCTCGGCCTGCCGGTGAGCGGGTTCTTCCGTGCCTTCCTCGAGTTTTACCATCTCCAGCCGCATCACCTCACCCCCAACACGGTGATGCTGATGTCGGCCTTCGTCACTCTATGCGAAGGCTTTCTCGGTGTCCTCCCCACCCTCGAGCTCTGGGGGGAGTTCTTTCAGTGCAAGCTCGGCACCGTCAGCGCGGGCGTGCCTGCCCCATGTGGCGCCTTCATCACCATGCGGAGGTCGAGCGACAACAACCCGTTTTCGCCCATCCCGCTGATCCAGTTGGTGAAGCTCTGGCAGCAATCCTACTTCTACGTCAAGAACGTCGCCCCGCAAGGCGACTTCGTCAATCTGTCGGCTTACGTAGCCGGCCCGCCGGCTGGGAGGCAGCCTTCATGGTCCTACCGAGCCAGACGTCTCCGGTGAAATGCGGCCGTCGCCCGGCTCCGGGTGATTGTCCAGTTGGAAGGCCTGGTTGGGGCCGACCTGGTGGCCTCCTTCGTGGAGCGCCGGGTGCTCCCGATCCAAGGCCGACCGCACATGATCTGCCAGATGAGCGGCCTCTTCGACCCAAGTCGGCTGAGCACCAAGGAGATGCCTCATGATGAGGTATCTTACATGGTGAGCACCAAGGCTGAGCACCAAGGAACTGCAAGCTCACCGAGGAGTGGCGGTACGGCAAGGGGCCGTACTCTCGCACTGACCCTCTGCCTACGGTAAGCTTCCCTTCTTTCTTCTTCTCTTGTTGCCGGATTCAAAACGGCCGATTCTTTACCAGCCGGCTTGTTTTTGGCAGAGCCCCCTTCTTCGACCGGCAGCCGGAGCCACGGGGCCGGAGCGCCAGTTCATGCCCGACTGCGTGGCGGACGACTTGGACGATCCAGACTTGGGGGCAGCCGCCCTGGATGACGCCGTCGTAGGAGGAGGCGGCGAGGCAGGCGGCCCCGAGCTCGGAGCCGGCTTCGGGGACTGGCCGGATGACGACGAGGCATAAGCCATTCCGCGTCGTCAGCCGTCGGCCGATCGTCAAGGCGCGGGCCCATCTGCCCCGCCAGCTGCTCGTGGTGGCGTGCAGAAGCGTCGGGCCGCGCCGACCCTTTTCGGCAGTCGGCCGAAGAAGCCCAGGGGCTCCACGGCTGTGACCAAGCGGGACGAGGCGGCCGCGAAGGCGGCCCGCTTCCGTAGGGTGCTGAAGCAGCCGCAGGCGGTTTCGGCGTAAGTGTTGAATATCTCACGCCTTTATTTTTTCTCTTTGGTTGATGCTCTTCTAAGCCTTTTTCTTGATTCGTCAATCAGGGGGCCGCTTTCCCTCGAGCGGGTCCCTGCCGCCTCCATAGTTGGAACGGCGGGAGGGTCTGCGAGCTCCCGCCGCGTGGATCCCCGCGCCGACCTCCTGGAGGCGACGGAGCGGAACGCGCGGGAGGCGCGGGAGGAGCGGGAGGCGGAGGAATGGAGGGCCGCCCAGGAGGCGAAGGAAAAGTTGGCGCGGCGCAAGCCGACGCGGAGGCCAAGGCTCAAGCGGAGGCCGCAGCCACGGAGAGGGAGGCGGAGGCCCTGCTTAACCAGCCTCCGCAGCTCGTCATCCCCCTACGCATCGTGGCCCCCAACATCCCAGTGCCCCCATCGGAGGGAGCCGGCCGCGACCGGTCGGCGATGGAGAGGGAGGAGGGCGACGTGATCGTCCTGGAGGGGGAGGCGGCACAGTCAGCGCCGACTGGAACGGGCCAAGGCGGCCGGCCTGTCGTGCCGCCCGAGCAGCCGGCTGGAGGCGAGCCGACCGCGGGAGCGGATCCGAGCAGCCGGCTGGAGGCGAGCCGACCGTGGGAGGGATCTTGTGGTTCAGTCGCCGCCTCGTCGGCGCGCTGGGGAGGCGACCTCAGCGCCGGAGCCGTAGAAGACTGCGGGCGCCAGCTCATCGGCTCAGGATCTGGAGGCGGCCTGCGCCAGCTCGTCTGAGTGGACACCCAGCAGAGGGACGACCGAGCTGAACGTGGCGGCGCAGGAGGTCCGGAGCCGGCTTCAGGCCCATGCCGCCGCGTTGAAGCGGTATAACCAAGAGTTCCTCGCGACACGGACGGTCATTCGGGTGAGTCCTCCTGCTTTTCGTTGATTGCTTCTTGATTTCTTCCGTGGGGGCGCGTGAGCGCACCCACTGGGTGTAGTCCCCGAGTTCCGAGTCGGCTGCTGAGCAGGCGGCTTAGAACTTATAGTAAGCTTCGATTGTGGTCTTTGTTCTTATTCGCACCTCCGTCCTATTCGCAAGAATATCACAATCTCCACGCGACTGCTTTCAACTCCCAGGCCCAAGAGATGAGCCAGAAGACCACCGATCTGACTAGGAGCTGGAGTAAGTGCTTCATTTCTAATCTCATGTGGGGGCGCGTCAGCGCATCCACTGGGTGTAGTCCCCGAGATTCGGGCTGACTGCTGAGCAGTCGGGTCGGATCTTTCCTGACAACTTCTTCCTTATTGCTTTTTTCTTCTTCTTCATCTTTGCAGGGGCCAAGGCCGACTTGAGGGAGCAGCTAGGCGGGGTTCAGACCGCGCTTTGCGCCAAGGAAGCAAAGTGCAACGCCTTGGCCCAGGAACGTGACCGCCTAGCCAAAAAACTGGCCGACCGGGAGGAGAGCCATAAGGCGGCCCTGAAGACGGCGCAGGACAGCGAGGCTGCCCTCAAAGCTGAATATGAGATCGAGGCGGCGAGCTGGGCCGAGGCGAAGCAAGCGCTGAGCGAAGGCTATGTGCGGATTGAATATTTAATTAACGGTAGGCCGCCTCCTTCTTCGCCCCTCCGCTTGCCCTTGTCCTCTAATTTTGTCTTCTGACTTTGCGCTGCTTCTTTCTTCTTTGCGCAGATTACTTCCCTGGCTACTCCGTCGCCGCCACCCAAGCCATCGAGGCCCACCGCGACGCATGCCAGCAGGCAGGAGTCGAGATCACACCGGATGCCAGCCGAACACTTGAGGAGCAGCTTCTGGCGATCCATGCCCGTTTGCAGCCGGCTCACTGCATGCTCCGCCGTCTTCAGTGCACCGGGGCGCAAGTGCTGGCCGCCCTCTGGCCCGGCGAGGCGGTTCCCCACACCCCCAGTCGGACTGCCGACTGACTGGAGGTTGCAGTCGGCCGCTTCGAGGCCTGGAAGGCTTCTGCAGCTCGGTCTGGCACCAGGCGGGCACTGGAGTGGGTCTGAGCCTGGTACCCTGGGCTGAGCTTGGCCGAGCTGAGTACCTGGCGGCAGGAGGCCGACGAAGAGCTGGTGGCGGTGCGGCCGGCTATCATCCAGCGTGCCTCGGCGATCACCGATTACACCGACACCCGTGCCTTTGCTCCTGAGGTGGATGATAACGGCGTCGCTCAGCCGGCTGAACCCGTCAGAGGGTGAAGACTCAGCGGAGGAGATCGCCTCCAGCGACGAGGGCGAAGATGAAGAGGGGGAGGATGGCGAAGACGTCGTGCCAGACGGCCAAGCGACCAGCCAACCTCAGCCTGATCGTGCCTCCAGCAACGAAGCGCGTGCGAGCGTGCCGCCTGCAAGAGGCGACGATCATGCCGAGACTCGCCAGCCGGCCACTCCTCCGGCCGGCACTGCCATCTCCACCAACCTGCCCGACTCGCCTGTTGCTCCCTTGGCCTGATCTGCCGTCTTTACTTTCCTGCTCGTTACTATTTTGAACAAATTTTAGTAAATTTGCACAGTTCCACCCACTGGGGGTGTATTCAAACTATGTTGAATGCTGGCCTTTCGAAGGTCTTTTGTGTACATATAATCATGCATGTGTTTGGCTTCCATTCTTGTTTGCTTTTCATCCTTTGGCTGTTTCCTTTGCCGCCTTTCCTTGGTCGCCGCCTTTCCCAGTACCTGCATACCGCTCTGCGATGCTGTGGCTGGGGAAGAACTTCAACCCGTTCGGGAAGGCAAGTACTCGAGCTTTCTTAGATTGTAGCAAGGTGAATGGGAACACTACTGGAAACAGAGTATTTGCCATCAGCCAGCTCTTTGCCATCTGCCAGCTGATGGCAAAGAACGTCTTTGCCATCTGCTTATAAACAACAGATGGCAAAGAACTGACAGACGGCAAAGAACATGGTTGCCATCAGCCAATTCTTTGCCATCCGCTAGTGGATGGCAAATAATCTTTGCCATCCGCCGCCAGATGGCAAAGAGGTTGGCAAATCTGTGGCCGTTAAGAGTGTAACGGCGCATCAGCCTCACCTCTTTGCCATCCGCCGCCAGACGGTAAGATTCTTTGCCATCCGCCGCAGATGGCAAAGAGATGGGGTTATTTTTTCCGTAAAAAACTGTGGGGTTATTTTTGTTTTCATTGGTTGAAATGTTTGTGTCATGGATTGATGACATGGCATCCATCCATCCATCCATCCATCCCATTTATCTAAACAAAAAAGAGAAAGAAAGAAAGAACCCCCACCCTCCGGCAGCCCAACCACCCAAACCCTATCCCATCCCACTCCATCGCCGCCGCCCCAGATGCAATCTCGCCGCCGCCACGCTCGCGCACGCTCGCCGCTGCCATCCATCCATCCTCTCGAGATCGCGCACGCTCGCCGCCGCCACGTCCGCAGTCGCAGGCGGCGTACGTGAAGCTCGCGCTGCACGCGCTCAAGCACCCGACGGCGGCTGTCAACGGGCTCCTCGTCGGGCCGCTGGCGGACCCGGCCGCCTCCCGGCCGTCGTCTCGGTCGCCGACGCCGTGCCGCTCTCCACCAGCCGCACCACCTCCCGCTGCTCCCCACGCCGAGCTCGCGCTCACCCTCGTCGAGGACCACTTCCAGCGCGAGGGCCTCGCCGTCGTCGGATACTACCACGATAACGCGCGCGACGACGCCGACCTCAGCGCCGTCGCCAAGCGCGTCGGGGACCACATCTTCGCCATTTCCCAGCGCCCGCGTCTTTGTTGGTCGATGCTGTGCTTTCCTCTGTTTCCCCTGTCTTGAGCGGTTATGGGGGTGCGGAGATCTCGCTTGGGTGCTGATTGGGGTTCTCCTTTCTGATTTTGTGTTGATTCGATCAGCTGGACAACGTGAAGCTCGAGGAGGTGGTGAAGGGGAGCAGCCGCGATGCAGTTGTTCAGGTACTCGCCCATGATCTATGGAAATCAGTATCCCTTCATTGCTTTCAAATTGATAGCGATTAGTATGTTTCCTTAGATACTGTATCTTCTATTAAGTTTTTACTGGTAACTACGAAAATTAGACCATGTATTGACTTTCTTCCTAGTGATGGAATAGATCTTGCAGCAATATTATTGACTTGTGAGACTCCCACTAGATAATTCACTTCTTGCTAGGCATAGTATGCTGTCTTGCAAGTTAATTGCTTAATTTGTTCGAATGCTCAGTTATTTTTGGTTAAGTTTGAACTAATTCTTAAGAAATCCTCTCATGCACCCCAGCCCTCTAATCAATATGTTCAAATGATGAATGGTCGAACATGAGCATTATTTTCTCTCTCTAGGCCTTTTTTCTGTCATTTTTCATGCATTGAACTAATTGTGCAGTGGCTTTGGAAAGAGAAGGTTTGCTTTATAGCTGCTTAAGTGTATACTTTCTGAATCATTGTAGAATTATAACTTTCAACTAATATGCACTGCCTCCACATGGCTACCATGTTTCATCTCACAAATCAGTAAGTTACCTAAGAATTAACTGAACACTAGCATATTCGTTGAACTTAGCGTCTTAACCACTATGAGCAATGCATATATTTTAATTTATCACAACTTAATTTGAAAAGTTGCTGAACCAACATGCAGACTATCATATGCCCATCTAAATGCCATGAAATGCAAGCAGCCATCTTCTGCATGAAATAATTATTTATGCTTGGGTTTATGAATCACTGGTGCAATTTGTTCACCTTAAGTGCAAAAGCAGGAGTAGCAGCAATATGTTTGGGCATATGTGTTCTATGCCTACTAACAGAGATAGCAGTGTTACACTGTTACTTCATTACCTTATGACTTAAGAATCAGTTCTGGAGTTGTCATATAATTTGTTGAGTTGTCATATAAACGGTCGTCTCCTTCGAGCGCAAAGACGGGTCTGCGGTGGATGCTGGGTTGCAGCTCAGGTCGATGGTGCGGCCATGGACACAACCTCCTCAACCTCGACAACCAATGCGTCGGCAGGGGAGCAACTAATTCCTGAACCTTTGCTTCTCCTCTTTTAATTCGAAGTTCTTAGTTTAGTTCCAGATTTCTATGCATGCCACCTTGATATGTTTGATGTTCATCGATCGTCCAGATTTACTAGCACACCAGATAGAATTTGGGACTGATGCCATTCAATAGATTTTCTAGACATTTTATTGTGTCTCATGCTGAAAAAGAAAATGCACAATGAGCTTGTTTGACTTTTTTGATGCTTAGAGTATACTTGATCAGGGGGCAGTGTTATTTCCTGTGATCTTTCATGTCATTTGCTAGTGTGATGCTTCAAGATGACAAATTTAAAGACCTAAACTATTGTAAATAAGCTGCTCGCATCTTGAGCATTTAAATGTGAGCACTTAACCATTGTACAGCTTTTTCATATTTTGTTTTGTATTTCTTTTATAAACTAGCGGGGTGACCCGCGCATTTGCGCGACTAGATTTTACAAAAGATGTATCTCTCCTAATATAGAGATTGTCTTGAATACTCTACCTGGACCATTGTTTCTTATATGAACATGTTTTTTTCCTGGAAAACAATACTTTGAAAACAAACCATTAATGGAATATTCCTTGATGTAATCAAGCTAAAGCTTTAAAATGTTGATAGTCATTCTTAAAAATGTTTAAGTGTACAAATTTTCTCTATAGCTTTTAGGATTCATTGTCTATAGCTAATTAGAAACCAAAGGAGTAACATGTTGAGGTTATGCTTTAAGAAATCCTTTCACATAATTTAAAAGTTCAAATCTAAACATTGTTAGAAGCTCTCTTCTACACTGTTCTCATCAAAGCATTTCTTTTAAATCATGCATATAGTTTTCATCTAGTAATTAAGTGAAACTAATATGACTTATCACGTATTTGATATTATTTCTTACTTTGAATATTTACTCCTGTATGATGTAACCATTCCATGATGGCTTCAGATAGTTCTTAACATGAGAAAGACATAAAATTTGAGTTGCCAAAACTCAACTCTCTTCCACAATACCATCCAACTCAATCTTGTTGATACATATATTACATTTTTCTATGTTTTGTTGACAAAGCAACCAACGTATCTTGATACATCTGCTGCATGTTACATTCACATGGGTTATCCGTTTTCATATTGTGCATGGTACAGAAAATAAATGAAATTCTAATTTTATTTGAAACTGGATCCGTGTTTCAGACTGTTTTAGTTCCAAAGTTGCTTAGATTTGTTTATGTTCAAAAGAATGTACATTACATTATATTATGTCTTAAAAATAAGCAGGGTGTATCTTTATTCTGTTAAAATAGTTTAGTTAGGATCCTGGACATGAAAGATGTACCTCACCTTCCTCCTAGAACTAATGTATATACATGTGAAAATAGATGGGTCTTACATTGCGCTTCCACCTTTAATTATTTCTATCAAGTTACGTTTACCCATAAAATTCAGGCCCCATTTGGAGTTCTATAAAGTGTGATATTCTCGCAAAATTAAAAAAAAGGAGTAAAGCTTGATATTCCTAAAAAATATTATAATTTAAATCAAATGCCCACCGTAAAAAAAATTAAATCAAATGCATTACTTCTTGTTAGGGATTTCATATGCAGATCGGACTGCTTTCCTCTTTCTTTTCGTACTTTTCTTTAGCTATGGACATGGACGTGACATTGGTTTAGGTGGCAGGTTTGCCTCTGTGTAGCGCTGGCTTTGTTTTTTTTTTCTCCTATTAGAATTCAAATCAGAATTGGGCATGTGTTGTTTTGCGTGCAAGTGTCCTTTTCATATACGTTGACAATCCATGCATATTTCCGCATCATAATAATCTTCTTCTTCTAACTTTCTTCTTTTCCATTTTACAGATTTGCTTAAGATCACGGAAGCTTGGGTTGATGGAGTGCTTGTATTTAGTTTTTGTTTTTATCTTGTGAAACTTGCTACCTATGGATGAAACTGTGTAATATTGATGAAACTACGTGTATGTACGGATGAAACTTGCTACTATTGTTAACATGTGTTGGATATATTTGTGTTCATGACTATTGATAATATGTGTTGAATATGCTATATTGGTCATATAAATATATTTGTGTTTGATTTTCTGTGAAAATGAACTGATATAAGAAAAAACAAAATTAAATGGGGCAATATAGTCACTTTGCCATCACCGGCAGATGGCAAGAGCTTTGCCATCACCGGGCAGATGGCAAAGAGGCCACGTGTCATCTACATGTAAAATTTGGGCTGGCCTATTTGGGCTCTTTGCCATCTGCCAGCCAGATGGCAAAGCTCTTTGCCATCTATTTGGCAGACGGCAAAGCATGCAGCCTTGCCATGTCTTTGGCAGATGGCAAAGAGCTCGCAACCTTGCCATCTATTCGGCGAGCGGCAAAGTATGCCGTTAACCTTCTAACGGGCTAACCCGTTAATAAGCTTTGCCATCTCGCCGGTGATGGCAAAGTTGAGCTCTTGCCATCAGCCGCCAGATGGCAAAGAAGCCTTTACCGCGAGGTTTCGCACGAACTGTTTGCCATCTGCTGGCTGATGGCAAAGCCTTTGCCATCCGCCGAACATGCCTTTGCCATCTGCCATGGCAGATGGCAAAGTGCCAGATTCCAGTAGTGGAAGCCGGCCAGCCGGCTGCTCTGACAGCCGGTTGGCGGGGTGGGAAGCCGGCTCGTGTTATATAGGTTCATTAGTCCTTAGCCGTTTTTCATGTGGGCATCCTTTCCTACCTTTGGCTCTTCCCAGCCGGACAGCCGATTCTTCGAGCTGCGGCTTTCGACAAGACAGGGCTTGGGTGCCGGCACACTACTTGTCCGACTGCAGGTAGAACTTGAATATAACTCAAGGCGGCAAGTCCTCGAACCGACTGGTCGAACCCGGTGCCGGACGAGAAAAATGAATGTAGTAACATAATCACAGGCATAATACTCATCATTCATAGATAAAAGAGGGTAGTCCCCGAGTGTTCCTCGGGGGGCCCGTTGTCTCATACTTAGCACAAAAGGTAGCGTGGTACATACTGCTTTTAATCGTAAAAATCTTCGGAGGAGATTGGCGTTCCATGGTTGTTCCGACTCCTTGCTGGAATCATCTCTCTTGCGTGCCTTCGGCTTCTCCGCGTCGATCAGGTAGTAGGAGTCGTTGCCTAATGCTCTGCTGATGACGAAGGGGCCTTCCTAAGGGGCCGAGAGCTTGTGCTGGCCGGTTGTGCGCTGGATCAGCCGGAGCACAAGGTCGCCTTCTTGGAAGGATCTTGGCTTGACCTTCTGGATATGGTTGCAGCGTAAACCCTGCTGGTAGATGGCGGGCCGGCTGAGGGCTAACAGCAGGCTTTCTTCCAGCAGGTCGACACCGTCTACTCGTGCTTCTTTGGCCTCCGCCTCCATGTACATGGTGACCCGAGGTGAGTCGAACTCAATGTCAGTTGGGATGACAGCCTCAGCACCATATACAAAGAAGAAAGGGGTGAAGCCGGGGTAGTGCGCAGACTCCAGAGGACGGCCGGCAGCTCGTCGAGCCAACAGCCGGCCGAACGCTCCAGTGGCACGACCAGTCGGGGCTTGATGCCGGAGAGGATGAGGCCGTTTGCTCGCTCAACTTGGCCGTTTGACTGCGGGTGGGCAACAGACGCTAAGTCCAGTCAGATGCCCTGTGTCGCGCAGAAACGTGCTAGTGCTCCCTTGGCAAAATTCATGCTATTATCGGTGATGATGCTGTGTGGTACGCTGTACCGGGTTGTAATATCTGCGATGAATGTCACGGCAGTCGGCCCATTCAACTTCTTGATCGGCTTTGCTTCAATCCACTTGGTAAATTTGTCCATGGCGACGAGCAGATGTGTCATGCCGCCGCGCGCCGTCTTGAACGGGACCACCATATCCAATCCCCAGACGGCAAATGGCCAGGTGAGGGGGATGGTCTTGAGTGCAGAAGTCGGCATGTGTTGCTTGGAGCTGAAGACTTGGCACTGAGGGAGTCTTGCACTAGGGGGTGTCCGGATAGCCGAACTATCATCACGGCCAGACTCCAAGACTATGAAGATACAAGATTGAATACTTCGTCCAGTGTCCGGATGGGACTTTCCTTGGCATGGAAGGCAAGCTTGGCGATACGGATATGTAGATCTCCTACCATTGTAACCGACTCTGTGTAACCCTAACCTATCCGATGTCTATATAAACCGGAGGGTTTTAGTCCAGAGGATGTAACAACAATCATACCATAGGCTAGCTTCTAGGGTTTAGCCTCTACGATCTCGTGGTAGATCTACTCTTGTACTACCCATATCATCAATATTAATCAAGCAGGAGTAGGGTATTACCTCCATCGAGAGGGCCCGAACCTGGGTAAAAACATCGTGTCCCTTGTCTCCTGTTACCATCAGCCTAGACGCACAGTTCGGGACCCCCTACCCGAGATCCACCGGTTTTGACACCGACATTGGTGCTTTCATTAAGAGTTCCTCTGTGTCGTCACCTATAGGCCCGATGGCTCCTTCGATCATCAACAACGACGCGGTCCAGGGTGAGACTCTTCTCCCTAGACAGATCTTCGTATTCGGCGGCTTTGCACTGCGGGCCAATTCACTTGGCCATCTGGAGCAGATCGAAAGCTACACCCCTGGCCATCAGGCCAGATTTGGAAGTCTAAACTACACGGCCGACGTCCGCGGAGACTTCATATTTGACGGATTCGAGCCGCAGCCAAGCGCTCCGCACTATCTCGATGGGCATGACCTAACTCTGCCGCCATTAACAAAGGTCTCCGAGGTCAAGATTAGTGTCCGCTCCGAACATTGATTCGGAGCCGATCTCGCCGATCGAGGATGGTTGGTTGGACACCACCTCGGGGGCTGAAATCTATACGGCGATTGAGCCGAACACAATCCCTGTCCTTTGCGAAGACCGTGACTCCAAGGTGCCGGACTCCTCTCCGGACTCCGAACCCTCCGCGCCCCTGCCAATCGAATCCGATTGGGCGCCGGTCATGGAGTTCACTGCCGCGGACATCTTTCAGAACTCGCCCTTTGGCGACATCCGGAATTCACTAAAGTCTCTCTCTTTATCCGAAGAGCCCTGGCCGGACTACGGTCAGGAAGGTTGGGACGCGGACGACGAAGAAATTCAACGCCCACCCACCACCCACTTTGTAGCCACCGTCGAAAGCTTACACGACGTGCTCGATTTCGACTCCGAAGACATCGATGGTATGGACGACGTTGTAGGAGACAACCATGAACCAGCACCTATAGGATGCTGGACAACCACCTCATCCCATGATGTATACATGGTGGATACACCTAAAGGAAGTGACGACGAGGAACTATGGGACGCTACGAAGGATAAATCCCTCGAAAAGCAGTCAAAACGGCAACGTAAACGCCACAATAAGTCCCGCCTTAACAAAGACCCAGCCATCGAGCAGGGCGAACCGGTGGACGATGAACATGCTATTGAGCAACCGTCCGAACAGGACAACTTGGATAAACAACCCGTCCCCGGCGAAGATAACAGTCCGGACGACCTCACGCCGGACAAATTACTGGAGCAGAAGAACCTCCACAAAAGGCTCGTTGCGCTGTACAGAGCCTGAAAAAGCAGAAGCGGAAGCTCAAAACAGCGGAAGATGCACTCAAAATCAGATGGAGCAAAGTATTCAACACCGCAGACAAATACGGCGACAGTCGCCGAACAAAGGGCTACCCAAAGAGAAAACTACTGCCCGAATTTGACGAGGAGGCCTTAGAGCCCCCACAGTCAGAAAATAAGAAGGCCACCCGGTCAGATGGACGACCCCACGACAAAAAGAGAGCGGCAAATGGCGCCGCACACAAGCCGGTACGCGATCCGCATAAGGATTCACAGCAAAAGGATGGCCCAGTTAGGTCCATCTATGGGCCGAGAAAGCAAGCTCTTCAAAGCAATTCAACACGTCAAATATCCGAACATCACGGCACACCCAAATACAGGGGCGCGCACCCCTATGTTTCACCGATGAGGTGCCGGATCATGAATTTCCACCGGATTCAAGCCCGTAAACATAGAGGCATATGACGGAACAATGCACCTCGAGTGCGGATTGAGGACTATATCCTTCACTTACACATGGCTAGAGGAGATGATCTCCACACCATAAAATACTTACCCCTCAAGCTCAAAGGGCCAGCCCGGCATTGGCTCAAAAGCCTCCCTGAAAATACCATTGGAAGTTGGGAAGAGCTCGAGGATGCTTTTCGGACAAATTTTCAAGGGACTTATGTCCGTCCTCCGGATGCAGACGATTTAAGTCATATAACTCAACAAACCGGAGAGTCACCAAGAAATTCTGGAACAGGTTCCTCACCAAAAAGAACCAAATAGTCGATTGTCCGGACGCCAAGCCTTAGCAGCTTTCAAACACAACGTCTGAGACGAATGGCTCGCTGACACCTCGGCCAGAGAAGCCGAGAACCATGGCCGCATTAACAAGCCTCATGACCCGCTTATGCTGGAAAGGATAGCTGGCTAGCAAGATGCAGCACCAGCGACCCAAGTACATCCGAAGTCAGGGATGGAAACGGGAAACCACGACGCAGCAAGGACCAGCGCCAGATTAAGGGGAACGGTCCAAAGAGCGCGGCAGTCAATGCCGGATTCAAAAGCTCATGGCAGAACAATAAAAAACTGCCCCTTAAGGACAATAGCGATGAGCTATCCAACTTAAACAAAATCTTGGACAAGATATGCCACATCCATAGTACACCCGGGAAGCCTGCAAACCATACCCACAGAGATTGTTGGGTCTTCAAGCAGTCCGGCAGACTCAATGCCGAACACAAGGGGCTCGACACACCAAGCGAGGACGATGACGAACCCCACAAGCAGAGCACCGGAAAACAAAAGAATTTCCCACAAGAGGTTAAAACAGTAAACTCACTTCACATGATAAATGGGAAAAACAGAGCGGTGCCCATTAAGATGCGCGCCGCACATACTACCCTAGAGGAGTACCAACACTGGTTGTCAAAACCAATCACCTTCGACCATCAGGACTACTCCAAAAGTATCCGGAACGCAGGATGGACTGCCTTGATATTGGATCCTATAATCAACGGATTCCAATTTACAAAAGTCCTCATGGATGGCGGCAGTGACATAAACCTGACATATCATGACACAATCCGCATGATGGGGATAGACCCAACAAAAATTCGCCATAGCAACACCTCCTTTAAGGGGGTAATGCCAGGCCCATATGCCCATTGTACGGGCTCCCTACAACTAGAAGTTTTGTTCGGCTCATCCGACAACTTCTGTCGTGAAAAGTTAACCTTCCACATCGCCCCATTCGAAAGTAGCTATCAAGCACTACTGGGGCGTGAAGCTTTCGCCCGCTTTAACGCAATACCACATTATGCATCTCTTACACTTAAAATGCCCGGTCCACGCGGCATCATCTCATTAAAAGGGAGTATTAAGTGTTACTCGAGCACAGAAGAGTGTGAGGCTGCCTTGACAGCCCCACACCAATCCGGCTCCGCTTACCAAAGCACCTGAATAGGCAATCGAACCCCGGACACGGCTAGACGAGTCCGGCGCCTACTAGCGGCATACCCCCGTACAAGGGGCTGCACGCATGTACAACAAGAGACAATAAATCTCAATTTTATTCACTTTTTCGAATCGTACTCTATTCATTTAATATAAAGTACATTCTTCGCACGATCTTTTTTTTCTTTTCAACTAAGTTCCTCTCTTTTACAGATGAACAACGTGCTACACCCGTCCAGGATACGGCACAACGGAGACACAAAGCAGACGCAAGAGGGACCCGTTGCAAGGATTCTTTTCAGATTAAGACCCTGCGTAAACCATTTTTACTGTCTCTTGTTGATATACATCCCCCGGTTTGTTACTATAACCGAGGAGGAGGCTGGCGTTTTGGCATAGGCCGCACCAGAATTTTTGCGCGTACCTGGACACCAGGGGCTTAGGGCATTATTCTGCCTGTTTTTATAAAGACCGAATACCTTAGGGAGTGTTCGGCGTCTCGAGTTAGGCCTTATATGCATCAGCTCCGAATCATGTCTTTGGTCAAATGTTGGGTTTGCCCGGCTCCTGTGTTTTGCTGCCTTACGTTCAGTTTTATCGGCTAACGCGGCACCAGGAGAACTACTGCGATTGTGCCCGGTTCGCCGGGCGAGTACCTCAAGAGAGAAAGCTGAAAACTGACCGTCATGATATAGCGAGAGACCGGTCAACCACTCGATGACTCACCGAATGTTTAGAATTCCTCCGCATTAACGAAGGACCGTTTTCCGTCAGTGCACATACGCGACTCGAATTCGGGAGAGTGCGGTGCCCTGTGGGCTATATAGTAGCCCCACCCTCGAACTCCTATGGCTAAGTGAAAGTGATAAAGCATTATAGTCCGGTTGCCTAGTTTGCTACGCTACCACCTCCTTAATAGGACCAAGACGTTGGATTAAGTGTGAAAAAGCGCCTTCTTTGCAAACACCCCCGCACTATGTGCGTGGGGGCTGAAGCCAAGGATTGCCATCTTTCAGGTTATATATACATATACATGAACGACCGCATAGGGAGTAGTTTACTACTTGATCGCACAAGTATAAAAAGCTCTTATATTATATTGAAACATTGTTTTCACAAACCATACATGTCATTTAAACATAATATCCTTCGAGCACTGCGTCTCTATTAAACGAGCGCCCTGCAGGACTTCCTCAAAATAGTGCTCGGAAGGTACCCGGCTTTAGTCTGAATCTTGGGATGCAACGTCGGTGGCCTTCATCTCCGCCCAGTATGTCTTGACACGGGCCAGAGCCATCCGCGCTCCCTCAATACACGCCGACCGCTTCATTGCGTCGATAAGCGGTACCGCACCAAGGAGCTGCTGCACTAAACCAAAATAACTCTTCTATTGGTCCGCTCGCCACAAATGAGTCATGACATGCTTCATGGCAAGTCCGGATAATCGATTCAGCTCGCCCGCTCGCCAACCGATCGGTCAACGGAAGAGGACGCCCGGACTATGGAATTGCGACCAATATAGCTCTTCCCTTTTGTGCCCCTTCTGGCCTCGGAAGTGCTCAATCGCGTCCGCAGCACTCGCCGCTAAGTCCAGATAAGCATCCTCCGAACTCCACAACTTGTCCAACTGAGCATACATCGGATCCGTATATTTCCTCCGCAGCAGAAATGGTTTTCCAGCCGCAATAGACCCGGCCTGACTTAGCGCCTCCTTGGCAGCTCTCAAAGCGGAACGGGCATCCTTGGATTCGGCGGTGGCCTTTTTCAGGCCCTCTTGCTCCGCTTGACGTTCTTTTTCAAGAACCTCGCAGCGGTCGGTAGTATTCTTCAGCTTTATGGCCATATCGGCCATTTCCTCTTTGCTTCGGCAGTGAGCAGCCCGTTCGGCTTTTAGCTCTTCGGCCGCCCTTAAAGTGGCTGCATTACTATTTCTGGCTTGCTCTTTAGCTCGGGCGAGCTCCGCCCACAGCTCCTCCATAGCAGCGGCACCACCTGCATTAAGCATACAAGTGGTAAGGCTTGGGCGTCAAGCTCCCTTACCAGGTGTCCGCGTAGAAGTCGCATACCTTGTGACTCGTCAAACCGTTTATTGACCAGCGCGATGTCCGCATCCGCCTCGTCAAGTTGCCGCTTTAGTTCGGCATATTCATCAGTCCGGCTGGCCACCGGACGCCCCGCCACCTATTTAGGAGCGGCGATATGTTATAACTGAGATTATGATCCTCGACACGCTGTCAATTTTGACAACATACCGAGTCTCAGGGGCTACTATCTATGCAGGGCACATTCTATATGCATAATCGCCGAAGGTACATCATTTTTTGCGTACCTCGAACCCTTCACAAGAAGCTTCTGACGGCTTCATGCAATCCGCTCTCCGCGGATGCAATTCTTTCAATCACCATACCCATTAGAGCACGGTGATCTTCTGAGATAGCCGCTCGCCCGAGCAGATCCTTCAGCTCCTCCGACCGCACGCCAGTTGGCGCCGGACCTTCCGGCCCCGCCGGACTTGGGGAAACCCTCCGCGATGACACCTCAGGGTCGTCTGCCTCGCATAAGGGTGCGACAGGTGGAGGCGTTTCGCTCTCCATCATCTCCGGAAGAAGATCCCCCGAAGACGAGCTCTGCTGAGAAGGCATGAGATCCGAACTACAAGGTACAATTTCGGTTATCTTTAGAAATAAATGCAGGGATGTTCCTTATTTAGAAGACCCCTTCTTTTTTTACTTACGGCTCGCTGGAGGGCTGATCCCCTTGGGGAAATAGTGCGGCTTGGATACTTCCCAGCGCCGGACTCTCTGACGAAGATTTCTTTCTCCTCTTTGAGGCCTTGACCTCCGGATCTTCCGAAGCGGTCCTCTTCTCTCCTTGGAGGGTGGGACTTTTGATCCCTCCTTCCTCAGGAGCCTCCTTCATGGAGGCAGTTGCTTCCCCGCTCCCCCCTTTGCCTTCTTCAAAAGGCGCGGCCTTCAACATCTTGGTCAGCATGGGATCCGGCGTGGTCTCTGGGAGGGTAGCCGGACACCTTATCAACTTTGCTTTCGCTATCCACTCCTGTTCAAGAAACAGCTCCTTTAAAGGGCATATATATATATATATATATATATATATATATATATATATATGATAAATGAATGAACAGCATGTTCGGTTACAGGACTACTTACTTGAGTATCTGGGCGATTGCAGCTTAGTCCTGCGTCCTCAGTTAGGTCCGGACACTTCTCTTGTGATCCGAAGAACAATTTATACATCTCCACGGGCGTCGTACCCATAAAATGTTGGAGAGCTCGTGGCCCCTCCGGATTAAATTCCCACAGACCGAGGGCGCGACGTTTGCAGGCGTAAGGCGCCGAATCAACATAACTCGCGCGCCACTGCGACCAGATTGATCTCTCTTTCTTGGAGGTCTCGAATGCGGCCCTGCATCAGAGGAACGTCCTTGGACGACCCCCAGTCGAGCCCCTTGTTGACCCATGACGCCAGCCGCTGTGGTGGACCTGAGTGGAAGGCGGGAAGCGCCACCCATTTGGTGCCCCTGGGAGCGGTAATATAAAACCAATCCCGTTGCCACAAACCAAGCTCCTCTTGAAAAGAGCCCTCGGGCCACGGAGCATCAGCACACTTGCTTATGACCGCCCCTCCGACTCGCTTGTTGCCCCTCGATCATCTTCGGCTCCACCTTGAAGGTCTTGAGCCACAATCCAAAGTGAGGGGTGATATGGAGGAACGCCTCACATACGACAATGAATGACGAGATATGGAGGACGGACTCCGGATTCAAGTCATGGAAATCCAGCCCATAATAAAACATGAGCCCCCGCACAAAGGGATCCGTCGGGAAGCCTAAACCCCGAAGGAAGTGAGACACGAACACCACGCTCTCGCTGGGCTCGGGAGTTGGGATGACCTGCCCTGGAGCAGGCAGCCTATGCGAAATCTCGCGGTTAGATACTGGCGTCTCGCAGCTTTAGCACATCTTCTTCGTGACGGAAGAAGACATCCATCGGCCGTGCTGGTCGGAGCCGGACATCGCCGAAAGTCCAAGCACCTAAATCTGAAGCTTTGGGTGTTAGAACTCGAAGCGTGAGGCGAACTCGATGGAGGGTGTAAAAAAGAAGAGGGCCTTGGTCTCGTTATAAAGAGGTTGAATACCAAGAGCCCTCCCCGTGGTCGATTGGGACTCGCCTTTGATAGAGGAGGCGTGCCAACGGGCACGGTCGGGTTACCCACGTCCGTATTGATGAGAATCCCGGAATAAGGGGGGCACAATCTATGCTTTTATAAGACGTGTTAAGGAAACCGCCTCGTTAAACGACCTGAGGTGGAACAGTAAAAACAATTCGTATAAAGGCTTGGCCGTGGTGTGATGTCACGCCGCGTAATACGTCAGCAGATCTGTGCAAAAATTATTCTCTCTCTACGGTAGTATGTGGAACTTGTTTTGCAGAGCCGGACACTATCCTTGTGTTCAAAACCTACTATGAAGTATTCAGAGGAGGAACCCGCCTTGCAATGCCGAAGACAATATGCGCGCCGGACTCGTCGTCATTGAAGCCTGGTTCAGGGGCTACTGAGGGAGTCCTGGACTAGGGGTGTCCGGATAGCCGAACTATCATCACGGCCGACTCCAAGACTATGAAGATACAAGATTGAAGACTTCGTCCCAAAGGTCCGGATGGGACTTTCCTTGGCGTGGAAGGCAAGCTTGGCGATACGGATATGTAGATCTCCTACCATTGTAACCGACTACGTGTAACCCTAACCTATCCGGTGTCTATATAAACCGGAGGGTTTTAGTCCGTGGGGACAGAACAACAATCATACCATAGGCTAGCTTCTAGGGTTTAGCCTCTCGATCTCGTGGTAGATCTACTCTTGTACTACCCATATTATCAATATTAATCAAGCAGGAGTAGGGTATTACCTCCATCGAGAGGGCCCGAACCTGGGTAAAAACATCGTGTCCCTTGTCTCCTGTTACCATCTGCCTAGACGCACAGTTCGGGACCCCCTACCTGAGATCCGCCGGTTTTGACACCGACAGACACCCTTTGCAGTATCTTCTATCTTCTATTTACTAATTGGAGGCACCTTTCAAGTACTCTCATTAATCCACATCATCAAAATTAATTACACCATTGGATTGTAAAATTTACGCCCGGGATAAAAGAAAGACTTGCGTAACACACATGGTCCGTACGTCCCAAAAAAGGCATTTGACACGTCGAACGTTAATGGGTATATAGAAAACAAATAAATCCTCGATCCATCCCCTCAAAATAAAAAGTAAAGCCTCACGTGAAAAAGAAAAGGAAACCCTTGATCCGTACTAATTGGAGGCACCTTTCAAGTACTCTCGTTAATCCACATCATTAAAATTAATTACACTATTGGATTGTAAAATTTACGCCCGGGATAAAAGAAAGACTTGCGTAACACACATGGTCCGTACGTCCCAAAAAAGGCATTTGACACGTCCAACGTTAGTGGGTATATAGAAAACAAATAAATCCTCGATCCGTCCCCTCAAAATAAAAAGTAAAGCCTCACGTGAAAAAGAAAAGGAAACCCTTGATCCGTACCTAAAAAAAGGGAGCCCACGTCAAAGGAAAGCGTCCATCCATAAAGAGTCCAATGAGAAAAGGAAAGGAATCGCAAGACCTGGCTGATTGCACGTAAAGGACTCCAGCAATTAAATATTCTGCGAACTAAAATCACTGTGGACTCCTACATGGCCGCCTACTTCCCCCTTCAATCCTACTCTCTCCTACCTATGGCCGGTGGCAATGGTTTTTGTCCGTAGTGTATGCGTACATGATTTTATCCAACGATGATGATTTAGCAGGTAAGATCCTATCAAGCCATCTAGCATGTATATTCCACTACATGATTTTATCCCATGCTATGTTGATTTAGCAGGTACGATCCAGGATCCACTCAAACATGCGGGATCTCCTAATCGTATTCCTCTTTGACCTTTCAATCTCAGTTTTTCAAGTTCTGCTCACATACATATTCCAGTAACTTATTTTGTCTCACTATGGTTTATTTACAAGAAGGAGCTATTGAACTTTGAAGCAGATGGAGCCAAGTGTAGCAAGATATGTGTTTTGCAGTTATATTTCCTTCTCTCACAATTCAATCTATCATATATCTATTTTTTCTGTATGCTATCTCATCAGAAAATAAATCTATCATGTTTTACAGATTCAGTATATATTTCTACAAGGGAGATTATTGAAGCGGAAGTTTGTCTACCAGGGAAATGGAGTTGGTCAAGACTAGCTTGGATCCGGTAAGACTCAAGACTAATGAATATAGTCGAGGAGACTAAGAACCTAGAAAAACATATTACAAGTAGATTGGGTGTCATATAGTATTTATTAATTTTGAGGAATAAATTATTTCTGAGGAATAACACTAAATTTTGATTTCTTGGGTTGGGAACATTGGCCCACCTCAATTATGATTCAGTTTTAATTGTCCAATTTTATTTGTATAGATAGCACAGGCAACCAACCAATGTCCCCAGTAATTTGTAGTCCATCACACCAAGTTTCGGATACACTATTTACAAACAAACAACATTCGATGGTTGTCCTACATAAAAATGTTTGTAGACAACATTTTAAATACTAAATGTGTCCATAATATTAAAATCAAAGGAAATCCATGCGACCAAAGAACGTGCAGTTCTAGCTTGCATCTCCACAAATCTTTTAAAATTTTAAATCCAGTCAAAAATTCTATTGCTGCGCTTACTATTCCGAATAAACGATCTGAACAAGGGAGCATATGCCGTTCTTATGCGAGGGCAGGCCGGTCGGCTTCGCTAATTAACGGATCAGCATGTTGATGAGCACGTCCTGCTCGACAAAGATAAATCACTTTAGATGGTGCGGCTCATATCATGAAGCGATGGCGTGTACTGACCGGCTTGACGAGCTCCTCCAGTACGCCGCTGGGTGCTTGCTGTATCAATGTCGCCAGGTGCAATATAGTTGTGTCGTGCAAGTTTTGTCTACATGCTAAATCAGCTCTAGCATTGATTATTATTGTTATGCATTCACACAATACTAATCCTTTGGCAGATATACTACTTTGCATGGCATGCTTGAGATTGATGAATTACATGCATTCACATGATATACTTCGCAGGTGTGGATTGCTAATACTTATTCCTTGCGTATATAGTACGTCTATGCATATATCATATATTAAACTATCTTTAAACCGCCTAAATTACTACAGTGACAAAAAAATATTTGGATGTATGTGATATATATGTGTGTAGTAGGAATATATAGTATTAAAAAACCAGGGCACAATAAAAAAATATATTCTTTATTTTTTTTGGTACGCAGAGCTTAAATCCGAATAATGTATCACACAGTTCCCAGCCTCTGTATTAATAATAAAAGAAATTCCATAAGATTGTATTGGTTAAGACAACTAAAAATCTGAATAATGTATGACGTGCTTGATCATATACCTTTTATAAACTTACATGCCACGAATACATGATACATGCAACAACTTTCAAATTTGTAACCACGTTGCATACCAACATAGTAATAACAATCAATAATATTCATATTATAGTCTAACATATCTAATTGGTAGCCACTTTGTCATATTTAATATTAAACGTGCTAGCCCGTGCAGCTGCACGGGTTGTTGACTAGTTTGACTAACTCCTTGGCGTCATCCAAAGCAGTCGGCCAAAAGAATCCATGGCGGAAAGCTTTGGCGACGAGTGATCTTGAGGCCTATATACTTTTATATATTATTTAAAACTAACTTAAGGTTCTGCTGGCCGCTCGTCCTCAGTCCAATTTATGTATGTCTCTCCTCCTTTTCTCCATTTTGATTTTTTAATTGCATTCTGTTCTTTCTCACCGTTTTCCCATGCTGATCTCTTGTTGACTTACGAAATAATTTTGGACTTTGATAACCAACGAGCATCAAATTTTTAAGCATGGCAAATGCGTGGTGACCGCATTCGCCTTGGTGAATGTCCTTGAGAATTGCTATGCCCTTCCCTAGCTCGACGCAGCTCTGGAAGACTCCAGTGACGCTGCGCCTAACGAGCTCTCGGTTAACTATCATGTATGCTCCGGCTCGGCGTTGGACTTGTCTTGCCGGGATCTCGTCAGTCGGCAACTCTCTGTTTACCAGGAAGTTGAGGATGGGCTGGGCCCATGGTGAAGCTGTGACTTCTTCTATTGCCAATACGGCTACTGCAACCAGGGCGGGTGGGCTGGGTGGTGAAGGGCCGGAGTCGGCCACCGCTGTTGTGTCGATGCAGTCCCCGGGTCGACTGTTGTAGTCCCCGGGCCAGGTTCTGAAGTCCCCGGGCCGGGTGCGACTATGGCAGTCCCCGAGCCGCCTATCAAAGTCCCCGAGCTGCCTGCTCGGTTCCCCAAGCCGGATCCAACTGCGTCGGGGTTAGGCGGTACGAAGATGGAATCAGATTATGGAGACGGCTTGATAGATGGCTTGAGGAGGCATTGGAGAGAGACGCCGGTTGGTATAGCTTGTCGGGTGGAGCCTATTCGTGCGAGGGCATCTGCTTGCTCGTTGTCGGCCCGTGGTACGTGGAGGAACTCGCATCCTTCAAAATATCCGCTGATTTGCTGAACGAGGAAGCGGTAGCTTGCAATGTTTGCGTCCTTGGCGTCCCAATCGCCAGATGATTATTGGACTACCAAATCCGAGTTACCATAGCACAGGATCCGGCGGATGCCGAGTTCTTTGGCTAGCCGGAGCCCGTGTATGAGCGCCTCGTACTCGGCCACATTGTTGGAGGCGGCAAAATGAATTTGCAATGTGTATCTGAGCTTGTCGCCTTTGGGAGAGGTGAGGATGATGTCGGCTCCCAAGCCGGTGCGCATCTTGGACCCATCAAAGTGCATCCGCCAATGAGTGGAGTCGGGGGCTGGCGGCAGGTACTGGGTCTCGGCCCAGTCGACGAGGAAGTCGGCCAATGCTTGGGACTTGATGGCGGTGCGAGGCTGGTAGAAGATCGTGTAAGGGGCTAGCTCGATGGCCCATTTTGCCACCTGGCCGGATGCATCCCGGCTGCCTATGATCTCGGCGAGCGGGGCAGTACATACGACCGTGATGGGGTGCTCTTGAAAGTAGGGCTTGAGCTTCTTGGCGGCGAAGTACACACCATAGCACGTCTTCTGGTAGTGCGGGTAGTTCTGCTTCAAGGTGGACAGTACTTCACTTAAATAATACACCGGCCTCTGGACTGGCTGAGCTCGGCCTTCTTTCGGGCGCTGAACCATGATAACGGTGCTGACCACCCGCCTGGTAGCGGCAATGTAAAGGAGCATGGGCTCTTTCTCAGCCGGTACCGCCAAGACATGCGGCGTGGCCAGCATCTTTTTGAGCTCGTGGAAAGCTTGGTCGGCTTGGTCGTTCCACTCGAAATGAGTGGTCTTCTTCATGAGTCGGTAGAGGGGGAGAGCTTTCTCTTCTAGCCGGCTGATAAAGCGGTTCAGGGAGGCCAGTCATCCGGTGAACTTTTCGACGTCTCGTAGCTTGGTGGGAATCTCCATTCTCTATATGGTCTTGATCTTCACTGGATTGCACTCGATGCCGCGTTCGGAGACTAGGAAGCCTAGAAGCTGGCCGGCTGGGACTCCGAACACGCATTTCTCGGGGTTGAGCTTGATCTGAAATCGGTGCAAGTTTTCAAATGTCTCCTTGAGGTCTTCCAGCAGGGTGCCGCGCTTCTCCGTCTTCACCACAATATAGTCACATAGACGTGGGCATTTCTGCCGAGCTGCTTGAGGAGGCATTTCTGCATGCAACGCTGAAAAGTGGCACCGGCATTCCTCAAGCCGAATGTCATAGTCAGGTAGCAGAAAGCTCCGAATGGTGTGATGAAGGCGGTCTTCAGGCGGTCGGCTGGATCTAACTTTATCTGGTGGTAGCCTGAGTAAGCATCCAAGAAACTCAACAGCTCGCATCCGGCTGTGGAGTCTATCACTTGATCAATCCTTGGTAGGGCGAAGGGATCTTTGGGGCAGGCTTTGTTGAGGCTAGTGTAGTCTATACACATGCGCTACTTGTTATTCTTCTTCAGCACGAGGACCGGGTTGGCAAGCCACTCCGGAAAGAACACTTCAATAATGAAGCCGACAGTTAGAAGCCGGGCTATTTCTTCTCCTACAATTCTTCTCTTTTCCTCCGACAGTCGCCGGAGGGGCTGCTTGACTGGTTTTGCATCTGCACGAACGTGTAGCTTGTGCTCGTTGAATTCCTTCGGAACACCCGGCATGTCCTTGGGGGACCATGCGAAGATGTCCCGATTCTCACGGAGGAAATCGACGAGCTCGCCTTCCTATTTGCTGTCCAGGCTTGCCCCAATGACAGCAAACCTTTCTGGGTGCTCCGGGTCCAGGGGTATCTTCTTTGTTTCTTTGGCCGGCTGGAAAGAACCTTGGGCATCATTCTCCTTGGGGTCAGGGGACAGGGCCGGCTGCTTGCCGGCCATGGCCACGACCCGATCCAGCATCTTCTTCTCTTCGGCGATCACGAGGGACTCGGCCAGCCGGCTGCTAGCCGCCGCACACTCGGAGGATTTCTTGTAGTCGCCGGCTATGGTGATGATGCCCTTGGAACTCGGTATCTTCATCTTGAGGTAGGCGTAGTGGGGTACAACCATGAACTTGGCGTGAGCAGGTCGACCAAGCAACGCGTGGTAAGGGCTCTCCAAATCCACTACCTCAAACCAAACTAGTTCTCGGCGGAAATGATCCTTGTCCCCGAAGAGAACATCTATCTTGATCTTGCCGATTGGTGAGCAGGACATGCCGGGTACGATGCCATGGAACACGGTCCGACTAGGCATGAGCTGCTTCGTCTTGATGTTCAGCTTCTCCATGGTGTCACGGTACAGGATGTTGATGCTGCTCCCGCCATCTATTAGCACGCGGGAGAAACGGGCAGCACGCCTGTCTGTTGCTAGGGTAGCATCCAAAACCAATGCGTAAGAACCGGGGGACGGCATCACCTCTGGGTGATCGGCCCGGCTCCAGCTGATGGGCCTTTCTGACCAGTGCATGTACTCGGGTTTGTTGGAGGTGACCCCGTTGACTTCTTGGTGTTGCTGGCGCTGGCGCGCCGTCTTCGGCTGGCTCAGAAGACGACGTAGGCGGCGTGCTCGTCGGGGAACTCGTCTTGAACAGCCCCGACTGCTGGTCGAGCGGCCGGCTGCTAAGGAGCTGGAGGCGGCTGCCCAGCAGGCGGAGGCGGCACCAGCCCTTCGCCTTTGGAGATTCGTGTGAGCCAGTGGCATTTCCGGGTCGTGTGGTTGGACGGCTTCGGCCGCTGTAGAACTTGCAAGGGGCATCAAGGGCTTGGTCGTAGGAGAAAGCCGGCTGCCAAGCCGGACTGCCGCCCTTCTGCTTCTTGGGCGCTGGCCGCCCCTAGGGTTGTTCGTCTTCGACTGTGGCCACCTGCCGACTGGTGGAAGGCGACATAGGGCCCTTGCGCTTGTTGTCGTTCTGGTACGGGCGTCGACTGGAGTCCCCAGCCGGCGTCTTGGGAGTCGGATAAAGCACCTTCCCGGAGGCGTCTACTTGGAGCTCAGTCTTCATTGAAGAGTCGGTCGTGGCGTACTTGTCCGCATTAACCAACAGCTCATCAAGGGTAGTCGGCTCGTCGCGGAGGAGCTTGTGCTTGAGGAGGGTGCCTTCTCGGCACCCGGCGGTGAAGTACTCTTGGCCTGAACCTCGTGCACCCCTTCGCAGGAGTTGCGGAGCTCGGCCCAACGCGTGAGGTAGTCGCGTGTTGATTCATTGGGCCCTTGAACACATAAGGAGAGCTGTCGGGGCTTGGGAGCCCGCTTGTAGGTGCTGGTGAAGTTGCGGATGAAGGCTTCTGTGAAGTCTAGCCAGCTGTTGATGCTATACGGCTTGAGGCTGTTGAGCCAGGTACGCGTCGTGCCTTGGAGCATGAGGGGGACGTACTTCACGGCAACGCGCCTGTTGCCGTTTTCTATGCTGACTACAGTGGAGTAGTCGATCAACCAATCTTCCGGCTTCACGGAGCCGTTGTACTTGGGCGTGTCTCTTGGGAGCGAGAACCCTTTGGGGAAGGGCTCGTCGCGGATGCGGGGGTCAAAGCAAGGCGAGCCGATATCGTCTTCTTCTTCTAGCGCCAGGGATCGCACTAGGCGGTCGATCCGATGGCGGGCGTCGTTCTCGCCGACTCCTTCCCGACGGCCTAGCTGGCCGCTGAGAGTCGGATGCATGATAGGCGATGGGGTGGGATATCTCTCCACATGAAGCGGAGGAGGAGGCGGGCTGCCTCGTCGCTCCACGGCTCGAGGGCGGCCTTCTGCGTCACGCTTGATGGAGATTCGAGTCCGGCTGCGGCTGGCAGCCAACTCCTTTTCTTTCCTTGCGCGGGTTTTGTCCGCGGTCGGCGTACGTGACGTTGCGCCATGCTCTCGGCATGGGGGAGGGCTCTCGGTGTGGACACCGGCTTCATGCCTCTTTGCGGCCGCGTCGATCAACTGCTGGATGCGTCGGGTCTTGTAGGGGAGCTCGTCGGCCCCCAGTCAATCTAACTCGTCTACGGCCGCCTGGGCGGCGCGTAGGTTCTCAAGGGGCGTGGCATAGACTGGGCAGTCTGCTCCCAACATGTCGGCGATGGCTGCGCCACGCTTCTTGATGACGCCGATTCGGCTCGGCCCATCAGGAGGCGGCGTGCCAAAGGCGGCGTGGTTGACTTCTTGCTGGTGAGCCTCGGTGAGGCGCCTCATAGTGGCTATCTTCTGGCCCTCCGCGATGTGGGCGAGGCGGCGTGCCTCCAGTGCTTCGGCGTCGGCGTCAGCCGGAAGGGGGATGGACAAGTCGTGCAATGCCGCTTGCAGGGCGTCGTGGGCATTCTCGCCAGAGGCGACGTCCTGGCTGATGACCAGCACCTTGGTGATGGCGCTGCCACAGCCGTCGGCTCGAGGGAGCGGGTCGTTGAAGATCACAATGTTGGTGGGGAAATCGTCAAGCGATGCCATGTTGGAGTCGACAAGCATCGGGTCGGTGGAGCCAACCGACTCCAAATCCACAGCAGGCTCGCCGGAGACGTGGAGTTGGTCAAGGAGGCTGACGAGGTGGCTCTCGAGGCAGCCTGTGCCCGGATCAGATGCGGGCTCGTCGGAGATGTGAGCCTCGCCAAGAAGATCGGCGAGGCAGCTCGCCGCCAGCATAGCGTCAATGACGCCTTTGCAGGCTGTCGGGCAAGCGCCATCGGGCGTGCCGGGCTGGCTACGCTCGCTAGGAAGGAAAAGGGTTCCCGTCCAGAACAGGTCTCCGGACGACGGTGCACCTAGCCCCATGGTGGGTGCCAAATGTCGGGTGGTAGGTGCGACATATGCCAATGGGTGGCTTATTATTGTGGGAGCCAATAAGACGTCGCCGGTGCCTGGAAGCGGGATAAGGCGAAGACATGCACGCCGTCGAATCTTACCCAGCTTCGGGGCTCTCCGTGGAGATAACACCCCTACTGCTGCTCTGCGGGGTCTCCGCATGATCACTAAGTTAACAAGTAGCTACAAGAGGCTCCTTGAGCTGTTCGGCGAGAGGAAGAAGAAAGGCAAGGCTAGCTCTTCCCTTCCCTCTATCTGGTGTCTAAAACTCTAAGAGATCAACCCTTTGCATGGGTGCCCTGGGGGGTTTATATAGGCCTACCCCACAGGGGTACAATGGTAATCCGGCTGGGTGCGGGACCTAGCCGTCAGCGTCTACGCTCGTCGGCTTCTCCGCCGGTCGCTGGGGCCCGCCGGCTGCCGGCTTCCCGGTCGACAGGCTGGTCCCACTTCTCGGGGGCCTTGTCGGGGGCTGGTTACTGTTGCCTCACTCCAAATGACGAGGGCTTTGTCGAGGTAAGCATGGCTACAGTGCCGCCGCCTTGGCGGCGATCACTGTAGCCTTACCTCGTCTTGTCTCCTTTATGAGGCACCTCCTTCGAGGGAGGGAGCAAGCCGACTGCTGGGAGCCGGCCATATCTCAGGCCGACTGGGGGAGGCTAGGCCGCATTCGGGCGTCTCTCTGACTGAAGGGGCCCGCCGCCTGCGGGCCGTACTGACATCCTGTCATGGGTGACATCATGGTCAACATGGCAACAAAGGTTGCCACGGACGGGTGATGGCCGCCCGTCTGGCGCTTTGGGCTATGCGTGCTCCAGGATTCGGGGGTGGTAGGCTTCACTGTAGCCACGCCCCGTCTCATCGCCGCTATGTGGGTGCAAAGATTTAGGGTGGGATCTTGGCCGCCAGTTGGAGGTCGGGTTCTTGAAGTCGGCCTTCTCGTGGCCGGCTTCTTGGAGCCGGCCCTCTTGTGGCTTTCCTTCTACGGGTTTAGGGCCGGGCCGCCTCCCAGTAGCCGGCTTGAGAGGTAGCCGGCCAAAGGAAGGCGGCCCCACGCCGTGGATGCTTGAAGGCCCGATCGGCCTGTAATTTTTTCTGAAGTGCCGGGGGGAGCCGGCTAGGCTACCCGTGGTCATTTAATCCGACACCAAGGCCAAGAACACAAAGAGCATAGGGACGAAGCAGGTTCCCCCGGTAAGACCCTCGCTGGGGCAGCCTCAGTAGCCTCAGCAAGATCCTTGCCAGGACAGATCGCCCCACACCAACAGAGCAAGCCACCCTTGAGCCCACGGTCCCCGACACCATCATCCACGTTGGGCCAGGGCTCGGGAGGCACCTCCGTCGTGGTATGCAGATCTTTGTGAAGACATATTCAAGATCAGATGAGGATTAGAAGACAACGATCTTCGGCAAGATCCTTGCCGAGGAAGACCACCAGACCCCCGGCAAGGCCCTTGCCGGGGACGACAGCGCGCCACGGCAAGACCCTTGCCGGGCCACACGGCAAGACCCTTGCCGGGCCACCCGGCAAGACCCTGACCAAGGACGCCAACAGGGCCACAGCTAGGCCCATGCCAACCAAACATCCACCGTCGTTCACATGCAGCTGCCAGCCCAACCAGCTGGGCGGGCACCTGCGTGGCAACATGCAGCTCCCAGGACAACTCATCAAGCACCAGCGTGGCGGCATGCAGATCTTCGTGAAGGCTCCGCCACTGCGCCACCTCAGCTGCCTGCCTGCCTACATGGCACCACATGCCTCACTGGCCAGGGTGCGTGTCAAAGCGAGGAGGAGCGGCGACAGACAGGATGGGCCTCACCCCCGTCCTCAATAAAGCAAGGGGACACCTAAGCTACGCATTAAAAGCATCTTGTCCTGTAATACGAGCGATAATCTCAGGGCACTGTACGCCTTTCCACCTCCCGTGTGCCACTGTGGCAGCCCCTTTCGACTATAAAAGGAGGCCCATGGCATACTGGAGAAGGATTCGGCTCTTTCGAACCATGCACTGACCACAGCTAGTTCGAGAGCTCAAGAACTCTCTGAAATACACCCACCAAAGCAGGACTAGGATTTTACGCATCCTCGCGGCCCGAACCTGGGTAAACGATCCTTGTGCTGGCTACTAACCCTGCTCTTGTCGCAACCCCGCGCCCCGGCAACCGTAGTAGGGATTCTTGTGATCCAATAGGTGTCGTTCCACACCGACACCGATGAAGCGAGACGACGCGATGAAAGGATCCTGGTCCGGCGCCATGGATGAGAGACGTCCATCTCTTGCAGTGGACAACGGGGTAGGGGTAGCGGCTCCGGCAAGGTGGAGGATGGGGTGGCGGACGGAGGAGGCTGGCCGTAGTGGGGAGGTTGTCGTGGCACCGACGGTGTATGAATGGGGAAATGGAGGGGGAGGGGGATCTCAAACTTTGGGACGCGCTTGTCTGAAATGTGGCAAAGTTACGAACTTATCCCCCGTTTAAAATTTCGGACATCACGTCGGTTGGGGATAGGACGGTAATCTCGCATCTCCCAAATATTTACCGGAAATGATTTTGGGCGAGTAGAGGGTGTTTTCCGCCCACGGTTGGCGCCCACGGTGTATGAACGGGGCTGGCAGGTAGGGCGGTTGTGTCACGTCTGAGGGAAGTTACACTCTGCCCCTATTTAAAATATTAGCCTACATCGATTTTGGACGAGGAGAGTTTGTTTTGCCGCCCACCGTGGATGAATGGAGAAATGGAGGGAGAGACATGTCTTTCGGACGAGCTTGAATCAAATGTGTTTTTCCGCCCACGTTTGGCGCCCACCGTGTCTGAATGGGCTCAGAGGCCGTCGTGTCACGTCTGATTGAAGATACTAGTCTACCCCTATCGATAGCAGTGTAAATCTGGTCAATTAGGATGTCAAGTGTCAGGGGTAGACAGTAATTTTCATCTCGCAAACACTTGCTTCGGGCAGCCCACAAATGATAGTGGGTGTTTAGCCGCTTCGTTAAAAACTTGGGAGAATTAGCATTCACGTTTGCCCTGGGCCCTGGCAACTAAATCCAAATCCAATTTTTATTCGATTACGAACATCCACATATAATTCTACGGTTTGTTATTTATTTCTTCAAAACCACAACAAAGATTTATTCCACCTTTATATATGATTATGATTTAGAAATGCCGTGATCTTCGAATTCAGTAGGTTGGATACACTTTGAGTCAAACAATTATTTCATCCAATACAATATGCTCACACGAAAAATAGTTCACCTTATGTCATTCATTCAAGTACCGAGGATTACCTCGCCTAAAAAATTCAGATCATTACAACACATGGACAACATAGGGGGTCTTACAACATAATCCATTCAGAGACATGACACAACATGCAAGTACAATAATCTAATGACAATTTCAACTTCTATCTAAAGAAGAACTGGGAGTACCCTGGGCTTGGATAAGTACAACAGGACCTCCTCCGTCTTCAAATGCAACATTCTTACTTCCTCCAATTCTTGGGTTGCTTGCATAATGCATGCAGCTAATTGCATAATTTCCAGCTTCAAGATCGAGATTACCTCATTCATGGCACCCACACCATCTCTTTCTGTCTCCAGTAGAGCCTCAAGAACTATAATATCTCGTGCTCGGATCGCTCTCCGTGGTGTTGCCTCTGAACTGCTACCATCTGGTAACATGGATGGCGCACTGCTTCCACAAATAGATTCTGGGGTTGTACATTGTGTCCTTGTGTGAATGGCATCCTGAAAGGTTTCCGCTGGACATAAGTAAGAGGTAGTTATCTCATGATCCAGGCAGTAAGCTTACATGGTAAACGACATACGAATTATTACGAGCATGGCAAGCTATATTTAAATGGTTCGAAGCAGCATCAGCCAAAAAGAAATTAAAATGGTAAGATGAAACTTAAATGGTTCGAAGCAGGTTCATCTAAACTAATGAAAGAAGGGTGTCTGCATACACGACAATATATCTGCTTCCCTCTATTTTTATGCTTGTTCGAGGTGCCAGCCCTAAAAGAAAAAATATTTTGCTTGATGGGGTTGGCAACTCCATAATTAATAGAAGCATAAAATTACTCATGCAACTTGGGAAGATCAAGAACACACAAAAAAGTAATGAACATAGGCACGTAGCAGTGATGTAATAGCTAGCATTAGAAAATGTAGGGTAAAATGAACAAAAACCAGCGGAACCACATGCTAGTTTGCTGATGTGTAATTAAGCATAGAGAACATGAAGCAGTCTGATGGAACCAACAGGTGGCATCAGAACAACACCATTATCATAAAATATAGCATGCAAGAAGTAAAATAGTAGGCAGTGATATCTAGGAAGTAATTAACTATATCTGCACTGTTATGTAATTTAGCACATGTAACATGTTCACTGCCAAAAGTATGGCCCTACAGGTGCAAGTAGAATAACGCGTCTCATGAAAAACTGAATGATGCCCTGAAAAAATTCAAAGGTGTGGTGCTTATGCTAAGAAAGTGAACGTAGGCGCCGGCCGTTGGATAATAGTACCTGATTCTCGGCGGCGTATGGGTATCGTTGGCATACTTGATAGCTAAGGATCGTCGATGGTGCTCGTGTTGCGGTTGAGTTTGGGCCGGCTGTCGCCATCGCTGAAGCGACTCCGGTGCTACGGTTGCGGCGCCTATTGACATACAAGAAAGCTCATTTGTGGTAAGTGAACAGTTGCACAATAAAGAGAAAAACCGAAGGAGTACAGATCGAAATAACCTGATGAGCTGCGGCGTCGGTAAAGCAGGGCCGGTGGAGTTGAATATGGCGTCCGTGGAGCGGGTCCGGTGCAGTGGACGAAGGCTTCGGTGGGCGCGTTGTACAGTGCTTTCGGTGAGGCGGATCTGTTGCGGCGGACGAGGGCTTGTATGAAGGGCCAGCGAAGGGACAGACGAGGGAGTCAGTGAAGGGCCTACACTGTGGTGGACGAGGGCGCCGGTTAAGCAGATCCTATGCGGTGGACCATGATGGCGGTCAAGGAGATCTGGAGCGGTGTACAAGCCAGTCGCTGAAGCGGCTCCGGTGAAGTGGTGAGTTGGCAGTTGGGGGTTCCAAGGTGCAGAAGGTAGATCCGTCGGGGTGTGAGGTCCACCGCTGCGGCGGAGGACTAGATTCGGCGGCTTGCCGTGGTTGGGGGGTCGGAGAGGGGAAGGGGAGGGGCTCTGGGGAAGAGTGTTGGTGGCAAAGAGGGGAAAACAATGGAGTTACCAAAGCAGCCCTTTTCCGTTCATGTGGCAGGGGTAAAACAGGAATATCGCAGGGCTAAAATTTCCGGCGCGAGATATTTCGATGTGAGCGGGAAGTTTGAAAGCTTTTGGCACCTGAAATTATATTCTGCTCTTGTATGACCGACTATGATATCATGGCCGAGAATTTGTTTGTTTTGCACGCAAAAAAAGTGCAAGTTTTGAAAATCAATGTCTCCAACTCGAAACTTAGATTGTCCATTCAATTCAAATATCGATCATTGAGCTACTACAAGCAAATACCATCATATGGTCCAATTCAAATGAAATTCCAAATGTGTTTATCCTAAATATGATGACAAAAGCAAAAATTTGTATGTGTATGAATAAAGTGGATGATTATAAAGTTTGAACATGCCTGTATGTGTATATCTCTAGGTTTGATATATGAATTTGAAATCACGAAATCCCGGCTTAAAAATGTACCTCCGTTTAAATGAATTACAAAAGCTAATGATGGAGTCGAATTCCAAAATTCAAATCTTAGGTTTGTAATTTTGGTACATCAAAGTATATCACACATGTTCAAAAGTATCGTTATCTCATAGTCCAAACTGTGAAACAAATTGATTAACCTTGAGTGCACACACTATTGACCATGTATATCTCAATTACGCTAAGTCCCTCAAATATAGACACCTCACTCTTTATCTGAAGCCGCCCCTGATACGTCTTCAACGTATCTATAATTTTTGATTGCTCCATGCTGTATTATCAACTGTTTTGGACATTATTGGGCTTTATTATCCACTTTTATATTATTTTTGGGACTAACCTATTAACCGGACGCCGAGCCCAGAATTGCTATTCTTTTTGCCTATTTCAGAGTTTCGCAGAAAAGGAATATCAAACGGAGTCCAAACGGAATGAAACCTTCGGGAACGTGATTTTTAGGAAGAATATGATCCAGGAGACTTGGACCCTACGTCAAGAAACAAAGGAGGAGGCCACGAGGTAGGGGGCGCGCCTACCCCCCCCCCCCCCCAAGGGCGCACCCTCCACCCTCGTGGGCCCCCTGTTGCTCCACCGACGTACTCCTTCCTCCTATATATACCTACGTACCCCAAAAAGATCAGATACGGAGCCAAAAACCTAATTCCACCGCCACAACCTTCTGTACCGACGAGATCCATCTTGGGGCCTGTTCCGGAGCTCCGCCGGAGGGGGCACCCATCACGCAGGGCTTCTACATCAACACCATAGCCTCTCCGATGAAGTGTGAGTAGTTTACCTAAGACCTTTGGGTCCATAGTTAGTAGCTAGATGGCTTCTTCTCTCTTTTTGGATCTCAATACAATGTTCTCCCCCTCTCTCATGGAGGTCTATTCGATGTAATCTTCTTTTTGCGGTGTTTTTCTTGAGATCGATGAATTGTGGGTTTATGGTCAAAATTATCTATGAACAATATTTGAATCTTCTCTGAGTTCTTTTATGTATGATTGGTTATCTTTGCAAGTCTCCTCCAATTATTAGTTTGGTTTGGCCTACTAGATTGATCTTTCTTGCAATGGGAGAAGTGCTTAGCTTTGGGTTCAATCTTTCGGTGTCCTTTCCCAGTGACAGTAGGGGCAGCAAGGCACGTATTGTATTGTTTCCATCGAGGATAACAAGATGGGGTTTTTATCATATTACATGAATTTATCCCTCTACATCATGTCATCTTGCTTAAGGCGTTACTCTGTTTCCATGAACTTAATATTCTAGATGCATGCTGGATAGCGGTTGATGAGTGGAGTAATAGTAGTAGATGCAGGCAGGAGTCGGTCTACTTGTCTCGAACGTGATGCCTATATACATGATCATACCTAGATACTCTCATAACTATGCTCAATTCTGTCAATTGCTCAACAGTAATTCGTTCATCCACCGTAAAATATTTATGCTCTTGAGAGAAGCCACTAGTGAAATCTATGGCCCCCGGGTCTATCTTCATCATATTAATCTTCCAATACTTATTTATTTCCTTTGCTTTTTTACTTTGCTTTTATTTTACTTTGCACCTTTATCACAAAACTACCAAAAATATTATCTTATCATCTCTATCAGATCTCACTCTAAATGAAGTGACCGTGAAGGGATTGACAACCCCTTATCGTGTTGGTTGCGAGGAGTTATTTGCTTTGTGTAGGTACGAGGGACTCGCGCGTAGCCTCCTACTGTATTGATACCTTGGTTCTCAAAAACCGAGGGAAAACTTACGCTACTTTGCTGCATCACCCTTTCCTCTTCAAGGAAATCCAACGCAGTGCTCAAGAGGTAGCAGAGAAGATTTCTGGCGCCGTTGTCGGGGAGTCTATGCAGAAGTCAACATACCAAGTACCCATCACAATCCCTTATCTCCCGCATTACATTATTTGCCATTTGCCTCTCTTTTTCCACTCCCCCACTTCACCCTTGTCGTTTTATTTGCCCTCTCTTTTTCCGTTCGCCTCTTTTTCGCTTGCTTTTTTGCTCGTGTGTTGGATTGCTTGCTTGTCACGATGGCTCAAGATAATAACAAATTATGTGACTTTACCAAAACAAACAATAATGATTTCCTTAGCACTCCGATTGCTCCTCTTACCGATATTGAATCTTGTGAAATCAATGCTGCTTTGTTGAATCTTTTCATGAAAGATCAGTTCACCGGCCTTCCTAGTGAAGATGCCGCTACTCATCTGAATAGCTTCATTGATTTGTGTGATATGCAAAAGAAGAAAGATGTTGATAATGATATTGTTAAATTGAAGCTATTTCTTTTTTCGCTTAGAGATCGTGCTAAAGCTTGGTTTTCGTCTTTGCCTAAAAATAGTATTGATTCTTGGAACAAGTGCAAAGATGCTTTTATCTCTAAGTATTTTCCTCCCGCTAAAATCATCTCTCTTAGAAACGAAATTATGAATTTTAATCAACTTGATCATGAACATGTTGCACAATTTTAGGAGATGATGAAATTAATGATACGTTATTGCCCTACTCATGGTTTGAATTTGTGGATGATTATACAAAAAAATTATGCCGGATTGAATTTTGCTTCTAGAAATCTTTTAGATTCGGCCGCGGGAGGCACTTTTATGGAAATCACCTTAGGAAAAGCTACTAAACTCCTAGATAATATCATTGTTAATTATTCTCAATGGCACAATGAAAGATCTACTAATAAAAAAGTGCATGCAATAGAAGAAAATAATGTTTTGAGTGGAAAGATGGATGAACTTATGAAATTATTTGCTACTAAGAGTGTTTTTTCTGATCCTAATGACATGCCTTTGTCTACTTTGATTGAGAATAATAATGAATCTATGGATGTGAATTTTGTTGGTAGGAATAATTTTGGTAACAACGCGTATAGAGGAAACTTTAATCCTAGGCCTTATCCTAGTAATTCCTCTAATAATTATGTAAATTCCTACAAAAAAACTCTTATGCAAATTTTAATAAGATGCCCTCTGAATTTGATAGTAGTGTTAAAGAGTTTATGAATTCGCAAAAGAATTTCAATGCTTTGCTTGAAGAAGATTTGCTTAAAGTTGATGAATTGGCTAGGAACGTTGATAGAATTTCTGTTGATGTTGATTCTTTAAAGCTTAGATCTATTCCTCCTAAGCATGATATCAATGAGTCTCTCAAAGCCATGAGAATTTCCATTGATGAGTGCAAAGAAAGAACCGCTAGGATGCGTGCTAAGAAAGATTGTTTTATAAAAGCGTCTTCTTCAAATTTTTATGAAAACAAAGATGAAGATCTAAAAGTTATTGATGTGTCCCCTATTTAATCTTTGTTCTGCAATATGAATCTTTATAATGATGAGACTGAATATGATCCACCTTTACCTAGAAGGCGTTCCAAAAATTCGGAGTTTTTAGATCTTGATGCTAAAATTGATAAAAGTGGGATTGAAGAAATCAAAACCCTAGATGTTGCTAAACCCACTATTTTGGATTTCAAGGAATTAAATTATGAAAGTTTCTCTTTGATTGATTGTATTTCCTTGTTTCAATCCGTGCTAAATTCTCCTCATGCTTATAGTCAAAATAAAGCGTTTACTAAACATATTGTTGATGCCTTGATGCAATCTTACGAAGAAAAGCTTGAGTTGGAAGTTTATATCCCTAGAAAACTTTATGATGGGTAGGAACCAACTATTAAAATTAAGATTAAGGATCATGAGTTTTATGCTTTATGTGATTTGGGTGCTAGTGTCTGCACTATTCCCAAAACTTTGTGCCATTTGCTAGGTTTCCATGATTTTGATGATTGCTCTTTAAACTTGCACCTTGCGGATTCCACTATTAAGAAACGTATGGGAAGAATTAATGATGTTATTATTGTTGCAAATAGGATCTATGTGCCCGTAGATTTTATCGTTCTTGATATAGATTGCAATCCTTCATGTCCTATTATTCTTAGTAGACCTTTCCTTAGAACGATTGGTGCAATCATTGATATGAAGGAAGGGAATATTAGATTCCAATTTCCATTAAAGAAAGGCGTGGAACACTTCCCTAGGAAGAAAATTAAATTACCATATGAATCTATCATGAGAGCCACTTATGGATTGCCTACCAAAGATGGCAATACCTAGATCTATCCTTGCTTTTATGCCTAGCTAGGGGCGTTAAACGATAGTGCTTGTTGGGAGGCAACCCAATTTTATTTTAGTTTTTTGCTTTTTGCTTATGTTTAGGAATAAATATTTGTTCTAGCCTATGGTTAGATGTGCTTTTATGTTTTAATTAGTGTTTGTGCCAAGTTAAACATATAGGATCTTCATGGATGATAGTTATTTGATCTTGCAGAAATTTCCAGAAACTTTCTGTTCACGAAAACAATTGTTAAAATTCACCAGAACATGATAAAATAGTGATTACAATTGGTGCTGACCAATAAACAAATTTCCTAGGTCTTCCTATTTTGGCCGATTTTTTGGAGTTCCAGAAGTTTGCGTTAGTTACAGATTACTACAGACTGTTCTGTTTTTGACAGATTCTGTTTTTTGTGTGTTGTTTGCTTATTTTGATGAATCTATGGCTAGTAAAATAGTTTATAAACCATAGAGAAGTTGGAATACAGTAGTTTTAACACCAATATAAATAAAGAATGAGTTAATTACAGTACCTTGAAGTGGTCTTTTGTTTTCTTTCGCTAACGGAGTTCACGAGATTTCTGTTGAGTTTTGTGTTGTGAAGTTTTCAAGTTTTGGGTGAAAGATTTTGATGGATTATGGAACAAGGAGTGGAAAGAGCCTAAGCTTGGGGATGCCCATGTAACCCCCAAGATAATCTAAGGACACCAAAAATCCAAAGCTTGGGGATGGCCCGGAAGACATCCCCTCTTTCGTCTACTTCCATCGGTAACTTTACTTGGAGCTATATTTTTATTCACCACATGACATGTGTTTTGCTTGGAGCGTCTTGTATGATTTGAGTCTTTGATTTTTAGTTTACCACAATCATCCTTGCTGTACACACCTTTTGGGAGAGCCATACATGATTTGGAATTTCTTAGAATACTCTATGTGCTTCGCTTATATCTTTTGAGTTATATAGTTTTGCTCTAGTGCTTCACTTATATCTTTTAGAGCACGGTGGTGGATTTGTTTTATAGAAACTATTGACCTCTCATGCTTCACTTAGATTATTTTGAGAGTCTTAAATAGCATGGTAATTTGCTTAAATAATCTTAATATGCTTGGTATTCAAGATTTTTTGAACTTTCTTATGAGTGTGTTGAATACTATGAGAAGTTTGATGCTTGATAATTGTTTTGAGATATGAAGATGGTGATATTAGGGTCATGCTAGTTGAGTAGTTGTGAATTTGAGAGATACTTGTGTTAAAGTTTGTGATTCCCGTAGCATGCATGTATGATGAACCGTTATGTGATGAAGTCGGAGCATAATTTATTTATTGATTGTCTTCCTTATGAGCGGAGGTCGGGGACGAGCGATGGTCTTTTCCTACCAATCTATCCCCCTAGGAGCATGCGCTTAATACTTTGCTTTGATAACTTGTAGATTTTTGCAATAAGTATATGAGTTCTTTATGACTAATGTTGAGTCCATGGATTATATGCATTTTTCTTCCTTCCACCATTGCTAGCCTCTCTAATAACGTGCACTTTTCGCCGGTATCATACACCCACCATATACCTTCCTCAAAACAGCCACCATACCTACCTATCATGGCATTTCCATAGCCATTCCGAGATATATTGCCATGCAACTTTCCACCGTTCCGTTTATTATGACACGCTCCATCATTGTCATAATTTCTTAGCATGATCATGTAGTTGACATCATATTTGTGGCAAAGCCACCATTCATAATTCTTTCATACATGTCACTCTTGATTCATTGGATATCCCGGTACACTGCCGGAGGCATTCATATAGAGTCATATTTTGTTCTAAGTATCGAGTTGTAAGAAAATAAAAGTGTGATGATCTTCATTTTTAGAGCATTGTCCCAAGTGAGGAAAAGGATGATGGAGACTATGATTCCCCCAAAAGTCGGGATGAGACTCCGGACGAAAAAAAAGAAAAAAAAAGAAAAAGAGGCCATAAAAAAAGAGAAAAGGCCCAAATAAAAAATGAGAGAAAAAGAGAGAAGGGACAATGTTACAACCCTTTTACCACACTTGTGCTTCAAAGTAACACCATGATCTTCACGATAGAGAGTCTCTCATTTTGTCACTTCCATATACTAGTGGGAATTTTTCATTATAGAACTTGGCTTGTATATTCCAATGATGGTCTTCCTCAAAATGCCCTAGGTCTTCGTGAGCAAGCGAGTTGGATGCGCACCCACTTAGTTTCTTTTGTTGAGCTTTCATATGCTTATAGCTCTAGTGCATCCGTTGCATGGCAATCCTTACTCACTCACATTGATATCTATTGATGGGCATCTCCATAGCCCGTTGATACGCCTAGTTGATGTGAGACTATCTTCTCCTTTTTTTGTCTTCTCCACAACCACCATTCTATTCCACATATAGTGCTATATCCATGGCTCACGCTCATGCATTGCGTGAAGATTGAAAAAGTTTTGAAAATGATAAAAGTATGACACAATTGCTTGGCTTGTCATCGGGGTTGTGCATGATCTAAATACTTTTTCTGGTGAAGATAAAGCATAGCCAGACTATATGATTTTGTAGGGATAACTTTCTTTGGCCATGTTATTTTGAGAAGACATGATTTCTTTGTTAGTATGCTTGAAGTATTATTATTTTTATGTCAATATTAAAATTTTGTCTTGAATCTTTCGGATCTGAATATTCATACCACAATTAAGAAGAATTACATTGAAATTATGCTAAGTAGCACTCCGCATCAATATTTTTTATCATTTACCTACTCGAGGACGAGCATGAATTAAGCTTGGGGATGCTTGATACGTCCCCAACGTATCTATAATTTTTGATTGCTCCATGCTATATTATCAACTGTTTTGGACATTATTCGGCTTTATTATCCACTTTTATATTATTTTTGGGACTAACATATTAACCGGAGGCCCAGCCCAGAATTGCTGTTTTTTGCCTATTTCAGAGTTTCGCAGAAAAGGAATATCAAACAGAGTCCAAACGGAATGAAACCTTCGGGAACGTGATTTTTAGGAAGAATATGATCCAGGAGACATGGACCTTACGTCAAGAAACAAAGGAGGAGGCCACGAGGTAGGGGGGCGCGCCGACCCCTGTATGCGCTCCCTCCACCCTCGTGGGCCCCATGTTGCTCCACTGACGTACTCCTTCCTCCTATATATACCTACGTACCCCCAAACGATCAGATACGGAGCCAAAAACCTAATTCCACCGCCGCAACCATCTGTACCCACGAGATCCCATCTTGGGGCCTGTTCCGGAGCTTCACCGGAGGGGGAAGCCATCACGGAGGTCTTCTACATCAACACCATAGCCTCTCCGATGAAGTGTGAGTAGTTTACCTCAGTCCTTTGGGTCCATAGTTAGTAGCTAGATGGCTTCTTCTCTCCTTTTGGATCTCAATACAGTTTTCTCCCCCTCTGTCATGGAGATCTATTCGATGTAATCTTCTTTTTGCGGTGTGTTTGTTTAGACTGATGAATTGTGGGTTTATGATCAAGATTATCTATGAACAATATTTGAATCTTCTCTGAATTCTTTTATGTATGATTGGTTATCTTTGCAAGTCTCTTCGAATTATCAGTTTGGTTTGGCCTACTAGATTGATCTTTCTTGAAATGGGAGAAGTGCTTAGCTTTGGGTTCAATCTTGCGATGTCCTTTCCAGTGATGAGGGGCAACAAGGCACGTATTGTATTGTTGCCATCGAGGATAACAATATGGGTTTTTTATCATATTGCATAAATTTATCCCTCTACATCATGTCATCTTGCTTAAGGCGTTACTCTGTTTCCATGAACTTAATACTCTAGATGCATGCTGGATAGCGGTCGATGAGTGGAGTAATAGTAGTAGATGCAGGCAGGAGTCGGTCTACTTGTCTCGGACGTGATGCCTATATACATGATTATACCTAGATACTCTCATAACTATGCTCAATTCTGTCAATTGCTCAATAGTAATTCGTTCACCCACTGTAAAATACTTATGCTCTTGAGAGAAGCCACTAGTGAAATCTATGGCCCCCGGGTCTATCTTGATCATATTAATCTTCCAATACTTAGTTATTTCCTTTGCTTTTATTTTACTTTGCATCTTTATCACAAAAATACCAAAAATATTATTTTATCATCTCTATAAGATCTCACTCTCGTAAGTGACCGTGAAGGGATTGACAACCCCTTATCGCGTTGGTTGCGAGGAGTTATTTGCTTTGTGTAGGTACGAGGGACTCACGCATACCCTCCTACTGGATTGATACCTTGGTTCTCAAAAACTGAGGGAAATACTTACGCTACTTTGCTGCATCACCCTTTCCTCTTCAAGGAAATCCAACACAGTGCTCAAGAGGTAGGAACCCCCCCCCCCTGTCGCCGCCCCCCCCCCACACACAGAGAAGTCGTTCTCTCCCCCAAACACCAACACACGAGCACATTAATACCCCTCTCTCTTCTATAGTCCGGACCCCAATATAGGTCTCTATCACTTTGTCTCTTGGGCATGCACACATCTCTTCCCCCACTCTCTAGCTAGGTCACCCGACAACTCTCTTTCCCAAGCACACGCACTATGTAGAGTGTATCTTTCCCATACACACAAAACATCGCCCCCAAACGTCTATCTCCCTAGTTATGTGGTTCTCCCACTGCACCTCACCTCACACACCACCCCCACTGCAAAACAAGCACACTTTGTCTCCTTGTGCACCACTCCCCTCTTTCTATCTCTCCCACATGCGGACCCGCCCCAGCTCCTCCTTGTATACATATATGTCGTGACTCTTTCCATAGCTCCCTAATGTATCATCGTTCTCGATCTCGCACATTGTTCTCTACACCATCTATTCTAGATCTCTCATGAAGTCCCTATCACACACACGATGACTCGCTTCCCCTGCGTCTCCGTACGTAGGCCAATTTCAAAGAACATCAACATTGTCTCCCTCTCTATATGCCATTTATGGACACAAACGCCCCCTCTCTCGCCCCCTCTCTTCCTCTCTCTCTCTCTCTCTCTCTCTCTCTCTCTCTCCGTCGCTAGCTCTCTCTCTCTCTCTCTCACACACACACACCCCTCTCCCACACACAATCGATGTCTCTTCCAAATTGTCTGCTCCCCCCGCCCGCACCCATGCTATCCCGCTACTACACATGTCACACCATTCCCCCTTCCCTTATACTGGGTTTACATCATTAGTGGTCTCTCTACTCCACATACACACACTCCCTCTCACACACAAACGCGCGCACAAACACACACAGACACGCACAAACACCCATTAATCTGGATCCTCATATCTCCCCATGTACGCATGTGTATCTCGCACACTCACTCTCTAATTATGTATATGTGTCTCCACGTTACACAACACAAAGCCCCATGTACATGTATCTCTCTATCCTACACACACATAGACACAAAGAATCTGTTATCATTGCCTCAGTCTCTAGACATATCACCCACGCACATTGTCTCTCTCTCTCTCTCGCAAACACGCTCAACAAGGGTTTCCCCGTGAATAACTTACCGTCTAGTCATCAATAGTCGTGGCAGTACGGCGAACACGAGACGTGAAAAAGAATAAATCTACACGTGCTTAGACCACCTAGTATGACTACTAGGACTAGAGCAAGCCAAAAAGCGCTCCGCCATCACCCCCTCCTTATCGGCGACGGGAAAACCTTTATTTTACAAAGTCGAGAAGTCATTGTGCTAAGGCCTCACATGCTGAGGCATTGAATAGAATGTAGATGCTAGTTTACGGAAACAAGTACCGATAATACGTTTGTATCTCCATACTTATATTTCTTGTCTTATAAAAAACCGAGTTGGTGATGATGGTACGCGTGCCATCTTGCAATATAGACCATCCGATCTATATCTGATTGATGGAAATTAAACTAAAAGATACCCGCACCCCTCTCCACATTTGCAGACAATGCCTTCCCTCGTTCATCCTTATCTCCAACAACCTCATTGTTGAGAAATTAAGAAAGCAAGCCTCTGGAACAAACTGGCCTGGTGGTCGCCGCCGGCGTCGTCAATCCCCAAGCCTCCACTCAGTCCGACCACCAATCACCACCACGCCCCAGTCCTCTTCACTTTATCTCCTATTTCTCGAGATATATAGTTTTTACACATGGGATTACTCCCGCATGGGTCAATCACGACGAGTGTTTTTATAAAAAAATGCATCTTGATGTTCTGTGCAATGCACGGATCTTGCTAGTACTCCTCTGAGTAAGACTAAGTTGGTGATGATGGTGTGTCTGCCATCCGTCGTTTGTGACCATTAGATCTACATCTAACGACTGTAAGGTAAGTTGTTGCCTTTTCTCACAAACATCCCACTTGTCTACCAATTTGCAGAAAAACCCATAATTAGTATCTTAAAACCAACCACATCCCTCCCTGACCTCAACAAAACAGCCCAAGGAATATATTCTAATTGAAAGATAATATATCTCTAGTGATATGTGTATATCAAAATTAGAATGTTTTGTATCAAGTTTGTGAATAACTATTATTCTAGTTATGATTCGTTGCAACGCACATGAACATTGCTAGTATTTCCAACCATGCAGTTTTCCCCTAGTATTCATAGTTTCGAGTTTTCCATCAAGATATTAGTCACTCATGGTTGATATTTACTTTCAATCATGTACACATATGCGCTATGTAACTAGCCTTGCTTATTGGGTTCCAAAGCTTAACTTTCACTCCTACTTACAATATGTATAGTATTTAACAAGAAACTACCACTTTCAACTAGCCCTAGGAAGAATCTATTGTACAAAAAATAGAAAAAATATACCCAAAATTTCTTAGTCCATGCCAAAAACTACTACCTACCGATTAGGTTAGTTTAAACCCATTTATGACAGGGTTGGCCCACACGTCCGTGCTGACGAGGCAGCTTAAACCAACACATTTTGTTTGACCATTGACACGAGGGACCCACATCTGACCTTACATCCTGTTATTCCCCTCAAATCATTATTTTTCTGAACATTACTTCAAACAGATATAGTGCGTGCTCGCCGGTGCCGCCGGTGATGAGCGAAGTTGGCCGCCCGCTCCACGGACGGGACGGACGCCCGCCTTGGCAACCTCACGCAGGTTGGCAGGCTGGCCCGAGCGTGACTCACGAGCGAGCAAGCCACCGTGCTGGCCTTCGCTCAAGACAGATGGCTGGCCTTAGTGCGGCGCATGCGAGCAAGCCGCCGCGCCGCCGTGCCAATCTAGCTAGCAAACCTTGCAGACAAGCAGCTGGACGAAGCTATTGTGGCTAGCTAGCGGCCGCGAGCGCCGGACGGAGCTGGCATCCGGGCTGCCGCAAGATGGCTCCACACCGCCGGCGGTTTTGACCTCGCCTTCTGCCGGCGGCGATAGTTGCGTCCCATGGCCGAGGATGACTAGGTGGACGGGCCGGAGGTAGGAGGTCACTCGGGGATTTTTGTGCAGACTGACATGTAGGTCCCACAAGTCATAACGCCCGGTCGAATAGAAGGCGTTGACTTAATGGGCGACATGGGCCCTGTTGGGATACTCTAAGTCAGAGGTTAGGTTCTAACCTTGAACTAACTCTAACCAAAGTGGTGTTTGGATGGCAGGGTTAGATTGACAACAAATGTATCCAAACAGGGCCATGGGTTGAAACGTGCCTATAACGACACTTTGCAGAGTAGTCATTTCTTGGTAGGGCTGGTTGGTAAGAGCATGTACAATGGTTGATAAGGTAGTCTTATCTTAAGTCTGCCACGTATGCATTATTATTGGTTTCTTGCATTATTAGGGGTTTCTTGTAAGGAACAATGTACTACTAGCGACAAAAGGCGATTCTAGTACTACTAGTGGTCGCGAGAGTGTATACCTCATTTTGTGGGTTTGATCCCGGCTGAACGCACGGCGGCCTTTTTTTAAATAGTAACTTCGCTGCGAGCCAATATTTTACACGGGTAGTTTGAGTTTTGAAGTCAAACGGACGTGCGGCACCACAATCTGGGTGCACTGGATAGCCTAGCCACGTGAACGGGTTTTCCTTCCCAGCATCTCGTGGATCGCGTGCTCGTCCTAGCCGCACCTCGCTTGCAGCTTCCTCATCAGCTAGTAGCATATTTAAACTAGCGCCTCCCAATTAAGCCCGAGGAGATGAGAAAAACTGGCGGGGCATTGGGAACTGTGCAATATGGCTCTGTACGTAAAGTGCTCTACTACTACTCTGTAGCTTGTGGCGTTGCATGCATGGACTTCACTCCATTATCGGCTCTACTATAAAGGAAATTCCTCTTGACGTGTTTTTTTTGAAACGGAGGCAAAAGCTTTGCTTCATCTCATTCATAAAGAAGGAACTACTAACAAAGTTCGACGAGATCCATTACACCTCCACAAATGGAAGCTAAAAGCCGAGTCTTGCTTTATCAAATAACTCAAATGTTCTGCCCCCGCAGTAACCGTCGTTGATAAACAGGCTTCTAGTGTGTGCGTGAGAGGAGCGGCTGAGTAGGCCAGCTACGTGAGAGGAGCGGCTGAATAGAGCACCGAGAGTATCCACTAGGCCACTACGCAGGTGTACTTTCCTTCATTGATAGTACAACGATGGTTCTAGAGAACAGTAGTATGTACCCTCCACTTCCAACTGTAGCTCCTTGGCCCTGAGATTCAAGAGTTCAAAACTGGTGCACTATACTAGAAGTACAGTACATAGCACTAGTAGTACCCTCGCACTACTAGTTGAGAAAGTAGTACTAGTACTGCTACAATACGAGTACGTATTCCTCCGTCACATAATGTAAGACGTTTTTTGACACTAGTTGGTGTGTACAAAGAATAGCAAAAACATACCCAAAATTTCTTAATCCACGCCAAAACCTACTACTAGCGCCAACAATTTCTTACTAGTGCTATTATTTACAGTATAATGCAATCCCATAACGTCCCATAATGCTAGTACTAGTAGTAAATAATAGCCTCACCCCTTCGCTATAGTTGGAAGGAACGATCTACAGTTGGAAGGGACGAGGCCCTGCGGTTACTACGCTCTTATCTCCTCCTCGCCAGTTCCCCTCCCCCCGAAGAGAAGGCAGTTCGTCGCTGCTCCCATGGATTCGCCAGGCGGTTCTCCTCATCGTTGGGGCTAGGAGATCATGGACAACGATCCTCTGGGAGAAATCGCACACCGCTCCGACGTCCTCACCACCGCAAGACTCGGTGCTTCCTGCACCAACTTTTTCAAGACGGTGCTTAAAATGGCTTGGGAAAAGGCCATGCTTGTTGGTATTCCATGCCTCCTCGAGGATAAGATTCTTCTATGGGACAATCCTTCAAACAGTCCACCACTCCCTGTCCATGGTTGCACGTTGACTCTGCTAGAGTTGCCGACGTTGAGAGGTAGTCAGATTTTTTCCGATGAGCAAGTCAGTAATGAAGTTTGATCATGTAGTACTTAGTAATTCCATTTCCATCCCGTAATTTATCTGCTGCCCACCTTCTTATATATAGGTCTGGGTCGGTGCCAACGAAGATTGGCTTGCATACCTCCGGCCAGATACCACCATCATTTTGCACAACATCCACAGCAGTGCGGCCGTTCCGGTAGACCCCTTCTCCACCATTCGGATCGGCCTTCCGGACTGGCTGGGCTTGAATACGTATGATGATGCCTACATGAGATTGAAGAAGATAGCAATTGCGGACCCGCCGACAAAGCGACCCGGCTATGACGATTACTATATCATCGCGGTGTTCGACATAAGGATTGCCATTAATGCAAGAGGCAGTAACGGCAGAGGCTGGCGCATGTTGGCGGCGGTAGAATTGTACCCCTACACGTTCGAAGCCGCCGTGCGCCATCTAGGCCGCATCTTTGCGGTGACAAGCCAGGGGACTTATTTCATCTGGTTGCCATCCTACGGTATGGGAGATTACAAACTGAATGCACAAACCATCATTTGCATCCCTAACGGTACTCCATTAGTTTGCAGGGACCAGTCATCCCGCGATCAAAATAAGATCACCGATCCTGGATGTGCATTTGCATCCGCGATTCGGTCTAACCTGGAACCTCGTAGCTGACTTTGGCATATTGGGATCAACTATCTTAACAGTCGTTACCCATGGTACCACTGATGTGAAACATGGTCACACAATCTACCAAGATCGGACCGTCACCATCTACCCAGGTATTCCATTTTTTAACCCTCTCGCCTTCTCTTTCATTGTTGTACTAATACTCTACTTATGTACTAGTAGGAGTACCTTTTTACCTTGCAGGACGCGTATAGCTAGCTAGGCCCTTGAAGACTTGAACCCACTAGCTGCCACCATTTTTGTTTTTCCATGTCTTACTATCTCATCCATGTAGCCAAGAGTGGCTATATATAATAAGCCGGTTATTTTACTTCCTCTATACCGGGTAGTACTATTTGCTGCACAAGACATCGACCGCCATATTTGAGCACAACATTATTATGCATGGACCTTGACTATGTACGTCACCATGTCTCCAGATCTGAGATGTCGCGTGTACCAGATGAACGGCGCCGAGTTCGACCCCCGTGATGCTACGTGGGTGCCGAGGAACACTCTTGGAGAGTACTCGCTTTTCATTGGGGACAACTACCAAATTGTGAAGCGGATGCCACCTTCCGTGCACGACATGGAAGGCCTGTCGTTCATGAAGCATGGTTGCGTCTTCAGTGTGCACCGCCGGATGAACGACATGCATGCTGGGACACGCTATCCCTAATTTATGCCGCTTCAGCTTGGATGAGTCTCCATCGTGTGGAACCGGACTAGAAAGCTGCGACAATGACTCCCGTTGCCCATCGCTATGGATCGTGCCATCCATGAAGAACACCTGGGACTGGAACCTGGAGGAGGACATGTAGCCCATCTATAACGTGTAAGTGGAGTACGGTAAATTGTGAACGGTAGCGCTGTGAATATATGTAGACTAGTCATGCACAAATTGATCACATGATTTGGAGATGAACTTGTGTGGCATGCTAGCATTTGTCCTTTAGAATTTATTACTAGTAAATGTGTTATGTGTACGTGCAACTTGTGTGACTGTTGAACGGGCTCCAACACGCTCTTTGAAAAAAAAGGTGGCATAGCTGTGGATATACGTGACGTGGCGGCATCATAAAGTAGCATCGTTCGCTATAGCACTAGTAGAAAAAGGGTCAAACGTGAGACACATTAGTCCCGGTTTGCATATGAGCCAAAACTAATGTGTCCATTAGTGCCGGTTCAAACGGCTAGGCGGGAGGAGATCTTTAGTACCGGTTTAGTGCAAACCTTTAGTACCGGTTCATGCCACGAACCGGTACTAAAGTGGCTGGGGCCTGGCCAGCCCCTTTAGTACCGGTTCGTGGCATGAACCGGTAGTAAAGATGTTGTGGCAGGCTGTTTTTAGTCCCACCTTGCTCCCCTAGCAAGATTTGTACCACGTTAAATATGTTATTTCTCAACCTATCACAAGCACTTGGTGTTCATTGAAATCTATGTGTAGAATTTGTGGTCGCAATATGAGTCTTCACTGGTTTCTAAACCGTTGAGGACTCATATTGACAAGACATCATTTGCTGTTTTTCAGTCATTTACCGATTTGTTTAGAGAGCGAGATGACCGTGAAATTTAAAATCACTACAAAATGAACTCTGAAAATGTTGGAACTTGGCACGGTATCATCATTTCACCCGCATAGCATGTGCAAAAGAGTAGAGAGGTTCACGGCAAAAACTGGACGCACTTCATGTACAAATTGGACAATCTCTTTCGGAGTATCAGGGTTTCGGACGAGAACACATCTGTTACACGGGCACTTCAATGTTTTTTAAACTTATTGGAACTCCTTACTATTTTGGGTTCAGTATGCAGCATTCAAAGCGACGTCATCAATTTCCAACATGTTCTGACATCATTTGCTGTTTTTCAGTCATTTACCGATTTGTTTAGAGAGCGAAATGACCGTGAAATCGAAATCACTACAAAATGAACTCTGAAAATGTTGGAACTTGGCATGGTATCATCATTTCACCCGCATAGCATGTGCAAAAGAGTAGAGAGGGTCACGACGAAAACTGGATGCACTTCGTGTACAAACCGGACAATCTCTTTCGGAGTATCAGGGTTTCAGACGAGAACTCATCTGTTGCACGGGCACTTCAATGTTTTTTAAACTTATTGGAACTCCTTACTATTTTGGGTTCAGTATGCAGCATTCCAAGCGACGTCATCAATTTCCAACATGTTCTGACATCATTTGCTGTTTTTTAGTCATTTACCGATTTGTTTAGAGAGCGAAATGACCGTGAAATTGAAAATCACTACAAAATAAACTCTGACGATGTTGGAACTTGGCATGGTATCATCATTTCACCCACATAGCATGTGCAAAAGAGTAGAGAGGGTCACGACAAAAACTAGACGCACTTCGTGTACAAACTAGACAATCTCTTTCGGAGTAATAGGGTTTCGGACGGGAACTCATCTGTTACACGGGCACTTCAATGTTTTTAAAACTTATTTGAACTCCAGACTATTTTGGGTTCAGTATGCAGCATTCAAAGCGACGTCATCAATTTCCAACACGTTCTGACATCATTTGCTATTTTTCAGTCATTTACCGATTTGTTTAGAGAGCGAAATGGCCGTGAAATTGAAAATAACTACAAAATGAACTCTGAAAATGTTGGAACTTGGCATGGTATCATCATTTCACCCGCATAGCATGTGCAAAAGAGTAGAGAGGGTCACGGCGAAAGCTGGACACACTTCGTGTACGAACTGGACAATCTCTTTCGGAGTATCAGGGTTTCAGACGAGAACTCATCTGTTACATGGACACTTAAATGTTTTTAAACTTATTTGAACTCCAGACTATTTTGGGTTCAGTATGCAGCATTCAAAGCGACGTCATCAATTTCCAACACGTTCTGACATCATTTGCAATTTTTCAGTCATTTACCGATTTGTTTAGAGAGCGAAATGACCGTGAAATTGAAAATCACTACAAAATGAACTCTGAAAATGTTGGAACTTGACATGGAATCATCATTTCACCCGGGATCATGTGCAAAAGAGTAGAGAGGTTCACAGCGAAAACTAGACGCACTTCGTGTACAAACTTGACAATCTGTTTCGGAGTATCAGGGTTTCGGACGAGAACTCATCTGTTACACGGGCACTTCAATCTTTTTTAAGCTTATTTGAACTCCAGACTATTTTGGGTTCAGTATGCAGCACTCAAAGCGACGTCATCAATTTCCAACACATTTTTTGGTTCAGTATGCAGCATTCGAAACTTTTTTAAACTAATGACACTATTTTTAAAATATTCACAAAGAAACTAAATACAGCAAAAAAACTACTCAGAAATAAATGGAAGAAAATAAATAAAAAAGAAAAGAAAAACTATATAAAAAATTACTCAAAAATAAATAGAAGAAAATAAATAATGCAGAAAGAAAAAAACTATATAAAAAATTGTGGGGCGCTGCCCAGTGGGCCTGCCAGGCCTAGGGCGCAAATTGCAGACTGAAGGGCCAAAGAGGCTCACAGGGCAGCGCGCCATAGTTAGGCCCACAAGCCTGCTATATAGAGAAGTTCGAAGGAGCATCCGCTACTGGGTTTATAAACCAGTGCGGCTGCCCTTCGCTCGGCGAGGTGGGACTAAACATTGTGCCTCCTGCGTGGCAGCGCACAACCATTAGTACCAGTTGGTGGCTCCAACCGGTACTAATGCGTGGGCCTTTGGTACTGGTTGGAGCCACCAACCGGTAATAAAGGTGGCCGTTTCCCGCCGCTTGACCTGGCGAAAATTGACCTTTAGTACCGGTTGGTGGCTCCAACCGGCACTAAAGGCCCCTCCTATATATATGGCACTTACAAAAAATTCAGTTGCAGCGACCACCACTTCTTCTCCATCTTCTTCACATGAGCCGCCGCTGCCAGGTTGCCGCCCATCGCGGTGCCGCCGCTTCGCCACAGGCGCCTTACCCTCGCCGTCTGTCGCCGCTGCTGCCGTCTCCCGTCGCTGTCGCTTCGCCGCCGTTGTCATAGCCCCTCATTGCCGCCGCCGCTTGCCGCCGCCAGACAACGACGTCATTGCAGGTCCCCGCTGCATCGCCGCTTGCCGCCTTCGTCGCCGTCCCTGTCAGCGCATCTCACATTCGCCGCCAGACGACGCCGTCACACAGATACACACACATACACACACACATACACACACACACACACACATACTTTTTACTTATTTTCTGTTTTCTGTTGTTTAGATTAATGTTAGATGAATTACGTAGATAAGAATTTTAGAATGTTAATGTTAGATGAATTAGATCGAAAAGTTGTTAAATATCAATGTCAATTGTTAGATGAATTAGCTAGACACTAATTAGGTATATATATATGAGATTTGAACTAGTTGAATTAATATAACTAGTTTATTTTTAGTATGAAAATTAATATAACTAGTTTATTTTTAGTAAATTCTTAATTGAATTAGTTGAATGAATATAACTAGTTTATTTTAGTAAGAAAATTAATAGAACTAGTTTATTTTTAGTATGAAAATTAATAGAACTAGTTTATTTTTAGTATGAAAATTGATAGAACTAGTTTATTTTTAGTAAATTCTTAGTTGAATTATTTGAATTAATAGAACTAGTTTATTTTTAGTAAGAAAATTTAGATATCTGAGATTTGATGATCTAATTAAAATATTACTATATAGAACTAGCTACTTTATTTTAGTAAGAAAATTAATAGAGCAAGTTTATTTTTAGTAAATGCTTAGTTGAATTAATATAACTAGTGTATTTTTTATAGTAAATGCTTAGTTGAATTAATAAAACTAGTTGAATTAATAGAAGTAGTTGAATTAGTTGAATTAATAGAACTAGTAAGTGTTTAATGTTTCACCTATGTGAACATAGGAAATGTCGTCTGATGATGAAAAAGATTTCATTATGTGCGAATACTACGAAGACCAATGCGTCCTGTGTGACAGAAATTTCCGTGTTAATGATAGGCACTTCAGCATCAAGCTGGATGAGACCTTCGAAGTGGATACAGTAAGTCACAATGACAAGTCTTTTTTCGTAATTAGGCATGATTTATATATGCTTCATTTGCTTCAACTTATAATTTTAAATTTTCACTATTCTACTAGCGCATCCCCTGCCATGCAAGAATTTTTGTCTCAGATAAGATAGGTTTCAGTGCTATTTGTCCTCAGTGCATCTTTTGCATACATTATTTTTTTGCTAAACTTTCATTGCTAAGTATATTAATTACTATACGATGTTCTTCAACAGGGACTCCCGATGACAGTTTTGCCTCAGTGGATCGAGACTAAAAGTCACATGTCAATGGTTAGCTTACGGCCAAGATATCTTTCATTGGACATGAGTGCATTCAGGATTTCTAAAAGTGATGAATGCTTAATAGTGAAAGATTGGAGCAAACTTGTTAACGATCCCAGAGAAGTACTAGGGGCAACAATGAGAAGAGGAGCCCACGATTAGGAGACAGGTTCATCTGCATGCTCCAGTATGATGAATCAGGAGAGCTATACATGTTCTATGCTATTTTACCTGAGAGAGAGCAGCAGGAGTGATTTAGCTAGTTCATGCTCTTATACTTGTCCTCTCATGTCCGTGTTCTTCGTCCTGAACTTAATCTCAAAGAGTGATTTGCTTTTGTGGTGTTATGAACGCTTATAATATCATGACCATGTTGAACTCGATGATATCTTTACTTCTGGTACAAGTGAATGTTTCTTCTTTAAGCTAGTGTTGGTGGTGATTAGATAGCGGTAATGACTATGATGATTAAACAGTGGTAACGATGACTATGATGATTTTTAGCTTGCTAGTATACTGTTTTTGATGATATGACGCAAGAGTTTCTATATTAATATGATGATGATGAGTTATTATATCATTTATGAAAGAAACCACAGATTAGTTTCAGCTGGATGGATCCTAGCTAAGTGATCAAGTATATGCCATATCCATATTATACTTGATCACCTATAATTAAGTTATCAAGTATAATATATGGATATGGCATATACTTGATCACTTAGATAGCTAGGATCCACTTGCATCCAGTCGAAACTAATCTGCGGTACCTTCACCTAATGATTTAACAACTCATTATAATGTAAAATAATCACTAAACTGAATTGAAAACACAAAATTAAAGGAAAAATAAAAAATAAAACCAAAACACCCCCAAACATTTAGTACCGGTTGGTGTTACCAACCGGTACTAATGTGCTACACGCACCCGGGCCTGGCTCGTGCCACATGGTGGCACTTTAGCGTCGGTTCGTGATGAACCGGTACTAAAGGGGGGGGGGACCTTTAGTCCCCACACTTTAGTGCCGGTTGTGGAACCGACACTAAAGGCCCTTATGAACCGGCGCTAAAGCCCGGTTCTGCACTAGTGTAGTTGTAGTACGCTCCTACTAGGACGACAACTCCTATAAAACCTTGTGCTTGGCTCTTTGCCTCTTCGGGAGGTTCAACAGTTCATACTCGTGTGAACCTTGCACTTGGCTCTTCGCCTCTTCGGAAGGTCCAACAATGATGATACTATAGTACACATTATGCTTCTGGCAATCTGACACCGATTGAATTGCTGCACGTCCACCACGAGTGCGAGTGAGAGGGAGAGGGAGAGGGCGCTGTAGTCAAAACCCTCTCCTCGTCCTGCGAACCACCGCGCGTGTGGGCGAGGGAGGGGCGTAGTAAGCAAGCTTCTCCTTGCTCGGCGAGTTGACGGGACACATCAAAGCAGTACTAGTACTAGTCCATAATGCGTCCTTTCCGGTAAATATGGCTAAATTTGAAATGAGAAAAATACACTAGCGGTCAACTTATGTAACAATACACTCTTTACGGTCACTATATATAGTTTTGCGGTGATTATACGATCACTAGCTCATCGTAGAGCATCGTATTGCACCCTACTGACAGGCCACATAGTCGACGTGGCACTTTGTTGACTGGTTAAATTGTCACCTGGTTTCTGGGTCCCACCTGTCAGTTGGCAAAGCAAATAAATCAGCTAAAAACAAAGAGTGTAGTACATCTACACTTACAATGCATTTAGCCTTTAATCAAAATCGATATTGATTGACTAATGCACCAACTTGTGCTCTAGGTATAGGCTACATGTCTATCCTTAATTACAGCATGCAACAACCTTCATTTAATCTTCTTCTCTCAATGGTCGCATGCACACATAAGTCTGCTACTTTTGGGCGTTAATTATGCCCTGGTCAATGTGTAAATCTCTAAATGTACAGTCTTTCACGGATGTAGGGACTAGGTTGAGCAATTGAGCGTGAGCGTGTGTGTTGCGTCGTGTGTTGTGTGCCGCATGGGTGCGTGAGTGTTGCGTGCGTCCATGTGTACATGTGAGTGTTGCATGTTGCGTGCATGCATGGGGCTTACTCCCTCCCATTGACATATTCATATTTCAAGCTTCCTCTGTTGATACTCCCTCTTTACCCAAATACGGAGTAAAATCCTCCCTCTGTTCCCAAATATGGAGTATTTGTCTTTCTAGAGATTTCAACAAGTTACTACGTATGGAGCAAAATGAGTGAAGTGAGCGTAGAGGCATAGGGATAATGTAGAAAGGAAGTATTCGCGATCCATTATTCCCCATCTCGGTCAGAGAGGACTATTCAACTAGTCTTCGCTGTGAAGTGACAATACACGCTGCAGCAGATGGGACACTTAATTAATAAGCTGAACCAGCGTGTTGGTGTTACTAAATCACCCTTACCCAGTACTACCATCATGTTTGCCAGTAGAGCACGCTTCTGTCCTCCATTAACTGACATATGGGCCCTCTTGTGGTAGACACATATGTCATCGGTGTAACTATTTACACTAAGAAGGACGGTATATCCTGGTAGTAGTAGTAGAATTGAGATTTAATGCACTTTCTTCCCCGTCTTCCACTCTTCTTCCTCCTCTCTTCTTCTTCCTCCTCTCTTCCCCATCGTCCGCCGCACACCATTTCCCCCCGCTCTCTTCTCGCCCTCCCGCGCTATATTCCTTGGTAGCTTGCGCGTACCATATCCCCCCGCTCACTGCTCGACCACACGAGGAGAAGCTTCTTCGCCGCCACCGAATCCACTTCCTCACCGCTCGCAGCACCGAAAACCCCAATGGCAGAACCGACTGACATGAAGAGCCGCGATTGGAATTCCCTCCCCGATGTTCTCTTGGAGCAGATCTGTAATCATATGGACCTACTCAGCGCAGTCTGTTTGGCCGCATGCTCAGTGTCTTTGTACCGTCTACTCGTCCGCAACCGGTCGGCTCTTTTCAAGACACCCTGCTTGTTGATGCCCGATCCTCGCAGGTGACCCAAACACCGACTTGACGATCCTACGGAGGTTGCCGTGGTGCCCCTCGACATGCTACCACTACCCGTCCACCTGTCCTTCATGCGCGGCCACTACTAGGCGGGCATAAAGGCCAACTGGATCGTCCTCATCCACCAATCCGGTAATCCGTGGCGCCTCGTGGATATCTACAACCAGCGAGAGATCACCCTTCCAGCTTTGGATACAGCCGCCATCGAGCCTCGTGGCCCACCGGACACTCATGCCTACTACGCACGAGACGCGTCGAGCTTTTGGCTCGACCTCTGTTTGCTGAAAGTTGTAATCTGCGAAGTGCCCACACCATCAGAAGACTACATGGATTACAAGCTCATTGCCATGTTCAACATGGGATTAGTCTATCTGGATTCCAGTCGCCATACATGGTTATGGCTCATCGTCGATCCTCTTTACCCAACACTTCTGTCTGATGCTATAGTGCATGATGGCATCGTTTATGCGGTCGATCGGCCTTGCAGATTGGCTACCTATACTGGTGGAATCTATCATCGTGTAATTGTTCTATCTCATCTCATCTTCACCTTAAGAATACAACTGCCTGTTCATTGTTACAAATTTAGAATATATAGTATGTCTATAACCACATCATTGCTATATGTTCCTCTCATTTCCTAGATTTTTATGACCACACATGTTATTGTTAGAGTTGATATGAGAACAATTGGTATGTAATGATTGTTAGAATACATATTATGAGTATAACCTCATGATTGCTATATGTTACTCTCATTTCCAGGATGTTTATAACAACGCATGTTATTGCTTAGAGTTGATATGATAACCGTAGAAATTGCTATGGTAGAATATGAGTAGGCCCTGTCATATCTGTTTTCCTCTCATTGTTACATGATGTTTGAACCAAGATATATTGCTAGAATATGAAAGCCATTGGCTTATTTTTTTTAACTTGGGGTATGATTATGACCACGGCATTGCAATTCTCTATCTATGATACGTGTCACTGTTATAATAATCTTAATTTCACACATACTCTGAACATGATTGTTTATTTTTGTCCTTTTGGTCTCCGATTTGAATTATTGCAGCAGACGCAAATGCGCTGGCCTTCATGATTCCAGGACCTGGAATCATACCAGCCGATGGGTGGTGGTTTATTGCTGGTTCAGCTGACGGTGGACATTTGATGCTCATTTGCACGTACCAAATTGACCAAACCATTTCATCAAACCACATGCAATACAATGCCTGGGGCGTTCATGACATTTATGGCTATGGCTGCTTCGTGTTCGAGAAAGATCCCAGCTCCGTTGGGACAGGCGTATTCAAGTGGAGGCGGGTTTACAACCTCGGCAGCCACTCCATGTTCCTCGGGCTCAATTATCCGATCATCCAACCAATCATCGATCATATCACCGGCGATGATTACCGTGCTATGCAACTTCCATTCGCCAGGGGGGACTGTGTTTACACATCATACCATGGGTTTCATGAATCACCATATCCAGAGATTCGTCGACACAGTTTGTTGCCAGATAATCTTCAGTGTGTGAAAGGCATCAATCTTCCATGCGATGGATGGCTTTTGCAAACCTGATATGCGGTGATGTGGTTCATGCGAACAGCAAATATGCACAACTTGGTTCGTACTGATATGTAGACTGAGCCATGTATTCTGCTGCTGTAGAACGACCGTCTTTTGTTGGATATTATGTACTACTGTTAGTTTGAAGCACTCCTCTGGTTTGAAGGATAAATACCTTTCTGGGATCAAGTGCATCCTAACTCACCTGCGCAGGATGTACTGATAATGATGATGGAGATGCTATGCAGTATATATGTATATATATATATATACATATATATATATATATATATATATATATATATGTACATCTGGCTGTTACATTACGCGTGCAGAATATTATTCTGTTACCCTCTCTGTACTGACGTAGTTCACAGTTTGGACTGACGTGTTTTTCAACAAGAACTGATCTTCCTGCGTGCACGATGGACGGAAACAGGGGATGCAACGTCGAGCTTCCGGTCGTTCTCCGGCGCGATGCTGCGAGCCATTCGTTGCTAGAGGAGACATGTAAGGGGTTCTGCACGTGCGCGCGCTCAGATGGATGTGTTTTGCAATCTGTAGTCACCGGAGGTGACGGCGTGGGCATTTTGGCGGCGGACGTGATTTTGGGCGTCAGTGTTTACTGTGGTGTTCGTGGGCCTCAATTTACGTCGTGTTTGTCGTTTTTGATGTGAGAATTATCGGTATGTTATAGTTCTTTGAGATTATTTTCATCTGTAATTTATGATTACAAGTTTTGGTGTTCCTTGGTCGTTTTCCACGCCCGCCATGGAAATCTATTCTTCTTTTTCTGTTGTTTTACTTTCGAATTGGTGTTGCAGGGAGAGATATAAGGACTGTATGAAAAGATTTGCGTTGTCAATTTTGCTTTTTTGAGTTGTTTCTACCCCGGATTCCCATGTTATTTTGTCGTTGGCGGAGGTTGTGTATGGCGGCTGACTGTAAGCTGCGATTTCTTGTAATCTGGTCAAACTGTGTAATTAAGTTGCGTGTTTTTCAGTGTTGTTTTGAATTGCTGCCGTATGTGTAGTTGGACTGCTGCGTGTCAAATTTTTGTTACTGTGTGTTGACATCGGAGCCGCACCGATGGCTCTGCACTTTGATTATAAAGCCCGAGCCCTCTGTCAGTTTCATTCTACGAGCTGCAACCAAAGAAAAGGGAGATGGATCATGAGCTGGGAGATGTTAGAGAGGAGGAGGGGGACACCATAGATGTGAGGGCTGCAGTAGCAGAGCAGAGGAGGAGGAGGTGCAGGCGCATGCAGATGGCGCGACGTGCTGCCGAGGGGGAACTCGAGGCAGAGTTCAACAGACGGCTTGCGCGTGAGGTGATGGATACTTGCAACTCCAATGAATTGGAGCTTCTTTTCCCAGAGGGTAGGGGAAGGAACCATATTCATATCATTAGTTGGGCTAGGGCGAGAGCAGCCACGGCTCCACATCCATCCACCAGGGCAAACTGGCATCGTTTCTTTGATCGTTATGACTGAAGTAGTGAATATTATGTTTTTAAGATTTTTGTTGTGAGGGAGCAGATGTTCGAATGACTAAATGAATTCAACTTTGTTTTTGTCTCTGAATGTGTTGTTTTGTCTGCATATGTTCGACATGTGCACCTTTGAACTGCTTGTTTTTCTGAAGTTGAACTGATTTGCGGTCAAATGTTGCATGGCTTGTGTAATAACTATTTCCTACCAGCTGGCTGCCCATCTGCCTATTTATTATTTTTATAATCTGCAAGTGTCCCTGACTATAAACGCTGTCCATCTATGTGTGGTTGTGGCCAAGTCTTCCCCTCCCTTTTCTTCCTTCTTCCAGAATCAGATCTAGGTTCCTCTCTCTTCTCTTCGTTGCCTTTTTTCTCTGTTCCTGTGTGTTCGATGGAGGATTGTTCATGCGGATGCCAGGTAAAGATGGCGCGCATAGCTGACGGCTGTGTGTAAGATTCTGGTTTGGAGCTCACTCAGACTCAGCGGCGTGGGCAAATTTCTTGTTTGATGTACGGCAACCATGGGTTTCGTACACCCTATGTTTGTCGCCGGACGGATGGTGACTTGAAGGAATCATGGGTATGTGTTTCTATTCATTTTGTTTTCTACTTTCTTGTTGGTTTCTGTTTGAAACCCATGGACTGGATCTGCAGTTTTGTCTTATGAATAGCTTGTCTATATTTTTTTAATTTGGTTTTGTCAGATTTTAACTGTAGGGATTTACGTGTGTATTTGTTCATTACTTAACATGATTTTAACCATTTTTCTATAATCCCTGATCTGTTTATGAATAGATGTTTTATTGTAGGTGTATTGATATGTATATTTCTTCAGTTTAGTCAGTTCACATGTCTAGTTAGTTTTGTGTTATTGTTTTTGTTCAGATTTTTTTCCATTTTAGTTTGTTATGCAAATCATTCCTATATCTGTGTAAAAATTCAGTTATGTCAGGTGTTCATTTTGTTTTGTACTCCCATGCCCATTTGCAGAAAATGTCACCCAGGATCAGGATTGTTGCTCCTAGTTCCGGTGTTCTGAAGATGGAGACTTCAGACAAGAATGGGTATCAGTTGATGGATGTTGCCTACCACATCGACTTTGATGGTTGCATCAACCTAACTATTGGGTGGAAGGAGTTTGCGGCTGAGTCTGGATTTGAGGATGGTGATGTGGTTATGGTTATGTTCTCGAGAGAAGACGACTCTCTGACGTTCAGAATTTATGTGCTGTAGGTTTAAATGTGGCAAATGACGCCAGCAGTGAGATTTGTGTGTGGTTGATTATGTTGCAGTATTTTTTATTTTAAAACATTTGCATGTGAGATGGTTGAATTGATTGGTATTATCAGAATGGTATGGAACTAGTTATGTAATGTTTTTCCTATTGTTCTGCTCAATTATAACTGTTTTATTTATACATTCTTTATATTAGTACTGGAAAAATTTCTATAGTTGAACTGATGGGCATCCTTTGTTTTTAACTGGTATATTTTTCATGTTCATAACTCGCAGACGGTGCTATAGGCTGATGATTTTTTTAGAACCCCTTTTTGTTATTGAGTTTGCTGAACTTACATTCTGTTAATGATAGTACTGATCTATTTTAGGCTGTCAATTACCAATCAAATTTGTTTGTTGTATAATATTTTTTTCTTACTTTATTACATGAATTTTGGAGCACGTTTTTTCTTTTTTATAGATGAATAATGACAGTTTTGGTATTTTTTTTTTGTTGTTGTTTTGGATCTAGTACTTGACTACACCAGCAACTTGGGCTGGTACTTTTTTGTCCTTGGGCTGTTAATTTTTTCTTTTTCTTTTTTTTGTTTGTTTGAATATAATCTTGAGGGCATGACTTGCCTCAAGACCGAACTGCATCGAGGGGCATAGTTGTCTTGACACATCTTCCTTGTATGGACTTTGCCCCATTTTCTATCTTAGGGGTGTGGGTGCGTGGGGGTGAAACGAATAACATGATCTTTGTCAAGCAAGCGCCTTTGCCAGCGTTAAGCGCAAGGCCGAGCTGGGGGAGGGGGGAGGGACCCCTTCCCCATCCGGCGAGGCCGAGCCAGAACGAGTCAGAGTGTGACGACGCGGCGTGCCGCGGCGTCGCATGAGGAGGCGAGTCCATAACATGACTTTCCCCATTATGTTATCTTTATTTTTTAGGGGAAAAACCAGCACCGTTATGAATTATTTTTTCATTTTTACTTTTTTGATAAAAATTTTTGTACTGTTGTGAGTTATTATTTGTACTTTAGCCGTTTGTTTTCTCCGTCTATATTAATTTTTTTATTGTATTTGATTTTTGGTATTATCTTTTGTAACTGGCCAGAGATAGTGGGCTTCGCCATGGTTGTGGGCTTTAGCCGTCCGTTTTCTCCCAGTCATCTTTCAACCCTCCCACTCACCTTTTAACCTCCGATCTTCCCTGTTCCGCTCCTCTCCCATCCCCAAATCGATTCCATCTTCGTTCCCCTCTTCTTCTCTTCTCGGAGGGGGAGTTGCTACTCCTGTTTCGCCGTGGGAGCGTCGGCCGGAGGGCTCAACCCCAGGGGTGGAGGTCCGTGTGCTCTGTTTTGTTCCTTTTGCTCTGCCATTGAATTTGCTTGCGTCCTCTTATGTTCAGATTTTCTCACTATTTCTAATCTCTTGCTCTCTTTGCTGTCCCAGGCTGCACTCGCTAGGGTTCCTTCTTTGTTGAGCAGCGTTTGGCGGCGGTAATCTTGGATATGCGTTATGGATTTTGTGTTTGCTGGTAAGAGTTTTGCTTTTGTATGGCATGCTTCGTTTCTGAAATAGTTCAAATCCCTAATTTTTGTTCATGTGTCTTGCAGATCTGGTTCGACAGATTTTAGGACTGTAGATCTCAATGGGTACATCATCCAGTCCGGACAAATTGAATGCAGGTGATTTTCCCTGTATTTTGGATGATGTTTTAATACATCTGGTTTTTAGGTTGTACAGTTGTTGCCGTATCGACTTTATAAGTTGTATGTATTTTGATATGTGTTAATTTTGTCCAGGATTGTATGGCGTGTATGCTTTTGGCAGTTGATGCAACCTGCAGATAGGTTGTAGTACTTATCACCATGTGTATTTTGAACTGTTGTCCTGGCATTTGAATAGGTTGTAGTAGTAAGTGAATAACTATTATGGTGTTGAAAGAGTTGTGTTTTCTGAAGTTTGTTCTGCAAGTGGTAGGTTCATATTTGTTTTATTTGGTGAACTTGTAGTGTTCACATAGTTGAACTGATTGATTGTTCTTGTACTTTTTTGCTAGTTATGATGTTGTTGCAGATGTTGGAGTGCCGGTGCCTCCTGATTCTAACAAATCAGAACGCTTTGAAGATCTTGTGAATGTTATTTTTGAGACACCAAATCCTCTAGAAGAACTTGCGAATGTTGCTGGTGTTTCCCTTATATTTGCTCTTTTTTATCAGCCTTTAATACATATATATGCTTAGTTACATCAGTTGTTCCTTTTTGTTTGTGTCTGATGCTATGCGCTTTATTTATCTTTGTGTCTGCAATGTTAATTGTGTTTTAATTTTTTATGTGCATGGTTATGTTATTGGTTTATGCAGTTAATGACAGCCATGGTGTTCTAGAGGACATTGCTGATGGTGTTAAAGATATTAATGATGGCAGCTTGCAGTTGTCTGTTACTCAGTCTCAAAGTGTTGATGGCACTGAGCCTGTTACCCAAGCTGAGGATGTTCCTATGCAGTTACAGCTCGAGGATGAAAGGATAAGAAAGAAGAAGTATGAATTCCAGAAGAGAAAGGAATTGGAACAGCGTCAAAAGGCTGCCTGTGTGCCAGAAAGTGATGTTGATGTTACTCAAGCTCCTAAATGTGTAGGCGATGAAGGTGGTGACGCGGGTTTTTCAACTGTTCATGCCGGATCTCATGGAAGTGACATGCCTGTGAAGACAAACTTGATGCAAACTCGTTTGACGGAAGTGTTTGATCGTGATGGAGTTAAGGAGAAGAAAGCTGTTTCGAAGAGGAAGATGTCAGATCGAAATCCTGATGGCACATAGAGGCGTAGCCCACGTGTGAAAGCTAGTTCCCAACCTGGTAATAGCAAAGCTGATGTGTGACACTCCAAAAATACTCTTTTGGTTTTCTTCAAAAAATTTATTGGATTTGAAGAAGGTCTTCTAAACCCTTCCAAAAATCTCTCTCAAAAGCTTTTCCCTTTAGCAAATATTTTATTTTTTGCATCTCCTTCAACTCTGGTGTTTGGTTTTTAAATTTTTCTTCTGATTGCCCTCTTCTCAAAATTTCAAGAAAAATCTTTGGAGTTTATTTTTCTTTCAAAAAGAAACTCTAGGAGTTTTGCATCTTCTCCAATATGGAAATCCATTCATGATTTTACCATGCACCACATGGTAAAACCTTCCCAAAGATCTCTCCTTCCACTTTGGGCAATCCAAACATTCTATCTCAACAAGCGCAACCATTTTCTGAATTTTATTTCATTTATTTCTCCTCCCAAATCTTTTCTGTCCATTATTTTGAGCCTAGGAGATTTGCAAAGCAAGTACCTAAATGCATTTGAGTTTTGACCTCAAACCAACTCCCCTGGATAGTCCTTGATACCCACAACCTAGAACAATCAAGATCCACTCCTCTTACATTCAAAGATTTCAAATTCTAGTCTCTGCAAGTTTGGACCAGATTTGTCAAATTTGGTGAAATTCATATCTTCTCTGCTCCAAAAATTTCACAAAAATTCAGGCAGCCTCTAGATGCAATGAGAGGCCCCTCCACCAAAAACCAGCTCAAGGACAAATCCCTACATGTATAATCATTCTGTCGAACACCTTGCATGCACTATTACTGTTCATCTTCAGTTAAATTCAGATTGCAGTGTCGTTCTCCGTCAGAGTTTCAGTCACATGCCCACAGTGCACTTGGCACGTTGCTCACAGCCTAGCCTGCTTGTCCGGAGCTTCACACGCGTGCTTGGCGCGTTCCTGGCGTCGGTGGCACCCTGGCCCGCCTGCGCCGGCGTGTCTTGCGGCGGCAGAACCACCGTAGCGGCCGACAGGGAGCAAAACTGCGGCATAACGCCGTTCGGCGCCGCACAAACCTCGTGGTAGCTCCGCGTAGCCATTTCCTTGCCGACACTGCGCATGCAGCACCGTCGCCGTGGCACGGCACGCAGCAGCGTTCTCTTCGCGGTGACGGGCCGTGCGGTCGTTCCGTCGAGGACGGCCGTAACCTCGCCCACCTTGCTGAGTTGGACCTGGATAGCACCAGATTGCCCGTCTAGTCGATGCTCAAACTCATAAGCCGAGTGCAGCCACAGCGCCGCCGTAATCACTCGCCGGACTTATCCGATTCTCGGCAACCGCCTCGGGCCGGCTATATATAGCACCCGGCGGCGCTCTCGCTTGCACACCTCCACCACCTCACTAGTACTCGCCAAGCCCCTAGAAGGGCCTCGAGGAGCTCTTCTTCCTCGACTCCGGCCGCTTCGTTCCGCCTCGGCCTCCACCTTGATTCACTCCGGTGAGGTCGTCTCCGGCGCCCTAACCTCGTCAGCGACCCTCTCGGGCAACTAAGAGTCTAACCCCCACTCCAATTTGATCTTCACAGCTCTCTCCAACGAGGTCCACGACTGCCCAAACCGCCGTCTGCCGGAGCAAGGGCCGCCGTCGACACAGTGCTCGCCGGCGACCAGTTCCACCTCCCACAGACGCGGAAGGACGTGCTGATCACGAAGGTACCGTCCGATCACTCTGCCTCGCCGTGGATCACCGCCGGCGACCACCGCACCTCTCGGGCGCCGTCGCGCCCTGTTTCCCTCTTTTAAATTTTCAAACCTGACAGGTGGAGCCCGCCTGTCAGCCTCTCAATCGTTTCTTTTAAACGAACCGTTTTCTGGACTTTTCTGCAAAGCCCCCTGGAAGTTTTCTGTTTCATTACAGATGGGTCCTTCGACCAAAACCTTTAGAACATTTTAACAGAAAGGAATATTTGAGTGATTCTTTTTCTGTCCTCTTCAAATTTTTGTCTAGGGTGATTTGTGTACCGTAGATACCGAAGAGGTGACGGAACCGCGAACTTCGCCGAGCTAGACCCCGACTACTCCGAACCAGGCAAGCAATGTTTGAACTTTTGATATGATGAGTGTTTGGGCATGTTTGCATTATTTTTTATCATGGCACGTTCATGAGCATTTCGATGATAGTTTATCTCGTAAGAGTTGAGGTAAATGAGCTCGGTAAATCCATGAGTTGTTGGAAACTTGTTGCATGGCCATGAGTTGGCATGAGTATGGGTAAGATGGCAGTGTTGTAGCATGCCAGGCTTATGCCAGATCGTTGACCCCGTGTCAACACAAATCAGTCAGATTCCGGTCCGTCTCCCTTTTTCGTACTACCACCTGTTTCCCGCAAGGGATACGGCTTAGTAAGTTGCAAACCACTTCCTGGTACACACCAAATCGAGAGGCTGAGATGAAGGTTCCATGGCCCTGGATTAAAGCCTTTCATCCGGTCAGGGGGCATGGGTGTTTCCGGTTGGGACCGATAGGGGGCACCCTTAGAGCTGCGTAAATAAATTTGATCCCATGCTATTCGAGATTGTGATCTCCCCGTCTCAAAGTTTTTCTTAAACGCTGTCTAGGGTGATTCCTGGCAACGTGAGGTATGATGGGTGTGTACTAGTTAGTTGTGTTTCCTCCGAAATACTGTAAACGGAACTAGTCCTTTATGACTACGGAAATCCGTTGGCTGTGGACAATTTTGGTACAAACTCTGCAGAGTCAAAATTCTTGAATTCATCTTATTCATGTCCGAGTACCGTGTTCACCTTATCTTGTCAAATATCAGTCTCGGTGACAGAGACTCCCGATAACCATTTGAGTGTTAAATGTTTATTTCCTGTAAATGGACTAACCCGCTTATCGTCTTGTGATGAATATTTTCCGTGAGCACTATATCTTGTCAGTTATGAATAATGAATTATAAGCCCTTTCTGCGATGTCGCTCAGACGTCCGACTGCGGCATTGTTATTATTTACTTTTATTATAAGCCCTTTCTGTGATGTCGCTCAGACGTCCGACTGCGGCATTGTTATTATTTACTTTTATTATAAGCCCTTTCTGCGATGTCGCTCAGACGTCCGACTGCGACATTGTTATTATTTACTTTTATTATAAGCCCTTTCTGTGATGTCGCTCAGACGTCCGACTGCGGCATTGTTATTATTTACTTTCATTATAAGCCCTTTCTGTGATGTCGCTCCGACGTCCGACTGCGGCATGCATGTATTTTTTTTAATGTAAGCTCTTTATGAGGTGTCGCTCAGACGCCCGACTGTGGCATGCTTTACTTATTTGTTCACCCTTCGAGGCGTCGCTTCAGACACCCGATTGGTTTTTAGTTTATCTTCTTTGGGTTTTCGAGCAGACTACCGCCGATTCCCTTTTTACTTACTGGTGTTACTGATTTGATAGCACATTGTTCTAAATTGATCATATCGCATTCATGCATTCATTTGTTATATCTTTTGCCCGAACTGTCTTGCGAGTACTTTCAAAGTACTCACCTGGCTTGTTGATTTGGCGAGATCTTGAAGGCGATCTCATGGATGAAGAGTTCGATAGCGAGTTCGACGCCTAGAGGAATCGGTCGGTCTCGTCGACCCTGGATTAGTCATTGTGAGATATTCGCTTCCGCTACCCAAATAAATTCATCGAGCCCCACCTCGGCGCTTTCGATGCGCCGCCCGATCTGATAGTCTTATTAACCACCCCACTGCGTTATTCCACCAACCACTCATATCTCGAGTCAGTAGTATTTCCACCCCACACCATTGTGTCATATACGCCATCTTGTGTAATTATCGGCGTGTTTGTAATAATTGGTTGGGCATCTTCAGCCCGGCCCTGTAATATTGTAATGCTACTGGCTTATTGTATCAAAGTTTTGTCTACCGGTATGGAGGATTTTTCCTCATATTAGACTTCATAGGTCGGTTGTTCAATAAATATTTTTATTAAAAAACCGGTCGTGACATGATCCGGATAGTGTTGCTGTGAAAATTGGTCCAAGCAAACTTGGTGGCTCCTCTGTTCCTCGGAGTCCACGAGGTTTGACAAATAAGAAACCTTCTTCGTCTCCTCTTCAAGAGCGGTCTTTGTTGAAAGAAAATAAGAAGCGTAAAGTTCATCCTGCAAAGGTGAACAAAGGTGTGAAGAAGCGTGCTCGTGTCAAAGCTGAAGATGCTCCATCTGAAGAAGATGATATTAAAGTTGATTCAGAAGATGAATTTGCAGTGGTATGTGTTTTGTACTGCATGTGACTTGCTAGTTGTACTTGCAATGATTTAATTGTGTTTGGGCTGGTATGCTGGCCAGGTGAGGCTGGTCATTGATTTGCATCTATTTGATTGTGGTAGTGATGTTGTTTTAATAGTTGAACTTGTGCAAACTTTTCTTAGTTTTACTTGCCTTCATATGCTTGTTTTGTTTCCTATATTCATTGTTTGTAGTGGTATGTGTTTTGTTGTGCATGTGACTTACTAATTGTAATTGTAATGATTTAATTTGTGTTTGGGCTGGTATGCTGGCCAGGTGAGGCTGGTCATTGTTTTCATTAATTGAGGGTGGTACTGATGTTGTTTTAATAGTTGAACTTGTGCAATCTTTTTTTACTTATATTCATATGCTTGATTTGTTTTCTATATTCATTGTTTGCAGTGGTATGTGTTTTGTAATGCATGTGACTTACTAGTTGTACTTGCAATGATTTAATTGTGTTTCGGCTGGTATTGCGGTGTGTTAGGCTGGTCATTGTTTGCATCAATTGAGGGTGGTACTGATGTTGTTTTAATAGTTGAATTTGTGCAATCTTTTCTTTTTCTTTTACTTGCATTCATCTGCTTGTTTTGTTTTCTATATTCATTTTTTAAGGTGTGGCTTTTTGTTTTCATTTACGTACTGTTAGCGTTATGAGTCTGGTCAAGCCGGTGGGAGGCAATGCCGGAAAAGTTGCCTTGGATGAAGGTGACCAACGGAAATTGAACTTAACTGTGTGATGTTCGTTGAGAGAGGTTGAAGATTGTGCTAAATTGCTCGAGAGTCGGCATGTGGCTAGGGTTCATGCATCTGGTTTTGGTTCTATCTTCAGGTGGAGGGGGAAGTCTAACATTTCCCGCCCTCTGATGGGAGTTTTGTACCCGAGGATAGATCCTGATACAATGACTCTTGACATGGGTGAGGCTAATAAGAAGCTTCGCATCACTAGCGATGGTATACATCAATTATTTGGTTTCCCTCGTGGTGGTCGTTCTGCGCCAAGGCCGTCAGAGGACGAATATGACAACGCTCTGATGAAGTTAAGATCGGAGCTTGATATTAGCAGGGACAAAGATATCAAGACAAAGGATTTGAGGAATAAGCTCAAGGTGCTCGTCAAGGATCCTAGCAAAGATGACCTTGCTCTGAAAGTGTTCTTCATGATTTTGTTTATGAAGGTTGTGTTGCCTGGTTCTGCCCCGCGTGTTTCCAGAGAGGAAGCAATGTTTGAGGGTCTCGTCTTTGAGGACATGGCTAATATGGATTATTGCCAGCTGATGGTTGATGAGCTTAGAAGGGCTGTTGCCAAGTACCAAAATGGTGATACCATGGGGAAGGCAATCACAGGCTGTGTCATAGGGCCTGTACTAATGTACCTTGACTGCCTTATCCGTCGCAAGACTGCGGAGCCTGACATGCGAGTCCCCCGCATATGTTACATGGATCCTGCCAAGCTTTCTAATCTGGTTGATGCAGATATGATAAAAAAAGGCAATGCAGATCTAAAGACTTGGGTGTTTGGGAAGCTTCCGGTGAGTTTTTTTTTGTTTTGTGTCTTGCAGACCTTTTTTTATTTTAGGTATAGCTATTTTTTGCTGTCATGGACATGTGTACTGTAGAGTTGTCTGTTTATATTTTGTATGGTTTAGGTATGGTTTTTTAGTACTATTGTTTCGTGTGTGGTTGAACTGAATAACTTTGTTCAACTGGCCTGTAGGTAAATACTAACAAATTGGCAATGACAGTTAAAGTTTATTAGTGGTGTTGATTTTAAATCTGTTAATATGATGATTTATTTTTCCCTATGTGTTGCATTGATTGATTAACTATTTTTCCCTTTTGTTTGTAGTGGAAAACTCAAGAGGAGATTGTTTTTCCGAGTGTATAAACGGCCAGTCCTGGAGATGCCGTCGTCTCTGGTTCCGAAGTTTTCATCTCTGCCCGATGAGTTGAGGGATGGCCGTGGTGTTGAGGGTGCTGGTTATGCCCCCTGGCCCTAGTAATGCTAGTGCTTCACAGAGGCAGGGTTTTGGTATTGATGTTGTTGTTTCAGTGTTGGAGCGCGCTGAGCATATCTTAAGTAATGTGTGTTCTGAGATGCAAAAGGTCCCAACGACAGTTGAGCGTTTGAGCTGTATCAATGGTATCCTTCCTGAAGGTCATCAATTTAACGTTGAGGAAGCTGTTGACTACATTGAGATGGAGAGAATTTTAATCGGTGATATGCGTGACGGTGCCGCTAATCTAGTTCAGAGCTCGGTTCGTCTGTTGAACAACATGAAGCGTTTCAGAACTATGCAAAACTCTCGCTGCAAGCCATATGAAGAAAGTGCAAATGTTGTTATCAAGCAGTTTGAGCAGGATGAGGCTGCTGCCACCGACAGCAGGGCTGGTGATGGTAATGAGGCTAATGTTTTTGATCACGAAACGAATGATGTTGGCTTTGAGCGTCCTGATGTTGATGTGAGTCAGTTCTCGGTGTTTGCAATTTTTCCTTTGTTGTCCTGATGTCAGTGTTGTAGTTGAACTTGCCCATGTTCATCTATTTATTAATAATTTTCTTTCATGCAGATTGATCACGATGTGGCTCTTTGGCACCGGCAATGGGGCTGATGATGGTCTTGAGGCTAATGTTTACGATCAGCGTCTAACGATGTTGGCTCGCAGCACCACATTGTTGATGTGAGTCAGTCCTCGTTGTTTGTATGTTTTTACTATGTTGTTCTGCTGTCAGTATTGTAGTTGAACTTCCTGATCTACATCTGTTTATTAATTTTTATTTTTATGCAGGAGACCAGTCATAATGTTGAGGTTGCTGTTGACGGCGGAGTTAATGATCCATCCGCTGATAAGTGCAAGGTTATTTTTATTTTCATTGTGTTTATTGATATTTTCTTAAAATTTCATGCGCACCGATGTGTCTTGCTTGTTCATTTTTCTATCCCACACTGTTTATTGTTGCTCATAATAGCATTGTTTTTTTGCCTCATTACATTTGAATCAGGGTCCTATTGTTGGCGGTGAGCCTTGTTTGCCTGTTGGTGATGTCGCTTTGAATGTTAGCAGCAGCAAGTACGATGATGTTGCTGTGAATGCTTCCAAGGTTTATTTTTCTGTGCATCTCTTGGTAGCTTATTTTTTATTGTTAGTTTTGTTCATATTATTTACTTTTTCTGAATTTTTAGTTTCATGATTCTGCGATGTTGAGCGTGAGGTTGTCCTTAGTGGTGGAGATGATGCTCGTGATGTTCCAATCGAGTAGTGGGTGCAATGTTGGTACCAAAGTTCTTGATGAGGATCTTGGTGCTTTGCCAAAGATAGCTGATGCCAAATCGCCTGGTGTTGGTATTGCTTGGAATGAAAATGTTTCTGGTTGTGAACATTGGCCGCCGGAGAATTTCCCACGTAGAGGTCTTGATTACGGTGATGCATTGCAAGATGCTTCTAGCGTGGAGGAGGTGCCATACGAGGATGATGATTTACTTCTGTCAATTTCTTCTAACCCCTTGATGCAGGAGGCGCTCTTGTCGTCCCAAGATTTTCTTTCTACAGACCCTGAAAGCGTATCAATATTGGTGTCCTCTCAAGATGTCCCATCGTCAAACCCTGAAACTGGAGGCATAATGGTCTCATCACAGGAACTACCGTCGTCGTCAAACCCTGATAGTCAAGGTAAGGACTTGTAAATGGGGCGTACTTCTCAATTTTGGCATTTTGGACGTGTTCTATTGTAGTTGTTTAACTTATTATTTTTCATCATTTTCTGCAAGCAGAAAGTGGTAATGTTGTTAAGGTTGATACGTTTTTCTTCGCTGTTACGAGGTTGCGCACGAACCGTACGAAATGGTTAGTTTGGGATTTTGCCCGTACCATTTTTTGTCTCTTTTTCTTTCTCTCGTATGATTATTGTTGTTGTTGCAGTAGTTTTAATTCATGTAATCTTTTGTGTTTTTCTAGTCACAAGCCGATGTTTCAAAATAAAGAATGTGATGCCAGTGTTGGTTCTATTGCTAAAGCGTTTGTCCCCACTGGCATGCTCAACTCAGACACTGCTGATGTTGTTTTATATTCTCTACGTCAGAAGTACCGAGACACTGACAAGTTGATAGTTCCCAGATGGGTGACGGTTAGTATTTTGCTTTTTTGTAAATAGGATGATAACTTGTTTTGCCAATTTTCTAACTTTTGTTTTTCTTTTTGTACAACAGACCAAGATCCGTGATGGAAATATTGATTCCAATGTGCTAAATTGGTTCACGAGATCAGGTGCTGATGGTTTTGACCAAGTAGGTGAACTTGGACTTTTTGTACTCATTAACTAGAACTGTCATGTTTTCTTTGCAGTTTTGGGAGGTTGGGGAATGAACTTGATCTGTGCTTCTTTTACACCTGCGCACTTATGAATGATCCGTGCTTCTTTTATTAAAGCTGCACTTATTGTTGCAAGGAAATTGAACTGATATGATTGTTCCTCAATTTTGGGCGGTGGATATAAATTCTTTATGATTATGTGATTTTTTGTTTGTACTTATGAATTTCAATCTCCCTCTTTTATTTTATTGTTTGGAGGCTGAATTTTTTGTTTCATTATGATTTGGTAAATTCATTTTTCCTTTGCGATTTTTTTCAGCTTCTTTTCCCTACATTTGATCCGCCGTCATTTGTGGCTACCATGAAGCCTAGTGAAGAATCTGGGCATTGGTGCTTGGTTGTTCTGAATTCAAAGTTCCGTCGTTTCGAGTGTCTTGATTCACTCCGTGATGAAACCTGGGGTGATGCAGTTAGATTCTTAAGGAATATGATGATAATATAAAGAAGCTTTGGAGGGAGTCCGGTGTAGAGCGAGGCCAAACCGTTCTCACCGGCGCATATTGATGGTTTCTCTTAAGAGTTTGTGCGGGTGCCTCAGCAGGAAAACACGTGAGTATCCGTTTTTAATGATTTTTGCTGGTTGTTTTTGTTGTTGGAGGATGTTGTTCCTGTATTTTTTGGATTTTGTGTTGTACCATTTTTTCTTTTTTCATTTGTTTACAGGCATGATTGTGGATTCTTTATGCTACAAAACTGCAAGACCTATTATTGCCGGGAGGATGGTGTAATTGAAATGGTCGATTACAGCCATGAAGACATTTTGGACATTAGGAAGACTTTGTTGTATACCTGCGCAACTAGCGATGTGTTTGATGTTGACTTCCGGGGTTTGTTTGGCATCGAACCCTGTACGTGTGCATGGACTTTTGTAATTTTTTTGCAGCTTGTACTTCTCTATTAGTACTGTCATGAAATATGTATTTGAACTTACGCTTTGTGCGGTCTTCTTTTTTTTTCAGGTGAGTGGCTGGATCTTGGTGAGCATGACTACAGGTTCTTTGGTAGCCAGTTCTCGGAGCTCGAGCGCATAGCTATTGATCTTAGCCAGGGGCGTTCTCCCGAAAAGACAAGATCTGGTGTTATGAAGGGGCGGTTGGGAGCTCTGAGAGGTTCTACGGCTGCTTGTGCAGATAGCCCTACTACACCCAAGAATCCCATTGTGGAATTGATAGACAGTGATGATGATGTGTTTGACAAGATTCTTTGGCGTTGGAAGAGTCACGAGGAGCGCCGCTGCCAAAGGTTTATCTCCCTTCTTTGGAATAGTGGCTCGTAGAGCTGGTGGTGCTAGGAAAGATCCCGCTTTGGATTCTCGCAATGTTGTAAGGCACGGTTGCGTGCGCCCAGAGCTCCTATAAAGTTTTGCTCCCCTGTGCAGCAGCTTCACCCTCATAAATTCCCTCACCTGGACAAGGCTCGCAGGTTGTATATTCTGTTGCTTAGTGATGAATGGCGTGAGAAGTATGCCGAGTGATTATCTCTCATTATTTTTCCTCTTCCTTTTCTTCTATTGTTTGTAACTGCTAGATAAATATGACCTGAACTGTTCCTTTTTATACAACTTGAACTGCTATGAATGCCTTATCTTGCTTCTCCTTCTTTTTGTTCTTGTGTGTGCTGCAGGAATACATTCTCAATGATACCTCAGCCTGATGAAAGCATAACTAACTTCACTGGGAATCGCATCTGGGAAGTTTTTTCACCTGGGCAAATGATGGAGGGTGATGTAATGGACTTCCTCATTGATGATTGGAAGCAAGATCCCGATAGAAATTCTGGTTTCGCATCTGGGAAAAGGATATTGATGAGTCCATATTTCATCAGGTAATCAATCAGATCGGTTTCTTTATGTTGAACAAGACTGCCTATTGTTTTTATGAGTTTTAATAATACTTTGCTTGTTGATTCTTTTCCGCTGTCTATTTCCTATTATGGCTTTTTTGCAGGTTGTGCCTGACTGTTCGTTTTACGAGGATGAAAATAAAGTGTTCAACGTGGAGAGTGCAGCGAGATATTTCAAGAGCTATGTTAAAGGTAATGAAGACTTGCTCAATGCTGACCTTGTGAGATCTACCAGCTGATTTTTGGTTTTTATTTGTTTGTTGTGATGCTGGTTTTTACTTTGAATATTTAACATCTCTTTTTTGGTCATTTGTTTTTAGATAATTATGCCTCTATTCAAGCCTATGGTTTTATCAAAGGATAGGAAAGTGAGCCACTATTCCTTATATGTCATGAATCGGTACCGAAGTAGCGTTGACATCCTTGACTCTTTACCTTATCCGAAGAACCACCGTTCTTCGAAGAACACCTATCACAAAGACTGCGAGAAGATTGTGAGTGACATTTATTATCTGTACTGGATTAATATTTCTACGTATTTGTTTCTGCTTTTTCTGAGACCTAAAACTGTGTGGGTTGTTTTGTTTTTTTATAGATTTCTAGATTGGTCAAAGTAATGAAGGTTGTGTATGGTGATGCTCAGTACAATGCGAGCAAGCAGCCCAATTGGGAGCTGTTTGCAAAGAAACCAACGTTTGTCAAGGTTCCACTTCAAGGGATAAATGAATGTGGCCAGTATACTTTGAAGTATGCGGGATGCTATGATGGTGAAAAGATCGTTGAGAACATTCGAGATTATGACGTGGGTTTCTTGTTGAGCTTTTCACTTCCTGTTTTTGGATTATTGTGCATCCTTTTTTTATGTGTCGTGATTTTTTATAATTTGTTTTATTGTTTTGCAGCCACGCATTGTTAATTGGAACGCTGAGGATCTGTATAGAGTTGTGTTCAACCGGAATAACCATCTTATGGTGACGGAGCTTCCCAAGGAGCTTGGGCTTTGGCTCTGATGCATAGGAGAAATGGTCATCATTTGCATAGTGAATTGGATAGTTGTGTGATATATCTCTTGAAAACATTGTAGGCTCTATTTTGTAGTGTTTGATGTCTTGTCGAGTACTATGTAGTAACTAGTATATTTTGTGTTGTGTTTTAAGTGTGGCACAACGTTTCATCGGGAATTCGTTTTGGTTAAGATTTATTTTTTTGTACTGAAGACTTATATAGTAGTTGAACTGAAAACACTTTTTTTCAAGTGTATTTACGAGTTGTTGCTCAGAAAGTGAGATTTATTTTATTTTTATGTGATTCCATCCTAAGTTGGACCTTTATAGTTTTTGTACTCTCGTTTTCTTGTACTTATGATATAGTTCTGTTAGTACTGATTTGTAATCTCATTCAGCGTAAGGCTTTCAAAATTTTGGTGCCAAATTTCTGTTTGAACTTCTTGAACTTTAGTAGTTGAACTTCATAGTAAACGTTAAAGTACTGGTTTAAATTAGCTGAGTTTAAGTGATAGTCCTATTAAGTTCAAAACTATTTCTTTCTCAATGCATTAATTGGTATCATCATAGCACTTACCGAATAAACTTAGTTGTACTAAGATTCCAATTGTGCTAGTACTTTTGATTAATTATTTATTGTTTGTGTTGTTTGATGCTAGTACGTCTTCTGTTGTGTTTCTTGTGATTTTTCTCTTTTGTCGAACTTATATCTTTTTGATTTAGTTTTTGGCCTTCTTTCTTTCTAGGATGTGGTTCTTCTCCAGGCAATGTCTGGTATAATCCTAGCACTTGCCGTATAGACTTAGTTGTACTGAGATTTCAGTTGTATTGCCACTGTTAATTCTTAGTATGTCACTGTTTTAAGGAATGCGAACTGAAGCTTCCCGTTCCTTTTTATATATATGTATAATGAACTTACCGTGTGTTCAGCTGTACCAGAACATTCAGTCCTAGGATGCTAGTGACTAGGAAATACGTACTGGTGTTTCTTTGCTTTTCCTGATGCAGTACTTAGTGAATTTCTAACTACTTTTTAGCACGATGCTTTTTAGTACTGAATGTTGTCCTCGGCTGAAACTTAGTCTTTTTAGTGTTCTTCTGAAACTAAAAACTGATTTTTTTAGCGTGATAGTACTACCGTTCATGTCTAAGCTGTACTAAGCGTCGAAGGCTACTATTTTCTTTTGGCCTTTATTTAGTCTGCCACTTTTTTTTGCGAAAATATTCATGTGTTATTTTTTTCCTCCATGACTAGTGCTGCGTGGCAGCCATCAAGTACTAGTTTCAGTCAATGTTGTATGTTCTTCATCGGTACTAGTTTCAGTCAATGTTGTATGTTCTTCATTGGTACTAGTTTAGTCTAATTTTGTTGAAATAGGATAACACAGAACCAGTGCTTCACCAAGTCCTTAGTTTATTTTCTTATGAAAATAACATTAGATGAAATTCAGAAAATACTTCACTACATCAAGTTCAGAAACATCTTTTTTAATACATCGAGTACATAGACTACTCTATTGTATCAACTTCAGAAACTACACTAGTCGATCAACTTCAGAATTTAATCTTCCGCAAGATTTTCCAAATAGTAATCCAGTGCATCAGGTTCAAAAATACATTTATAGTATATCTACTTGAGAAAATGCAGTAGTGCATCTACTTTTCACAAACCACACTAGTACATCTAGTTGGGAAACAAGTGTGATTAAATTTTCAGGATACATTACTAATAAAACAGATAAACCTATATGTAGGGCAAATGAGTAGGTTGCTCACCATTTTGTGGCCGCTGCGATGTGGTACACCAAGCTGAGTTCCTCGACGCACAACTGCCGGACTGCCGCCATCTGTGGAGGTTTTTCCTCGTCGGTGTACTCCACATCAACTCCGATGAAGCTCGGATACAAGCCGCCTCCCTTCATCCTGAGCCTGCTCATCATCTCGTCGACCTTGTCTGGTTCGCTTGTGCAGACGATCTCTAGCGTCTCCTTGCCGTGGAGCTCAACCCCTTTGAGCATTCTGGTGTACTCGTGCTTCTCGCCGGGGACGTTAATGTCGACGAGGTTGCTCCTCTTGTCCGACGTCTCGGCATGATGACGCTTGGCGGACGGTTCCTCCGCCATGGCCTTCCTCCGGCGACTGTGGGCTTTGGAGAGAGACGCTGGAGGTTTGTGTGCAGTGGAAATTGAAGCGGCAATGGTGGTTTGTGGGAACGAGGGAGAGATGCAAGACAATGGGGTATTTTTGTAGTGCACCGACGGTGGTGTGTGGGAGGCGGTTCGTCGGGGTCGCCGTTTGCAGTACGTCGTGGCAACCGCCCAGTGGGTGGCGCGGGTGGTGGCGTGGAAGAACTAACCGTCCAAGACAAATGTTTTTTTATTGGTGCACTATTTAGTCTTGTCAAGCTGTACTTACGATCTGCTAAATCCCACTTGCACGTCTCTGCGGTGGTAATGATGGCGTATCTGTGATGTTTTTCCGTGTGGATGTTTAAGTATTGTTTTTCTATTGAAGCCTTTATACACTAGTGTACGTCAAAACGTTTTTTTAGTGCCCTGGGAGTTGTTGCTCAAAACTTGTACTTATTTTATTTTCATCTGTACCAACCTAAGTTAGGCCTTTATAGTTTTTGTATTCTCATTTTTAGTGCACTTATGTTTTAGTACTGTGTGAACTGAATTGTAATTTCAAACAGCGCATGGGTTTGAAATTTGATGTCAGAGTGGTGCGAGTGGCTTGACTGATCCGTTGTTTTAATCTTGATGTCGTATGTATGTTTGAACTGATTTTTTTTATAACTTAGGTTGGGGGTGGGGGTTTGAGATTATTTTACGACCAGATCGTTCGTTGTGGTGTGGAAAGATTTTATATAAATAAGAAATTTAGCAGAATTGACAAATAAATTCTATTTGAACTTTTAGAGTTTTAGTAGTTGAACTTGTCAGATTTTGTATAAATAGGAAATTTAGCATAATTGACAAACATTATATGTTTAAACTTTTTGAATTTTAGTAGTTGAACTTATCAGATTTTATATAAATATGAAATTTAGCATAATTGACAAACATTATATGTTTGAACTTTAAGAGTTTTAGTAGTTGAACTTGTCGATTTTTGTATAAATAAGAAATTTAGCATAATTGACAAACATTATATGTTTTGAACTTTTTGAGCTTTAGTAGTTGAACTTGTCAGTTTTTCTATAAATAAGAAATTTAGCATAATTGACAAACATTATATGTTTTGAATTTTTTGAGTTTTAGTAGTTGAACTTGTCAGTTTTTCTATAAATAAGAAATTTAGCATAATTGACAAACATTATATGTTTTGAACTTTTTGAGTTTTAGTAGTTGAACTTGAAAGTAATTTTTAATTCTGTTTTTTAAATTATGTACATTTAACAGATAGGCTATTAAGTTTTGTTCTTTTTAGAGGTTCACTGTTTTTGTATCATATTTTTCCTTTTTTCTTGTAGAGGTTAATTGACAAACATTTTTCTTGTAGTTTATATTTCTTTGTCCCTCCCTCTGGTTTGTATACCTGGGCTTATTTGGTGGGGTGTTTTGTTGACGATTGTCGGGGAGGCTGATCGTACCCACGGACACCTATGGGGCCGGCGGAGCAGGCCCCTTGTGGTTCGGAGGGGGCGGAGATCGCACGAAGAGCAGATCGAGGCGAGGCACACAAGCAGTTTACCCAGCTTCGGAGCTCTCCGGAGAGATAAAACTCCTACTGCTGCTTGTTTGATCTATTGTGTTCTTGCCAGGCAGCAATGCAGGCTACAAAACCTAGCGTGAGTGTCTCTGGTCTCGAGTGGGTCAAATGAACCGAACCAGCCGAACCTGCGGAACCCTCTCTATGTTGCACTCGGGCCTCCTTTTATATGCTCAAGGGGTCTCCGACAGGTGGCAACATAGGCGGGGGTACAAATGTAAAAACAGGAGTTGGTACACCTACTTGAACAGTGTACAGTGCCAAATACCTAACTCTGACGGCAAGGGACAAAAGCAATAAATGCCCGTCGTTGTCGCCCAAACAGTGTAACAGAGGCCGTCAGGTGCGCCTCCGCTCGCCACGATGGCGAGCTTGTCAGCGCTTATCGCTGCTCTCCGCTGGCTGCACAGCCTCTCGACACGCGCCCATGGAACGGTCCCATGGCGACACGTCCGCTGGGTGAGCTGGAGCGGAGACGGAGAGAAGTTGCATGTCATGACAAGCGCCTTGTCATGCCGAATCCTTGTCGCGCCCGGAGATTTCTCGCGCTGAGCCTTCCGGCAAGCTCCTCTTGCCGGGGCCTTGTCTTCTGCGTGCCTGGAGTGGCCTTCCCGACAAGCTCCTCTTGTCGGGGCCTTGTCTTCTTAATCAAATACTTTGTTCTTGAATGGCTTCAAGGAAGCCGCGGAGGATCTTGGCGGTGACGAGGCAAGCCTTGCCGCTGGTGCTGCAATCGTCCGCGGCATCGGTACGGGAGCCCCGGCTGGGCGTGCACGGTGCCGAAGCGCTTGTCGGGCCAGGCCCGTAACTGTGCATCGGACACGCTGCGGCCTCGACCACGCCGCAACTTCGCCCGGACCCACCACGATCCCCACTTAACGGCACGCACCGGACGCGTGGCGTCGGCGGCGAGATCGTGGGCGCGGTCGTGGGGGGTTCTTTATTAATATAAGCGGAACGCCCGCCTCCTCCCCTTTATAAGCGGAGGAAACAGAGGCGGGCCGACCACCCCTGCCATTGCTGTCTTGTCAAGAAACCACCGCCGCTCCCCTCTTCTTCTCCGGTGCGAAGAGAGCAGCGCCCGCTTCTTCCGCCACAAGCACACTCACCGCGTCGGCCTCCTCCTCCGCCTCGCCATGGCTCAAAGCCGACAAGGAGAAAGGCGTCAAGTTGGCCGAGGCGCAGCGGCATGGGCGCTGCGCAAGGAGCGAGCCATCTTCCCCCGCAGCTCAGCCAGCACGGAGCTGCGGATGTTTTCTACCTTTTACGTCGACGGAGACCTGTGCGATCCGCTGCAAGACGAGGGTGCTTCCCGCCTCCGCCGCTGATTTGGCCTCAACAGGTACCCTTTCTTCGCCTTTTCTTCTATTGCGGTCTTTGCCCGCCGTTTTCCCGGAAGTTCTTTTGCGACATAATGAACACCTTTAGCCTCCGCCTCCTTGATTTCACCCCCAACGCCATCTTGACTATGGCCGTTTCGCACATTTGTGCGAAAACTTTGTCGAGTCCACCGAATGTGGCACTCTTCCGCCATTTCTTTGTTCCCCGCGTCGAGAGAGGAGAGCCGCTTGCCGGAGGGATAGCCTAGGTCTCTAGGATCGGCAAGAAAGAGGCCTACCTAGAGGGGGAGTTCCGGAACAAGTGGGAGGAGTGGAGAGCCAACTGGTGCTGGGTCGTAGAGGAGAATCCGCAGCCCTTCACCGCCGTGCGCCAAACCCCAATAGTGCGCGGCAGGGATTGGAGTAACTTGGCGCCGGAGGATGCGAAGCTGAAGATAGCCGTGACCCGAATTCTGCGCCTCAGGCTTGCCGGGTTGACAGTAGGAGCAGTTGGCGCAGACTTCATTCGCCGCCGCATCGCTCCCTTGCAGGAAAGGAGGAGGCCTGCTTGGGAGTTCCGCACGCGGCGGACATCATGAGGCTGCGCCCGGCCTGAATTGGAACTTCACCGTCATGGAGCTGGATCGGTGCTGCTCGAGCTGTTCAAGAACGACCGCGAACATCCAGAGTGGTTCAGGTTGCCGCGGGGTCGCCCCATCGCGGCAACAACTCGGCGCTCGACCGCATCCGCGCCATGATGCCACTGTGTGACTCCCACGGGATCGTCCCGACCTGGCAGGAGCCCCCCGACGAGGTCGTGCAGCAATTCTTCGACAATTTGCAAGAAGTGCCGATCCGCGCCGACGAGCAGAAGAGGCTCACCCGCGACACCACCGACCAGGAGATGGCGAGGATCGCCACCAGGGTGGAGGAGGCGGCAGCAGCCACCGCCGCTGGAGCCTTCGGGTTCACCGTGGAGGAGGCGGACGCGGCGAAGGCGGCAAGCTCTGCCGAGTGAGGGGAGGTCGCCGGCGAGGACGAGCTTGTCGAGCCCGAGGCCGGGACGAGTGGACCCGTCGAGGGCGCTTCTTCCCCACCGCCAAGCGACTTGCCGCCAGCGGAGCCCTCTGCCCCGCCAAGGAGGCGTCTGCGCAGGGTCGGAGACGAGTCGGGGCGGCAGACCGGCCCACAGCAGCAGCGCCGCTCGACGCGCTTCACCGCGGCAAGCGAGGTTGTTGAAGGGAGCGCCCAAACTGCAGCGACAACCGGGCGGAATCTTCTCAAGTGGCCGACGCCTCCGCCAAGCGGCCAAGAGAGCCCACTCCCCTGCCTCATCGCACCGGAGGCGGGCCGGAGTTTGACTTCTCCGCGCCCAGCTCCGAGGAGGAAGGCGAAGAGTAAGCTTCTAGGGATTGTGCTTGTATTTCTTCAATTTTTATTGCTTCATCTTGAATCTGATTTGCTTCGTTCTGGACTCTTTTCTTTTCAGGACGCTGGCCCAGAGAGCGGCGAAGAGGGCCAAGATCCCGACGATCGTCATTGAGGACGATTCCCCTGTGGCGACAGGGGACGCGTCCGAGACCGCCTTGCCGGACCCGGCAACCCTTCCTCTGAGCAACCCCCAGGACAGCCCCCAGAGTAAGTGTGCGGTTTTCTTCTTACTATTAGGTGTGTAGGGGTGCTCGTTCTTCGTTGATATCTGACTGTTTGTTTGTGTAGGAGCAGAGCAGCCTCATAAGGAGGGCTCGGAAGCCGCCTCCGAGACCCTGCCCGCTGTCACTACGCCGCCAAGGGAGAACTCCCCGACAAGGGAGCTTCCTCCGACAAGGGAGGCCACCCCGGCAAGGGAGGCCACTCCGGCAAGGGAGGCTACCCCGGCAAGGGACGGTGCCAGTAACCCCCCAGTGGTCGAGGCCACGGCTGCGGACCCCGTTGCAGGTAACTCCCTTACGCGAAAATCTCCCTTGGGCTTGCTTTCTTTTGTTTCTCTTTTTGAACATCTGCTTGACTTCTCTTTCTTCGTCTGACACAGACCCGATGGAGGTCGAGGCCGCCGGCGAGGAGGAAACGCGCGGCAACACCGACGAGGCCGCCGTCGAAGAAGAAGAGGTCGTCGTCGTGGAGGAAGAGGCCGTCGCCGACGAGCCTGTCGGCGAGGAGGCCACCGAGGCTGCCGACGCAGAGGCCGGTGAGGGGTCGGCCGATCGTACTGACGGCCCTGAGGCCGCAGGAGCGACAAGCGCTACACTGACAGCCGACTCCCCGCTGCTGCCGCGGCGTCAGTTCGAGGAGCCCCAGGCCCAGTGCCTACACGAAGGCCGGCGGCGTCTTCATCAAGCTCCACAGGGAACCGAGCTCCGTGGCGCCGGTCGAGGGCGAGACCTTCGACGGCGAAGCTACTCGCCTCCGCTGGCCGACGCTGGTGGACGCGCCAAGCAGCAGCGGCCGAAGTTCTGAGGAGGAGCTCTTGAAGAAGCTCTTGCCGCTCTACCGCACCCGGCAGAGCCAAGTTAGAGGCCCGGAAGCCCTTGTCGCGAGGGCGGAGCGGATATGGAGAAGCGCGCCGAGGAGCTCCGAGCGCCAACAAAGAAGCCCTCCGCAACGTGGGCGGAAGCGCTGGGGCAGCTTCGCAGAAGAGCGCACGGCCTTCATCCTTGAGAAGGCCGCAATGATGAGGAGCAGCGGCTGGCTGCCGAGAAGCTTCGCCAGCAGAAGCGAGCTGGCGCAGCGGAAGGTCAATCTGGACAGTCGAAGAGGACCTTGCCGCGCGAGGAGTCGCTGGCGGGCGCTTCAGAAGCGGCGACGCTGCCGCAACCGCCGAGGCCGCCAAGGAAGAGCTGAAGGCGAAGGTGGCAGCTGGAGGCCACCCTCAAGAAGAGCGGCGAAGGGCTTGCCGTGCTCAAGCGTGAGCGAGAAGGACGCTTACACCCTGGGCGAAGCTGCGAGCCGTCTCGCCGACAGGCCAAGGAGCTCGACGCCGCCAAGGATTCCAAGGCGGATCTTTAGCTGAAGCTGACCACTCTGACGCAGACGTTGGATGGCGCCAGAGAGCGGGAGGTGGGCTTGTTGGAGGCGATCAAGGCTAAGGAGGAGCTGCTGGCGAATGCCGCCTCCGTCAAGAACACCTTGAGGGAGAGCGTGGAGCACTGGACGGAAGGTCTTGTGGACACCGCCGCCGACATCCACAACGAGCTGATGGAGCTGGGGATGGCGGACCTTGCGTACTCCTCCGACGAGCATCTCCAACCCAGCGCCAAGCTCAGCTTATTCTTCAAAGGCGTGGCGGCGGCCTCCGGCGACTCGGGAGGAGGTTGAAGCAGCTTGCCGAGGAATCGCGCCCGGAGTTTGTGCTTTGGGGCCCACGAGAAGGTGTTGATGAAGGTGGCCTTCCGCAACCCGGGCCTCAACCTTAACGGCGTCCTCAGATCCTTGCCGTCCGACACCAACGTGGAGGAGCTCAAAGCCCTTGTCGCACCCATTGTGGACAAGGTGAACAAGATCAAGCGGATCGAAGGCGACCGCGTGGACTAGGCCGCCAACCTTATCTTTCCCTTGGCGCTGCTGATCATGTTTAGAAAACTTTGTTAGATCAGCGACAAGTTATTCTGTAATATACTCTATCTTAGGCGATCAACGATCAATGCAATGTTATTTCCTCTACTTGATTTCTTCCTTTGTAGATTTTTGCCTTACGCATTTAGGGGACTTGTCGGTGCGGGCACTTTTGCCTGGCCGAGAGTGCGAACGTCGAGCCTTCTTTGGCAGTGCCGCCTCCGACAAGCAACCTTGTCGCGACTAGCCGCAACTCACTTAAGTTGTTGAGCAGACTCGAAACAAAGTAAGGGCGCGACTAGCCGACGAGTTGGTTCCTCTGCGCACAGGTTTTCCATACAAAGTACTATCGTTCGAGGAAGATAACTTGAAAATTCAAAAAAATTGATTGCTCAAACTTTGGCAACTTAGCTTTTCTGTCTCTTGCTTCCCGATGAGGTGAAACTTCCTCGAGCGGTGCCTGGTCCATAGTATTATCTCCTCCTCCCCCCATGGTTAACTTGTGCGCGAGGGAGCCTTCCTTTCTTTGAGAAAAGAAAAAGAAGAGGAAATAATGTTATGGAGCCTAGCGGCTCGATTCTGCTTACCGGGTGTGGTTGCTGCACAAAGTGTTAGCCAAAGCATGCAATAAATTGATGAAAGCATGAACTTGACAAGCTATGCGCAACACATGAGATTTACTGATGCTCGGGGTCTGCGCCCGGCTTTGTACGAAGGATTACATGCAACAGCGGCAAGACTTGTACAAAAGGTGGTTGCCGGAACGGGTTCCGACAACCGCGCCCTATGGGTAAAACTTACGAAGATGCTCAATGTTCCAGGAGTTGCTCACTGGAATACCATCTTCGGTCTCAAGGCGGACAACGCCAGGCCTAGTGACTCGTTTCACCCGATAAGGGCCTTCCCACTTCGGCGTCAACTTGTTTGAATTCTTGGCGGACTGAACGCGCTGAAGAACAAGGTCGCCTTCCTCGAGACTTCTGGCATTAACCCTGCGGCTATGGTAGCGACACAGAGCTTGCTGGTAGCGAGCAGCTCGCACAACGGCCTGAAGACGATCCTCCTCGAGGAGCAGCGCGTCATCTTGTCGCAGCTGCTCTTGCTCGAGCTCATCATAAGCGAGCACTCGAGGCGATCCATATACGAGTTCCATGGGGAGAACTGCCTCTGCTCCATAGACTAGAGCAAAGGGTGCTTGGCCAGTGGCTCGATTTGGCGTCGTCCTGATCGACCAAAGAACCACCGGCAGCTCCTCGATCCAGTTTCTTCCGCACTTGTGCAGCCTGTCGAAAGTTCTGGTCTTGAGCCCGCGCATCACTTCAGCATTTGCCCTCTCGCTTGACCGTTGCTTCTCGGGTGAGCAATGTATAAAGCGTACATTGGCGCCAAGGTCTTGGGCGTCTTGCATGAAGGTGCGACTTCGTGAATTGTGTGCCGTTGTCGGTGATGATCCGGTTAGGGATTCGAAGCGGCAAACAATTGACCTAAAGAACTTGATCGCCGATCGCGTGCCGTCACCTTCCTCATCGCTTCCACTTCCGCCACTTTGTGAACTTGTCGATGGCGACGCACAAGTACTCAAAGCCCCGACAGCTTCGGGGAAGGGGCCGAGGATGTCGAGCCCTGCATCAAAATGGCCAGGATAAAGGGATCGTCTGGAGAGCTTGAGCTGGCTGGTGTATCTGCTCGAATGGAACCGCACGCTTCACACTTGGTTACTTGTGCAGTTGCATCACGGAGGCTGTCGGCCAGAAGAAACCTTGCCGGAAAGCTTTGCGGCAAGTGCTCTTGCGCCAATGTGGTGACCACATATGCCTCCATGTATCTCTCGCCAACAGCTTACATCCATCTTCCACAGGAATACACTTCAATTTCACACCGTTGAGTCTTCTTACATAAAGATGTCTGTCGACAAACTGGTACATACTTGACCGCCGCCTACTTTTTCCGCTTCTTCTTGCTCTTCGGGAAGTTCTCCTGTCTGAAGGAAATGGACAATCTGCTGCGCCCATGCTGGAGCTTGTGGCTCGACAACAAGGACTAAAGGCACATCTGCCGCTGCGGGAACATCAGCTTCCACGGCAAGAACCTGCGGCCTTGCCGGAGCTTGATGCTCCCCGACAAGCTTGCCGGGGCAAGACTTGTCGGGAGTGTCTGCTTCAACGAAACAAACCCTGGGGTGCAGCCGGAGCAGCATCGCCTCAAAGACTATTGGTGTTGATCTTGGGGACCTTTGCAACGACGGCTTCGGAAGCTCTGCCGGAAAGTAGTCACCAGAGGCCAACTTCCTCTTCTTGCTTTGTCCCGTTGATGGTGTTACGGTTGGTCGAGTCGGCTTGAGCACGAAAATCCCTGGTTCCACAGGCAACTTAAGTGCGGCGGCGCTTTGGCAGCCGTCGGCAATATCATTCTGAGCTCTTGGAACATGTTCCATTTGCAGGCCGTCAAAGTGCTCTTCCAGCTTCCTCACTTCATCAACGTAGGCTTCCATCAACAGACTCTGGTAATCTTTGTTGACTTGGTGGACGACGAGTTGCGAGTCACCCCTGACAATAAGATTTTTGATCCCAAGGTCCACGGCGATCCTGAGACCGGCAAGCAAACCTTCATACTCTGCAGTATTGTTTGTCGCTTGCTCCTTGGGAAAGTGCATCCGGGCGACGACTTGAGGTGCTCTCCGGTGGGTGCGATAAGCAAGACGCCGCACCGGGCGCTTTGCAGCGAGAAGGCACCATCAAAGTACATCAGCCACTCTTTGCTTGCTTCTTTGACGGGAATGCTCGTCTCCGGAATCTCTTCATCCGGTGTTGGCGTCCATTACGCTATGAATTCTGCCAACGCTACGCTGGATAGTTGATGTGCTTTCAAACTTGAGACCAAAGCTTGACAGCTCCGATGCCCACTCGACAATCCTGCCTGTCGCTTCACGGATTCTACAAGATCCTCTTCAGCGGAAAGCGAGTGACAACTGTGATCTCATGTGCTTGGAAGTAATGGCGCAGCTTTCGAGGCCATGAGGAGGCCGAAAGCAATTTCTGCACACCGAGTACCTTGACCTAGCCCCTGCTGTGAGGGAATCGACAAAGTAGACTGGGCGCTGCACCATCCTTTTCTCAGATCTGTTCATGTGTCTGCGGATTCATCCTTGTCGGGACGTAGCTTGTCGGCGAAGCCCCCTGCTTGTCGCTGGATGTGCTTGCCGTGGTCGCTGGCTCATCATCCGCCTCCCTCTCGGCTACTAATGCAGCACTAACCACTTGATTGGTTGCCGCTATATATAGCAGCAACTTCTCTCGTGGCTTAGCTGCGACAAGTGTTGGAGTGGAGGACAGGTATCTCTTCAAGTCTGCAGCGCAGCCTCCGCCGAGTCCATTTCATTGGACCTGCCTTTTTCAAAATTTTGAAAAAGCGGCGCGCTCAGCAGAACCTAGAAATAAACTCGCTGAGAGCAGCCAAGCAACCGCAAGTTCGTACATCCTTGACGCGCTTTGGTGCTTCAATCTGCTCAATGGCCTTGATCTTGTCGGGATTAGCTTCAATCCCTCGCTGAGACCACGAAGAACCCGAGAAGCTTGCGGAAGGGACTACAAACACGCACTTCTAGTGGTTGAGCATGAGTATGATCTTGCGAAGATTTGCAAAGTTCTCTTCCAAATCTTGAAACAATGTTTCTTTGTCATTGCATTTGACCACTATGTCTTCCATGTAGGCTTCTACATTTCTGTGCATTTGCTGCTCAAAAGCGTCATGGACTACCCTTGCAAATGTTGAACCAGCATTCTTCAAACCAAAAGGCATCCGTATGAAACAGTATGTATCACATGGTGTAATGAATGCGGTCTTCTCTTCATCTTCTTCAGCCATGAAGATCTGATGGTATCCTGAGTATGCATAAAAAACGAAAGCAAATCACATCCAGCCGTGGAGTCAACAATCTGGTCAATGCGCGGCAAGGGAAATGGATCTTTGGGACAAGCTTTATTAACATCCGTGAAGTCAATACAAAGTCTCCATTTTCCATTTGCCTTGGCGACGACTACAGGATTGGCCAACCACGTAGGATGGAGCACTCCTCGACAAGGCCCGCTGCTTCGGTTTCTTGATCTCTTCGACTATGAATTCTTGGCACTCCACCGCTTGCTTCCTGACTTTTTTCTTGACGGGTCACAAGATGAGGACAAAGCGGCCAAGCGGTGCTCAATCACTTTCACAGGAACACCGGGGATGTCAGACGGTTGCCATGCAAACACGTCGACATTCGCCCGCAAGAAAGCAACGAGCGCGCCTTCCTATTTAGGGTCGAGAGAGGCACTGATGGTGAAGGTACCACCAGTGCCGTCCTCCTTGGCGGGCACCTTCTTGGTCTTCGGCGGAGCCACCATCTTCTTGCACTTGCCGGTGGAGCTCGATGGTGCGTCCTCGACGGTAGCGCAGCACTCCGAAGAGGTGCGCTTGCCGGAGTGAGCATTAGAGCTCTTGCCGGACTTGGACTTGGTCTTCTTCCCCCCGGGAGCTTCAGCCGCAAGTGCTTGGCAATCTGTCATGCTGCCGCATCCGGGAGATCTTGTCGGCACAGATAAGGGCATCCTTCTTGTCGCCATGGACAGAGATGACGCTTATCGGGCCTGGCATCTTCAGTAGGTTGTAAGCGTAGTGAGAGGCTGCCATGAACTTGGCGAGTGCTGGACGGCCAAGTATCCCATTGTAAGGCAATGGGAAATCGGCAACGTCGAATGTAACCCTCTCAGTCCTGAAGTTTAGCTCGCTGCCAAATGTGACCGGCAATGTAATCTTCCCCTTCGGCTTGCTCCTTCCCGTTTTGATTCCTTGGAAGGTACCGGTCTCTTCGAGCTCGCTGTCAGGGATTTGAAGCTTCTGGAGCACCGCGGAGGAGATCAGATTCAAGCCGGCCCCGCCGTCAACTAACATTTTTGTGACCTTGAGGTTGCGGATGGTTGGTGAGACCAACATCGGCAAGCACCCGACCGCGATCCACGCGGTCAGGTGGTCCTAAATATCAAAAATGATAGGCGTCTTGGACCACTTCAGAGGCTTGCGTGATTCTACGGATGGTTCCCTGCATTGACCTCCCGTGATCCATTGCTTGAGTTGGCGGTGGATGTATCCAGGAAGCACCTCCGTCCAACGCAGAGAACCTCCGTGGCTTTCAAACTCCTGCCGTCGGCGTCGTGCGTCTTCCATATCTTCGTCGTCGTCATCATCTTCATCCTTGTCGCGGCCGCTGGAGGTCGATCTCCTTGCCGCTGCTTGGCTTTGCCAAGGGCGTCCTCCCGGCCGGACGTTTCTTGCTTGCTCCCCCAGCACCTTCCTGGGCCTTCTCTTTGTCGCGCCGCTCGTACTCAGCCCTCTGCTGTTCGACGAGCTGCTCGACCTTCTTGCAGCTCTGGAGGTCGTGGCCCTTGGTGCGGTGGATCTTGCAGTACTGCTTGCCGGAGCCGTCCTGCTTGTCGGCGGCCGCCACCGACTGGTGGTTGGCGTCGTGACAACCTCCTTGCCGAACCACCAGCCTTGGCGTTCTTGTCACCGCATCCGTTGCGGACTGCTCGACAGCTAGCACTTCTCTGCTTTTCTTCTTCCTGTTGCCTTCGCCACGGCCCTTCTTTGCCGGGCGGTGTCATCACCGTCGATCCTACTTCGCATTCTCTCACGGAGTCTCCTCCTTCCTCAAAGACGTGCACACTTGTCGGCCAAGGCGTACAGCTCACTGACGTCCTTTACTTTGCACATCGCCATCTCCTCCCTCATCCCGCGGTTCCGCACATTCTGATGAAATGCACTGATCACCGCGGCAGGGTGGACGTCTGGGATGTTGTAGTGCACACGGCTGAACCTCTGGATGAACTTGCGCAGGGACTCTCCTTCCTTCCGGCGAGCAAGTGAAGGTCACTCTCTTGGCCATGAGGTTTGTGGCCACCGTGAAGGCGCCAACAAACCGATGGCACAGATCTGCCCAAGAGGATATGGAGCTGTCCGGCAAGTGCATGAGCCAAGACCGACGTTGGGCTTGAGCACGGCGGGAAGTAGTTGGCGAGGATCTTGTCGCCCGTCCCCCCGCAGCCTGCACCGCGATGGTGTAGATGCTAAGGAACTCCGACGGATGCGTCCGGCCATCATACTTCTCCCGCACGCCGGGTTTGAAGTTTTACGGCTGGGCCCTTTGGACTTGCCGCAGCTCACGAGTGAACGCAGGGCAACCTACCGCAGACGGTAAGTCGCTGGTTCCTCCGGTAGCGCATGTCAACAGAAGGCCCAGCGCTTGTCGGACTGACGTCGCGCTTCTCTTGGCGCTCGATGCGAGTTCGAGCGTCCTCTTGTTGTCGCTCATGAAGAACTTGGCGCTGATCGCGGCGAAGCTTGCTGATCCGACGACGCAGCGGAGTCATTGTCGAGGTGGATCCGGTGAGTCGGCGATCTTGGCCTTCTTGGCGGAGAGTGCACGGTGGTTGCACCTCCGACAGTCTCATCGCCATCGCTCGTGCCTTGTCGTCGCCGCGGCAATGATGGCGTTGGTTGCCGCGAGCGTCGCCGTTAGCAAAGCCGATGAGGCTCGGATAGTGGCCCTCCACTCGTCCGACCTTGTCGGCCCGTTGGAGGGTAGTCGAGGAGCAGGTGAGCTCGCGAGCTTCTGCTGTAGTAGTAGGTGTCATTGGAGAACGATGCGAGGAGCGGGACACGCTCGGACTTCTAACCTCGTTAGAAGGAGCAGCGCCCCGTCCGGGCGGCCGTATCTCACTCGTGCCAGCATGTTGGCGCGTATGCTGGTCTTGAGGGTCTCGATCCAGCGAGCGTATGGCGTTATGGGCGCCATGGCGGCGCTGTTGGTCCCGCGTCTCCCGAGAGGGACGCGGGATCTGTGACGCCGAGGTTTGCGGTGCCTTGTCCTTGGACTTGGCAACGTCGCGAGCACCTTCGTCGGCGCCCGTTCCTCAGCGGCGTGTGCCCCACCACCCGCTTGCTGCGGTGAGAAGCGAATGCAGCGCGGACGCTCTGCTTGCCGCAAGCCTTCTTCTTCGGTGGCATGTTGAGGAAGATGTTGATGACGCTGCTCGTGTGAACGCCGGATCAGGTTCACACAGCCTCGACGCTTCTACCGGGCGCGCCAAAGATGTCGGGAGGCTGATCTTACCCACGGACACCTATGGGGCGGCGGAGCAGGCCCCTTTGTGGTTCGGAGGGGCGGAGATCGCACGAAGAGCGGATCGAGGCGAGGCACACGAGCAGTTTACCCAGCCGGAGCTCTCCGGAGAGATAAAACTCCTGCTGCTGCTTGTTTGATCTATTGTGTTCTTGCCGAGGAGCAATGCAGGCTACAAAACCTAGCGTGAGTGTCTACGGTCTCGAGTGGGTCGAATGAACCGAACCAGCCCGAACTCGCGGAACCCTCTCTACGTTGCACTCGGGCCTCCTTTTATATGCTCAAGGGGTCTCCGACAGGTGGCAACATAGGCGGGGGTACAAATGTAAAAACAGGAGTTGGTACACCTACTTGAACAGTGTACAGTGCCAAATACCTAACTCTGACGGCAAGGGACAAAAACAATAAATGCCCGTCGTTGTCGCCCAAACAGTGTAACAGAGGCCGTCAGGTGCGCCTCCGCTCGCCACGATGGCGAGCTTGTCAGCGCCGCTTATCACTGCTCTTCGCTGGCTGCATGACCTCTCGACACGCGCCCATGGAACGGTCCCATGGCGACACGTCGCTGGGTGAGCTGGAGCGGAGACGGAGAGAAGTTGCATGCCGCGGCAAGCGCCTTGCCGCGGCGAATCCTTTGTCGTGCCGGAGACTTGTCGCTCTCGAGCCTTCCCGACAAGCTCCTCTTGCCGGGCCTTGTCTTCTGCGTGCTCGAGGTGGCCTTCCGACAAGCTCCTCTTGTCGGGCCTTGTCTTCTTAATAAAATACTTTGTTCTTGAATGGCTTCAAGGAAGCCGCGGAGGATCTTGGCGGTGACGAGGCAAGCCTTGCCGCGGGGTGCTGCAACTGTCCGTGCACGAGTACGGGATACTAGGGTACCCCTACTCTAGTACACCGACAACGATGTAGGCTATTGGGCCATTTTCCAGCCCAGATAGCTCGTCCGCGCGCCTGTGCAGTGCATCGTGCGCGCGCGCTATGGGTTTAGTCCCACCTCGCTAGTCGAGGGGGCTCCGGACCTGTTTATAAGCGCAGCCGAGGCTCACCAGTCGAACTCCTCTGAACACTTACCGGAGCGCTTATACACGGCGCTCGCTCTCTCTCTTGACCTGTGGGCCCTCGTCGGCAGGTCCTGCGTTGTGTGGATTACTAGGTATTAGCCCACGGGCTCGAGTTCAAGTATCTAGCATTGTCAGGGCCTGCGCCTGACCTTGGGCGGTCAATTTTTTGTTTTTTTTGCTTGTTTGAATCTAGTACTTGACTCCTCCAAAGAATTGGACTGATACTTTTTGTTGTAGTTCTTGTCGGTTTTATGTGAGTGTAATCTTTTTCATTTGAGTTTTTGCCTTCTTTTTTGTGTTTGTTTTTGTGATTATTCTCAAGTGTCTTACGGTGTCATTTTTGAAGTATGGTACTTGCGTGTAGACTGAGTTGTACTGATAGTGCATTCATAGTAGCGCTTACGGACTGATGCTTCTTTGTATTTTTTATTGTAGTAAGTATGTAATGTCCGACCAAGTGTACTGAGTTGTACTGACATGGAACAACGTTGTGTGATTAGTTGCATCATAACTCGTACTTTAGAGCAACGGCAACGTTCCATTCAGAAGCTACTTTCCAATTTTGAAATGATGAATTAACAACATACGAAGCTACCAAACCAAACTTATATAATGAGATAAGCAAAACATTGTACTTGATGACATAACTAAACTTGTTCAAACATGACAAGCACGACATAATCATACTGGTTCAACCCAACAAGAGGAAACTACTAATTTGAAACAACAAGATAAAAGGCAAGCACAAGTGGAAGTAAAACGAAGGCAGACTCTGATGTATCTTCATCCCGAAAAGGGGCAATAGGGGCGGTCGTAGAAGTTTTCAGCCTCCCGCTCTTTCGCATATTCCGAACCATCTGTGATGTAGTCGATCATGAACCATGACTTGTACGCGGCGTACGCATCTACTCCTGCGTACTCGATGAGGTTGTCTGGCAGCTCGCTGGTCCCCCACAGTTTGTAGTCTTCCTGCGTGTTGATCTTGTTCTTCATGCCTTTGTAGAATGGGTGGATGACGCTGGCTACAACATCAATCAAGGAGTCGTACTCTTTTCCGGTGTATGGAACTCTCCACTTGCGCTGAATGTCGATGAACTTGTTGGGGTTGATCTCCATACCGGACAACTTCAGCTTCTCTTTGTCGTTTTCAATGCTGAAACCGGTAAATGTGAACAACTTGTCATCTTTAAAGCATGTCGGTCAGCGCTTGGGCCTGCAAGGGCGTAGACATTTTGAATATTAGCATTACTTTGATGTTTGAATTATCCATTTTTTGTTTTACAAGCGATGAATCCATGAAGTAGTTGTTTATGTAGGATAAACAATGGATGAATGTACTTCAAAAACTAGTAAAGAAAGTTCTGAAATTAAATTAAGTACATCATGTTATTCTTCTTCTTGGATTATACATAGTTTCAGTCAATGTTGTATGTTCTTCATTGGTACTAGTTTAGTCTAGTTTTGTTGAAATAGGATAACACAGAACCAGTGCTTCACCAAGTCCTTAGTTTATTTTCTTACGGAAATAACATTAGATCAAATTCAGAAAATACTTCACTACATCAAGTTCAGAAACATCTTTTTAATACATCGAGTACATAGACTACTCTATTCTATCAACTTCAGAAACTACACTAGTCGATCAACTTCAGAATTTAATCTTCCGCAAGATTTTCCAAATAGTAATCCGATTGCATCAGGTCCAAAAATACATTTATAGTATATCTACTTGAGAAAATGCAGTAGTGCATCCACTTTTCACAAACCACACTAGTACATCTAGTTGGGAAACAAGTGTGATTAAATTTTCAGGATACGATTAATACAACAGATAAACCATATGCAGGGCAAATGAGTAGGATTGCTCACCATTTGGTGGCATTGCGATGTGGTACACCAAGCAGAGTTCGTCGACGCACAACTGCAGGACTGCTGCCATCTGGGGAGGTTCATCTTCGTTGGTGTAGTGCACACCAACGCCGATGATCCTACGAAACCTGCCGCCAAGCTTCCTCCAGAGCCTGGAGATCACCTCGTCGGCCTTGTCTGGTTCGCTGGTGCAGACGATCTCCAGCGTCTCCTTGCCGTGGAGCTCAACCCCTTTGAGCGTTCTGGTGTACTCGCGCTTCTCGCCGGGGACGTTAATGTCGACGAGGTTGCTCCTCTTGTCCGACGTCTTGGCATAATGACGCTTGGCGGACGATTCCTCCGCCATGGCCTTCCTCCGGCGACTGTGGGCTTTTAAGAGAGACGCTGGAGGTTTGTGTGCAGTGGAAATGGAAGCGGCAATGGTGGTTTGTGGGAACGAGGTAGAGATGGAAGACAATGGGGTATTTTTGCAGTGCGCCGACGGTGGTGTGTGGGAGGCGGTTCGTCGGGGTCGCCGTTTGCAGTGCGTGGTGGCAACCGCCTAGTGGGTGGCACGGGTGGTGGTGTGGAAGAACTAACCGTCCAAGTTAAATGGTTTTTACTGTTGAACTGACTAGTCTTGTCAAGCTGTACTTATGACCTGCCAAATCCCACTTGCACGTCTCTGCGGTGGTGATGATGGCATTTTACTGTGGCACCGATTCGTATAGTCAAGTTGTACTTATCAGCTGCCTATCCCACTTGCACATGTCAGTATCGGTGTTGGTGGAGGTCTGAACTCCTCTACTGTCGTACTCGGACTGGTGATTGAAGTGTAATTGAACGTACCAAATACCAGCGAGACTATGTGTGGTGCTAATGTTTTTTTTAAAACAATTTTCGCATTTTTTAAAGGATTGTTTATATCAAGATAATCTGTGAGTATTTTTTACAGATAAATTAAATTTTCACCAGTACAGGATGTATTATATTCGCATTTTGCTTGAGGTAATTATTTTTATGTACTGATGGTCTTTCTGAATTGGGACTGGCAGCAGCAGGCATAGCTTTGTTTTTTCAAAACGATTTTTTTCAGTCGTTCACTGGTGTGTTTGTTATTACTATACCTTTTGTCGCCATTGAGAGTTATCGATCTTGATGTAATACAAGACTTTAAATTTTTCCTTGACATTTTTTGCTGATTTACTTGGTTGATGATGGCGTTTTGCGTCAGATATATCCAGATAAGTTTTTTTCAAATTTATTTGTGACTGCATTCAAAAGGATTATCAAATGGTTTAAATAATAATGTCACTGCTTCAGCGGGCACAAATCAGAAATTATATCAGTACTGATGTGTACTCTGCCTTGTACTGACGACTGAGAGTTATCAGTACTGATGTGCTACAAGAGTTTAAAATTTTCCTTGACATATTTTTTTCCTGAGTTACTGGTTCACAGTAGCGTTTTGCGTCGGATATATCCAGATAAGTTTTTTCAAACGTATTTTGTGACTGCATTCAAAATGATTATAAAATGGTTTACATAATAATGTCATCCTTTGCTCCGGTAAGCACAAATCAGAAACTAAAAAATAACTTTAATTCTGATCGAGAAATCGACGATAAAGCTAAATAAGTTTTGGTAACGACAGTATTTTGTGAAATGCTTCCTCATTGTGTGCTGATGCAACTGAGACTACAAGGTTATTTTTTAGTTGACGCAGCAAGATAACCACTATGTATTGTTCAGTCTTGAGCTTCTCCTAACTGTCCCCGAATGTTGTGCCTTGCCGGCGCTCTTTCCAGGTTGAGCCTTGGCAGCTTCATCGTCGATTTCGGTTTCCTCGCCGCCGACACTTGTCATCTTCATTGTCTTCGTCTGATTGGCCGTCATTCTCATCAAACTCTTCTTCTTCATCGTCTTCATTTGATTGCTTGGAACTCTGTACCTTGCCCTGTTTATGTTCAGCTCCACTGACCTCCTTGCCCACTTTGCACGTGCGGGCATTATGTCCGTCAGTTCCGCCACACTTGCGGCAAGTGTAGCTGTTACGTGTTTTGTCTCCATTGGTAGAAAGCTGGGTGGCTCCAATCTGCTTGTTCTTGTTGACAGTGGCATCTGTGCGGCGTGGGCATGTGCGGTAGTTATGGTTGCTCACGACGTTGCAGAATCCGCATGCCCTTACCAAGAGGGGTTTGCCGTCCGGGCAAAATTCCACGCGCTTGATGGGGCGTGGTGGCTTTTTGGATGCTGCTTTCGCACCTTTCGCTGCTTGTGTCTTGCTCTTCCTCCCCTTTGTGTTTGAGAATATTGGGGGTTTAATCACCCTTTCCTGCTGCTGCTGGTAGGATGTGCTATTGTCATGTCGTTCGCCTACAGCGCCATCGAGCTCATGATCTCGCATGTGAGTTTGTCGGTGCTCTTGAGTGTGCACACGGGCAAGCTCCGGTTGCTGCTGCTCCTCTTCCTCGTTCTCAAACGGGTCAATAGCTGCCATATGGTTCATCTCGGATAACATTGTAGCACCTGCTCAATGGCTTCATTATCCGCGACACCTCCATTTTCAGCAGAATGCGTGGCGTCGAGTTCTTGTTCAAGTTTGTCCATGACGACCCGCGTCCTTGCCATTTGCTCTTGGCTTCTCAAGCTTTTTCTGTGCACCCTCATGTTCAGCGTCAGCAGTGAGCTTTCAATGCAGTATTGGGATGCCTTGTTTGACGCTACTGTCCTCAAGTCATTTCTGTCAAATGTTGGCTGGATGTTCGGGCGTTTGGTGTATCTCCTGAGTATGTATTTCTCTGGAACGCTTTCAGCCTTAATTGTCTGCATCATGCACAGGACATGGGCCTTGAAAAAGACCTGTATTTGTTTTTGAAGAGGTGCATGTTTTTTGTCATTTCATTTGAACAAAAACTTTGCAAAAAAATTAGTACAATATGTAACATCTTTTTTGTAGTGCTTACCTGTGTGTTCCCATAGCCTGCACTCGCACTCATATGTTTCTCCCACGGGGTCTGCAACCACCGAACGCAGCGTCTTGAGCCCACATGCACAGTTTTGCGGGTGGTTGTAGCGTACTAGGTACTTTGTGGGCTCTTCCGTCTCTGTCGCCGTGAAGAGAGTGCTCAGTTTTAGCCTATCTCTGATCTCTCTGTACAAAGCTCGCGTGTATAGTTTTGCCATCTGGTTGTCAAACCCATAGAAGGTCAGTGTGTTTTGTTCCTTCTGCAGATGCAAGAATGATAACCAAATTGTTAGTTTTCTCACAGGAAAAACTTCTAATAAAGTTTTTTACTTTAGTAAGCATGTAATTTTTTGTCTTACGACAAGTGATAGAGCTATACCCGGTTACCCATTGTCTCCTGGTTCTCTGTCTGCCTCCTGGTTTTGACGCAGGAGTTTACCTGGCTGACAAACCGGTGTAGGTTATGTCTCTCGTTTACGTAGTTCTTCTTGAGCACATAGTTCATGCTCTCACTTCGCTGTGTGGATGTCATTTTGGCGCAGAAAATTTCTTTGAAGTAGGTTGATATCCATTTCTCACGCTCGTTCCACATGCCCACCATTGTGGCATCATCATGGAGGTTGTACTTATCCATGAGTCTTTTCCAGGCATCCTCAAACTCAGTTGGCATGAGGGGCCAGTTGAGAATTGATGTGAATTCATCCTTAAAGTCCTCGTGCAGGAAATACAGTGCACGCGAGGTGTTCCCTGTACTTCTTCATAATGTGCCAGCGGCATAGCTTATGTACTGTGTTCTTGAAAACATCTGCGATCGCCAAAGCCATTGCCGGGCGCTGGTCTGGTAATGAGAAAATAGACTCAGAGTGGTCAGCAGATGGTTCTGCATATATACCAATAGAATTGACACAACATTTTTATTGTGTTACTTTCCTTTTCCTTTTTGGAAGGGGGGTGGTGGTTGGGGGTGGTTTTAGCGGGTGTACCTGTGAGGATGCATGTAGGAGCCTTCCTTCTCATGCACCTTAAAAATGTCTTGAACAGCCACTTGAATGAATCTGCATCCTCATCTCTTATCAGGGCAAAACCAAAGAATGTAGTCTGTAAGTGGTTGTTAGTTCCGACAAACACCCCAAGTGGCATATGGTACTTGTTGGTCTTATATGTTGTGTCAAACGTTATGCAGTCCCCGAAGTCCTAATACGCCCCTCGGCAGCTTGCGTTCGCCCAGAATATGTTCTTAACTCTGTCGGACTCATCGAGTTGCATGTCACAGAAGAATTCCCTGTTTATAGCTTTCATCTCCCTAAAGAAGTTGATAGTCTTTAGGACATCATCCACATCATCAATCCTTGAATTCTTTGCTTTGCTGCATATTAAAAGTTCATTGAAAAATGCATGTTGAACTGGCGTCAGGTCATGCGTTGCGTGATATGTTTGTACTGACAGAGGAAAAAAGACGTAGGCGGTTTATGGGAGGAGAACAAGATTGTACTTATAGGTTAATTAGGTCTTTGGCATTCATTTCGAGGAAGTAGCTACCAGGGTCATCACCGCCCAGAATGCTCATGATTTGCGCGTGTTCAATGCCTTTGAACTGCATGTACTTGACGTACTCCAAGATTCTTTTGTCAAAGTTTTTGTGGGAGTGCAAGAAGACAAGCATTTCTGTGGTGAGCTGTAGCCTATGGTTGTGTTCCCAAACTATCTCTTTTACGACAAATGTTCCATCCTTTTGCTTCTTCAGCCTCATTCTAGCCCCGCAGTTAGTTCTGGCTGTCGTCTTGTTACGCTGTCTATTTGCTTCAGACACCTTTGATTCATAAACTCCATTGCACGTGCAATAAAGGTAGGCTCTGGTCTTAAACTTGGGGCCTTCCGTGACAACAAAACCAGCATGCTTCGCATATACGTTGTAGAAGTTCTTACTTTCTTCGAAAGTTTCAAACCTCATCTCTAGCCTTGGCAGAACATAAGCTTCAATGTCAGGTGGCTGCACAAAATAGTGACCAAACAAAAATGTTAGATGGGGTGGTCACAGCACCATGGTATGGATTGTCCTTGTATTTTTTTTCTATATGGATACTTACATGTGTATAGCTCTACGCTGCCTCTGGTGTTTGTTGTTCTCCCTGGTTTATGGGCGCCGGTGGTGTCACCCTTGGCACATGCAGCAATGCATCTCTTGGAGGAGCAACAGCGATGACGAAGATCTCCGTCTCTCGTTGTACGGCCGTCTCTCCTCAGATTCACTGTGATGTTGCTCCTATCTATATGGCTCATATCTTGTACTTTTGAACCTGCTAGAGTGGCCAAAATTTCTGTCTTTTTGCCCTGCTCTTCCCGTCGCAACTGCTTTTGCAGCATGGATGATTGATGTTGATAGAGCGACTGGTGGAAGCCTTCTTGCAACCCATCCACGGCTTCCTGTCCTTGGCTTTTTGCATGCGCTGGGGAAGGAAAACATTTGTTGTTGGTGATATTGTTGGCCTTGTTGCAACCCAGCAGCGGCAAAGCTTGCATTCCCAGACATTGATGTTTGCTGTATAGAAGGACCTGTCCGTGCTTCTGATGATTGCGGTGTATCTTCAAATCTGCCTGTACTGTTGAAATATCCAGGCGGTATTTCTGGTGTTACCCAACCAGGTGGTGCCCCATATCTGTTTTGCTCATGAAATGCTTGCTGCGTGCGCCGCCTTGCATGCTTCTGCAAACAACATTCAAAAGTTTTTGGGATTAATCTGGTTTCGTTTTCAGTCGAACTGATGAACGTTCATGTTCAAACACGGATGTACTGATGTACTGTTTTTTTAGCACTGTTTTGTAAACTGGACATTGAACTCATGCATGACTTCTCTTTTGTTCTTCTATAACTTATGCAACTACACTAGAAGTACTCCTAGTTTATGTATCATTGAATTTACTCTGTAACTGTGGCACTCTCTTGTCACTATGTACCTGGACTGACGTATATGTTTAAGCTTTTTTTAACTTGAACTGAAGATAGCATATTAGATGCACTGACAGTAACCTCGACATCCTAATCGTGCATTAATGCATATACATTACAAGTACTGCTAGCTTATGTATCACTGAACTTACTGTGTAGCAATTATATATATATTTTTTGGTAACAGTTTTGTTACTTGTTCGAACTGACACAATTACATGACTTGTACTCTTAGGAATAACAACATACAACTCTCAGTGGTAGCTGAACCTTGTCACTATGTACCTAGACTGACGCATATGTTTAAGTTTTTTTAACTTGAACTTAAGATAGCATATTAGATGCACTGACAGTAACCTCGACATCCTAATCATGCATTCATGCATCTACATTACAAGTACTGCTAGCTTATGTATCCTTGAACTTCCGTGTAGCAATTTTATATTTTTTTCGGTAACAGTTTTATTACTCGTTCGAACTGACACAATTACATGACTTGTACTCTTAGGAATAACAACATACAACTCTCAGTGGTAGCTGAACCTTGTCACTATCTACTTGGACTGACGCATATGTTTAAGTTTTTTTTAACTTGAACTAAAGATAGCATATTAGATGCACTGACAGTAACCTCGACATCCTAATCGTGCATCAAGTGGCAGGGGTGTCAATGAACTGATGCTAGCATTTGCAATGTACCATCGGGTTCTTCTTCATAGCAGGACTGATAAACTGATGGAGTGACACAAACGTGGGGAGCAGACATTACCTCCAGTGTACTTTCTTCTTCTTCTACCTCTCGTGGGCGTCTTGCTGGCATGTTCTTGCGAGGCGGCGCCATTGACGCAGCTCCTGCTTGTGGTGGACGTCTGGCGAAGAGATTCGTTGAGGAAGCACCTTGCGGGGATAACTGCCCCGGAGAAGGAGACCCAGCGACGGAGGGAGGCAAGAGGCGGGGATGACGGCTCCGTCGATGCATCCGGTGACGGAGGGAGGCATGAGGCGGGGATCACGGCCCTGTCGATGGATCCTGCGATGGAGCGATACAGGAGGCGGGGATCACGACCCCGACGATGGATCCGGCGACGGAGGGATGCAGGAGACTGGGATCACGGACTTGTCGATTAATCCGGTGACGGAGGGAGGCAGGAGGCGGGGATCACGACCCCAACGATGGATCCGGCGACAGAAGGAAGGAGGAGGCGACGACGGATCCGTCGCCGGCCAATCACGGCGCCGCGGGCTTCCTCGCTCCGGATGCCGCCGTCGCTCGCTCGCCCACGATGCTAGCCTCCGGCGGAAGAAGGCGCGTTGGGGTCGGGGATGATCCTACGGTGTTGTGCGGCGTCGCGCCTATAAGGAGGGGTAATAGAATAATATTCTGTTACCGGTATGAAAATAGTCAGCCTTTATATATATATATATAGATATATATATATATATATATATATATATATATATATATATATATATATATCTCTGTGGCTTCAAGGGCGGAGTTGTTAGTTAAACCTATGGTTAAAATGTGACACTAAATACGACTAGTAAGTAGTACAGTAGCAGTACTAGTATACATCACAACTACTAGGAAAAGGGCTATAGATGATATGGCCACTAATGGCACACCATACATGTGGTGCGCCACTACTATATAGCAGTGGCGCACCAGGCACATGGTGCGCCACTAGTAACAAATTTTTTTCCAAAAATACTAATGGCGCACTATGCCCTGGTGCGCCATTAGAACTAGTAATGGCGCACTGTGCCCTGGTGCGCCATTAGTATATTTTTTTGCAATACTACTAATGGCGCACCAGGGCATAGTGTGCCATTACTAGTTAGAACTAGTAATGGCGCACTGTACCCTGGTGCGCCATTAGTATATATATTTTTATTTTTTTGCAAAACTACTAATGGCGCTCCACCAGGAGGTTCGCCATTAGTAAACAGGGTTACTAATGGCGCATTTGTAGGTGGTGCGCCATTAGTAACCTGGGACCAGCTAGATATTTTGGACAACCACACCTACCCAGTCACTTTCCCCGCTTCATTCTCTCCACCTCCTCCTCCAAGATTGTCTCGGCTGCCTCCTCCTCCTCACCTCATTTGCACCACAGATTCATCCAAATTAAGTGGTTAAATTACTTTTTTTTTGATAGGTAAGTAAGGGAAAGCTATCTTTATGTTGTTCCCCCTCCAACAACGTGCACCTGCACTTTTTATGGCCTAGCTAGATCTATGTATGTTTGTGGTGTTGCATATGTTCGTGGTGTTGCATATATGTTTGTGTTTACAGGTACCGTTATTTGAAATGCAATAGTTGCCAATATTTTGCCGGAATGTTGATTCATTTCTGTTTCGGCGAGAATTTTGGCACTATGCATTCTTTTTGGTCCTATTTTTAGGGAAAGTCATGCCAAATTTTTTCTTGGTTCTAAAATATCGTTTTGCTCTACCCTTGACGACCATGGTCCCATACGATGACCGAAGGCATCGTGAATAGGTTTTTGAGCTCGCGAAGGCCTAGATGCTTCAAAAGAACGAGGCGGAGATAAGATATTCGTGGTCGAAGATGCAAGCTGAAGACCCTTATTGCGGACCCGGATTCGGGCAGGTGCTTGGGACCACCTGCTCTTGCGTGGTTTCATGGATGGCTATCGGTGGCAAGGTGATGAAGATGACTATGAAGTCGTCCATGGGGGCCGGGCAATAAATGAGGAAGGGCAGCAAGACAACCACCGCGACTCGGGCGGGCGAGAAGACAAAGAATCTCCAGGACATGATCACGACGGTGATGTTGTACACAGTCATCATGTAGAAGATGCAGGACATGATGATGAGGAAGATGCCGGAGCAGACGAAGGGCATGATCATGAAGATGAAGATGCCGGAGCAGACAATGATGACCATCGATGGGTTGGGTGCAGGACCCTCATATTCAAGAGCTGCTTCTCAAGCAGACGGATAATGCAAGAGCTGCCGCCGGAGAGAAAGCCAAGCTGGATCAACTGGAGATAGACGCGGTTACTCCATTGTATGAAAGATGCAGGCCCGAGGATACCCGCCTGAAAGTAATGCTCATGGCTCTGGAGATGAAGCTAAAACAGAAAATGACCGACGCATGCTTCGACGAGAACATGTCATTCTGGCACGAACATCTTCCCAAGGGGAACAAGTGCCCGACCAGTTTCGAGGAGGCGAAGAAAATCGTGTGTCCTCTGGATTTACCGCACGTTAAATACCATGTGTGCATGAAAAATTGCATCATTTATCGGGACGAGCACGCGGAGTCTACCATATGTCTGATGTGCGGCGTCACTCGATACAAGAAGAGGAAGAAAGCTCCTCGAAAAGTGGTGTGGTACTTTCTGATCACTCCTCGTCTGAAGCGGTATTTCGCGGACCCTAAGGTAGCAAAGCTCCTGCGTTGGCACGCGGATAGGGAGGAGAAGAAGCGAGAAGATGACGCAAATGATCTGGAGATAAATAAAAAGACAAGATGCTGAGTCACCCTAAGGATGGGAGCCAGTGGCAAGCGTTGAACTTCGAACACCCAGAATTTGGGAAGGATCCAAGGAACATCGTGCTGGGCGCGAGCACTGATGGGGTCAATCCGTTTGGCAGCCAGAGAAGCACACATAGCCCCTGGCCTGTGTTTGTGTGGATGTACAACCTTACCCCCTAGTTGTGCATGAAGAGGAAGTACATTCACATGAGTATGCTAATTGAAGGGCCGAAACAACCAGTTAATCTATATCTGGGGCTGCTGAAAGAGGAGCTAGACACGCTGTGGAAAACGCTAGTCAATACGTGGGACGCTGCAGAGAAAGAATATTTCCCTATGAGAGCCGCACTGCTCACGACGGTGCACGACTATCTCGGTTACGGATATCTCGCAGGGCAGGTGGTCGACGGATTTTCTGGATGCGTCAGGTGCATGGATGACACAACATATCGCCAGCTAGATAGAGATCCCGGATCTTCGAAAATCGTGTTCATCGGACATCGAAGGTGGCTTCGCGACGCTGACCCGTGGAGGAAACGCAAGGATCAGTTCGATGGTGAAACCGAACCCCAAAGACGCCTGCGTACAAGGAGAGGCGAGGAAATAGACGAGCTGTTGAAAAATTGGAAAGATTGCCCACTGCCGGGAAAGAAGCAAAAGGCGCCAGAGCCGCTGCTGAAGGTCTGAAAAACGAGGTCTGTTTTACGGGACTTGCCGTACTGGAAGATCCACCGTGTGCCTCACAGCCTTGATGTCATGCATATCACGAATAACGTGTGCGAGAGTCTGCTTGGTACCCTGCTCAACATGCCAGAGAGGACCAAAGATGGGCCAAAATCAAGGGCAGACTTGAAATCAATGGGCATCAGGGAGGAGCTTGACGCTAATGATGATGATGATGAGGCGAAGCAGGACACGGAAAGTCGTCGCAAAGGAAAAAAGGCCAAGAAGACCGGAAATGACTTCCCTCCCGCTTGCTTCACTCTAAGTCAGGAGGAGATCGATCAGTTTTTCACCTGCCTCATAGGAGTAAAACTTCCTTATGGTTACACGGCGAAGATAAGCAGATACCTAGACCCAGCGAAGCAGAAGTTCTGCGGGATGAAGTCTCACGACTATCACGTGCTGATGATGCAGATACTTCCAGTTGCAATCCGTGGGATCATGGACGCGCACGTCCGTGAAATGCTATTTGGCCTATGCAACTTTTTCGACGTCATCTCTTGAAAGTTGGTTGGCGTGAGGCAACTCAGAAGGCTACAGGAAGAGAACATGGTGATACTACGCGAGCTTGAGATGTACTTCCCGCCCGCATTCTTCGACGTTATGGTGCATCTGCTGGTCCATATCGTGGAGGATATCATCCAACTCGGGCCGACGTTCCTGCACAACATGATGCCGTTCGAAAGGATGAATAATGTCATCAAAGGAAACGTTCGCAACATGTCACGTCCAGAGGGAAGCATAGCTAGGGGCTTTCTGACCGAAGAGTGCATCTCCTACTGCACGAATTATCTAGGCATCGAGAACCCCGTTGGTCTGCCCGTCAACAGGCACCTCGGCAGGCTCGCTGGATGGGGTCACCACGATGGTCGCCCTTGAAATGCATGTCGACTTCGAGGGTTGACTCGCCGACTTTGAAAGAGCAAACCTAGTTGCGCTACAACACATAGACGTGGTCGATCCGTGGGTGGTAGAGCACAAAACCTTTATTGAGAAGACGTACAATGACCGAGGCCAACAGAGGACGGACAAAGATATAATCAAAGAGCATAACTCATGTTTCACACGTTGGTTCAAGCAGAAGCTTCTGTCGTACCCTTTACATGAGTATTCTTCCGCGGAAGAACAACTCATATTCGCCTTGTCACAGGGCGCCGAGCACAACCTTATGACGTATGAGGCGTACGATAATGGCTATACATTCTACACTGAGGGAAAGGACATGAACAGCGATGGTTATCAGAACTCCGGGGTAACGATGGAATCCTACACCGATAACAACAAGGACAGATACTACGGAAGGATCGAGGAGATCTCGGAGCTGAGCTATGCTAGAGAGAAGGTCCCGATGTTCCGTGTCAGATGGGCCAAGAGCGTCATAAAAGAAGACCGGTATTTCACCACCATGGTTATACCCGAAGCCAAATCCAAGACCATGGCAAACGTCACCACAAAAAATGAGCCATGGGTACTGGCTTCCCAAGTGAACCAATGCTTCTTCATTACCGACCCTCCAAAGCCCAGTCGTGTTGTCGTGAGGAGAGGCAAAAGGAAGATCATTGGAATGGATGGAGTCGCCAATGAGCAAGACTTCGACAAGTACGGTGACCCAAAGATGGAACATGACGACGACGATGAAGTATCAGCATACACCACAAGAACAAGAAGGACCACCCTACCTATAGGACATCCGTTCAAGAGAAGAACTCCATTTACGAAAAATAAGGGAAAGAAGATTGTGAACAGATAGCTAGCTAAGATCGATTGTATTTAAATTGTAGCCTTCATTTCTCGATTGTATTTCATGGTCACTTTTTGAACTCATGAATATTTTTAAATTTCATGGACACTCGATCTTGACCCCCCTCCATCTCGATCGCTATCCCACCTCGCCAGATCCGGTCCCCCTCGCCGCCGAGCACCCCACGCACCCTCTCCCCCGCTCCACCGGCCGCCGCCACCGACCCCCCGCATCCTCCCCCGCTCCACTGCCAACGACGACCCACCACACCCTCCCCCGCTCCACCGCCATCGACGACCCACCGCACCCTCCCCCGCTCCACCGCCGCCGACCCCCGCACCCTCCCCGGCCCGCTCCACCGTCACAAATGAATGCAACTAAAATTCCAAAAAAAAACAAATTTGATTATATTTTCAAATAAAAAATTTGATGATATTTTCAAATAATAAATTTGATAATATTTTTTCATATTCATAAATATTTTCAAATAAAAAATTTGATGATATTTTTTCAAAATTTATTACTGTTTTCATAAAAAATATTACTGTTTCATATTCATATTCATTTTCTAAAAAATTATTAGATGCAACAAAAAATAATAATAATTACTTATGGCGCACCTATGGCTGGTGCGCCATTGATATCTAATTTTTTTTACTAATGGCGCACCTATGGCTGGTGCGCCATTGATATCTAATTTTTTTTACTAATGGCGCATCGATCGGGGGTGCGCCATTGCTATCTAAAAAAAAGATTATTAATGGCGCACCGATTGGTGGTGCGCCATTGCTATCTAAAAAAACATACTACTGGCGCACCGCTGCGGGGTGCGCCATTAGTAATCTTCCCCCCTAGCTAATTCCTTCCTCTCCTTCGCCAGATCCCTTCGTCCCTCTCCCTCGCCAGATCCACCCGCTGCCCCGACCCACGACACCGCCGCCCCGACCCCCGCCGGACTCCAGCCCCGCCGCCCCTGCGCTCCCCACCACTGAAGCTCCCCCGCGCCGCCGCCACCACGCCCCCACCACTGCAGCTCCCCCCCGCCCCCGCGCCCCGAGCCGGAGGAGGAGGACCAGGAGGATGACGAGGAGAAGGAGGAGGAGACGCAGCTGCCTCTACCTCAGCTCGGCCAGCACGCTGACGCCTTGCTGTTCGGCTGCTCTGCTCTGCCGCGGCGTGGTCTTGTGCCGACCCCGAGCCCTAGGGATCCGGCACGACCGCGGCTTCCTCCGGGTCCAAGGCGGCCGGCCGGCGCCGTGTACGCCCTCGACTGCAGGTGAGCCCCTCCCCTCCACTTCCTTCTTCTTCTTCCTCTTCCTCTTGCCCTCAACCTCTACTCTGAGTCTCGACCGCTGTGCAGGGCCCGTCCATCTCCGGCGAGCTTACCGCACCGCATGAGCTCAACGGCGCTGATAGGCACCACCACGCAGGTGACCCTCCGAATGTCAAAATTTCAACATTTTGATGGAGTACAATTGTTACAGTACAGTCAGAATTGTGTATGATTGTGCCTAAAGTAGATAATCTAAAGATCTGAGACAAAATAATTAGGGGAGCATGTGTGAATCTCTGACAGCAATACAAACTAAGATTCAATTAAGAATAATTAACTGCATTTGATGTCACTATATTCTCTGAATAACTTCAGTTATGTTCTGTACTGGAAAACTTCAGTTAGCACTCATTTTTCACTTAACTCCTTACAGTTCAGATCATATTTTAATTGTCAATAATAGTGGAATTTTAAGGCTTTTTTAGAGTCAATACTAGTGGATTTTAGGCATTTTTACAGGCAATAATATTGGAATTTTAGGCTTTTTTTGGAGGAGTGTGTTTCATGCTGGCCTACAGTGATGAATTAGTCAGAGGATTGTGCCTTAGGATTGTGCCAAAGTTATCCATTGTATCTATTTGCTTGTCCTTCAAATAGTGGCAAGACTGTTACAGAAAAATTACTAAATACAGATTAGCTCTTTGTCGAAAAAATTCAGTTAGGTACCGTTAGCATAATGTAAGAAAATGGCCATAATGTGCCCTGATAATGATGTATTTTGTCATAAAAATATATAGTGGACTGCCATGATAATGACATGGTCCTGTGTTTGCAAGCTGTCATAATGTTTTCATTCAAAAACAATGGAAAAACACTGTTTTGTTGATCTGTTAAGTTGAGTGAGTCATTAGAGGGCACAAGTTAATCTGTTTTGTTGATCTGTTTCGGTTGATCTGTTTTGGGGGGTTGAGCGAGTGAATCAAAACAATCCCCCCTCCTCCTAAATACTGCCTCTGCTTCGGTTGATCTGTTTTGTTCTTTAGCTCTGCTTTCCTACTCTGTTTTTCCTTTCTCGTATGGTGAAACTGAAAAAGCACCTGGAATAGTGTCTGAGAGCCAGGAGCCAATGGGTGTGCGGCACAAGTTCTAGAACCACGAAGATTTTACCACTCCTGTTTGTGTATTTGCTTGTTTTTACTTTAGTTGTGGCTGCTTTCTTATTGTATCATAAATGAAGTTAAAGAAAGCATTTCTGAGATCAAAGATGATTCCTCATTTCTACCGTTGCTATGTGCATGTGTGTGGCTTCGTTGTGTAATTTTCACTCACTCAGTTCCAGGGCTTGAAGTTGGTGCTACTTTATGCGGATTTAAATTAGTTGCCAATTCACATGTCAACTCTTGAACCCTCATGAATATTCATCCATTCTGGTAGTTCTCATCTCACAGCCATTCTGAAGCACTCGAACCGCAATGTCTTCTAATAGCCCACCACAATTTGTTTAAAAAAATGTTTGTTTGCACCTCATCTACTGCTTCAAATATATTAAGCCTGAACCATCACACCTACTTAGCATATGATGGGGTCCAAAATCTGTATAACAGTTTAATTTTTTTTGCATGGTAACGTTCACCCAAATTGCCATTAAGAGAAACTAGAGCTCGCTACAAAGTCTCGAATACTAATCTTTATAACTATGTGCTTCCTTTTCTATATTTTCTGACTGGTGGCACATATGTTTCTGATGCCATATTTGTTGGTTTTTTCTGGAGGGTTATGATGTCATGTCTCTACCGTAGATTAAAATTAATGGAAGTTTAAAAATATGAGAGAAGTTGTCTTGACTAACTACAATGTTTATATAAAAAAGAATAGTAGGATGTGTCATGTCTCTACCCGAATTTGTCCATGGATGTGCGGCACAAGTTACAGCACCAGGGATATTTTACTACTCTTGTGTGTGTAGTTGCTTGTTTTTACTGTAGTTGTGGCTGCTTTCTTCTTGTATAATAAAAATGTCCCTGCTGTTGTACTTGTGATGATGTTGTACTTGTGATGATGCTACTTGTGATCTTCTGAAATGACCCATTGGCGACTTCATTACGCGGGGATAATGATTTTGCAGGTACCCCGAGAGGCCCTTGAGTTTGCGGAATGTCGATTAACTTCCCTTCCTAAGCAATTCGAATTACTCCATATGTCCTATTTTCAGCAAAGGTCATGCTGAAATTTTCGTGAATTTTAGCATGACTTTGCTAAAAATAGGACATAAGGGGTACTTGCGACTAATGCATGAGCCGGGGTATCTTAGTACTTAGTTAAGTAGGATCAACTGCCCCGCCATTCTTGTTGCATTAAACCATAGGTGGCAATAGAGCCAAGTGATTAGGCCCAACTTAGAATTCTCCTTCCCTTTTCTTGATAGGGTAAATTATTAGAAGATACCCATATATATCAGTCAACCTAGGGTGCCTCGGCATCGATAAACCCTAAATGATGAAAACTTAACTTAGCATTTAGGGTGCCTCGGCGTCGACAAACCCTAAATGATAAAACCTTGGCTTTTAGGGTGCCTCGGTGTCGATGAGAACCTAAATGATGTACGCTTACGCTTTTAGGGTGCCTCGGCGTCGACAAACCCTAAATGATAAAAGCTTAGCTTTTAGGATGCCTTGGTGTCGACAAACCCTAAATGATGAGACCATGATCTTGTTCCTTGACAATAACCAACTTTTTGACCAAACTTTTTTCCTATTTAGAGCGAAACATGGCCCACAACGATGAGGCCAGCGGTTCAGGAAGCAAGCAATTCTGGGAGCTGTCCCAGGAGATGGAGGAAGAACCTCACCGCTATGAGGACGCCGCGGAAGACACGAATCCTGACCACACAACCCCTAGTGGCGTAGGGGATGACACCACTGATGGTGTCGCCGAGGATGCCACCACAGATGATGGCGGCGCACACACAGATGGCAGCCAACCGAAGAGGCAACGGAAGGACCGGCACCCGAACATGCTCGGCACCGTCAAGGAGGAATTTACTGAAGTGAACTCCGACGGTCATCCAACGGCGCCCAAAGAAATAGCCAAGGGGTACCCGGTTCAGCTCGGGTGCATTCTCCGGAGCACCGTCTCGATCAACACCAAGAACCTAAGGCATAAGGACCGAGGGAATTTGCGCAGCCTCCTCTTCACGAAGCTGCACGAATGATACAAGTTCCCCGCCGAATTTGAAAACACACGCCTCTCGGGGAATAAAGTGAACAATGCCGCCCTCATGAGGATGAGCATGGCCCTGTCTACTTGGAGAAGCGCGGTTAAGAGAATGATTGAAAAAGGTGATAGTTATGAGAAAATCAAGGCAAAAAATCCTTCGATCAGCGAAGATGACTACAAGGAGTTCAAGACCAAGTGCGAGAGCAGCGGAACCTCCGAATCAAGTTAGTGGGGGAAAGAAATGTGGCAGTTGAACTTAGGGGTCCACCAACACTCGGTCCCGGTGGTTACAGAGTGGCGGAGCCTATATGGGACAAGGAGGATGCGGAGCGTGCCGAGCAAGGCCTACCGCCCCGCTTTGAGAAATACCGTGACAAGCAGACCAGGAACTTTGTTAGGGCCCGGTACAAGGATGACCTAGTAACAAAGGAGCTTACCACGGATCCGAAGACCAGGGCGCTTGAGCTTGTTCTGGTAAGGAATACACCCCCGCGTAATTAGCTCCATATGGTTGCATTCTGATTAATCCCCAATATTTCTAAATGGTTCACGTTCCTTCCGCAGGACACTGAAAGCAGTAGCGCGGGGTCGTCTCAGAGCTCCCCTTTCGACACCCCTTTAAATAGGGCGTTGAACATAATGAAAAACAAGGATAGGCTCAGTAAGCCGTCATCACCGGTCGTGGTGGCCGCAAAGGCTTGTCCACAAAATGGTCGTCATACTATACCGCTGGTGGGCGAAAGGAGAAAAAAACCAGCTCGGAAAGCCAGTCGCGCGAGGTTGAAGCACTCAAGGCTCAAGTGGCGCAGATTCCGGAGATTGTCCAAGAGCAAGTGCAACAACAACTGGGAACGACGCTCACCGCCATGGTGCGTACCTTGATTCAGGGGATGACGACGTGGATTGTAGGCGGCCAACAGGGGCCGCCCCCGGTTCCCAACTTCACGGCCAGCAACTCGCACAACGCGCAGGCAGCGCCATTGGTGTCTCCGGCGGCGACGGTAATGGTGTCTCCGGCGCCGGCACGGGCATTGGAGCTTAATGCAACCGGGTGTACGCCGGCCGGCACCTCGCCAGCAAGCGGGCCCTCTGTCAGTTGCACGCCCGCCGTTGGCGGTGCCTCGACATTAGCCGAGCTCGACGGCATCACGGTAACTAAGCCTCTCGGCCGATGACTTCATCTCCTTGCCTTTGACTGGGCATCCTTGACGCCCTACATGTTTTCGCAGGGCGCCACCGACGTTCCTTGCACTCTCCTGCACTTCGTGGGCGGCGAGTTGGTCGATCTCGTCAAGGGCAGAATCGTTCAACCGGGCAACCCCGTGTTCCACGGTAATCCGATGCCACCCACCGTGTATAGGTTTGAACTGGTTCGGGTGCTCCCAGGCTGTGACAAGTTGTTACCTCCGATTCGACCCGCTGGGGCCAACGAAGATGATGTGATGACCCTCAGCGCCTGCGTAAGCTGGCCCCTGCTTTGGCCGAAGAGCCAGATTCATTTGGGGGCGGGGGACACCACCCCACAGACAAGACCGCCAGTTGTGCCGGCGCCAAGCCATGGCAAGACCGCCGCAACACTACCGGACATGCCGGACATCCCTATGGCACAGGATCAGGACATGCATATGGCACAGGATCCGGACGACGACAACGACGACGGTACCTTTACCAACGTCGATAAGTACTTTGTCGAACATGAGTACGGCGACGAATTCTGTGGGCCTCCTTCTCAAGAACCCAACCCTGAAAAAGATGACCGCGATCTAGCTGGTACCGCGGAGAAAGCCAATTGCAACAGGTGTCGTCTGGCGTTCAGTTCTCATGAGACGCCTCCAGCTGCCGCCTTCACCGAGTCTCAGATAGCCGAGGTGCGAAATATTATCAGCCCCAACACGCTCAAGAAGGCGGTCTGTGAGCAAAACTCGATCCCATTAGAGCAGATCAAGAAGAAGGGACAGAAACGGAAACGAAAGCCGGCACCGAGTACGATCCATGCTCAGGACGGTCCACCTTCACCTAAGGATATCTCGAGGAGGGTGCATGTGGCGGGTAGGGCGATGCTACCGACAAATATGCTCAATGCTGCAACCGGTGCTATGCGGAGTCTGCATGACAGTGTTCTTTCTTTGGAGAAGCGGCGTCTCTTCCAGAATGATGTGTCATACCCGGTTTTTGTGGCCAAGGTGCCAGAGGGCAAGGGCTTTGTGGATAGCACCATCGGGGGTATGATCGTCCTGCGGTTTGATTACATCTTTGCTATGTTTAACCTTCATCCGCTGCACTACACCTTCGTTCGGCTATTTTCGCTGAGTATGGAGATGCAGATCATTAGAGAGAAGACCCCGGACATCAGGATAGTCGACCCCTTCTACGTGTGTGCCAAGATCTTGGGCAGCACTTAGGACCGGCAAGTCACGAGTTCACACCTCGAAGGCGTCATTCTGGCAAACCCAGATAAGGATAACTTCCTCGTGCCTTACTTTCCCGAGTAAGTCATCCCCTAACCGCCTTGTAACATATGATTTCTTAGATTTGGATCGTTCTTTTTTTTCTAACATTCCGTGTTCTGTGAAGTGACACGCAATGCACACTCACCCTCTTAAGCCCGAAATATTCCATGGCCACGTATTTCGACCCGGACCGTGACTCCAAGATAGACTAGACAAATATCAAGAAAGTTCTTGATGATGCTCTCCCCGGCTACGCCACATCTGGAGGCACCTTTAAGAGGCCAGTTCGTAGGTACGGCAAGCACGTGTTCACCCACAATATGATGTTCCCCTGCGTCAAGCAGCCGCCTGGCGGTCAGAAGGATGCCTACTACGCCCTCCATCACATGTGGGCGATCGTACGGGACCATAATCACCTTCTGCTACCAAATAATCTCAAAGATTGGGCCGCAAGATTGGCGGCAATCCAGGACGCGGACATCCGACAAGAATTCTTTCGCATCCAGTCGGAGTTTGCAGAAATCATCCATCAAGATGTCCTTCGTACCTCGGGGCAGTTCTACCTCAGATATCAACTGTCCAATAGTGAGATATACACAATGCTACAAATGCAGGCTGACAAAGCCCGCGACTTCATGACCATCACGAAAGACGGCGGCTTCATCCACGCTCCGGTCCCATGAGTCGAGTCGAAAGTAGTGATGCTATGTGTAGTTCTGAAACATCGATTAGCTCATGTTGTAATTAAACTTTAATGAACTTGTATGTCTCTTTGGTTTGGACAGTCGTTCAACTTAGATGTAATCGATGCTATCTATTAGTAGGACCATGAATCATGCTATTAATGTCTTGCTTTTCTCTTCCGATCCTTTTGTTGCATACTTATATATTGCTTATGTATTGTCTGTTGTTTGGCTAGTGAATAGAGATACCGTCGTATGTCATGTACAAGGGTAAGGTTCCCGGAGTCTACGACGACTGGGAGGAGTGTCGGAGACAGGTTCACCGTTTCAGCGGTAACCATTACAAAGGGTACACCACTAGGGCGGATGCGGTATCTAGATACGCACGCTATCTAGCGGGAGAGAGGAGGGAGCGTTGGAGGAACCGGATGAAGACTAGTTTCATCGCGATGCTGCTTATCGTGCTGACCGTAGCTCTCTTCTATGTGATGGTAGTTTAGATGATCGATATCGACTTGTAATGTGAAGACAAACTCGCTACTCGCAGTCTCAAGATTTGTAATGTTCTATCTTTGTTCGGTCTTTTGAATTCAGAGACTAATATGATGAATTGTATTCGGAGACTAATCTTCTATTGTATTCGATGAATCTGCTGTTGCTGTGTGGTGCTGTCTATATTCTGTCCAATAATATATTTTGTAACCTGTGCAAATATCAGAAAAGAAAAAATTCCTAATATTCATACTAAGGGCGCACCACTCAGCAATCTAATGGTGCACTGTAGAAAGGATACTAATGGCGCATCACCCTAGAGTGCGCCATTAGTATGCCAAAGGACATGGGTAAATATGGCCCCCTGGGAGGCATACTAATGGCGCATGTTGGGCTATACTAATGGCGCACTGCGTGGTGCGCCATTAGTATTTAATACTAATGGCGTGGTGCTAGTGGCGCACCAGTAGTGCGCCATTAGTAGGCAAAACTGGTGCGCCACTAGCAGGCCTTTTCCTAGTAGTGGCGGTCAAATTATTCATCATGTCCACACATTGAATTGACGTGAGAACACGCTGCGCGTGAGGTGACACAAGAATCACGACGGCGTGTTCGGGTATTATGGACTTCAGATTTGGAGTACCACTTATCTGTCGAAATATTTCATCATTCACTTAAAATAGTCGATTGATCATACATTGAGTACCATATAACTGGAATTAACCCATGCAAGCCGAAGAAGGATTGGCCGGTGTTGCTGGTTGGCATCAAGTTCGATCCCACGGATCAGGAGTTGATCGAGCACCTTGAGGCCAAAGTGAGTGTTGACAGTGCGAGATCTCACCCTCTCATCGATTTGTTCATACCAACCATCGACAGTGAGCACGGCATATTCTACACCGATCCTAAGAAACTTCCAGGTAAGACACCGAACCTGAGAAACTTCCAGGTAAGACACCGATCGGCCGTCTACTTGCACAAACATATTCCTTTGTTTATAGCTCTATTTTTATTTTTAGACGCAGACCTGGTAAGCAATTACAATTTGACAGTTAATAAAAAGTTAAACAAGTGACTGCAACATGCAAAGATGTTATGAAAATGCCAACTATGTACACTAAAACCTGTATTCGACAATACTGCAGGTGTCACACTGAGTGGCCTAAGGAAGCATTTCTTCTAGCACAATTCCAGAGCGTTCAAAAGGGGCACGTGGACGCGTCGCAAGATACAGTCGGAGTGCGCCATGCACGCGATGTGGCACAACACTGATGGTCAAAGACCAGCAGACGGGCAGCAAAAAGGTTCTGGTGCTGCACACCAACAAGAACTTTGACTAGCAGAGGACCAACTGGGTGATGCACCAAAGACTCACCTCGGGACCTCGGAGCAAGAGAAAGAGCGGGAGCTGGTCCTCTGCAAGATTTTCTACCAGACGAACACTAGGGCCAGGAGTAAAAAAATTATAAGTTAGTTTGGTATTGGTACTTGTACTACCTTGTCTTTCGCTAGTTGGTATTGTTGTTAACGATCTTTTGGTATGAACTTGGCATTTGCTTCCAACCATCATGCCAAGGGTTGACGTGGATATAAAGCTGAATCATTTGTTTCAAAACGAATTTTCAGGCACCTGATTTTTATTTAATGGGTAGGATAAGCACCTGCCGTTCGAATTCCCAGTTCTCCAATTTTTTCGAAACAAGTGCATGCTCTTATTATCATGATGAAAAAACAATATCCCTGCAGTTATTAGTCTGTACTTGCAGAATTCTCTCGTTTATTGAGCACGTATATTGTTTTTTTAGGTCGAGCAAGTTTCAACTGGGCAGTAGACTGCCCAGGCTTGGTTTTGTTTTTAACAGGACCAGCCCATGACGACAACGGTGCACAAAGATCCAGCAGGTATCTACTGGCCTTTGGCCCGCCAGAGTTAGTTATATTTTGTCTTACAACATCCGCAGACACTTTTTTACTGAATCAAACACACAGCCCAGTTCTATTTTCCTCTTGAAACACATGTCCTACATCCATTTTCTAATCTCTACCTATAGTTTTACTAGTTCATATACAGGTATCATTATATTGAAAATACATAAAATTCACTTTTCATATTTACATCCTTATTTTTGTTGTTCTTTCCCTCCCAGCGCAGATTTTTTACCACTGGTTTTCCCTTAAACCAACTCAATTGTCCCACGTCTTATTTAATTACAAAAACAAAATGATTTTTCTTGGGCAAATCAATAAGTTCTTAAAAAAATGTTTATCATTTCGGGATTACAAAAGTTCGGACTCCACCTAAATATGCAAAATAAGGTTGAACTTTTTGACCGTGCTCCTGGACAGAAAATGGGTTGTAATAAATAACCTAAGAATTAGCAAATGGGCTGAAAATTATTAAAAAATAGCAAATGGGTTCTATGTTGTCTGCCACAGATTTGGAGGCTGACTTGTGGGCCTACTAAGTTCATGCATACACAAGGTTTATCAAAAAATAAACTTAGTCAACAATCGACTCTACCAGCGTCATATCGTTAGATGTCAATATAACGACAATCGTGCTTCTTCAGGCTCTGATCTTCCTGCCCCAGCCGCCCAAACCAGCGCCATCGGAACCGCCTGCTCCCGCCTCCCGTGGCTGGCTGTCCTGCCGAGCAGGCCTCACGGCACCATCATATACTCGCATCCCTGGCCTGTCTATCCCTCTACTCACCCACACCTCCTGTTATATTCCGGCGACGGCAGCCGAACCAGTCAACCCTCGTACTCTCCACCACGTGGGCAGCCACTGCCGTGTCTTCCCTGGCTCCGTGTCGTTCCCTTCGTAGGCCTTGCTGTCGTCCGCCGCCCTGGTGCTCTCGGCGCAGCGTGGTCAACGAACGACATCCATCGGAAGTGGACTGTACGTGGAGAGGCTGACAGCTGGGTCCACGGCCGCACACAAGGAAATGCCTCCTTATTACGCGCAAAATAATGATTCCTCCACCTGACATCTCGGACCCGTTGGAAGGGCCTCTGTATTTCGCGAAAAAAATGTTCCCTCCGCTGATAGGTCGGACCGACCAACTATATTTTCGCATGCAAGGAAGTGCCTCCTTATTGCGCACAAAAAAATGAATACCCCCCTGCCAGCTGGGACCCACCATGGTGGGAGGCTGACTTGTGGGCCTACTAAGTTGACGGGGATGGAGGGCTTTGTCAACTTAGTCAATATGAACGATTCTAGCTCCAGTGACCGTACGATGTCCATCCAACGGCCTTATGCTTCTTCAACCTCTAGTCTTCTTGCTTCAGCCGCCCAAAGCAGCGCCGATCGTGCCGCCTGCTCCTGCCTCCCATGGCCGGCTGTGCTGCCACAGAGGCCTCACCGCCCCCATACTACTCCCACCACTGGCCAGGCCATCCCTCCACTCACCCACACACCCTGTTATTCTGCGGCGACGGCAGCCTCACACCGCAGCCGAACCAGTGAACCCTCATACTCCTCTCCACATGGGCATCGACTGTTGTGTCTTCCCCGGCTCCGTGTTGTCCCCTTCCTAGGCCTCGACGTCGGCCACCACCTTGGTGCTCTCGGCGCAGCGTGGTCAATGTGGTCAACGACCGACTTCCATCGGAAGAGTACTGTAAGTGGAGAGGCTGACAGCTGGGTCCATGGCCACAGCCAGTCTTTTTGTGATTTGCCAAGTATGTCACTTTGTCAGGCATGTTGGGCTGCAAATATTTCAAGACGAGGAGAGCTTCATTCGGCTGGCCGAGAAAATGGCCTATCAGTAATGAGAAATGGGCTGTACATTTTTAAAACACATCAAACCGGCAATTAGTTTCAAATTTATTTTTTCATTTCGAGATTTTAAATTGCATTGATTTTTATGGGTGGACAATTTGTTGGATTTTATATTGATATACATTTATTTTTAAGATCAGTTGAATGTGACTCGAAATTTCGGGATTAAAAACAGTACGGACCGCACCGCAATATGCAAACTTTCATATAATTTTTTAACCATGGCCACAATATGGGCTATAATGCTAACAAAAAGAATATGGGCTCCAAAAAACCTTAAGAATTAGCAAATGGGCTGTAAATTATTAGAAATAATGGCAGATGGGTTGTATGATGTTTTCCCCAGATTTGAGGCTTTCCTAAAAACAAAGGTTGACGCACAAGCAGTGACTGTTTGATGTCCATCCAACGACCGTCGTGCTTCTTCAATCTCTGCTCTTCCTCCTCGAGCCGCTCAAACAAGCGCCGGCGGGACTGCCTGCTCCCTCCCTCCTGGTCGGTCGGCTTGCCACAGACCTCACCGCCCCACCAGTATTCCCCATCGTTGGCCTAGCCATCCCTCTACTCACCCACACCTATTGTTATTCTCCGCGACGGGCGATCCAAGAAACCCTCGTACATTCGTACTCCCTCCGCGTGGGAAACAAGCGCCGAGTATTCCCGCCTCCGTGTCGTTCCCTTCCTAGGGGCTCGCCGTCGTCCACCGCCTTTGGTGCTCTCGGCACGGCCTGGTCAACGTGGTCAGCAGCGGACATGCATCTGAAGTGGACTATACGTGGAGAGGCTGACTTGGAGTCCACGGACGCACGCAAGGAAATGCCTCCTTATTATGCGCAAAATAATGATTCCTCCACCTGACATCTGGGACCCACCGAAAGGGCCTCTGTATCTCGTGAAAAAAACGTTACCGCCGCTGACAGCTTGGACCCACCAGCTATATCTTCGCACGCAAGGAAGTGTCTCCTTATTACGCACAAAAAATGAATACTCCCCTGCTAGCTGGGACCCAGTATAGTGGCAGGCTGACTTGTGGGCCTACTAAGTTGACGGGGATAGAGGGCTTTGTCAACTTAGTCAATATGCACGATTCTAGCTCCAGTGACCGTACGATGTCCATCCAATGGCCGTAGTGCTTCTTCAACCTCTGGTCATCTTGCTCTAGCCGCCCAAACCAGCGTCGGTCGTGCCTCGTGCTCCTGCCTCCCGTGGCCGGCTGCGATGCGGCGGAGGCCTCACCGCCCCCTACTACTCCCACCGCTGGCCAGGCCATCCCTCTAGTCACCCACACCCCCTGTTATTCTGCAGTGATGGCAGCCTCACACCGCAGCGAACCAGTGAACCCTCATACTCATCTATGCATGGGCATCCACTGCCGCGTCTTCCCCGGCTCTGCGTCGTCCCCTTCCTAGGACTCGCCATCGTCCAACGCCCTGGTGCTCTCGCCGCGGCATGGTCAACATGGTCAAGGAACGGCTTCCATCGGACGTGGACTGTACATGGAGAGGCTGACACCTGGGTCCACGGCGGCAGCAAGGAAGTGCCTCCTTATTACGTGCAAAATAATTATTCCTCCACCTGACAGCAGGGATCCACCGGACAGGCCACCGTATTTCACGAATAAAACGTTTCCCCCTGACTACTGGGACCCACCAGCTACATCTTCGCACGCAAGGAAGTGCGTCCGGGCAAAAAAATGATTTGCCCCCCTGAATGCTGGGACCCACCAGCTACATCTTTGCAAGCAAGGAAGTGCCTGACAGTCGGGACCCACCTGGTCGAAGCATACGTAGCGTTGGCATTCTGGTCGCGAACATGTACGTACATACTGTTCGATGTAGAGGCGCGCAAGTGTCGTAGTAGAGGCGCGCACGTAGCATGTACACGTATGTACAGCGGCAAGTGTGCAAGAAAGAAAATACGGCCACGTACGTATATATGGCCGGGGTCTCGAACGCTTATTCGCGCATGAGTACGGCCAAGGCTTGTGTACATGGCTGGGTCGGAACGGAGAAACTGCATCGTCGACGTGTTCATGGGGACCCAACCGGCTGGGTCGGAAAGGAATGCGTTGTCGTGTTCATCGGGAGGGCTTGGACGCAACAGCCGACGGAAACGAGGCCTGGCGTACCGCAGAACAAAGGAAACAGCCTTGTGTTCGACCAACCACGGTCGAAACGGGATCCTGTTCATCGGGAGGAGTTTGGCGTACCGCAAAATGGAGGAAACGAACCTCCTGTTGTCGAAACGGGGGTCCTGTCGATCAAGAGGGGTGTGGCGTACCGCAAAACGGAGGAAACAGACTTGTGTTGGAGCGCTACAGTCGAAACGGGGTTCCTTTTCATTGGGAGGGGTGTGGCGTACCGCAAAACGGGACTCCACGGGATACTTTTCGTCTACACCGTAGACCCCCTCTAGCCTCCACGGGCTACTGTTCATCCACCGTCGACCTCCTCCAGCCTCCACCTGCGACTGTTCATCCATGGGCTCCTGTTCATCCAGCCTCCACCGCGCGCTACTCCATTGGCTACTTTTCAACCAGCCCTCTCCACGGGCTCCTGTTCAACAACCCCTCCACGGGCGACTGTTCATCCAGCCCTCCACCATCTACTATTCATCCTACCCTCCACGGGGAGGTCATGTTCATCCAGCCCTCCATGGGGTCCTGTTCATCCAGCCCCAACCAGCTCGACCGATCGGGGTCCTGTTCATCCAGAGGAACACCATGGGGTCCTGTTCACCCACCCCCACCGGGAACTGTTCATCCAACCCCCCCCCCCCCCACCACAATGCTCACTATTCGTCCAGAGGCAGCATCGATCGTCTTCAGTTAGCAGCAGTAGCGAAGGAACCGCTCGCTCGGGTTCAGTTAAGAGCCATCGATCGATTGCTCGGGTTTAGTAACGCGTAGCCTGCAGTGCAATCGCTCGGGTTCAGTTAGAGCCCAATGCCTCGCACCCACGCGCGTGCGTGTACGAGAGAAACGTGCATCGCTCAGCTCGGACCACCCACCGTAACCGGGAACACCCCGATATTTTCCTCGCCCTCGCTTCTACCACGGTTATTTCCGTCATGGACGACCCAAAGAATGTCATGCAGCTGCGTCTCGGGCCCGCCCAGGACGAAAAGCCCATTTTCTGTCATGATTTGTTGTTATAGAAGTAGGACCCCACCACATCTGTGATGATATCATGTTTTGTCACAATTATTGTCATAGAAGTGTCAGAAGTATGACAGAAATTTTTTTGTTTTGGCCCAAAATGTCAAGGATGCGTCTTTTTTTGTAGTTTTAGCGATAATCGTTTGGTTGTCACAATTCATAAGAATAGCCAGTATAGGTTTTTCAACCACAGGCAAGTCCATCAAGAGCTCACGCAGCCATTCTACCTCAACAGTAGTTATGTCTAAAGCAGTTAATTCTGCTTCCATAGTTGACCTCGTCAATATGGTTTGCTTGCAAGACCTCCATGACACTGCACCACCTCCATGAGTAAATACATACCCGCTTGTTGCGTAGAGTACATCAACATCGGGGATCCAATTTGTATCACTATATCCTCCTAGCACAGCAGGATGCCGTAAATAAGTAATTCCTTAAATCATAGTACCTATGAGATAGCGCAAGACCCTTTCTAGTGCATGCCAATGATCATCACTCGGGTTGGACATGAACCTACTCATTTTGCTCACAACAAAAGAGATATCCGGCTTTGTAGCGCTAGCTAAGTACGTGAGTGAACCGACAATTTGAGAGTATCTTAAATTGATCTCTCGTTTCTTTATTGTTCTTTCTGAGTGTCACACTGGGATCATAAGGTGTTGGAGAAGGCTTGCTATCCATAAAACAGAATCGGTTCAAGACCTTCTCAACATAGTGAGATTGCGTTAAAGTAATCCCACTCTCATCCTTAATATGTTTGATGTTTAGACTTAAATCGGCTTCTCCCAGATCTTTCATATAAGAACTATTTAATAGAAAAGACTTGACCTCATTAATCGCATTAATGTTTGTACCAAAGATCAGTATGTCATCCACATACAAACATAATATGACACTATTGCCCCCATCATGGCGACAGTAAACACACCTATCAGCCTCGTTAATGACAAATACCCTAGAAGTCAGAGTTCTTTCAAACTTCTCATTCCATTGCTTAGGTGCCTATTTCAGACCATACAAAGAATTTAACAACTTGCACACCTTTGTCTCTTCACCCTTTACCACAAACCCGTCAGGCTGATCCATATAGATTTCCTCTTCCAACTCTCCATTGAGGAAAGCTGTCTTTACATCCATTTGATGAATGATAAGACCATAAGAGGCAGCTAGTAAAGTTACACTTGAATGGTGGTCCTTCTAGTAACACGTGAATAGGTGTCAAAGTAATCTTCGCCTTCTTTTTTAGTGTAGCCCTTGGCCACTAGCCGCAAGTTGTACTTATCAATAGTACCATCAGGCTTTAGCTTCTTTTTGAACACCCACTTACAGCCCACAGGTTTACAACCATATGGTATATCAGTTAGTTCCCAAGTTCCATTATGAACAACTTCCTTCCAATCATCTACATCCGTAGATGCATATGCCTCTGCAATAGACTTGGGTGTGTCGTCCACAAGGTATACAATGAAATCATCACCAAAGGATTTTGCAACCCTTTGTCTCTTGTTCCTTATAGGAACTCCATCATTATCCTTCTCAAGGACTTCCTCATGTGATTGTTCGAAATATTCATAAGTTGTACTAGATTCAGGAATTATCTCACAAGAAAATCTAGCAATGCTATGCAAATCTTTCATCGGAAATATATTCTCAAAAATGTTGCATCACGAGATTCTATTATAGCTAGTATCAACATGCATATCAGGTACTTAAGATTTTTACCACTATAAATCTATAAGAAATGCTCCGTTGAGCATACCCTAGAAAGACACAATCCACTGTCTTTGGTCCAAGTTTTGCTTTCTTTGGAATAGGAATATTGACGTTTGCCAAGCATCCCCAAGTGCGCAAATAAGAAAGTGATGGTTTTCTCCCAACCCACTTCTCATAAGGTGTTTCATCCTTATTCTTGTTAGGAATAAAGGAAATATGCCCTAGAGGAAATAATAAAGTTGTTATTTTATATTTCCTTATATCATGATAAATGTTTATTATTCATGCTAGAATTGTATTAACCGGAAACTTAATACATGTGTGAATACATAGACAAAACAGAGTGTCCCCAGTATGCCTCTACTTGACTAACTCGTTAATCAAAGATGGTTAAGTTCCCTAACCATAGACATGTGTTGTCATTTGATGAACGGGATCACATCATTAGAGAATGATGTAATGGGCAAGACCCATCCGTTAGCTTAGCATAATGATCGTTTAGTTTTATTGCTATTGTTTTCTTCATGACTTATAGATGTTCCTCTGACTATGAGATTATGCAACTCCCGAATACCGGAGGAACACCTTGTGTGCTATCAAATGTCACAACGTAACTGGGTGATTATAAAGATGCTCTACAAGTGTCTCCGAAGGTGTTTGTTGTGTTGGCATAGATCAAGATTAGGATTCGTCACTCCGTGTATCGGAGAGGTATCTATGGGCCCTCTCTGTAATGCACATCACTATAAGCCTTGCAAGCAATGTGACTAATGAGTTAGTTGCGGGATGATGCATTACAGAATGAGTAAAGAGACTTACCGGTAACGAGATTGAACTAGGTATGAGGATACCGACGATCGAATCTCGAGCAAGTAACATACCGATGACAAAGGGAACAACGTATGTTGTTATACGGTTTGACCGATAAAGATCTTCATAGAATATGTAGGAGCCAATATGAGAAACCAGGTTCCGCTATTAGTTATTGACCGGAGATGTGTCTCGGTCTTGTCTACATAGTTCTCGAACCCATAGGGTCCGCACGCTTAACGTTCGATGATGATTTGTATTATGAGTTATGTGATTTCATGACCAAAGGTTGTTTGGAGTCCCGGATGAGATCACGGACATGACGAGGAGTCCCTAAATGTTCGAGAGGTAAAGATTCATATATTGGAAGGCTATATTCAGACATAGGAAAAGTTCCGAGTGATTCAATTGTTTTTTGGAGTACTGGGGAGTTACAGGAATTCACCGGGAGAAGTAATGGGCCTTATCGGGCCATACGAGAAAAGATGAGGTAGGCCAAGGGGAGGTGGTGCCCCCCCACGTGTCCAAATTGGACTAGGGGAAGGGGGCGGCGCCCCCCTTGCCTTTTCCTACTCCCTATCTCTTTCCCTCTTTCCTTCTCTCCTACTCCGAAAAGGAAAGGGACTCCATACTCTTGGCGCGCCCCTAGGGGGACGGCCTCTCTCCCTCCCTCCTTTATATATGTGGACAGGGGGCACCCCAAAGGCACTCCAAGATTTGTCTTAGCCGTGTGCGGTGCCCCCCTCCATAGTTACACACCTCGGTTATATTGTCGTAGTGCTTAGGCGAAGCCCTGCGCCGGTAACTTCATCATCACCGCCGCCACGCCGTCGTGCTGACGAAACTCTCCCTCGTCCTCAACTGGATCAAGAACTTGAGGGACGTCATCGTGTTGAACGTGTGCTGAACACGGAGGTGCCGTATGTTCGGTACTTGGATCAGTTGGATCGCGAAGACGTTCGACTACCTCAACCGCGTTACTAAACGCTTCCGTTTTTGGTCTACGAGGGTACATGGACACACTCTCCCCGCTCGTCGCTATGCATCTCCTAGATAGATCTTGCGTGATCATAGGTAAAATTTCGAAATACTGCGTTCCCCAACAGTTGCATCCGAGCCAGGTCTAAGCGTAGATGTTATATGCACGAGTAGAACACAATGAGTTGTGGGTGATAATAGTCATACTGCTTACCAGCAACGTCTTACTTTGATTCGACGGTATTGTTGGATGAAGCGGCCCGGACTGACATTACATGACCGCGTTCATTAGACTAGTTCTACCGACGTCCTTTGCACACAGGTGGCTGGCGGGTGTCTGTTTCTCAAACTATAGTTGAATCGAGTTTGACTACTCCCGGTCCTGGTTGAAGGTGAAAACATAAAACATGACGAAAAATCATTGTGGTTTTGATGCATAGTTAAGAACGGTTCTTGCTAGAAGCCCGTAGCATCCATGTAAAACATGCAACAATAAAGTAGAGGACGTCTAACTTGTTTTGCAGGGCATGTTGTGATGTGATATGGTCAAGACGTGATGAGATATAAATTGTTGTATGAGATGATCATGTTTTGTAAAAGTTATCGGCAACTGGCAGGAGCCTTATGGTTGTCGCTTTATTGTATGAAATGCAATCGCCATGTAATTGCTTTAGTTTATCACTAAGCGGTAGTGATAGTCGTAGAAGCAATAGTTGGCGAGACGACAACGATGCTACGATGGAGATCAAGGTGTCAAGCCGGTGACGATGGAGATCATGACGGTGCTTTAGAGATGGAGATCAAAGGCACAAGATGATGATGGCCATATCATGTCACATATTTTGATAGCATGTGATGTTTATCTTTTATGCATCTTATTTTTCCTAAGTACAGTGGCAGCATTATAAGATGATCCCTCACTAAATTTCAAGGTATAAGTGTTCTGCCTGAGTATGTACCATTGCTACAGTTCGTCGTGCCGAGACACCATGTGATGATCGGGTGTGATAAGCTCTATGTTCACATACAACGGGTGCAAGCCAGTTTTGCACGTGCAGAATACTCGGGTTAAACTTGACGAGCCTAGCATATTCAGATAAGGCCTCGGAACACTGAGACCAAAAGGTCGAACGTGAATCATATATTAGATATGATCAACATAGTGATGTTCACCATTGAAAACTACTCCATCTCACGTGATGATCGGACATGGTTTAGTTGATATGGATCACGTGATCATTTAGATGACTAGAGGGATGTCTATCTAAGTGGGAGTTCTTAAGTAATATGATTAATTGAACTTTAATTTATCATGAACTTAGTCCTGATAGTATTTCCATATCTATGTTGTAGATCAATAGCTTGCAATGTAACTCCCCGTTTATTTTTGATATGTTATGAGGGGGTCCTGAATTAGGGGGTGTCCGGATAGCCGGACTATAACCTTTGGCCGGACTCCTGGACTATGAAGATACAAGATTGAAGACTTCGTCCCGTGTCCGGATGGGACTTTCCTTGGCATGGAAGGCAAGCTTGGCGATACGGATATGTAGATCTCCTCCCATTGTAACCGACTCTGTGTAACCCTAGCCCTCTCCGGTGTCTATATAGACCGGAGGGTTTTAATCCGTGGGATGAACAACAATCATACCATAGGCTAGCTTCTGGGGTTTAGCCTCTTTGATCTCGTGGTAGATCTACTCTTGTACTACCCATATCATCAATATTAATCAAGAAGGAGTAGGGTTTTACCTCCATCGAGAGGGCCCGAACACGGGTAAAAACATCGTGTCCCTTGTCTCATGTTACCATCCGCTTAGACGCGATTCGGGACCCCCTACCCGAGATCCGCCGGTTTTGACACCGACATTGGTGCTTTCATTGAGAGTTCCTCTGTGACGTCATCTTTAGGCCCGATGGCTCCTTCGATCATCAACAACGATGCGGTCCAGCGTGAGACTTCTCTCCCCGGACAGATCTTCATATTCGGCGGCTTTGCACTGCAGGCCAATTCGCTTGGTCATCTGGAGCAGATCGAAAGCTACGCCCCTGGCCATCAGGTCAGATTTGGAAGTTTGAACTACACGGCTGACGTCCGCGGAGACTTGATCTTTGACGGGTTCGAGCCACAGCCGAGCGAGCCACACTGTCACGATGGGCATGATCTAGCTCTACTGCCGAACAGTGCCTTGGAGGCTGCACCCATGTCCGCTCCGAGCCCTAGCTTGGAGCCGACTGCGCCATTCGAGGACGGGTGGCAGGACACCGCCTCAGGGGCTGCAATCTCTACGGTGATTAGGCCGAACACCAGCCTTGTCCTCCGTGAAGCTCGCAACTCCTAGGTGCCGGACTCCTCTCCGGACTCCGAACCTTCCGCGCCCCTGCCGATCGAATCCGATTGGGCGCCTGTCAGGACCCCGATTCCAAGTCACATTGATCTATCCAGTAAAACCTCATATCACTTTGCGGCCGCACGCACGGTATTCCCACGGGTGTCGCCTTACCATGGCCCGGGACCGTTTGCGCCTTTTGGCTCACGTATATGATAGTGTCGCGAGCATCCATATGACAGAGAACCCGGGCCGACATGGCTAGTCGTGAACCCAAAGCGGTGCTAACCCATGGGGACAGGCATACATGAATCACATCGAGCATGTCGGTCGTGACGTGTGAATCCGGGCTGTAGCATCGGGCTAACAGGACTCTGGGAACCCGGTACATGTAGCAGGCTAGGCAGGACTCGGATGTCACCGCGTGACATTTCCCGAAGGACAGACACAAGAACGAAGTGAAACACATGCCCGGCCAGTCAAGTGTCGAGAAGCGGTAGTGCTGGGCTAGCGGGGCTGCGGTGAACAGTCAGGCGGACTACTATCACTCAGGAAGCACTAGACTACATTTCCACATATGAGAGGCTGCCAAGGATAAACAACTAGATTGTCGGATCCCAAACATACCAAGCATTTCAAACATACACACAATATGCTCAATATGTGTAAATACAACATGGCATCACAACTTAACTCTACGACTCAAATATTTATTCATTAGGCTCCAAGGAGCGAGATATTACAAACATGGGTCTCACAACCCAACACTCAGAGAATACAAGTCAAACACATGCGGAAGCTTAACATGTCTGAGTACAGGCATCTACAAATGAAAAAGGATGAGAAGCCTGACTATCTACCAGATCCTGCCGAGGGCACAAGATCGTAGTTGAGGTATCAAGCTAAACATCGAAGTCCACATGGAACTACTAGTGAGACTGACATCTCTCTGCAAAACATAAAATAAGCAAACGTGAGTACAAATGTACTCAGCAAGACTTACATCAGAACTAACTACATATGCATCATTATCAACAAAGGGGGTGGTGGAGTTTAACTACAGCAAGCCAGCTTTGACTCGGTGGCTATCCTGAACTACGACTGCAAGTAACTCTTTTGAGGTGGCGCATACGAGTCCACATATTCACCATATCAATACACCACTATGGATCCGATCCCGTCTTCCTACAGTTTTAGAGTATCCACTTTCACTTGTCTATGAAATGTAATAGGTAACCCAGAAGTCCTTTACCACGGACACGGCTATTCGAATAGATGATGTTAACCCTGCAGGGGTGTACTTCTTCATACATGTTTCCACCACTTAGCGTCTGCACACGACATGTGCTCGGCAGACTTCAAGCAAAAGCCGACGTGTGTGTAGACCACGACCTACCTAAACACTCAAGTCTCCAGTCCAGGTTTATCGCCTATTCAGGTTCCATCCATAGAAGTCCGGCCGAGGTTTCCACATACGGCCCCGAACGATGTGTGCAGGGTTCCCGAGATACCAAACGGGCATTCGGTACACCGGGCCACGGTGTATCTACCGCATAATAGCCCACCCCTAGGGTCAGCGCTACACACGGCCTCCAACACATATCCTACAAACACCAGGAACTACTTGCAACTCCTGGACAAAGGACAAGGGTGATTAAGAAGTCGAGCGGGGTCATATTTCAGGGCCCAATGCATGGTAGTAGCTGAATCATGGATCACAAACACAGAACTCAGTTCCTAAGGACGGCTTCAATGAGACAACCCACCATGTACTCCTACATGGCCTCTCACCGCTACCTTTACCAAAACGTATTCACACACTTAGCTCTCACATAGTAGGACATGTTCACACAACTCCGATTCATCCCCGATGAATCAGACCTGACTCAACTCTAAGCGATGGCAGGGCATGACAAACAAGCAAGTATGAGTAGGCACAACAGGGCTCAAACAACTCCTACTCATGCTAGTGGGTTTCATCTATTTACTGTGGAATGACAGGTCATGCAGAGGATAAAGGGGTTCAACTACCACAGCAAGTAACAGATGAATCGTTGTTGCCCTAATTCAGTAAAAGAGAGCAGGAGCGAGAGAGTGGGATTATATCGGAATGAACAAGGGGGTTTTGCTTGCCTGGCACTTGTGAAGATAATATAGTTCTTCCTCGGTGTCATCGATCTCATCGTCGGAACCACGTCTATCGAGAGGGGACAATACCGGCAAACAAGGAAGAAACACAATCAATGCAATGGAACAATATGATGCATGCTCATGACATGGAAAAATGAGTGTGTTTTGGGCTAATGCAAGCTAGAACAGATTGGAATGAGTCCATTTGAACCAAAGATTCAAATGCAAACCCATAATAAGAGGTCATATTAGTGCATTAACTTGTTTCACCTAAACAGCAAGAGTGAAGTGTTCTAACATGCATGAAAACATAATAAATGGATAGATTGGATTTTTCTGATAATTTTTCATATATAAATCTTTGCATTTGGAGTTATGGTTGATTTTCTATGATTTTTAGAAGTTTGCATTATTTTCTGGAATTTCCTGTATAAAAATAATTCCAGTAAATAACTATTGCGTCAGCATGACGTCAGGGTGACGTCAGCTGGTCAACTGAGCGCCTCCAGGTCCAACCTGACCAGTGGGACCCACTGGTCAGTGACCCAGTCAACTAACTGAGTTTGTTAGTGCTAAACTAACCCTAACAAGGCTGTTAGCAGGGCGGGCCCGCATGTCAGTGTCTAGTTTAGTTAACTAAATTACTTAGCTCTAATTAATCTCGAGTTAACTAATTAGGGCTTGGGCTCACATGTCAGGGAAGGTCAAACCAGTGGTCAATCAGCGGTCAACGAGTCAAACCCGCCCGGCGACTCGACGGGCGAGGCTGCATATGGCGGAACAGCTCGGGTTTAAGCCCTGGCGACAAACTCACGGCGGAGGGAATCTCCGTGCTCACAGGACTTCATGGCGCATCTAGTGGTGCAGACGGAGGAGCTGAGGGCAGCGTAACATGGCGGCGGCGAGGCAGGCGGCGCCCGAGCTCGGCCAAGTGCGAGCGAGACTATGGTGATCAAGCGAAGCGGGGAAGAGGGGAAGCGATGGCGGAGCTCACAGCGGTGCCGGACGAGGTGCTCGGCGGCTCGGGGGCAGCTAGGTGACGGCGAATCGGCGTCGGCGGTGACGAAGGGCGAGGACGAGGACGACGGCGTGGTTGGCGTTGCAGCAGCGTCCGTGTAACCGTGGTTCGTCGAGGAGGTCGGGGAGGTCGAGACGGAGCTCGCAGGCTCGGCGAGGGGTCGAGAGAGAGGCGATGGCCGCGGCAACGACGAGCGGCGGTGGCGGTTGCGCTCGGGCACGCGAGGGAGAGAGGCAGAGGAGGGGGAAGGTCACGAGGGAGAGTGAGAGAGGGTCGAGGGGGCGGCGTTGCACGCGTGGAGGCGACCAGGAGGTCGTGGGGGCACGTAGGCAGGGAGGAGCCGGCATGGCTCGCCTGCGCATCGGGCACGCAGCTGCTTCTCCTCCTGGCAGGAGGAAGAAGACAGTGCTGCTCCTGGTGGGCCAGGCTGGCTTTGGCCAGTGGGCCACTCTGATGGTGGGCTGCAGTAGGTTTCCTCTCTCTCTCTTTTCAATTTCTGTTTTCTATTTCTGTAGTTGTTTGGGCTTTATTAAAAAATACGAGAGCACTTCTAAAAATCCTGAAAATAATTATGTGGCTAGAACTAAAGTATACAAAACCACATAAAATGGTCCAGAATTATTGGACATATATTAATTATATAAAATATATATATCCAATGCAAATAGCTATTGAATTAATTCAAAGGCCCAATATAATTATTTAAAGCCTCCAAAAATATTGGTTTGAATTTTATTCTTGCCAATATTTTTCAAGGTTTAACTGACAACATTTTCTTGGGCTTCTTTGAGAAGATTTTAATGTTGATCATTTTTAAAAGGTTTCTGAGGCTTTGAAAATTCCTCAATTCAAATTTCATTTGAATTTAGACATGATGACATGAATATCAAGCAAAGACAACAAGGCTAATCTAGGGCTGTGACAACTCACCCCTACTAAACAAGAATCTCGTCCCAAGATTCAAGACGTGAGGTAAGAAGACAGAGGGCGCACAAACTATCACAGTCTTCACGATCCAGGTTGCACTTCATAAGAACGTTGATTCGAACATCATCATGATATTGCCATCTTGCTTTGAGAACTCCATCCAACACGACAATGGAAAGAGAGGGAGGCTCTACATGATTCGATCTTCATGAAGATCAAGTAAAACATGATCAACTCACGGAATGAGATGTAGAAACATCTCGAGATGAGACACAAAACACATCGAGAGGGATGGAAGAACAAGCAACGAGGTTTGATTTGGTGGGCATCAATTCCACGCTTAGAGAGATGGTGGATGGTGTCAAGGTGGCGAGGAAATAATTGCCGGATTCCGTAGCAGGGCACCTTGGGAAAAGTGACTCGTTGAGCTGTTCCTTAAGTGGCAAAAAGAATTAATTTTGATCCATAGATCATTGGAGCTCTTCATACCAACTTAAGGCAATTTACAATTGATCGTTTGAAAGAGCTCGAGGAAATGGCATACTCGAACTAGGATGGATGATGTGGACTACCTAGTTGAAGACAACGCAATGGATGATTTTGCTTATCATCGGAAATGGATGGGACCCATGGTAGGACCACTGTTGAGGGCGATCCTGACCAGAAATTACCTAGAAGGGTAGCCCATGGTTGGATGGCACAATGGCGGTGCAAGCTAGGGACAAGGTGCTAATGTTGGGAATGTTCCAACCAACATATCTGCCTGAGATTCAGAACTGGTTGGTGTCAGGATATTCCAGACTCATCAAGTGTAGAAAGAAAATTGAAGGTTTGCAACACAAATCGATGAGATGACGTTGCGAGATTCTCGGGGAGTGAACTACGATAGCAAGCTCCAAAACATGAGCTGGTTCTGCTACAACATGTGAACACGTTGTCCGAGACAAGCATGACCACATAATAGTCTTATATTAAAACACTACCGAGTTCTGGTTGGGAACCATCATTGTGGAGAGCGAAGCCCTTGCATAAGTCATATGATTAGCTCTTAAGAAGGAAATTCTTCTCCTTGAACAAGTCAATCAGTGGCTTGGTGTGCTAGGAACACATATAGAATGAAGGTTGCAAGTCTCCAAACCATAGAATACTTCGCACATGTGCATGACTGACTTGGGATGATTCCAAAGGAAGCAAAAACAAACTTTCTCGGATCCACGGCGACAACTTACATTAAATGCACGTGAATTAGAGGAAGTCACTCCTTTCATCCAAACATAGGCTTCATGAACGAAACACGAGAATAATGCTTACAAAGTTTCCAACACTAGGTTGATGTTCCACATGAATCATGGGGGAGACAAAATGCTGCTGATGGGCTCAACAACAACTCATCAGAACTTCCATATCACTGGACTTCCACCATCATGTGAACACGGTGATAGTATTGGTTAGACCAAAAGATATAATGGTGTATGCCCGAGGGACAATCGCGAGTAGGACAACATTACGAATATCGTTGGTTCTGATTTGACTTGACGATGGCCCATACCCAAGTCAAAGTTTTGACAAGGCAATAGATCCAACAACTGATCACGATGACCAATCGATGGAGATATCATCTTTCTTCAACACACACACACACACACACACAAGGATATCCCTTAGAGATGGACTAAGTCAGGTAAGATTTTATCTTCCAACTCTCCAAGTTGTCGTTTAGCTTAACCAACTAGCTCAGGGGTATCCAACACGGATTCTTGAAGAAGGGGTGGTTTAGAGGAAAACCAACTTGATCACGAGCTCAACATAACAGTCAGGGGATAACCTGGTAATACTTCCGAGAAGATATTCGGAAAATCACGAACCACCGATATGTTACTAAGCTCGAGAACAATCTTGCTTTTCAGGGCAAGATGATATGAACAATAAGCAAGGAATTGAATAATCCTAACTCATTGTTCGGAGGGTGCACGGAAATAAGGACTAGGTAGCACGATCAATCTTAGGATGATGATTGAATAACCAACACGCTAAGAATGAGAATATTGTCCATTTACTACCAAGCAACACGGTTGCTAGGAGTATTGATTTCACGCATCATGGTTCACTTGTCGGCATTCCGGTTACAACAACACGGGACCAAGGAATGGATAATGATAGCGAGAAGTATCACTGCGTCAAGAATCCATAAGAGGTGGTGCAATTCTCATGACTTTCTTGACATAAAGATGGTAATACTTCAGGATAGAACAGAATCAAAAGCTTGATTACATTTGATCTGCGTATTACAACTACTTTGACCCAATCCTGGACATGGATGAGGTACTGGAGTTTGTTTCTCCTAGTCATTCTAGGATAGAATGGCTTGACAGACCACAAGGATAATAGACATCGATAAACACGATCGCACACATACCCTTGACTATCAATTGATAGACGAGGGTCAAAATACAACTAAGGAGGAACAACCTGAGGAACATATAACCTTCTGAGTTGTGGATGCATAGGTTAGTATGTCAAATCAAGTTCAACAGGTTTCTTCCGGATAACCCATGCAGAAAGGTAGAACTGGTAGAATCACAATGTAGAACGAGGAACTCATCAAGAGCACTCTTATTGTGATCTTTGGTTCAAAGGAACTCCTGCCAAGGATGGTTCATGGTATTTGGAAGAATGATATACCACGGATCTCGAGGACTATCGCAAATTTACTAATATCCTAAAGGAACTAGCAAATACTAACCACATGAAGTAGGGTGAATCTCGGGTTCAAGAACCCAGGGATATAATACCTACTACTAAATGGCATCACGGGATGCTTTCGAGAATGATGGCCAGAATCATCACACTAGGAATATAAGGCATGGCTAGATTACTAGATGATCCTCTAAGACACTTGTGGTCATAATAATAGTTCCAACATATATGTCGAGGCAACAGAGTATCTCAACATACTAATTTGTGTGATTAATCTGGCCCAAATGAACATTAGAAATGGAGAGAAGGGATTTGCAAACGCATCAGACTATTTAGAGACCTAGGATGACTCTGATAGCATAACGGCTGTAAATGCTCAAAATGATTTGAGACATCCTGCAAAAATGGTGGCATAACCACTCGATCATCACAATATCAAGATTCTGAGACCAGCTATGAACATACGGAAGTAGTAAAAACTGAACTGGGATTTGGAACTATCAATTCTATAAGTCTATGGCTTAGTAACCCGTCATCCTGATAGATAGATGATAAGCCTAGTTCTTAATCCCCGTAGAAGAGAAGAGGATGACTTCAGATAAGAAGGCCATGAGATATAAGGAGTAAAAAGAGCCTTACGTTCCCTTCCACAATCAATTCCCTTACATAACTATAGCATTTCTAGACACAACTTTGACCGGTTGGCTTGGTAATCCTACAGGCAGTCAGGCTCTGATACCAATGCTGTCAGGACCCCGATTCCAAGTCACATTGATCTAGCCAGTAACACCTCATATCACTTTGCGGCCTCATGAACGGTATATCCCACGGGTGTCGCCTTACCAATGCCCGGGACCATTTGCGCCTTTTGGCTCACGTATATGATAGTGTCGCTAGCATCCATATGACAGAGAACCCGGGCCGACATGGCTAGTCGTGAACCCAAAGCGGCGCTAACCCATGGGGACAGGCATACATGAATCACATCGAGCATGTCGGTCAGACGTGTGAATCCGGGCTGTAGCACTGGCTAACAGGACTCAGGGAACCCGGGTACATGTGAGCTAAGCAGGACTCGGATGTCAGCGTGACATATCCCGAAGGGACGGAACCACGAACGAAGTCAAACACATGCCCGGCCAGTCAAGTTTCCAGAGCTGTAGTTATGTGCTAGCAGGACTCCGGTGAACCGGGCTGTAGCGGACTACTATCGCTCAGGAAGCACTAGACTACATTTCCACATATGAGAGGCTGCCAAGGATAAACAACTAGATTGTCGGATCCCACACATACCAAGCATTTCAAACATACACACAATATGCTCAATATGTGTAAATACAACATGGCATCACAACTTAACTCTACGACTCAAATATTTATTCATTAGGCTCCGAGGAGCGAGATATTACAAACATGGGTCTCACGACCAAACACTCAGAGCATACAAGTCAAACACATGCGGAAGCTTAACATGTCTGAGTACAGACATCTACAATTGAAAAAGGCTGAGAAGCCTGACTATCTACCAGATCCTGCCGAGGGCACAAGATCGTAGCTGATGTATCAAGCTAATCGTCTAATTCCTCGCGGAACTACTAGCGAGGCCGACATCTCTACGCAAAACATAAAATAAGCAAATGTGAGTACAAATGTACTCAAGAAGACTTACATCGTAACTAACTACATATGCATCATTATCAACAAAGGGGTGGTGGAGTTTAAGCTGCAGCAAGCCAGCTTTGACTTCGGTGGCTATCACGAACTACATTTGCAAGTAACTCTTTTGAGGTGGCGCTGCGAGTCCACATATTCACCATATCAATACACCACTATGGATCTGATCCCGTCTTCTTACGAGAACGCCATCCATAGCACTCACGCTTATCTTGTGCATTTTAGAGTATCCACTTTCACTTGTCTATGAACTGTAATAGGCAACCCAAAAGTCCTTTACCGCGGACACGGCTATTCGAATAGATGATGTTAACCTGCGAGGGTGTACTTCTTCATACATGTTTCCACCACTTAGCGTCTGCACACGACATGTGCTCGGTAGACTTCAAGCGAAAGCCGACGTGGGTGTAGACCACGACCTACCTAAACACTCAAGTCTCTAGTCCAGGCTTATCGCCTATTTAGGTTCCATCCGCAGGGAGTCCGGCCGAGGTTTCCACATACGGCCCCGAACGATGTGTGCAGGGTTCCCGAGATACCAAACGGGCATTCGATACACCGGGCCATGGTGCATCTACCGCATCATAGCCCACACCTAGGGTCAGCGCTACGCAAGGCCTCCAACACATATCCTACAAACACCATAAACTACTTGCAACTCCTGGACAGAGGACAAGGGTGATTAAGAAGTCGAGCGGGGTCATATTTCAGGGCCAATGCATGGTAGTAGCTGAATCATGGATCACAAACACAGAACTCAGTTCCTAAGGACGGCTTCAATGAGACAACCCACCATGTACTCCTACATGGCCTCTCACCGCTGCCTTTACCAAAACGTATTCACACACTTAGCTCACACATAGTAGGACATGTTCACACAACTCCGATTCATCCCCGATGAATCAGACCTGACTCAACTCTAAGCAGTAGCAGGCATGACAAACAAGCAAGTATGAGTAGGCACAATAGGGCTCAAACAACTCCTACTCACGCTAGTGGGTTTCATCTATTTACTATGGAATGACAGGTCATGCAGAGGATAAAGGGGTTCAGCTACCGCAGCAAGTAACCGATGAATTGTTGTTGTCCTAATGCAGTAAAAGAGAGCAGGAGCGAGAGAGTGGGATTATATCGGAATGAACAAGGGGTTTTTGCTTGCCTGGCACTTCTGAAGATAATATAGTTCTTCATCGGTGTCATCGATCTCATCGTCGGAACCACGTCTATCGAGAGGGGACAATACCGTCAAACAAGGAAGAAACACAATCAATGCAATGCAACAATATGATGCATGCTCATGACATGGCAAAATGAGTGTATTTTGGGCTAATGCAAGCTAGAACAGATTGGAATGAGTCCATTTGAACCAAAGATTCAAATGCAAACCCATAATAAGAGGTCATATTAGTGCATTAACTTGTTTCACCTAAATAGCAAGGTTGAAGTGTTCTAACATGCATGAAAACAGCATAAATTGATAGATTGGATTTTTGGATAATTTTTCATATATAAATCTTTGCATTTGGAGTTACGGTTGATTTTCTATGATTTTTAGAAGTTTGCATTATTTTCTGGAATTTCCTGTATAAAAATAATTCCAGTAAATAACTATTGCGTCAGCATGACGTCCGGGTGACGTCAGCTGGTCAATCGGGCGCCTCGGGTCAAACGACCCGGTGGGACCCGGTCGATGACCCGATCAACTAACTCGAGTTAGTTAGGTGCTAAACTAACCCTAACGAGGTGTTAGCAGGGCGGGCCCGCATGTCAGTGTCTAGTTTAGTTAACTAAATTACTTAGCTCTAATTAATCTCGAGTTAACTAATTAGGGCTTGGGCCCACATGTCAGGGAAGGTCAAACCAGTGGTCAACCGCACTCAAACGAGTCAAACCCGCCGGTGACTCGACGCCGGCGAGGCCAGACACGGCGGAACGGCTCGTGTTTCGCCCACGGGCGACCAAACTCGCGGCAGAGGGCATCTACGTGCTCCTGGGACTCGCGCGCATCTAGTGGTGCAGACGGAAGGAGCTGGGGTAGCGCGTAACCGCGGCGGCGACGAGCCGGGCGGCGCCGGAGCTTCGGCCAAGTGCGGCGAGGACTACGGCGATCAAGCGAAGCGGGAAAGAGGTGAAGCGGTGGCGGAGCTCACAGCGGTGCCGAACGAGGTGCTCGGCGGCTCGGGGACGGCTAGGTGACGGCGAATCGACGTCGGCGGTGACCAGATGCAGAGGACGAGGATGACGGCATAGTTGGCGTTGCAGCGCGTCCGGGGCTTTGTGGCTCGTCGAGGAGGTCGGGGAGGTCGAGACGGAGCTCGCAGGCTCGGCGAGGGGTCGAGAGAGAGGCGATGGCCGCGTCAACAACGAGCGGCGGCGTCGGTTGCGCTCGGGCGCGAGAGGGAGAGAGGCAGAGGAGGGGAAGGGCACGAGGGAGAGTGAGAGAGGGTCGAGGGGGCGGCGTGGTACGCGTGGAGGCGACCAGGCGGTCGAGGGGGCACGTGGGGCGAGGAGGGAGGCAGCGGCTCGCTGCGCATCGAACGCTGTTGCTTCTCCTCTGGCGGAGGAAGAAGATGCTGCCCACAGTGGGCCAGGCTGGCTTTGGCCAGTGGGCCACTACAGTGGTGGGCTGCACGGTAAGGTTTCCTCTCTCTCTCTCTTTTCCATTTCTGTTTTCTATTTCTGTAGTTGTTTGGGCTTTATTAAAAAATACGAGAGCACTTCTAAAAATCCTGAAAATAATTATGTGGCTAGAACTAAAGTATACAAAACCACATAAAATGGTCCAGAATTATTGGACATATATTAATTATATAAAATATATATATCCAATGCAAATAGCTATTGAATTAATTCAAAGGCCCAATATAATTATTTAAAGCCTCCAAAAATATTGGTTTGAATTTTATTCTTGTCAATATTTTTCAAGGTTTAACAGCAACATTTTCTTGGGCTTCTTTGAGAAGATTTTAATGTTGATCATATTTAAAACGTTTCTAAGGCTTTGAAAATTCCTCAATTCATATTTTATTTGAATTTAGACATGATGACATGAATATCAAGCAAAGACAACAAGACTAATCTAGGGCTGTGACAGCGCCGATCATGGAGTTCGCCGCCGCGGACATCTTTCAGCACTTGCCCTTCGGCGGCATTCTGAGTTCACTAAAGTCTCTCTCTTTATCAGGAGAGCCCTGCCCGGACTATGGTCAACAAGGTTGGGATGCGAATGACGAAGAAATTCAAAGCCCACCCACCACCCACTTCGTAGCCACTATCGATGATTTAACCGACATGCTCGACTTCGACTCCGAAGACATTGACGGTATGGATGACGAGGTAGGAGACGAACAGGAACCAGCGCCTATCGGACACTGGACAACCACCTCATCTCATGATGTATACATGGTGGACACACCTAAACGAAACGACGACGAGGAACAAAGGCACGCAACGAGGGATCGTTCCCTCGAAAAGCAGTCAAAGCGGCGGCGTAAGCGCCACTCCAAACCCCACCTCGACAGAGACAGCAGGCACACAGACCCAGCCACAAAGCAGGGCGAACCGGTGGATGACGAACATGCCATCGAGCAACCATCCGAACAGGGCAACTTGGATAAACAAATCGAACAAACCGTCCCCGGCGAAGATAACAGTCAGGACGACCTCACACCGGACAAGTTGCCGGAGCAGAAGAACCTCCACAAAAGGCTCGTCGCCACTGCGCGTAGCCTGAAAAAGCAGAAGCGGAAGCTCAAAACAGAGGAAGATGCACTCAGAATTAGACGGAGCAATGTACTCTACACCACAGACAAATACGGCGACAGTCGCCACACAAAGAGCTATCCGAAGCGAAAATTACTGCCGGAATTTGATGAGGAGGCCTTAGAGCCCCCGCAATCAAAAAAATAAGGAAGCCACCCGGTCGGATAAACAACCCCATGGCCAACATAGAGCGGCAAACGGCGTCGCACCCAAGCCAAAGACGCGATCCGCACAAGGATTCGCATCAAAAAGATGGTCCAACCAGATCTATCTACGGGCCAAGAAAGCAAGCTCTAGTAAGCAATGCAACGCAACAAGTATCCGAACATCACGACACACCCAATTATAGGGGTGCCGCACACCCCCTATGTTTCACCGATGAGGTGCTGGACCATGAATTTCTAGCCGGATTCAAGCCCGTAAACATAGAGGCATACGACGGAACAACAGACCCTAGAGTCTGGATTGAGGATTATATCCTCCACATACACATGGCTAGAGGAGATGACCTCCACGCCATAAATACTTACCCCTCAAGCTCAAAGGGCCAGCCCGGCATTGGCTTAAAAGCCTTCCCGAAAACACCATTGGAAGTTGGGAAGAGCTCGAGGATGCTTTTCGGGCAAAATTTTAAGGGACCTATGTCCGACCTCTGGATGCAAACGATTTAATTCATATAACTCAACAACCGGAGAGTCAGCCAGGAAATTCTGGAACAGATTTCTTACTAAAAATAACTAGATAGTCGACTGTCCGGACGCCGAAGCCTTAGCAGCTTTCAAACACAGCGTTCGAGACAAATGGCTCGCCAGGCACCTCGTCCAAGAAAAGCCAAGAACAATGGCCGCATTAACAAGCCTCATGACCCGCTTTTTTGCAGGAGAGGATAGCTGGTTGGCAAAAGAATTTCCCACAAGAAGTCAAAAGAGTAAACTCACTTCACTTGACAAAAGGGAAAAACAGAGTGGCGCCTATAGAGATACGTGCCATACGGCCTATCCCAGAGGAGTCCCGCCACTGGTTGTTAAAACCAATCACCTTCAACCATCAGGATTACTATAGAAGTATCCGGAACGCAGGCTGGACAGCCTTGATATTAGATCCGGTAATTGATGGACTCCACTTTACACAAGTCCTAATGGACGGCGACAGTGATCTAAACCTTCTATATTAGGACACAATCCGCAAAATGGGGATACACCCAACAAAAATTTGCCATAGCAACACTTCCTTTCAAGGGGTAACGCCAGGCCCAGACGCCCATTGTACGGGTTCTCTCCTGCTAGAAGTTATGTTCGGCTCCCCCGACAACTTCCGCTGCGAAAAGCTAACCTTCCACATCGCCCCATTTACAAGTAGCTGTCAAGCACAACAGGGACGCGAAGCTTTCGCCCGCTTTAACGCAATACCACATTATGCATCTCTTACGCTTAAAATGCCCAGTCCGCGAGGCATCATCTCATTAAAGGGAAATATCGAGTGTTCCTCGAGCGCGGAAGACTGTGCGGCTGCCTAGACAGCCACACACTAAACCGGCTTCACTAATCAAAGAACCTAAACAGGTCGTCCAGACCCCGGACATGGATAGACAAGTCCGGCGTAAACATACAAGGGCTTACTAGCCGCATACCCCAGTACAAGGGGCTCCGCGCATGTACAACAAGAGACAATAAAGCTCAATTTTACCCATTTTTTTGAATTATACTTTGTTTATTTAATATAACATACATTTTCGCACGATATTTTTCAACTAAGTTCCTCTCTTTTAGAGATGAACACCGTGCTACACCCGTCCAGGATACGGCACAACGGAGACACATGCGCAGACGCGTGCGGTGAGGACCCGTTCCAAGGATTCTTTTTAGATTAAGACCTGCGTAAACCTTTTTCTGTCTCTTGTTGATACACATCCCGGTATTTTGGTATAACCGAGGAGGAGGCTGGCGTCTTGGCATGTGGCCACGTCGAATTTTTGCGCGTGCACTGGACACGAGGGCTTATTACCAAGGGCGTCGTTCAGCCCGTTTTCATAAAGACCGAATACCTTAGGGATTGTTCGGCGTCGCGAGTTTGGCCTTATATGCATCAACTCTGAATCATGTCTTTGGTCAATTGTTGGGTCTGCCCGGCTCCTGTGTTTTGCTGCCTTACGTTCCGCTCTATCGGCTAAGGCGGCACCAGGAGAACTACTGTGATTGTGCCCCAGTTCGGCCAGGCGAGCACCCCAGTAGAGAAAGCCAAAAATTGACTGTCATGATATAGCGTGAGACTGATGAACCACTTGATGACCCGCCGGAATCTTTAGGATTCCTCCGCATTAACGAAGGGCGTTTAAGCCGGGCACACACGCGCCCGAATTCGGGTGAGCGGTGCCCCTAGGGGCTATATAATAGCCCCTTGTCAAACTCCTATGGCTAAGTGAAAGTGATAAAGCATTATAGTCCGGTTGCCTAGTTCGCTGCGCTATCACCTCCTTAATAGGACCAAGGCGTTGGATCAAGTGTGAAAATGCGCCTTCTGCGAACACCCCCGCATTAGATGCGTGGGGGCAGAAGCCGAAGACTGCCATCTTTCAGGTTATATATACATATACATTAACGGCCGCACAATAGGTATTTTATTTCTTGAAGGCACAAGTATAAAAAGCTTTTATATTCACTCGAAACATTGTTTTACAATAATACATGTTATTCAAACATAATATCCTTCAAGCACTGCATCTCTATTAAACGAGCGCCCTGCAGAACTTCCTGAAAATAGTGCTTGGCAGGTACTCGGCTCCCGTCCGAATCTTGGGATGCAACAGCGATGGCCTTCATCTCCGACCAGTATGTCTTGACACGGGCAAAAGCCATCCGCGCACCCTCTATGCACGGTGACCTCTTCACTGCATTGATATGCGGCACCGCACCAAGGAACTGCTGCACCAAGCTAAAATAACTCTTCGGCTCGGGCCTTTCCGGCCACAGATGACTCACGACATACTTCATGGCGAGTCCGGATAAACTATTCAGCTCCGCCCATGCGGCCAAATGATCGGTTAATGGAAGTGGGCGCTCTGGATTGTGGAACTGTGACCAGAAAAGCTTTTCCACTTGGTGATCCTTTTGATCTCGGAAGTGTTCGGCCGCGTCCGCGGCACTCGCCGCCAAGTCCAAATAAGTGTCCGCCGCACCCCATAGCCGGTCCAACGGAGAATATTTAGGATCCCCGAACTTCATCCGCAGCATAAAGGGCTTTCCAGCCGCGATATGTCCGGCCTGACGTAGCTCCTCCTTCATAGCTCTCATCGCAGAGCGAGCATCCTTGGTCTCGGTAGTGGCCTTCTCCAGGTCCTTCTGTTCCGCCCGATCTTCTCTTCCAAGAAGCTTGCAGCGGTCGGCAGCATTCTTCAACTTCACAGCCATCTCGGCCATTTCCTTCTTGTTTCGGTAGTGAGCAGCCTGTTCGGCTTTCAGATCTTCAGCCACCTTTAAGGCAGCCACATCGCTTTTCCTGGCCTGCTCCTTGGCTCGGGCAAGCTCCGCCCGAAGGTTCTCCATGGCAGCAGCACCATCTGCATCAAGCACACATGTTGTAAGATACGGGCGTCAAGCTCCTCTTACCAGGTGTCTTCGGAGAAATTACATACCTTGTGCCTCGTCAAGCCGCTTGTTGACAATTGCGATGTCGGCATCTGCCACGTCAAGTTGCCGCTCTAACTCGGCAAATCCATCAGTCCGGCTAGCCACCGGACACTTTGCCACCTACATAAGAAGGGCGACATATTGTACCTGGGATTATGATCCTCCGCGCGCCGTCATTTTTGACAACGCACCGAGTCTCAGGGGCTACTATCTACACAGGGCGCATCTTATATATGCGGAACTGTCAAAAGGTACATCATTTCGCGTACCTCAAAACCTGTCAGTAAACTCCTGACGGCCTCGTACAACCCGCTCTCCGCGGATGAAATCCTTTCAATCACCGTACCCATCAACGCACGGTGTTCTTCTGAGATAGACGCTCGCCCGAGCAGATCCTTGACTCCTCCGACCGTGCACCGGACGGTGCCGGACTCGTCCGATGGCCTTTTTCGAAGGCCGGACACGGAGGGCTTTGGGGGCCCACACGACTGCCTTCCGGCCCTACCGGATTCGGAGAAACCCACCGTGACGACACCTCAGGGTCGCCCGCCTCGCAAGGCGGTACGGCAGGGGGAGGCGTTCCGCTCTCCATCATCTCCGGACGAAGATCCCCAGAAGATGAGCTCTGCTGAGAAGGGCTGAGATCCGAACTACAAGGTAAAATTTCGGTTATCTTCCTTAGAAAGAGAACATGGATGTCTCTCATTTTAAAACTTCCCTCTCTACTTACGGCTCGGTGGAGGGCTGATCCCCTTGGGGGCACAGTGCGGCCGAGGCATCCCCCGGCACAGGACCCTCTGACGAAGATTTCTTCCCCCGCTTTGAGACCATGGTCTCCGGGTCTTCAGAGGCGGTCCTCTTCTCCCCCTGGATAGAGGAATTCCCGATTCCTCCTTTCCAAGGATCCTCCTTTGGGGAGGCGGTAGCTTCCTTGTTCCCCCCTTCGCCTTCTTCCAAAGGCGCAACCTCCAGCATCCTGGTTAACACGGGATCCGGCGTGGTCTCGGGGGAGGGCGGACACTGATTAGCTTTGCTTTCGCTATCCACTCATGTTTAAGGGACAGCTCTTTTAAGGGCAATTTTATGATAAGTATACGGATAGCGTGTCAGGGTACATGGCTACTTACTTGAGTATCCGGGCGATTGCAGCTCAGACCTGTGTCCTCGGTCGAGTCTGGACACATTGCTTGTGATCTGAAGAACAATTTGTACATCTCCATGCACTAGTAGAAAAGGGGGCAATGGCCCAGGCCGGTTCAGCCCATTAGTCCCGGTTCAATCCAGAACCGGGACCAATGGAGCTATTTGCCCCGGTTCATGAGCCCAGGGGGGCAACCGGGCCACGTGGGCCATTGGTCCCGGTTCGTCCGGACCGTGTGGTCCCGGTTGGTGGGACGAACCGGGACCAATGGGCAACTCTGGCCCACCACTATTGGTCCCGGTTGGTGGCTTGAACCGGGACCAAAGGCTACCCTTTAGTCGGTTCATGCCACCAAGCTGGGGCTAATGGTGGTGCCTATATATACCCCTCGCGCAAGAGCACAACACACCGCTTTGCTCTGTTTTTTACGGCCGAGGGGAGAGGGCTTGGTGTTGCTCTAGCTCACCTCCTATGCACACAAGGTGTTCGATGGAATGCTCGAGCCACACTACTTAAGGTTTCTCCTCTCCAAGCTCGACCGCCAAGCTCCATTTTCCTCAATATTTATCTAGGTTTAGCGGTCCGTCACGCCCCGTCCCCATCTTCATCGCCGTCGATCACCCGCACCGATCTCATCGCCGGCACCACCGTGGTGAGCCTCTTGTTCTTGTCTTCTTTCTGAAAGGAAAAATATTCTTACTTGCATGTTTAGATAGATACTTGTATTATTTTCTTACTTTTATTATTGCATCTTATATAGTGCGATGGTTTTGGTATCCGCCCCCGTCGGTCCTCGTCCTTTCTATGATTCGGATGTGGTATATATTATCTTTTCATAACTATTGGTTCATTTATTGTTTATGAAAATTATGCCGACCAACGTGACATAGATTTTATTTATCTAGGAGGTTGTTGAACCGGAAATTCCAACTGACCCTATTGTCGAGAGGTTAAATTTAGTTGAAGAAGAAAACAATTTCTTGAAGGAAAAAATAAATAACTGGAGGAGGAGAAGATGATATTGGAGTTGCATGTTGCGGATGTAAATCGATGATCACAAGATCAAGATGGATGCAATGCGCTTGAAGATTAGAAAGATTAGAAAATATGCCATTCATACCGAGGCTTGGTATCATTATGTCGTTGGATCGGTTGTTACCTTGGTTGCGATTATGATCGCATTTTTTCGCATTGAAATGTTTTACATAGTTTCAATGTATGGTTTAATTAATTTAGATGCTCTGTGAGAGCTTTATGTTGTTAGATGAGAACTATGTATGTACTTTGGTTTTTATGTGATGATGAACTTCTATTAATTTGGTCACTTAATTATCTATTCATGATGTTACGTAATGATTTTGACACACTTAATTATATATAATGCACGCAGATGAACCGGCAATGGATGTACGGTGACGGACACACCACCGAGTACACTAAGGCGTGCATGATTTTCTCGAAGTGGCTGAGGCAAACAAGCAGAATGGTTTTATGTGTTGTCCATGCCCTATATGTGGGAATCTGAAGTCTTACTACGACCGGAAAATCCTTCACACCCACCTACTTTACAAGGGTTTCATGCCACACTATAATGTTTGGACGAGGCACGGAGAAATAGGGGTTATGATGGAAGACAGCGAAGAAGAAGAGTACGATGACAACTATGTGCTTATGAATACGGTGATGCTCTTGAACATCAAGAGGAAGCAGACGATGTGCACGATGGTGCTGCAATGTGAGGCTGCTTGAAGATCAAGAGGAACCATACGATGTGCCCGATGATGATGATCTCTGTCGGGTCATTGTCGATGCAAGGACGCAATGCAAAAGTCAAAAGGAGAAGCTGAAGTTCGATCGCATGTTAGAGGATCACAAAAAAGGGTTGTACCGCAATTGCGAAGAGGGCAACACAAAGCTCGGTACCGTACTGGAATTGCTGCGATGGAAGGCGAGAGAATCATGCACGATAAAGGGATTTGAGAAGCTAATGAAAATAATGAAGAAGAAGCTTCCAAAGGATAACGAATTGCCCGATAGTACATACACAGCAAAGAAGGTCGTATGCCCTCGAGGATTGGAGGTGGAGAAGATACATGCATGCTCTAATGACTGCATCCTCTACCGCGATGCATACAAGGATCTGAACGCATGCCGCCGGTATGCGGTGCATTGTGGTATAAGATCAGACGAGATGACCCTGGTGATGTTGACGGCGAGCCTCCCAGGAAGAGGGTTCCTGCGAAGGTGATGTGGTATGTTCCTATAATACCACGGTTGAAACGTCTGTTCAGAAACGGAGAGCATGCCAAGTTGATGCGATGGCACAGTGAGGACCGTAAGAAATACGGGAAGTTGAGAGCACCCGCTGACGGGTCGTGATGGAGAAAAATCGAGAGAAAGTACTTTGGGATGAGTTTGCAAAGGACCCAAGGAGCGTATGGTTTGCTTTAAGCGCGGATGGCATTAATCCTTTCAGGGAAGCAGAGCAGCAATCACAGCACTGGCCCGTGACTCTATGTATGTATAACCTTCCTCCTAGGATGTGCATGAAGCGGAAGTTCATTATAATGCAGTTCTCATCCAAGGCCCTAAGCAACCCGGCAAGCGACATTGATGTGTACCTAAGGCCATTAGTTGAAGAACTTTTATAGCTGTGGAATGGAAATGGTGTACGTACGTGGGATGAGCACAAAAAGGAGGAATTTCACCTAAAGGCGTTGCTGTTCGTGACCATCAACGATTGGCCTGCTCTCAGTAACCTTCGGAGACAGACAAACAAGGGATACCACACATGCACGCACTATTTACTTGACACCGATAGTATATACAGGAAGCTGCGGGAAGAATGTGTACTGGGCCATCGTCGATTTCTTCCGACCAACCATCAATGTCGAAAGAAAGGCAAGCATTTCAAAGGCGAGGCGAGATCACCGGAAGAAGCCCACCATGCGTACCGGTGATCACGTACTTGCTATGGTCAATGATTTACACGTAATCTTTGGAAAGGGTCCCGGCAGACTAGCTGTTCCGAATGACGCTGACAATCACGCACCCATGTTGAAGAAGAAATCTATATTTTGGGACCTACCCTACTGGAAAGACCTAGAGGTTCGCTCTTCAATCGACGTGATGCACGTGACGAAGAACCTTTGCGCGAACCTGCTAGGCTTCTTGGGCGTGTATGGGAAGACAAAAGATACACCTGAGGCACGGGAGGACCTGCAACGCTTGCACGAAAAAGAGGGCATGCCTCCGAAGCGATATGAAGGTCCTGCCAGCTACGCTCTTACAAAAGAAGAGAAAAAATCTTCTTTGAATACCTGCTTTCGGTATGAAGGTCCCGACTGGCTTAAATCGAATATAAAGGGAATAATAAATATGCCAAAGAAAAAGTTCCAGAACCTAAAGTCTCATGACTGCCACGTGATTATGACGCAATCGCTTCCGGTTGCAATCGAGGGGGCTTCTACCGGAAAACGTCCGATTAGCAATTGTGAAGCTATGTGCATTCCTCAATGCAATATCTCAGAAGGTGATCGATCCAGAAATCGTACCAACGCTAAGGAGTGATGTGGCGCAATGTCTTGTCAGTTTCGAGATGGTGTTCCCACCATCCTTCTTCAATATCATTACGCACGTCCTAGTTCATCTAGTCGACGAGATTGTCATTATGGGGCTCGTATTTCTACACAATATGTACCCCTTTGAGAGGTTCATGGGAGTCCTAAAGAAATATGTTCGTAACTGCCGCTAGGCCAGAAGGAAGCATCTCCATGGGCCATCAAACAGAGGATGTCATCGGGTTTTGTGTTGACTTCATTCCTGGCCTTAAGAAGATAGGTCTCCCTAAATCGCGGTATGAGGGGAGGCCCGACTAGAAAAGGCACGCTTGGAAGGGACTCAATAATATGCGAGGGGCGGATATTCTTGGTCTCAAGCACACTACACAGTTCTCTGAGAACTCTACCTTGGTGACCCGTATGTCGATGAACACAAGAACGATCTGCGCTCCAAACACCCGGAGCGGTCGCGATGACTGGATTACATGTGAACACATCGGGACTTTCAACAGTTGGTTGGAAACACGTCTCGAGGTGACAGCACTGTTTGTGATGAGTTGTACTTGTTTTCACAGGGGACCATCTTGTTTATTACGATTTGGAAAGGATACGAGATAAATGGGAATACATTTTACACGATTGACCAAGATCAAAAGAGCACCAACCAAAACAACGGTGTCCGCTTTGATGCAGCCACCAAGAGGGGAAATGACACATATTACGGTTACATAGTGGACATATGGGAACTTGACTACGGACATGATTTTAAGGTCCCTTTGTTTAAGTGCAAATGGGTCAATCTGTCAGGAGGCGGGGTACAGGTAGACCCATAGTATGGAATGACAACAGTGGATCTGAAAAATCTTGGGTACACTGGCGAACCGTTCGTCCTAGCCAATGATGTTGTACAGGTTATTATGTGAAGGACATGTCTACCAGACCGAGGAAAAGAAAAGATAAGGAAGCGAATACATTATACGATGAGCCAAAGCGCCACATAGTTCTTTCAGGAAAAAGGGGTATCCTGGGAGTGGAGGGCAAGACAGACATGTCTGAAGAGTATGAAAAGTTTCATGAAATTCCTCCCTCCAAAGTCAAGGCTGACCCAAGCATCCTGATAAACGATGAAGATTATCCATGGTTACGGCGCAATAAGCAAATGACACAAGCCAAGAAAAAATGAAGACTTTCTCTCGCAACTATTATGATGATACCATGCCAACTTTGTAATGTATTTAGTATGATACCATTGTCCGTTTTGTACATGCACATGCTATGCCAACTTTTTCAGAGTTCATTTGAAAACTATGAATTTCAAAGAATTTAAATTTTAACTATTCAAATTTGGAAACTAATGGCACAAACAGAAAGTCTAAAACTAATGGCACTAACAGAAAGTTTATAATTTTGCTGACCTAAAGCAAAAAGAATTAAACAATATAGCAAAAAACCAAAAGAAAATAAATAATGCAGAAAACAAAACAAAAAAACTGGAAAAAAAATAAAAATAGTAACAATAATTATTTTGTTGTAAGTAGAAACAAAATAAAATGAAGCAACAAAGAAAACAAAAAAAAGTGTTTTCAAATTTGAAAACTAATGGCACTAACAGAAAGTTTATATTTTTTTTAAAACTAAAAGCAAAAAGAATTAAAAAATAAAGCAAAAAACAAAAGAAAATAAATAATGCAGAAAACAAAACAAAAAAACTGGAAAAAAAAGAAAAATAGCAACAATAAGTATTTTGTTGTAAGTAGAAACAAAATAAAATGAATAAAGCAACAAAGTAAACAAAAAATGTTTTCAAATTTGAAAACAAATGTCACTAACAGAAAGTTTATAATTTTTCTACAACTAAAAGAAAAAATAATTAAAAAATAAAGCAAAAAACAAAAGAAAATAAATAATGTAGAAAACAAAACAAAAAAAAACTGGAAAAAAAATAAAATTAGCAACAATAAGTATTTTGTACAAAAAAAGTGTTTTCAAATTTGAAAACTAATGGCACTAACAGAAAGTTTATAATTTTTCTAAAACTAAAATAAAAAAGAATTAAAAATAAAGCAAAAAACAAAAGAAAATAAATAATGCAGAAAACAAAACAAAAAACTGGAAAAATAAATAAATGTAGCAACAATAAGTATTTTGTTATAAATAGAAACAAAATAAACTAAATAAAGCAACAAATAAAACAAAAAAACAAAAAAAGTGCCACCTACTGGGCCCACACGGCCTGAATACGACTAGTAACCCTACCATGGGCCAGGATTCAGGCCCGCGGGAGGCCCAGTAGGTCCACAGGCACAGATTGTAGGGTTAGGCCCGAAAGCCTGCTTTAGAGAGGAGCTCGAGAGGGAAGGCGCACCACACCTTATAAACAGGTGCGCCTCCCTCTCAACTAGCGAGGTGGGACTAAATATTTGGGTTCGGGTCAGCACATGCCTTTGGTCCTGGTTGGTAGCACCAACCGGGGCTAAAGGGGTGCATTAGACCCGGTTGGTGCTACGACCCGGGACTAATGCCCCCCTTTAGTCCCGGTTGGTGCTACCAACCGAGACCAAAGGCCGCCGCTTCCCGCCCTTTGGGCTGCTGAAAATAGGCCTTTGGTCGGTTGGTGGCACCAACCGGGACTAAAATGAGCATTAGTCCCGGTTTGTGCCACGAACCGGGACCAATCTCTTGCTATATATACATCACTTAGCAGTTTTCGCCAAAATCCATCTGTTTCTTCTCGCCCGACGTATACGCTCCTCGTCTTGCCGCCGCCGAGCCCTGCCCGACGTCATCTTTGGTCCCACCTCGCCGTCGCCGCCGCTGAGCCATCGACACCGCCGCGCCCGCCGCCCTTGCTGCCCGACCCGTCACACCGTCGCCAAGACGTGCCGCCCTGCCCGACCCGTCGCCGTCGCCACAGCGCCACCCGTTCCTCGACCCGGCGCTGCGCCTTGTAGCGCCGCCTTCCCCGATCCGTCGCCATCGCTGCCTCTCCCTTCCCCAACCCGTCGGCTGTCGCCCCGACCACACGCCGCCTTGATTCGGCCGCGCCTTTCCTTTTATTTTTGTGCATTTTATGTATATGTTCTCTGTGTATATATGTATATGTTCTCTCTGTATATATGTTCATATATGCAGAAGTTAGATTTTAGAAAAACTTTATATATGCAAAAGTTTATATATGCAAAAATTTATACATATATGTAAGTATATATGTATGTATAGATGTATGTATGTGGATACATGAGGGGGTCGATATACCCCCTCTCCGATATCATTTTTCTGCATTTTAGGTTAGTGTATATATAGTGCATTTTTAGAAAAAAATACTATTTTTTCTGTTGATGATATGATGATGTTTTTTTTTCATATATGTATTATTTTTTTAAGTTGTTAGTAGATATCGATTTTAGGTTAGTGCATTTTATCACTGATTTTAGGTTAGTTCATCGATTTAGTGCATTTTATGTTTGTTGCATTTTAGGATAGTGCCTTTTATGTTAGTGGAGAGGAAAAAGTAAAATAAGGAAAAGGAAAATAAGTAGAGAAAGAAGGAGAAGAAGAAGGAGAAGACGAGGAGAGGAAGAAGAGAAAGAAGAAGAAAAAAAAGAGGAGAAGAAGAAGGAATAGAGGAGCTTCTTCTCCTTTTTTTATCCTCTTTTTTTTCTTCTTCTTCTTATTTTTTTCGGGAACGAGGGTGTCGAGGATCGCCGAGGGGTCGAGGGTCGGGAACTAGGGTAGAGAGTCGAGGGTCGTTAAGGGGTCAAGGGTCGAGGGTTTCAGGGTCGAGGGTTCGAGGGTTCTAGGGTCGAGGGATCGAGGTCAAGGGTTCGAGGTCGATCTAGGGTCGAGTGTTCGAGGGTCGTCGAGGTTCGAGGTCGAGGATCGCCGAGGGTCGAGAAGGTTTCCTAGTGTCAAAGTATTGAAGAAATCCATGGCTTCATCATTAGCGGAAGTAACCATGGCATGATGGTACGAAGTCCTCCAAAGTTATTCTAGAATGGAGTCCCGGATAGGATAATTTGCCTTTTGTATGCAATTTCAGCAAAGGCCTTCCAAATAACGATATTAGGAAGGTTCTTGCTGAACTTTGTACCAAAATGTGAATTATCCTATCTAGGACTCCGTTCCAAAATATCTTCGGAGAGCTTCGTACCATCATGCACCTGTTACTAATGATGAAGACATGGTTTTGTTGAATCCTTTGACACTAGGCAACCTCCCGACCCTCGGCGATCCTCGACCTCGACCTCGACCGCCGGGCGATCCACGACCCTCTACCCTATCATGGGCGTCGATGCCCACGTCACTTGTGGGACATAGATGTAGTGTTCAATGCCGACCCGTCCCGATAAGCTTCAACACGTGAAGTCGATATTACCCCCTCCTTGAAGCGTTCTCGAGGCCTCCCCTAACCATTGTAGCGTTGTCGAGGCCACCCGAAACCCTAGAGAAGCAGCGTCGAGGCCACTAATTAATATGATTCCTTATTGTGATTAGCTAGCTAGTTATACGTTTTCCACTAATATATCCATATCTGTCATGTTTTAATAATAATTGCCATGTTGTAAATATTTGTAGAAACTATGGACACCCTGCCCCGAGACGAAGCACAAGAAGCATTGTTGAGGGACATAATTGCAGAAGGGAGTGATGCCCTCAGCTCGTTGATGTATCTCAACGACACCGATGGTCTGGAAGGAGAGGGTGAAGAAGTAGCTGGCTATGATTATGATGGCTCCGATGACCCAATGCCGGTGGAAGGAGAGGGTGAAGAAGTAGACCGTGAGGACTGCTCCGCTGATCACCGAACTGAGACCGGCTAGGTATATATATTAGTTAAGCCTGTGTTGACTAGCTAATTGATGCATTCATTGTTTTGGTATGAACACATATTAATTAACTCTCGTCTTTCTTCCTTTTTCTAGCCCTCCGGATCGAGCACAACTTTGGTAAAGAGACGAGGCCCGAAGAAAAAGTTGAGCTCGGATGAAAGGTTTGAGATCATAGAAATCATGCTGACGGCCAACCGATTGAACCCATCCATACAAAGAAGGCATTTATTGCTCAGTGCGGGGTTCTGGTTAGGGACAAGATCCTGATCAACATCCAGCAATGGTATAAGCCTAAGAACGAAGACCCTGAGGTGTCTTATGTCAATGATATGCAGAAAAATGATCTTTGGACTGAGCTGAAGTCAAATTTTGCCCTACCGCCAGAGGATGATCCGGAGAAGCCAGTTATAGAGCCATTAATCAAGTCTTTTGCTCTTAAGAAGATGGCAGACCTATTCAGGAATTGGAAGAAAGACCTGAATAAGTTTGTCGATAAAAAAGAGACACCAGAATTCAAAGGCAAATATGAGAAGATCAGAGATGACTGGCCCGCATTTGTGGCCCACAGGACATCAGAAAAGAGTAAAAAGATGTCGGCGACAAACAAGCAAAATGTTGCGAAGAAGAAGATTCACCATTGCACGGGGTCAGGTGGCTACCTCATAGCCCGGCCTAAGTGGGCCAAGGCTGAGAATGATTTGCTTGATAAAGGGATCAAACCAGAGACAATGAACTGGCCAGACCGTTGCCGGACTTGGTTCTTCGGGGCTGGCGGAACCTTGGACCCTGTATCAGGGAAGTGCATTTGGACGGACGATCAATTGGAGATACCAGTGAAGAGGCTAAAGCTATATATCGAAGCAGCGCAACAAGGGAAGTTCGTTCCAGACAGTGAGAAGGACGAGATCACAATGGTCATCGGTTATCACGAGCACCACAGGCGGACACGAGGCACGCTTGAGCTACATTTCGTGGAAGGCTGGATTTCCGGACGCAGGGGTTACAAAACCCATGAGAGGAGGAAGAAACTAGAGCAGAGCCAAATGCAAAGCGCTGCACGAAAGGGTAATGGGGCTAGAGGAACGAGAAGAGGAACGAGAAGCGGCAGATCGCAGCAAGCGACACGCGAAGCTTCCCCGAAGCTACCCCGCCATCTCGTGGAGAAGCGGCGTGGCTTCCACCGAGCTGCTTCAGCCGGAGCATCTTTATCGCTCCCTGCCACTATCTCGTGGATGCTATCACGAGTCTCAAAATTGCCACCTTATGGCGCAATGGAGCAATTTGAAGGTCAAGGCGGCTGTTGGCTCTGTTTATCCTACTAAACCCGACTCAACTTTTCACCGCCGGCCGATTGCGAAGGATATGCTAAGGTGATGGTGGATGAAATAACGGAGGGATTTGAGGATCTCGGCTTGACCACCCTACCGGTGAAGGGAGTATCGGCTGGGTTCTGCTCAAGACTCCATGCCTATGGCGGAAGGATCTCATCAACCTTCCGAACTGGGCGCCTCCACCTCCTCCTCCTCCTCCCGTGAAGTCGGGGCACTCCGCCTCCTCCACCGCCTCCTCCTCCCGTGAGTGGCGATCAGGGCACTCGGCCGGCTCCTTCTCCGGCGTGGCGGCACTCCGCCTCCTTCTCCGCACTTTGCACCGGCGGCGCTGAGCAGCCAGCCTCCTCCTTCTCCGCCTCGTCAGCAAGGGCGGAAGAGACCCACCGCCGCTCCGGCTGCTCCGGTGCGTCATAGTCCTTCTCCTCCGCCTCGTAAGCAAGGAAAGAAGACATCCGCTCTGTCTGCTCTGCCGGCGTCTAGCAGTACAGCCAAAGGCGGGAGGAGATACAGATTCGATCCTTCTCTGAAGAATCCAGAGAAGTTACCGTACGAGAGGACCGGGGAGGAAAACGCGAAGATCGCGAAGACCGAAGGGCATGACTGGTTTGAAGGGTTGAAAGCAAAGAGACATCCACCTCCGGAGGAGAAGGTAGATCCGGTGAAAGCGAAGCGCACTCTGGCTGCCCTGACAAAACCACCCAAGTCTCCATCGAAAGGCAACTATGAGCGCATTATTGGAAAGGCATTTGCCGAAGCGGAGAGGTGCCTGCTAGGGACATCGTCGATCCGAGGATGGTGCCCGGTTATGGCAATCCTGAAGATTACCTGCCCGACGATGTACATTATTATTTCTTGGAGGTGCAGATACAAAGATACGAGTACGGGAAGCCTCTCGTCAGAGATGAAAGCTCTCTATCAACGATGATGCGAAGATTGCATGATTGGTACATGAAAACCTGCAGAGAGTCTGAGGGGAGGAGTACTTTGTATGTGAGAGTTAAAAAGGCGCATGACCTCGTTGGAATTGAACTGTTGCCTATTCCATTTGAGGAGTTCTATCAGTTTTCCAATCAATTGGCCCTCGATAAAGAAACGGTCACCGGCTCACATGCGTAAGTAGTACTACTTACATCATTAAGTCTCTCTATATAACTCAGCTCTTTCATTGCATGTATTTATAATTATCCTCACTATGTTATGCAGATTGAAGGTCGCGAATTGAAGAAAAGACAAGTGGGTTCCATTGGGTTCATTAACACATATCTCATAGATGCAAGCGAGGTTGAATTTCATGCCGAAAATACCGAGGCCAACTTGCTACAATCGTTGGTAATAAATGAACACAAGGATATAATACTCTTTCCTTACAACTTCAAGTGAGTGTTCTTGTCTTGTGGCATATTCGGTTTCCTTATTAGTCCAGGTTGTAGTAATGTAATATTGATGAGTTATGCATGCTTGTGCAGGTACCACTATATTCTCCTAGAGATTAAGCTTGAGCAGGGGAGTAGTAGCTGTCTTAGACTCGAGACGAAAAAGATCCCAAGGAGTATGCGGACATGACTGAAATGCTCGAGAATTAAGTTAAATCGATCATTATCCACCATTTCAGCATCTTTGTTCATTAATGATATCAAGTAATTGTTTTCTTTGTATGGCAGGTTTTGGAGAAAATTCTCCAATTAATCTTCGGGTCTGCCTAAGAAGCTGCAATTTAGACACCCGAAAGTAAGTACTATAGTAGCATATTCCACGCATCTCCTAGTGATTCAAGCGCTAGTTTCATCAATACCATTTAACATGCTTGCTAATTATCAGTTTGATTGACCTCTATTTCTTGTAAAGTGGTTGTGGCAGGAACAAGGGAATGATTTACGTGGATACTACATTTGCGAGTCCATCCGCCACCACGACACGTAATGAGGATACTCTGACAAACAATATGAAGTGCGTAAATAACAATATTCACAATTTTATTTTATTACCATCATTTGTGTTGAGTCTGATTCATTCATATATATATATGTATTGACCCCCTTCTTAAAATTAGATGTTTCAGATGCGAGATGAACTACTAGCACCAGATCGCCTGCGAGCAATTCAAGAGGAATTGGCGGCATTATTTCTTGACCACGTGATCGCTGAAGACGGAGAATACTATGTGGACCACGCGTCCGTATGTTAGGAGATTATTTTTGTAAAAGATAATTATTTTATTGTATATATGTAGCCGGTAGTGTCGGATAGATATATGAGAACATGTTGTTCGACCAATCTCTCAGAGTAGGAGAGGTGGTCGATATCACTTCCCTCTGTATGCATATATGTTCATGACGATCTTCTGTTTCCTTCGTTTTCTTACTAGCTAGCTAGCATGTCTAGCTAGTCCTCTTTATACGTATGTATAGTACGTAGCGTCGACCAAGCACGGACAAAAGAGATGACACTTCTCTCTATTAATTAGCTAGCTAACACAATATATGAAACACCTAAATTATCCCCCCAAACCCCCCCACCCCCCCTCCCTTTTGAAAAAAAAGAAAACCCCAGCCACGTAAATGTCGACGTGGATGCCTATTGGTCCCGGTTGGTGCCACCAACCGGGACCAAACCCTCCCGCCTGGGCTCACAAGACAGGCCACGTGGAGGCCCATCAGTCCCGGTTCTGGATTGAACTGGGACTAAAGGGCCAGGGTATTAGTACCGACCCTTTAGTCCCGGTTCATGAACCGGGACTAAAGGCCCTCACCAACCGGGTCAATAGGCCCCTTTTCTACTAGTGATGGGTGTCACGCCCGTAAAATGTTGGAGGGCTCGTGGTCCCTCCGGATTAAACTCCCACAGGCGGAGGGGGCGACGTTTGCAGGGCTGGGTGCGGCGAATCAACATGACCTGCGTCACTACGACCAGATTGATGTCTCTTTCTAGGAGATCTCGAATGCGGCCCTGCAACAAGGGCACGTCCTTGGACGGCCCCAGTTAAACCCTTTGTTGACCCACGACGCTAGCTGTGGTGGGGACCCAGCGAAAGGCAGGTGGCGCCACCCACTTGGTGCCCACAGGAGCTATGATATAAAACCACTCTCGTTGCCATAAGCTGAACTCCTCTTGAAAGGAGCCCTCGGGCCATGGGCGTCAGCATTCTTGCTTATAACAGCACCTCCGCACTCCGCGTGCTGCCCCTCGATCATCTTCGGCTCTACTTTGAAGGTCTTAAGCCACAATCTGAAGTGAGGAGTAATACGGAGGAAGGCTTCGCACACGACAATGAACGATGAGATGTGGAGGATGGACTCCGGAGCCAAGTCGTGAAATTCCAGCCCATAATAAAACAGGAGCCCCCTCACGAAGGGGTCCATTGGGAAGCCTAGCCCCCGAAGGAAATGAGACGCGAACACCACGCTCTCGCCAGGCTTGGGAGTGGGAATAACCTGCCCTTGAGCATGCAGCCTATGCGGGATTTTGCCGGTTAGATACCTGGCATCTCTTAGCTTTAGCACGTCTTCTTCCGTAACGGAGGAAGGCATCCACCGGCCTTCAAGATCATAGCCGGACATCATCGAAGGTCCGAAGCGCCTGAGTCTGGAGCTTTGGGTGTTGGAACTCGAGGCGAGAGGCGGATTCGATTGAGATTGAAATAAAGGAGTAGAGCCTTGGTCTCTTTATAAAGAGGTTGAATACCAAGAGCCCTCCCCGTGACCGTTTGGGACTCGCCTTCGATTGAGGAAACATACCAACAGGCACGTTTGGGTTACCCACGCCCGGAATAATTTGACACGATCTGTGCTTCGACAAGACACGCCAAGGAAACCGCCTCGCTAAGTGCGCTGAGGTGGGACAGTAAAAATGATTCGAATAAAGGCTTGGCCGTGGTGTGATGTCATGCTGCGGAATACGTCAGCAGGTTGGATTTGTGTAAATATTATTCTCTCTACGGTGGTATGTGGAACTTATTTTGCAGAGCCGGACACTATCCTTTTGTTCAAGATCTTCTATGAAGTATTCGGAGGAGGAATCCGCCTTGCAATGCCGAAGACAATCTGCACGCCGGACTCGTCGTCATTGAAGCCTGGTTCGAGGGCTCTTGAGGAGTCTGGATTAGGGGTGTCCGGATAGCGGACTATAACCTTTGGCGGACTCTGGACTATGAAGATACAAGATTGAAGACTTCATCCCGTGTCCGGATGGGACTTTCCTTGGCGTGGAAGGCAAGCTTGGCGACACGGATATGTAGATCTCCTCCCATTGTAACCGACTACTGTGTAACCCTAGCCCTCTCCGGTGTCTATATAAACCGGGGGTTTTAGTCCGTGAGGACGAACAACAATCATACCATAGGCTAGCTTCTAGGGTTTAGCCTCTTTGATCTCGTGGTAGATCTACTCTTGTACTACCCATATCATCAATATTAATCAAGCAGGAGTAGGGTTTTACCTCCATCGAGAGGGCCCGAACCTGAGTAAAAACATCGTATCCCTTGTCTCCTGTTACCATCCGCCTAGACGCACAGTTCGGGACCCCCTACCCGAGATCCGCCGGTTTTGACACCGACATGTTCCTAGAGAAAAATATGTTGAAACATGTTAGTAGCAATGATGCGGACTGGTTCCATAATCTGAGGATTTTCCTCATTGCTGCACAGAAGTATTATGTCCTTGATGCACAACTAGGTGATGGACCTATTGCAGGAGCAGATGCAGACGTTATGAATATTTGGCAAGCTCGGTATGATGACTACTTGATAGTTTAGTGCGCCATACTTTACGGCTTAGAACCAGGACTTCAAAAAAATCGAACGCCATGGAGCAAATGAGATGTTCCAAGAGCTGAAATAGGTATTTCAGACTCATGCTTGAGTCTAGAGGTATGAGATCTCTGACAAGTACTTTGCCTACAAGATGGAGGACAATAGCTCAACCATTGAGCATGTGCTCAGAATGTCTGAGTACTATAAACACTTGAATCAAGTGGGAGTTAATCTTCTAGATAAGATATTAACTGACAGAGTTCTCTAGTCACTATCACCAAGTTACTCGAACTTCGTGGTGAACTATAATATGAAAGGGATGACGAAAATGATTCCCAAGCTCTTCGCAATGCTAAAATCGGCGAAGGTAGAAATCAAGAAAGAGCATCAAGTGTTAATGGTTAACAAGACTACTAGTTTCAAGAAAAAGGGCAAAGGAAAAGAAAGGGAACTTCAAGAAATAATGGCAAGCAAGTTGCCACTCCCGTGAAGAAACCCAAAGCTAGATCTAAGCCTGAAACTAAGTGCTTCTACTGCAAAGGGAATGGTCACTTGAAACGGAACTACCCCAAATACTTGGCGGATAAGAAGGATGGCAAAGTGAACAAAAGTATATTTGATATACATGTTATTGATGTGTACTTAACTAGTGTTCACAGTAACCCCAGGGTATTTGATACCGGTTCAGTTGCTATGATTAGTAACACGAAACAGTAGTTGCAAAATGAATAGAGACTTGTTAAGGGTAAGGTGACGATGTGTGTTGGAAATGATTCCAAGGTTGATAAGATCACCATCACACACTCCTTTTACCTTCGGGATTAGTGTTGAACCTAAGATAAATGTTATTTGGTGTTTGCGTTGAGCGTGAATATGATTGGATCATGTTTATTGCAATACTATTATTCATTTAAGTCAAAGAATAATTGTTATTATGTTTACATGAATAAAACCTTCTGTGGTCATACACTCAAGGTGAATGGTTTATTGAATCTCGATTGTAATGATACATATATTCATAATATTGATGCCAGAAGATGCAAAAGTTGATAATGATAGTGCAACTTATTTGTGGCACTGCCGTTTAGGTCATATTGGTGTAAAGCGCATGAAAAAACTCCATGCTGATGGGCTTTTGGAATCACTTGATAATGAATCACTTGATGCTTGCGAACCATGCCTCATGGGCAAGATGACTAAGACTCTGTTCTCCGGAATAATGGAGCGAGGAACTGATTTATTGGTAATAATACATATTCATGTGTGCGGTCCGATGAGTGTTGAGGCTCGCGGCGGGTATCGTTTTTTTGTAACCTTCACAGATGATTTGAGCATATATGGGTATATCTACTTGATGAAACATAAGTCTGAAACATTTGAAAAGTTCAAAGAATTTCAGAGTGTAGTGGAAAATCATTCTAACAAGAAAATAATGTTTCTACGATCTGATCGTGCAGGAGAATATTTGATTTATGAGTTTGGTCTTCATTTGAAACAATGTGGAATAGTTTCGCAACTCACACCACCTGGAACACCATAGCGTAATTGTGTGTCCGAACGTCGTAACCGTACTTTATTAGATATGGTGCGATATATGATGTCTCTTACTGATTTACCGCTATCATTTTTGGGTTATGCTTTAGAGACGGTTGCATTCACGTTAAATAGGGCACCATCTAAATCCGTTGAGACGACACCATCTGAACTGTGGTTTGGCAAGAAACCCAAGTTGTCGTTTCTTAAAGTTTGGGGCTGCGATGCTTATGTGAAAAAGCTTCAACCTGATAAGGTCGAACCCAAATCGGAGAAATGTGTCTACACAGGATACCCAAAGGAGACTCTTGGGTACACCTTCTATCACAGATCTGAAGGCAAGTTATTCGTTCCTAAGAATGGATCCTTTCTAGAGAAGGAGTTTCTCTTGAAAGAAGTTAGTGGGAGGAAAGTAGAACTTGATGAGGTAATTGTACCTTCTCCCGGATTGGAAAGTAGTTCATCACAGAAATCAGTTCCAGTGATTCCTACACGAATTAGTGAGGAAGCTAATGATGATGATCATGAAACTTCAGATCAAGTTACTACCAAACATCGTAGGTCAACCAGAGTACGGTCCGCACCAGAGTGGTATGGTAATACTGTTCTGGAAGTCATGTTACTAGACCATGACAAACCTACTAACTATGAGGAAGCGATGATGAGCCCAGATTCCGTGAAATGGCTTGAGGCCATGAAATCTGAGATGGTACCCATGTGTAAGAAAAAAGTGTGGACTTTGATTGATTTGCCCGATGATCAGCGAGCCATTGAGAATAAATGGATCTTCAACAGGAAGACGGACGCTGATAGTAGTGTTACTATCTACAAAGCTCGAATTGTCGCAAAAGGTTTTTGACAAGTTCAAGGTGGTGACTACGATGAGATTTTCTCACTCATATCAATGCTTAAAGTTTGTTTGAATCATGTTAGCAATTGCCGCATTTTATGAAATCTGGCAAATGGATGTCAAAACTGCAGTCCTTTCTGTCGAACTAGAAGGTTTTATCAATCCTAAAGGTGCTAACAAAGTGTGCTAACTCCAGCTATCCATCTATGGACTGGTGCAAGCATCTCGGAGTTGGAATATACGCTTTGTTAAGATGATCAAAGCATATGGTTTTATACAGACTTATGGTGAAGCCTGTATTTACAAGAAAGTGAGTGGGAGCACTACAGCCTTTCTGTCGTGGTTTTGTCACAGCAGATGTCCTCATCAAAGGACTTAGTCAGGGAGCCATCGCTACTGGATAGCTTAAAGGGGTTAAAGCGGACAAGGGACACAAGAGAGTTTTATACTAGTTTGGCCCCTTACGATGAAGGTAAAAGCCTACGTTTAGTTGTGATGGAATTGATGGGGTTTCGATGACCAGGGAGCGAATACGCTTTGCCTGGGTCTCGAGTTGTTGTGTGTTGTCCTGAACGGCCGTCTGGTCGTCCCCTTATATTCATGGGTTGACGCCCGTGGGTTTACAGAGTCCCGAGGCCGGCTCATAAACGTGTTCGACCTGGTATCTGCTCTTTCTACCTTATAGTACAAGTTATATTGACAATACCGGTTTATGTCTACAGGCCTTAAACCGGCTTTTGGCCCTGGGCCTTCTTGAAGCATATTCGTCTGTCTTCATGGGCTTCAGATATGATAACTACTGATGAAGTTAAACCGGCCTCTCCTGGCCGGTTTACGCCCAGTAGTAGTATCTCCAACATTAGGCCCCAGATTGATTTGAACTAGTTCACGTCAATCCTCAGCACTTAAGAAAACTTCGTCTTCAACATCTGCCATAATTTTGTAAACCGCCATGACGCCATCTGTTTATTAAAAACTATGTACAACCCATCTTCATTAATGGGCCTCCGACAATCAAGGCGACAGCTCCACCTTATTTCCAAATTTCCGGCTCCTTGATTTTTGTGCCTGACACTTATCCCTTGCCTTTATAAATAAGGCCAAGGGGTCATTTTCACTTTTCCCCTTCGTGCCTCTTCGCGTCATCGTCTTCCTCGCGTTGCTCAACCTCTGGAGCTCCGCCACCACCATCGACCATCGGCTCTGCTTCAACACTGGCAGATGCATCACCCTGAACGCACCAGAGAACTGCGGTGCTTCTCCGCTCTCTCATCAGCACTGGTATGCTCTTTGTTCTTCCACCATAGATCTGTTCTAGGGTTTCGGTGTTCTTCGGTGTTCGTCGGTGTTCATTGCTTGTATAATAGGGTGTTGGTCCAGACCTTGATATTCATCCGATTCAATGATAGCCGTAGCCCTTCTTTTCCATCTAATACACTTCGTTAAAATAGAAGATCCCATCTGAACCTTCATCCACTGTTTCAGTACTACTTCTTAGGTCTGAATATTTTTTCCTTTTCTGATATGCAGCAGATCCAAAATTTTAATACCAACTTGTGAAATCTGTTTTCCTTCACTTACCCTTCTGTAGACTTGTATCTTCAATGTCAGACTAGGCAGTTTAACTTCTTCAAAAAATGATGACCCGGTATATACCATTAGTCCCCTTGTTTAACCGCCAATGTACTTCAACTTATATCCATCGTTTAGTAAATTCCGATTTATGATTAACCAACTCCGGTTTAACAACATGCTTACATCCTTGTACCGCCGCATAGTTGTCCACTGTAAATCTTAAACCAGTAATTATCATGTTGTAGATCATTCATTGCCATGGCCAAGCAAGTTTATGAATGCAGTTGGGCTCGTTCGCGAGTTACCGAAGAGCAGTTAGATAATCTTGTCAAAGCAGGCGCTTTAGCCAAGAAGGATGCCATCCGGTGGAGGGTTCTGGCCGGAATGTCCTCCTATACCCAGGGATGGAGAGGTTGTTGTTTTCTTGATAACTTCAGCGGGGTTTCAGCCCTCCGGTTCAAAATTCTTCCGGGATGTCTTGGCCAATTTTCAACTGCGCCCACAAGACATCGGTCCTAACTCTGTGACCAACATCTGCCACTTCCAAGTTTTTTGCGAGGTTTACCTTCAAGAGGAACCCACAGTAGAACTGTTCAAAGATTTCTTTCACCTAAACCACTGTACAGATTTCACAGATGGACCCAACACTGAATTAGGCGGGATGGCGGTTCAGAAGAGGAAGGAAGTTACCTTTCCTAATCCTAAACTTCACAGTGATCCTAAGGAGTGGAACGCCACTTGGTTATATTGCAAAGACACATCTCCACCTGATGAAAACCCGCTGCCGGGTTATTGTCCTGAATGCCTGAGCAACACACATCCTTTCCCTCAAAGGTTGACTGCAAAAGAGAGGGCCAACTACGCTCCTCAATTACCAAAGCTGAGAGCCTTCCTAGCCAACGGTTTAACGGGGGTTGACCTGGCTCGATCTTGGATAGGCTGGAGTGTTCTGCCCTTAAGCCGACGCTCCGGTTTGATGTGTGCGTATACAGGGAGTGTGAAGGATGCTCTGCGGCACATTGACATTCAGCTTACAGATGAAGAAGTCACTGAGGCCGTAAAAAAGATGTTGAACGAATCGGAGGCCGTCTGTGCCCAAACCGGACTACTCCCTTTCTATACCTTCAACAAACCGCCAGCTGTAAGAATCACATAATTTTTTTATCTGAAATTGCTTCTGTCCAAATACTCTCTGAAAATGCGATTACTTTCTGACAGGGTGATGATTCGTTCTGGAACAAGAAATCCCTGCAAGACAAACCGGCGAAGCCTCAAGACAAACCGGTCAAGCCAGTTCGTCCAAAAACCAAGGTTGTGAAAAAACCTACCAACAAGAAGAGGACCACTGCATCCTCTGATCCACCAGCTGATGATGATGTGGGTAACCCGGAATTAGAGGTAAAACTTGACTCACTTGGTTCATTTTTCGTACGCCTTATTGATGATGATTATTGCCAGGACGGCGCTGAAGGCAGCCAAGCCGATGTTGTAGAGGTAATCACTCTTTCCTCCGATTCAGATCCTTTGCCAACACTAAAAAACCGTCGAGCAAACCGGAAAGTTAAATTTTCTCATCCTCTTGCTTACTTGGACCCGAACTTTCTTGTGAAGACACAACTGCACGAAGCTCGCCGCATAACCCGGCATAGCGGCCAGGTAGTTACCTCCGCCTTTTTACCGAACACTCCGGTTCGGAAACGCCGATCAGAGGTCTCTTATCCCCTTGACACTTCAAGCCCCAAAGCGGGTTGTTTTCGTCAACCTCTTAACCCATCCGATTCCAATTATCAGGGCACTTCTCACTCTTCATCTGGTGAATCGTCTGCCATAAAGCTTCCACCGCTTAAAACAGTACTTGGGTGAGCCATACTCTTACTTATGTCCTTGATATGTTACTTAATATATACTGTACTGATCCTTATGTTTTCTTTTCTCAGTGCTAAGCCCAGACCAAGCAAGAAGGCTCGGTTGAATAAACCGGCTGATGAAGACGTGGCTGTTGATCCGGAGAAAACTCCAGATCCTGAAGAGGCCAAAATTGATGACATGTTGAATGACCCGCCTCCTCAAGATCATGACTTCGTTGCAGAGCAGGCAGAGGTTGACACCACCGGCCACACCGACCAGCCAACAAGCCCTATCCGGACTGACAAACCGGTCAGTCCGGTAAAAGATACTGACAAAACGGCAACTCCAGTACGAGCTGCTGAGGAGAAGGATGATGATGTTCTGATTACTGGCATTGGCCATACTGATCTAGGATATCCTGTTGCTTTGTCAAAACATACTGCCAAAGAGGAATTCTCTGCAATTGGTACAGGCAAATGGAATGCTGATCTGTCCACTTACGCCCATCTGAATGCTCAAGACCTTCATTCCGGCTATCTTAACCGTCTATACACCAGTCGTGACTATGAAGCCAGCTTGGTAAATATGATGAAGGAACAATATGAGGTAATTTCATAAGTGCTTTTCCCTTATATTGAATTGCAGTCTATCAACTTCATTAGCTCCCAAGTGACGGTTTAAGATAACAATCTAAACCGGGACTTAGTAAAAACTTTTATGCTTTGCAACAATGCATCTGAACTTCACTGAAGTAGCCCCCAAGTGCCGGTTTAACTTTATAAAGATGAACCGGGACTTCGTAGAAGAAATTCCCGTATCTGCATTCTTTGAGCAAATACCCATTAGCCCCCAAGTGCCAAGTTCAATACTTGTGTTATGCTTGGGACTTTGTAGAAAAAGTATGATGAAGAGCAAATATGCATTAGCCCCCAAGTACCAAGGGCATAACTTATTATGTGCTTGGTACTACAAATATGTACTGTCATCTCATCATATAACTGTCTCTTTGTAGGCCGGGCTGAGCAAGAAAGAGAGCCAAACCGCTGATCTACAGGAGAACCTTAAATCGCAACAAGATGAAACCTCCAAGGCGAAGGAAGAATTGACCAGCGCTCTAGGCGCTATGGAGAAACTGAAATAAGGTTTCAACAAGGAGCAGATGGATTGGGAGAGTGAAAAAGCCTATTTGATCAAAAGGGCTGAGAAAGCAGAGGCCGCTCTTAAAACGGTGGTTGATGAATTGACCAGCGTAAAGCAGCAGGTTCATGCCATGACTGCAGCTGTGTTTGGTGAGCATCCTTGATTCCTGACTTCAACATATCCTTTCATGCATTTGCCGGTTCACTAACCTTTGCAATGATACAGGAACTCACATTAGCCACTTTGGATCCGATGTTCAGAAGAAGTTGAAAGCGGCCTACACCCTGGTAGAACAGTTTTATACCGGCGCTCAACGGATTATCTATACTGCTTCACACAACAATCCACCTCCCACCTTGATCAAGGATACCTTAGAAAGGTTATCCATGCTTCCTGCCCGGGTAGACGAGTTAAAAAAGTTTGCTGCTAGAACGGGCGCTTTAGCCGCACTGACCCGGGCAAAAGCATGGGTTCCTGACTTTGATCCAGTTGAAGCGGCCCAAGGTTATCCCAGTTTGAAGGAAGACGGAATAGAATTTGGCGAAGATGATCTCCGGATCATAAACCGGGAAGTACGCCCATTGGCATGTCAGCTAGTTGAAGAAGCGGACCTTTCATACTATCAAGCAAGCTATGATGTCAAGAATAAGTGGGTTGCTGCACCGACTCCATAAGCTGAGAATCTTATCCCGCCAATCCGTAAGCACACCTATGCCCCTGACATTGAACCTTCCACGCTGATAAGTGATGAAGTTGTATTCCAAGCCCTAACTGGGATCAACTGGGCAACTACTGATTTCCAGCCACTGGGTAGAGAAGAAGAAGCTGAACCGGCGCGAGATGATCCGCAACCTTCAGGCCAAGCTGGTGACCAATCATGAACCGGAGGCCGGTTTAATCTTCTACATGCTGCATCATGTATTTGAGAAAACAATTATCCTTTTGGGCACTAGAACGCCTTGTAGTGGGCTTAGTTAAAATACTTGGTCTGGTATGCCTTCGTGCATATTTTTTGCAACTGATGCTTGTTTAATCCGGCATATTTAAGATATGATATTCATAATCCATAGTCATTTATTCAAGTTGTTCCTGCAGATAAAAGCTCAAAGCGCCCTGGCGATTTACTCCCGAGCGGGTTATGATATCTAATATGTATATGACCAAGGTGTGTAACCAAGGCTGTCAAAGAAAACCAAACACAGAGATATATGTAATACATGTGACCTTTTTAGGCATAAGATGGGCTAACCAACGTTGTGTGAGGGCCATAACCCAACTCTTGAAGGAGAAGTTGCTCCTGTTATATGAAGCTAGCTTATAATAAAACCGCTCCGGGTTATGATAAACACATGTTTACTCCATACTGGGACTTTGATTCAAAACTAGACCGGGCTGATAGTGTCCGGATTACGATTTGATCATGTACTGTCCACTTGTAATTTGTTAATCTAACCGGGTTGATAACACCGGTTTAAAAAAATCACAAATCTTATCAAAAGGAAAGCAAAAACTCGATCAAAGGCAAATAAAATCGTTGTAGTCGAGGCTTTTCACGGCCTGCCAGGCCCCAAATTCGAGGCTTTTCATGGGCTGCCAGGCCACTGAGTTAAACCATTTTTGCAAAGCCTTTAAAGATGGTCCGCAATCCTTAACCAATCATCGTTTTAACTTGACAAGTTCAGGTCTGTATTTTAGAGTAACTTGTCAAAGTTCGAAGGGTCATACCAGGTTTACCTGGGCAGCGTGACTTACTTAAAGAGGCAGGTTAACCCGGGGTTTTAGGTGTATACACCAGGCTTCCAAGCCATGGCTTGATAGCCCAATTACAAGCGTTGATTCTAAGTTCATTGTGATAGCAAAGAATCCCCAAGTAACGTTTTGAGCAGTGCTCAGTGGGTGCCTATGTTTGAGTTGCTGTTTGCTGACAACACTCTCTTTGGCCCCGGTTTTGGCGTTGAGCCGATGAAGAGGTGTAGCTATGGTTCAGATACGACCAAGCCCCCAAGTGATGCTGTGGCATTGCACCGATCAAGAGGTGTAGCTATGGTTCGGATACGACCAAGCCCCCAAGTGATGTTGTGGCATTGTGCCGATCAAGAGGTGTAGCTATGGTTCGGATACGACCAAGCCCCCAAGTGATGTGATATAAAGCTTTGAAAAGCTAAATCAAGGGGTAAACCGGACGCCGCTTTAGAAACAGAAGCTCCATGTAACCACACATGATGGAAAAAACAACGGGTACCCCGCTTTACCTGAGGTTCCGGTTTATTGTATTGATCACAATATATACGTTGTCATAATAAGTACATAAGTAGAGCCTATAGCTCAAGTATAGTAGGGCCGAAGATGAGAAATATTCCACGGCCGGTTGGTCTCCTCCTCCGATTTACGTGAGTCCTTGCACTCTCGAACATCGATTAGGTATTACGACCCGTTGTGCAGATTCTTGCTGACCACAAAGGCTCCTTCCCAAGGGGGGAATAACTTGTGCATATCCGTCTGATCCTGGATGAGTCGAAGCACCACATCTCCTTCTTGAAAGGTTCTGGTTTTAATCTGGCGGCTATGATAGCGACGCAGATCTTGCTGATAAATTGTCGAACGGGCTGCCGCTATGTCACGCTCCTCATCTAATAGGTCAAGAGCCTCTTTCCGTGCCTTCTGGTTGTCAGCTTCAACATATGCCGCTACACGAGGTGAGTCATGACGTATGTCACAAGGAAGAACCGCCTCCGCTCCATAAACCATGAAGAACGGCGTGTATCCTGTCGACCTGTTGGGTGTGGTGTTGATGCTCCATAACACAGAAGGTAGCTCCTCAACCCAACAACCCGGCGTCCGTTGCAAAGGAACCATAAGCCGGGGTTTGATGCCTCTCAAGATCTCTTGATTGGCCCTCTCCGCTTGACCATTGGACTGTGGGTGAGCCACTGATGACACGTCAAGCCGGATGTGCTCACGTTGACAGAACTCCTTCATGGCACCCTTTGACAGATTGGTACCATTGTCTGTTATAATGCTGTGTGGAAAACCAAACCGGAAGATCACCTTTTTGATGAATTGAACCGCCGTGGCTGCATCACACTTACTAACTGGCTCTGCCTCCACCCACTTTGTGAACTTGTCAACCGCCACCAAAAGGTGGGTCTTATTGTCCTTGGACCTCTTGAAAGGCCCAACCATATCCAGCCCCAAGTCGCAAACAACCATGTGATTGGAATCATCCTCAACTCTTGAGCCGGTACATGAGCGCGCCTTGAGAATTTCTGACAGCCGTGACATCTTTTAACCAAGTCCTCAGCATCACCATGAGCTGTCAACCAATAGAAACTGTGACGAAACGCCTTGGCCACCAAAGATTTTGAACCGACGTGGTGACCACAGTCTCCTTCGTGGATCTCACGCAAAATTTCACGGCCTTCTTCAGGAGACACACAACATTGAAACGCCCCTGTCAAACTGCAATCATGAAACTCTCCATTGATAATGGTCATGGACTTGGACCGTCGGATTATCTGCCTGGCCAGAGTCTCATCCTCTGGTAACTCGCCCCGTTCATATACGCCAGATAAGGAACCATCCAATCCGGGATAACATGAAGAGTCGCCACCAACTTAGCTTCTGGATCAGAAATAGCCAGATCCTCTTCACCAGGGAGCTTGACAGACGGATTATGTAGAACATCCAAGAAGACATTAGGCGGAACCGGTTTGTGTTGGGAACCCAGGCGGCTTAAAGCATCTGTCGCTTCGTTCTTCCACCGGTCCACATGATCCACCTGATAACCTTTAAAGTGACCCGCAACAATATCCACCTCACGACGATACGCTGCCATGAGTGGGTCTTTGGAATCCCAAGTGCCAGACACTAGTTGAGCTACCAGGTCCGAGTCACCGAAGCACTTAACTCGACTTAAGTTCATCTCCTTAGCCATCCGAAGACCATGGAGTAAGGGCTCATATTCAGCTGCATTGTTAGTGGAAGGGCACATTAAACAGATAACATAACAAAACTTATCACCTTGTGGGGAAGTTAATATGACTCTAGCCCCCGAGCCCTCCAATTGCCTGGACCCATCAAAATGAATAGTCCAATAAGTGTTATCCGGCTTCTCTTCTGGCGCTTGTAGCTCTGTCCAATCGTTGATGAAATCCACAAGTGCCCGAGATTTGATCGCCGTTCGGGGTATGTACTTCAACCCATGAGGCCCAAGCCGATAGCCCACTTGGCAATCCGGCCAGTTGCTTCCCTGTTCTGGATTATATCTCACAAAGGAGCAGAGCTGACCACCGTGATGGGATGACCTTGGAAATATTGCTTAAGCTTCCGGCTTGCCATGAAAACTCAGTATACTAGCTTCTGCCAGTGCGGGTACCTCTGCTTGGACTCAATAAATACCTCGCTGATATAATAAATCGGACGCTGAACCGGATATTCCTTTCCTGCCTCCTTGCGCTCCACCATAATAGCCACACTAACTGCCCGAGCGTTAGCTACCACATATAGCAACAATGGCTCCTTCTCAACCGGAGCAGCAAGAACCGGAAGGTTAGCCAGATGCCGCTTTAAATCCTCAAATGCTTCATTTGAGGCGTCACTCCAGACGAAGTTATCATTTTTCTTCAGCATCTGATACAAAGGAATGGCCTTCTCACCAAGGCGGCTGATAAACTGGCTCAATGCAGCAATCCGGCCTGCCAAGCGTTGAACATCATTTATACATTTCGGTTTGGCCAGGGAGGTGATAGCCTTGATCTTTTCTGGATTAGCTTCAATGCCCTGTTAGACACCAAAAGGCCAAGAGCTTGCCCGGGTACACCAAAAACACACTTAGCCAAGTTAAGCATCATTTTGTAAACCCTTGAGGTTATCAAAGGTTTCCCTCAAGTCATCGATCAAAGTCTCCTTCTCCCTTGATTTCACCACAATATCATCCACATAGGCATGAACATTACGGCCGATTTGTTTATGAAGACAATTACGCACACCTTTGTTGATAAGTTGCACAGGCCTTTGTTGAGCCCAAAGGGCATGGATACATAGCAGAAGGCTCCAAAAGGAGTTATGAAGGCTGTTTACTCCTGGTCCTTAACTCCCATCTTGATCTGATGATATCAAGAATATGCATCCAAAAAACTCAAACGCTCGCAACCCGCCGTAGCATCAATGATTTGATCAATACGGGGGAGGGCAAAAGGATCTGCTGGACAAGCCTTGTTAAGATCTGTGTAGTCTACACACATACGCCAAGTGCCGTTCTTCTTAAGGACCAGCACCGGATTAGCCAACCACTCGGGATGAAATACCTCAACGATAAATCCCGCCGCCAAGAGCCTGGCTACTTCTTCTCCAATAGCCTTGCATCTTTCCTCATTGAACCGGAGGAGAAACTGCTTGACCGGTTTATACTTAGGATCAACATTAAGAGTGTGCTCAGCGAGTTCTCTCGGTATACCTGGCATGTCAGAAGGCTTCCATGCAAAGATGTCCCGATTCTCATGGATGAACTCGATGAGTGCGCTTTCCTATTTTGGATCCAAGTTAGCGCTGATGCTAAACTGCTTGGACAAATCGCCAGGCACGAAGTCAAGAAGCTTAGTCTCATCAGCCGATTTAAATTTCAGGGCCGGATCATGCTCCGTAGTTGGCTTTTTCAACGAAGTCATATCGGCCGGATCAACATTGTCTTTATAAAACTTCAACTCTTCTGTTGCACAAACTGACTCAGCGTAAGCTGCATCACCTTATTCACACTCCAGAGCAATCTTGCGGCTCCCATGGACGGTTATAGTTCCCTTGTGACCCGGCATCTTGAGCTGCAGATAGACATAGCAAGGTCGTGCCATAAACTTAGCATAAGTCGGCCGTCCAAATAGGGCATGATACGGATTCTTTATTTTCACCACTTCAAAGGTCAAAGTCTCTGATCTCGAGTCATGCTCATCACCAAAAGCCACCTCCAGAGCTATCTTACCAACATGATAAGTGATACGTCTCCGTCGTATCTACTTTTCCAAACACTTTTGCCCTTGTTTTGGACTCTAACTTGTATGACTTGAATGGAACTAACCCGGACTGACGCTGTTTTTCAGCAGAATTGCCATGGTGTTGTTTTATGTGCAGAAAACAAAAGTTCTCGGAATGACCTGAAACTCCACGGAATATCTTAGAATAAATAATAAAAAATCATCACCAAAGATGAAGTACAGGGGGTCCACACACTGTCCAAGAGGGTGGGGGGCACGCCCCCCCTCCTAGGCGCGCCCCCTACCTCGTGGGCCCCCTGGAGACCCTCTGACGCCAACTCCAACTCTATTTATTGGCTTTCGTGGAGAAAAAAATCAGAGAGAAAGAATCATCGCGTTTTACGATACGGAGCCGCCGCCAAGCCCTAATCTCTCTCGGGAGGGCTGATCTGGAGTCCGTTCGGGGCTCCGGAGAGGGGGATTCGTCATTGTAAATCATCATCAACCATCCTCCATCACCAATTTCATGATGATCACCGCCCGTGCGTGAGTAATTCCATCGTAGGCTTGCTGGGCGGTGATGGGTTGGATGAGATTTATCATGTAATCGAGTTAGTTTTGTTAGGGTTTGATGCCTAGTATCCACTATGTTACGAGATTGATGTTGCTATGACTTTGCTATGCTTAATGCTTGTCACTAGGGCCCGAGTGCCATGATTTCAGATCTGAACCTATTATGTTTTCATGAATATATGTGTGTTCTTGATCCTATCTTGCAAGTCTATAGTCACCTACTATGTGTTATGATCCGGCAACCCCGAATTGACAACAATCGGGACCACTCCCGGTGATGACCATAGTTTGAGGAGTTCATGTATTCACTATGTGCTAATGCTTTGTTCCGGTTCTCTATTAAAAGGAGGCCTTAATATCCCTTAGTCTCAAATAGGACCCCGCTGCCACGGGAGGGTAGGACAAAAGATGTCATGCAAGTTATTTTCCATAAGCACGTATGACTATATTCGGAATACATGCCTACATTACATTGATGAATTGGAGCTAGTTCTGTGTCATGTTATGACTGTTACATGAGATGTCATGTTATGACTGTTACATCACTGATCCGGTGCCTACGAGCTTTCCATATACTGGTCTTCGCTTATTTACTTTTCCGTTGCTACTGTTACAATCACTACAAAAATACCAAAAACATTACTTTTGCTGTCTTTACTTTTGTTATCGTTATCACCACTATCATATTACTTTGCTACTAAACACTTTGCTGCAGATACCAAGTTTCCAGGTGTGGTTGAATTGACAACTCAACTGCTAATACTTGAGAATATTCTTTGGCTCCCCTTGTGTCGAATCAATAAATTTGGGTTGAATACTCTACCCTCAAAAACTGTTGCGATCCCCTATACTTGTGGGTTATCAAGACCATTTTCTGGCGCCGTTGCCGGGGAGCATAGCTCTATTATTTGAGTCACTTGCGATTTATATCTGTTGGACACTATGAAGAACTTGAAAGACGCTAAGACAACAATTTATCCCTCAACTACGAGGGGAGGTAAGGGACTGCCATCTAGCTCTGCACTTGATTCACCTTCTGTTATGAGTAAGCTAGCGACACCTATACCTGTTTCTGCTATTCGTTCCGATATGTCGCATGTTATTGATGATGCCACTTCTGCTATGCATGATACTTATGATGAAACTACTTCTATGCTTGATACTCCTGTGCCCCTTGGTGAATTTCTAGATGAACAAATTTCTAGGTCTAGAGAAAGAGAAATTATTGAAACTTAATACAATGATGAAAGTGATGATGAAAATATGCCTGCTATTCCTGAGGGTTATCTTTTGATGCGTAATCTTCTGCAGCTATTTTTGCTTGCCGTGATAGATATGAACTTAAGAGGCTGCTAGTTAAATGGAGTAAAGAATCTCTTAGAGATAGGATGAGACCTGATCCTTCTTTTGCTACTTCACCTATCTCGTGTTCTGATAAGGATTATGAATTCTCCATTGATCTTGATATAATTACTTTGGTTGAATCTGATCCTTTTTATGGCTATGAATCTGAAACTGTTGTGGCACATCTTACTAAGTTAAATGATATAGCTGCCCTGTTTACTAATGATGAGAGATCGCGCTACTTTTATGTACTCAAAATATTTCCGTTCTCATTAAAGGGTGATGCTAAGATATGGTTTAATTCTCTTGATCCTGGTTGTGTGCGTAGTCCCCAGGATATGATTTATTACTTCTCTCCTAAATATTTTCCTGCTCATAAGAAACAAGCTGCTTTGAGGGAAATATACAACTTCATGCAAATTGAAGAAGAGAGTCTCCCACAAGCTTGGGGGAGGCTTCTCAAGATACTTAATGCTTTTCCTGATCATCCTCTTAAGAAACCTGAAATACTTGATATCTTTTATAATGGACTAACCGATGCTTCCAGAGATTACCTGGATAGTTGTGCTGGTTCTCTTTTCAGGGAAAGAACACCGGATGAAGCTTAAATTGTATTGAATAATATGTAGACAAATGAAAATAATTGGGCACCTCCTGAGCCAACTCCCGAGCCAACTCCCGAGCCAGCTCCTGACCCAATTACTGAGCCTATTCCTAAACCAACTCCGAAGAAGAGAGGTGTTTTATTTCTCAGTCCCGAAGATATGCAAGAGGAAAAGAAATCTATGAAAGAAAAAGGTATTAAAGATGAAGATGTTAAGAATTTACCTCCTATTGAAGAAATACATGGTCTTAATCTACCGCATGTTGAAGAAGTGTATGATCTTAATTCTTTAATCACTGAAGAACCTCCTGATCCCGATATCCCGACACAGGTAGTAAAGGTAAATTCTCTCTATAGATATGATAAAGCTGAACTCCCTCCTACTAAAATTGCTAGTCAGTGCTTGGATGAGTTTGATAACTTTATGTTTAAGCAAGATGACTTTAATGCTTATTTTGGTAGACAATTGAAACAGAATACCTTTATGATTAAACGCTTGAGTGATTATATGGCTATATTAGAGGTGAACTTAAGCTTGTTAGCAAACATGCTTCTATGGTTACCACTCAAGTAGAACAAGTACTTAAAGCTCAGAAAGAAGTTCTTGATGAAATGAATAGTAAGAAAAATGATTATCTTTGTTAGAGTGGCTACTAGAACTGGTAGAATGACTCAGGAACCTTTGTATCTGAAGGCCACCCTAAGAGAATCGAGCAAGATTCTCAGAGAAATAATATTGATGTACCTAGTTCTTCTAAAAGGAAGAAAAAGAAAATGATAGGACTTTGCAAACTTCTAGTGAACCTATTGCTGAACCACACGAGAATCCAAATGATATCTCTATTTACGATCTTTGAAACACAATCTGGTAATGAACATGAACCTAGAGAAAATGCTAATGATGATGTTCATGATGATGCTCAACCTAGTAATGATAATGATGTAGAAGTTGAACCTGCTGTTGATCTTGATAACTCACAATCAAAGAATCAACGTTATGATAAAAGGGACTTCGTTGCTAGGAATCATGGTAAAGAAAGGGAACCATGGGTTCAGAAACCCATGCCTTTTCCTCTGAAACCATCCAAGAAAAAGGATGATGAGGATTTTGAGTCCTTTGCTGAAATGATTAGACCTATCTTTTTGTGTATGCGTTTAACTGATGTGCTCAAAACAAATCCTTATGCTAAATATATGAAGGATATCATTACTAATAAAAGAAAGATACCGGAAGCTGAAATTTCCACCATGCTTGCTAATTATACTTTTAAGGGTGGAATACCAAAGAAACTTGGAGATCCAGGAGTACCCACTATACCATGCTCCATTAAGAGAAACTATGTTCAAACTGCTTTATGTTTTCTCGGAGCCGGTGTAAGTGTTATGCCTCTCTCTTTATATCGTAGACTTGACTTGAATAAGTTGACACCTACTGAAATATCTTTGCAAATGGCTGATAAATCAACTGTTGTACCTGTCGGTATTTGTGAGGATGTGCCTGTTGTGGTTGCAAACGTTACTATTTTAACGGACTTTGTTATTCTTGATATTCCCGAGGATGATAGTATGTCTATTATTCTTGGAAGACCTTTCCTTAATACTGCAGGGGCTATTATTGTTTGCAACAAAGGCAATGTCACTTTTCATGTTAATGGTAATGAGCATACAGTACATTTTCCGAGGAAACAACCTCAAGTTCATAGTATCAACTCTATTGGAAAAATTCCATCGATTATATTTGGAGGTTTTGAATTTCCTCTCCCTATTATCAAGAAGAAATATGATATACTTATTATTGGGGATGTCCTTATCCCCGTTGAGGTAACATAGTGTTATTCAAAATTTCTCCAGTTCCATATTAATCGGAATGAGTTTGTTAACAAGACTTGATCAACCTTGTTAGTGGATTCATTTTGATGAGCATGAGATGGATGAAACTAGAAGCACAACCTTCTGTACCCTCTTTATATTCTCTGTTCTTTAGTAGAAACAAAGTAAAATAGTATTTTTCTGTTGTTTCCTGATTTATCTGTGCAATATAAAAATATCCCAAAAATAAAAGTCCTCGGAATTCCATGCCAATTTAATATGATTTCTTTGGGAATATTTGAGGATTTTTAGTGCAAAAATTACCACGGGGGGAGCTGCCACCTGGCCACGAGGGTGGAGGGCGTGCCCTACCCCCTGGGCGCGCCCCCCTGCCTCGTGGGCCCACTGTGGCCCTCCTCCACTTATCCCTGCACCCATCTTCTTCCTCTGCCTCACACAAACACAAAAAACCAACTCAAGCACGAGTTCCAGCCCCTGTTGCTGTGATTTTCGATCTCCTTGCTCAAAGCACCTCTTGCAAAACTTCTTGGGGAGATTGTTCCTTGGTATGTGACTCCTCCATTGGTCCAATTAGTTTTTGTTCTAGTGCTCTGTTCATTGCAAATTTGTGCTGCATAGGTGACCATGTTCTTGAGCTTGCATGTCAAATTTATATGGTTCCAAGTAGTTCTAATGCTTGATATATGCTCTAGGTACTTGTATGAGTAGTTGTTATCAGTTTTATTGAAGTTGGTTCACTTTTGTTTGAAGTTACTAAAAATTTCAGAATTATTTTTCAGAGAAAACAATATGTTTAGGAAGATGTTCCAAGGTGGTTCTTCAAGGAAGTAAGGTCCCAGGCTTGCAATGCGTGATGCTGACGAGGAACCACCAAGAGACGCTCTTGTGAGGCCCTGTGAATGGCCTTCGGAAAATTTTATGAATCAAGCGGGAAGCAAGGAAGAATTTAACGCATATTTGCGTAATGCCGGTCTTGAGGATTTTGAGCTGACAAATGCCCCCAGTATCGTGATCTCACAAGTTCATTTGTGGGGAGGTTTGAGTTTTCATCTTCGCGTAATTCTCCTTCAGTCATGTTTGACCTTTATGACAAATCTTATACCATGGACTTAGAGGATTTCACTTTTGCTTGCAAACTTCCATCTTCGGGTAGTGTTAGGGATCCCCCTAAATCTGAATATAGAGATTTTCTTGCTAGAATAACTATGGGGGAATCTAGAGATATAACACAAGCCACTATAGGGAGCATTCACTTTCCTTCTATACATTATTTTGCTCTTTTCATAGGTAGATGCATAAATGCTAAGGATGAAGCATGTCACATGTGTGCCCCTGATCTCAGCATTCTCAGAAGTGCTGTGTTAGGGGACCAATCTTATCATATGGGAGCCATTGTAGCTCGTAGGTTGCATCATGATAGACATAACGGAGATTTCTTTGGAGGAATTTATGCAACCCGCTTAGCTAATTTTCTTGAGATAGACATTCGTCAGGGTGATATGGAGTTACCCCCTACTTATTTAGATTTTGATTCTATGGTTTCCCACCAGTTTGTTGAGAGGACTAAACCACCTCTCCAGTATCGACTAATCTTTAACAAACGGCATGTTGTCCATGTTACTCTTCCTGCTCCTGCCTTCTTTGATTTTCAGACGAGAGGAAGATATATTATTACCAGAGAGGAGGCAGATGAGTACGAGAGGAGAGCGGAGGCGGCTCGACGCCACGCTGCATCTCAGGAGGCGATAGCCGCTGCATCGCAGTACGACCCCAGCTACACCTACGGGTATCAGCCAGGCTATCCTTGGCAATAGACCAACTTAGGCCAAAACCTAAGCTTGGGGGAGTACGTATTTCCCACCGGCATTACATTTATGTTCACACACACTCATTGCTAGATGTCGGTGCTCATACTTTTTCACTGTATTATCCATGCTAGTTTATTTCCTTTTTCCTGCTTTCTTCTTGTGTGTTTAATAAACCTTAAGAAAAACCAAAAAAATAGTAGTAGTTTATTTTTCCTGCTGTAGTAGTAATAATTAAAAAGAAAACCCAAAAATATTTCCCGTTCTTCTTTTGCTTGTTGGGAGCTTTCCTGTGTAAATAGGTTTATTTCTGGGGGTCAGTAGGAGAAGACCATGATTAAATTATTGAAGTGGCTCTTATATGCATCATTGTTGAATTAACCAAGAGCCCATATTGCTTTGTCTTCTCCTATTTATTGAATGCTCGCAGATTACAGCTTAGTCCAATGCACGTGCACTCTTATTATTATTCACACCGTTCGGTTGTGCAAGTGAAAGGCAATTATGATGACATATATGATGGACTGACTGAGATGGGAAAAGCTGGTATCAACTCGACCTCTTTTGTTTTTGTAAATATGATGATTTCATCGTTCTTGATTCAGCTGATTATGAATAAACATGTTTGCAATGACAATTAGAGATCATAGTTGCTTGTGCCATGCTTGATTAGCTACGAGTTATAATGGTTTACCTTGTGTGCCAAGATGCTATTAAAATGGTTGTGATGTGGTATGATGGGGTGGTATCCTCCTTTGAATGATTTAAGTGACTTGACTTGGCACATGTTCACGCATGTAGTTGAAACAAATCAACATAGCCTTCACGATATTTATGTTCATGGTGGATTATATCCTACTCATGCTTGTATTCAATGTTTATTAATTTTAATGCATGTTCGTGACTGTTGTCGCTCTCTAGTTGGTCTCTTCCCAGTCTTTTGCTAGCCTTCACTTGTACTAAGCGGGAATACTGCTTGTGCATCCAATCCCTTAAACCCCAAAGTTATTCCATATGAGTCCACTATACCTTCCTATATGCGGTATCTACCTGCCGTTCCAAGTAAATTTGTATGTGCCAAACTCTAAACCTTCAAATAAACATTCTGTTTTGCATGCTCGAATAGCTCATATATCAACTAGTGTTGCCCTTATCTTCCGTGTTAGGCGGGTTATTCTCAAGAGGAGTGGACTCCGCTCCTCACTCACGAGAAAATGGCTGGTCACCGGGATGCCCAACCCCATGCTTTATGCAAACTAAATCAAAATAATTGCAAACAAAACTCCCCCTGGGACCCGTTGAATGTTGGAGGCTCTTGTTGTTTCGAGCAAGCCATGGATTGATGCTTGTGGAGGAGGGGAATATAAACTTTACCATTCTGTTTGGGAACCGCCTATAATTTGTTTAGCATGGAAGATATCGTCATCTCTTAGTTGTTATGTTGACAATGAAAGTATGCCGCTCAAAATATAATTTATCTCTATTTCAAAACCGAGCTCTGGCACCTCTACAAATCCCTGCTTCCCTCCGCGAAGAGCCTATCTATTTACTTTTATGTTGAGTCATCACCCTCTTACTAAAAGCACTAGCTGGAGAGCACAGCTGTCATTTGCATTCATTACTGTTAATTTATATCGGGTATGACTATGATTGGATCTCTTTTACCATGAATTACAATGTCTAGTCAGTCCTTGATCTTTGAAGGTGCTCTGCATTTATGTTTTGCGGTCTCAGAAAGGGCTAGCGAGATACCATCTTGTTATATCATATTATGATTGTTTTGAGAAAGTGTTGTCATCCGAGATTTATTATTATGGCTTGCAAGCTGATTATGTTATTGATATGAGTAAACATGAGACCTGAGAATTATTGCAAATGTGGTTAGTTATGATATTTGCTGAAAACCTGAATGATGTCTTGTCATAAGTACAACAAAAAGAGCAAACAGAGTTTGTAAAAGTTTTTCTTTTTCTCTTTCAGTTTGTCAACTGAATTTCTTGAGGACAAGCAAGGGTTTAAGCTTGGGGGAGTTGATATGTCTCCATTGTATCTACTTCTCCAAAGACTTTTGCCCTTGTTTTGCACTCTAACTTGTGTGATTTGAACGGAACTAACCCGGACTGACAAAAGTTGTTTCATGTGCAGAAAACAAAAGTTCTCGGAATGACCTGAAACTCCACGGAAGATCTTAGAATAAATAATAAAAAATCCTCACCAAAGATGAAGACCAGGGGGCCCACACCCTGTCCACGAGGGTGGGGGGCATGCCCCCCCTCCTGGGCGCGCCCCCCTACCTAGTTGGCCCCCTGGAGACCCTCCGACGCCAACTCCAACTCTATTTATTGGCTTTCGGGGAGAAAAAATCAGGGAGAAAGAATCATCGCGTTTTACGATACGGAGCCGCCGCCAAGCCCTAATCTCTCTCGGGAGGGCTGATCTGGAGTCCGTTCGGGGCTCCGGAGAGGGGATTCGTCGCCGTCATCATCAACCATCCTCCATCACCAATTTCATGATGCTCACCGCCGTGCGTGAGTAATTCCATCGTAGGCTTGCTGGACGGTGATGAGTTGGATGAGATTTATCATGTAATCGAGTTAGTTTTGTTAGGGTTTGATCCCTAGTATCCACTATGTTCTGATATTGATGTTGCTATGATTTTGATATGCTTAATGCTTGTCACTAGGGCCCAAGTGCCATGATTTCAGATCTGAACCTATTATGTTTTCATGAATATATGTGTGTTCTTGATCCTATCTTGCAAGTCCACAGTCACCTACTATGTGGTATGATCCGGCAACCCTGAAGTGACAATAATCGGGACCACTCCCGGTGATGACCATAGTTTGAGGAGTTCATGTATTCACTATGTGCTAATGCTTTGTTCCAGTTCTCTATTAAAAGGAGGCCTTAATATCCCTTAGTTTCAAATAGGACCCCGCTGCCACGGGAGGGTAGGACAAAAGATGTCATGCAAGTTCTTTTCCATAAGCACAGATGACTATATTCGGAATACATGCCTACATTACATTGATGAATTGGAGGTAGTTCTGTGTCACCCTATGTTATGACTGTTACATGACGAACCGCATCCGGCATAATTATCCATCACTGATCCTGTGCCTACGAGCTTTCCATATACTGGTCTTCGCTTATTTACTTTTCCGTTGCTACTATTACAATCACTACAAAAATACCAAAAACATTACTTTTGTTGTCTTTACTTTTGTTACCGTTATCACCACTATCATATTACTTTGCTACTAAACACTATGCTGCAGATACTAAGTTTCCAGGTGTGGTTGAATTGACAACTCAGCTGCTAATACTTGAGAATATTCTTTGGCTCCCCTTGTGTCGAATCAATAAATTTTGGGTTGAATACTCTACCCTCGAAAACTGTTGCGATCCCCTATACTTGTGGGTTATCAATAAGCCGATTTACCAGGTACCACACCATGGAACACCGTATTGGATGGTTTAAGATTTTTATCTGTTAACCCCATGCGACGGAAAGTTTCATAATAAAGGATATTGATACTGCTCCCTCCATCCATGAGTACCTTAGTGAACTTATAACCTCCCACCTGAGGTGCCACCACCAATGCCAGATGACCCAGATTGTCAACCCGGGGTGGATGGTCTTCTCTACTCCATACGATTGGCTGCTCAGACCAACGCAATTAACGGGGCACCGCCGCTTCAACAGAGTTCACTACCCTCTTATGAAGCTTTTGGTCACGCTTGTCTAAGCTAGTGGTGAAGACATGATATTGCCCACTATTTAACTGCTTCGGGTTGCTCACGGTAACCCATTGCATTCTTCTTCTTGATTACCTTGATTATTGTAGCCACCTTGGTTGCCCTGATTACCTTAGTTGTTGTGTCCACCCTGATTACCATGGAAGCCTGAACCGGAATTTCCTCCACCGTAACCCGGCGCATGAGACCCGAACCGCCACCCGGTCCATTATCATACCGAAAAGAATTATAATTTTTGAACTCTTGCATGATGTAGCAATCTTTCCAGAGATGTGTGGACAGAATCTCCTTCGTCCCATGCTTTTGGCACGGCTGGTTCAACAGATAAGACAGGCAGTCCGGGTTAGGGCTAGGTGCTCCACCGCGCAGGGGCGGTTTATCGTTACGTCGCTGGCCCTTGTCCTGCGCGTTGGTATTAGCCACAAAGTCCAAACTGTGATCCGCTTTACGTTTGCGGCCGTTTCCATGACCCGCGGGGTTGTGGTGTTGCCCCTTGGCGTTGCCACTCCTTTTTCCCTTCCCGGTCTTATCATCATTAGACTCGGGATCCTTGGTACTATCAAAGTCGGCATACTTCACTAAAGCGGCCATGAGGGTTCCCATGTCATTGCAATGGCGTTTCAGCCGTCCCAGCTTCAACTTCAGAGGCTTAAACCGGCAATTGCCTTCCAAGGTCAGAGCTGCGGTATCAGCATTGATGCGGTCCGATGAATGCAAAATTTCCGAAACCCGGCGCACCCATCGCGTTGTTGACTCTCCTTCCTCTTGGACACAGGCAGCTAAGTCAACAATCGACATAGGCTGCTTACATGTATCCTTGAAATTCTGGATAAACCGGGGTCTCAACTCGGCCCATGACCTGATAGAATTAGTCAGTAAACTCATTAGCCAAGTACGGGCCGTCCCTTCAAGCATCATGGTGAAGTATTTTGCACCTGCCGCATCATCCACATCCAGCATCTCCATGGCCATCTCATAGCTTTCGACCCATGTCTCAGGGGACAAATCCGCGGTGTAATTCGGCACCTTGCGCGGGACTTTGAAATCCTTGGGCAGGCACACATTGCGCAACGCTGGGACGAGACACGACACTCCCAAAGAGCTAGAAGTGACCCCTGGTTGCGCTGATGTAGTTGGACGAACCGGAGTAAGTTGACAGGCTTCATGCTGCGCCGCTAGCTCGGCCTCTCTGCATGCTCGAGCTCGGTCCACCACCTCCTGAGCATCACCCGCCGGGTTATAGCCACGGGGCGGATCACGGTTCCGCGCGTTGCTTGACACTACCGGTTCATTCATACGCCTGCTGTAACTCCAGCTCGGATGAAGAGTGGAATGAATCCGATCGCGACTATGTGAATAAGCCTCCTGTTGCACCAAAGCCGTTTGAAGAAGCTCCTTAACCCGATGCGTCTCAACCGCCGCTGGAGAATCGCCTTCGATCGGGATGGCCGCCAGCCGTGAAGCGGCAGCGACAAGATTGTCCATCGGAGTAGAATAATGACCCGGTGGTGTTGGGACGGGCTGCGTCACAATGTTGTTCAGTCGAGGCGGGTCCATCAAACGCGGCTGAACCGGCGCCCCTGCCCCGGGTGCCTCCGCCCGGTTTACCACCGGCGGATTACTGGTCCCTGCTCCTGGGGTGTTAAAGAGGTTCCTAGCATCCTAAATCAGAGGCAGGCGGGAACGGTGTCTCCTTTTCAGGACTTTGTGTGACGCATTCTGATCCAGCATAAGCCGGTAGGCCTGTGCATCCAAAGCGGCCCGCTCCGCGGCCATCCTGGTATCTTCAGCTGCCGGATCGGCTTTGGCCTGAGTAATCTGATCCTTCACTTTCGCGATTTCAGCATCGTGTGCATCCTGGTCCGCCGGGTTAACCTCCGCCATCAGTGTTGCCAACACATCAAATAAATCAGATAAAACCTGAGCCGGCAGTCGAACAGGGCCTCCTGCCCCTGCTGTCGTTGCCGCTGCTGATCCGAAAATCATTGCTGCTGCGGTCGAAGAGTGGAGCGCGAACTATGTACCGGCCATAAAGATTCCAACCCGGTTTGGCAGATCAGAGCGGTCCAGAATACTGTCGCCATCGGAACAGCCCCCAATCCAGCCATCTTGTAGCTGATATAACGACTCGGTCTCTCCGGTCGATGACTCGTCGCCGGAATAAATGACGGTTTCACCACCAGATTCTGATCTGTCCTCGTATTCCCCTCCATGGATGACTCCCACGAAGGCACGCTTCACGACAGGCTTGACCCGGTCAAATCTCGCACACTGAGCCGTTTCGACGAGGTCAGTGCAGATGTCCGGCACAGGGCCCGGTTCGCCGATCTTGTCGATGAAAACATGTATGCCACCAAAGGGGACCCAGTACCCGTACTCGATTGAGGCGGCCTCGGGGCCCCAGCCTGCATAGTCGATGTAGAGCTTGTCGCGATGACTTTGGGTCATCCAGCCCATAGCGTAACCCTTGAGCCCTTCGAAGTTGCCCTCCAAGAACTTGAAACTATCGTGCGATAGCCCCACGGTGGGCGCCAACTGTCGTGGTTTTGTCACGGCAGATGTCCTAATGAAAGGACTTAGTCGTGAAGCCATCGCTACTGGTTAGCTTAAAGGGGTTAAAGCGGACAAGGGATGCAAGAGAGTTTTATACTAGTTCGGCCCCTTACGATGAAGGTAATAACCTATGTCTAGTTGTGATGGAATTGATGGGGTTTCGATGACCAGGGAGCGAATACGCTTTGCCTGGGTCTCGAGTTGTTGTGTGTTGTCTTGAACCGCCGCCTGGTCGTCCCCTTATATACATGGGTTGGCAGCCGTCGGTTTACAGAGTCCCGAGGCCGGCTCATAAACGTGTCCGACCTGGTATCTGCTCTTTCTACCTTATAGTACAAGTTATATTGACAATACCAGTTTATGTCTACGGGACTTAAACCGGCTTTGGGCCCTGGGCCTTCTTGAAGCGTGTTCGTCTGTCTTCATGGGCTTCAGATATGATAACTACTGATGAAGTTAACCCGACCTCTCCTGGCCGGTTTACGCCCAGTAGTAGTATCCCCAACACTTTCTGATAAGTATATGTGAATGACATATTGTTGATCGGAAATGATGTAGAATTTTCTAGAAAGCATAAACGAGTGTTTGAAAGGATTTTTTCAAAGAAATACCTCGGTGAAGCTGCTTACATATTGGGCATCAAGATCTATAAAGATAGATCAAGACACTTCATAAGACTTTCGATGAGCACATACCTTGATAAGATTTTGAAGGAGTTTAAAATGGATTAGTCAAAGAAGGAGTTCTTGCCTGAGTTGTAAGGTGTGAAGTTTAGTAAAGACTCAAAACCCGACCATGGCAGAAAATAGAAAGAGAATGAAAGTCATTCCCTACGCCTCAGCCATAGGTTCTATAAAGTATGCCATGCTGTGTACCAGACCTATTGTATACCTTAGAATGAGTTTGGCAAGGGAGTACAATAGCGATCTAGGAGTAGATCACTGGACAGCAGTGAAAATTATCCTTAGTGGACTAAGGAAATATTTCTCGGTTATGGAGGTGATAAAAGAGTTCGTCGTAAAGAGTTACGTTTATGCAAGCTTTGACACCGATCCGGATGACTTTGAGTATCGATCTGGATACATATTGAAAGTGGGAGCAATTAGCTAGAGTAGCTCCATGCAGAGCATTGTAGACATAGAAGATTTGCAAAATACATACGGCTCTGAATGTGGCAGACCCGTTGACTAAACTTCTCTCACAAACAAAACATGATCACACCTTAGTACTCTTTGGGCATTAATCACATATCAATGTGAACTAGATTATTCACTCTAGTAAACACTTTGGGTATTAGTCACATGGTGATGTGAACTAATCACATAAAGATGTGAACTATTGGTGTTAAATCACATGACGATGTGAACTAATCACATAAAGATGTGAACTATTGGTGTTAAATCACATGACGATGTGAACTAGATTATTGACTCTAGTGCAAGTGGGAGACTGAAGGAAATATGCCCTAGAGGCAATAATAAAGTTGTTATTTTATATTTCCTTATATCATGATAAATGTTTATTATTCATGCTAGAGTTGTATTAACCGGAAACTTGATACATGTGTGGATGCATAGACAAAATAGAGTGTCACTAGTAGAAAAAGGCCCATTTGTCCCGGTTCCTGAACCAAGACTAAAGGGTCGGTACTAAAGCCTAGTACCTTTAGTCCCGGTTCTTATACGAACCGGGACAGATGGGGCTCCACGTGGCCACTTTGGCTTGCCCAGGCAGGGGTGCTTTGGTCCCGGTTGGTAGCACCAACCGGTACCAAAAGGCATACATGCGTCAGCAGTTCAGGGGCTGGCGTTTTTGTTTTTTTAAGGGGGGGTGGGTGGTTTGGGGTTTTTGGGGGTTTTGTAGGGTTAATTTAGGGGTTTCATGTATTGTGTTAGCTAGCTAATAGAGAGAAGTGTCCTCTCTTATCTCCGTGCTTGGTCGATGCTATGTACTATACGTATAGAAAGGAGTCGACACGCTAGCTAGTAAGCCAATGAAGGAAACCATTAAGTACACAAGATGAACACATACAAAGAAAAGTGATCGACCTCTCTTTCTCCGAGAGATTGGTCGAACAACAAGTTTTCCTACATCTACCTGACGCTACTAGCTACATATATAAAATATAAGATCTCTTACAATCCCTACCATCTGATGTCAAGTTCCACATGGTATTCTCTGTCTTTATTTATGACGTGGTCAAGAAAGAATCCCGCCAATTCCTCTTGAATTGCTTTTATGCGATCTTGTGGTAGGAGTTCATCCCGCAGCTGCCAAAGCTAATTTGAAGAAGTGGGTCAATAGATATATATATATATATATATATATATATATATATATATATGAATGAAACCCAACACAAATGATGGTAATAAAATAAAATTGTGAATATTATTGCTTACGCACTTCATAATCTTCTTCAGAGTAGCCTCGCTTAGAGGTCGCCACGTTATAGATGTAGTCGCAAACGTAGTATTCACAAAAATTATTCCCGCCTTCCTGTGACAACCACTTTACGAGAAATAGAGGTCAATCAAACTGATAATCAAGCATTATAAATGGTATTGATGAAACTAGCTAGAATCAATGTGAGATGCGGGGAACTAGCTAGTAGTACTTACTTTCGGGTGTGTAAATCGCAGCTTCCCCGGCAGTCCCGGAGCTTCTGTGGTGAACACTTTCCAATCCCTGCGAGACAAAGAAAATAATTATTACTTGATATCAGGAAATGAACAAAGTTGCCGATATGGTGCGATAATGATCGATTGAACTTAGTTCTCGAGCATTTCAGTCATGGCCGCATACTCCTTGGGATCTTTTCGTCTTGAGTCTAAGACGGTTACTAGTCCCTGCTCAAGCTTAATCTCTAGGAGAATAAAGTGGAAGCTGTGCACGCATGCATAACTCATCAATTACATTACTATAACCTCGAGTAATAAGGGAAACCGAATATGCGCAAGACAGTAACACTCACTTGAAGTTGTAAGGAAAGAGTATTTTATCTTTGTTTTGATTTTGAAGCAACGATTTTTGCAAGTTGGCCTGGGCTCCTTTGTCATCATGTTTAACCGTCCATTCATCTATGAGATTTGTGTTAATGAACCCAATATCATAGATTTGTCTTTTCTTGCATTCGACGATCTTCAATCTGCATAATATAGTGAGGATAATTATATATACATGCAATCAAAGAGCTGAGCTATATATAGAGACTTAATTACATAAGTAGTACTTACAGACAGTAGCAAGTGATGATTATTTTATCGAGGGCCTTTTGATTGAAAAACTGGAAGAAATCCTCAAATGGAACAGACAACAAATCAATTCCAACGAGGTCGTGCTCCTCTTTAACTCTCAGCGTCAAAATATCCTTCCCAGACTTGCAGGTGTCCATGTACCACTTATGGAATCTTCGCATCATCGTTGTTAGAGGAGGATGACCAGGTTTGACGAGAGGCTGCCCGTACCGGTATTTGTGTTAGTCCACCTCCATTGTATCAAAATGTGCAGAGTCGGGCAGGAGATCACCAGGATTGGTACCGGGCAGCATCCTCGGCAGATTTGCAATGATATCGCTAGACACCTTCAACGGGGGGCACGATTGGTTCGCCTGTTCGCCGAGCTGGGGATTTTTTTTCCCAATTTTCGTTCTTGTAACATTTTGTCAGTTGAAGTAGTTCCTGACCGGCGTGCTTCTTGCGCTGCCTTTTTAAGAGCCCGGACATGTTTGTCATTCGGCGGAGGCGGTGCTGGTCGCTTCAGGGCATCCAAATTGCGCTTCAATTTCACCGGATCTATCTTCTCCTCCGGAGGTGGATGTTTCTTAGCTCTTTGTGTTTCAAAGAAGTCCTTCACTTCGGCTTTAACGATCTCCGCATTTTCCTCCACGGTCCTCTTGTATGGTAACTTCTCTAGAGGCTTGAGAGATGGACTGAATCTGTATTGCCTTCCGCCTCTGGCTGTACTTCTAGACGCCGGAGCATCTGGAGTGGAGGCCGCTGTCTTCCTTTGTTGCTTACGAGGCGGAGAAGGAGGCGGAGTGCTACGACACACCGGAGCAGCCGGAGTGGCGGCGGCTCTCTTCTGCCCTTGCTGACAAGGCGAAGGAGGAGGCAGGCTGCTCGGACGTGCCGACGCAGGCGGAGAAGGAGGCGGAGTGCCGCCACGCGCCGGAGCAGGCGGAGAAGGAGGCGCAGTGCCCTGATCACTCGCCAGAGGAGAAGGCGGAGGAGGAGGCGCAGTGCCATAACTCACCGGAGGAGGAGGAGGAGGCAAAGGCGTCCAGTTCGGAAGGTTGATGAGCTCCTTCTGCCATAGACATGGAGTCTTGATGCGTCTCCAACGTATCTATAATTTTTTATTGCTTCATGCTATGTTATATTCTGTTTTGGATGAATAATGGGCTTTATTATACACTTCTATATTATTTTTGGGACTAACCTATTAACCGGAGGCCCAGCCCAGAATTGCTGTTTTTGCCTATTTCAGTGTTTCGCAGAAAAAGAATATCAAACGGAGTGCAAACGGAATGAAACCTTCGGGAACGTGATTTTTGGAACGAACGTGATCCAGAGGACTTGGACCCTACGTCAAGAAAGCAACCAGGAAGGCACGAGGCAGGGCGGCGCGCCTACCCCCCTAGGCGCGCCCTCCACCCTCGTGGGGCCCATGTTGCTCCACCGACGTACTTCTTCCTCCTATATATACCTACGTACCCCCAAACCAACAGAAGCATCCACAAAAACCTAATTCCACTGTCGCAACCTTCTGTACCTGTGAGATCCCATCTTGGGGCCATTTCCGGCGTCCTGTCGGAGGGGGCATCAATCATGGAGGTTTCTACATCAACACCATAGCCTCTCCGATGATGTGTGAGTAGTTTACCTCAGACCTTCGGTTCCATAGCTATTAGCTAGATGGCTTCTTCTCTCTCTTTGGATCTTAATACAAAGTTCTCCACGATTCTCGTGGAGATCTATTTGATGTAATCTTCTTTTGCGGTGTGTTTGTTGAGACCGACGAATTGTGGGTTTATGATCAAGTTTATCTATGAACAATATTTGAATCTCCTCTGAATTCTTTTATGTATGATTGGTTATCTTTGCAAGTCTCTTCGAATTATCAGTTTGGTTTGGCCTACTAGATTGATCTTTCTTGCAATGGGAGAAGTGCTTAGCTTTGTTTCCTAGTGACAGCCGGGGCAACAAGGCACATATTGTATTGTTGCCACCGAGGATAACAAGATGGGGTTTATATCATATTGCATGAGTTTATCCCTCTACATCATGTCATCTTACTTAAAGCGTTACTCCGTTCTTATGAACTTAATACTCTAGACGCATGCTGGATAGCGGTCGATATGTGGAGTAATAGTAGTAGATGCGAGGTGAGTCGGTCTACTTGTCGCGGACGTGATGCCTATATACATGATCATACCTAGATATTCTCGTAACTATGCTCAATTACATCAATTGCTCAACAGTAATTTGTTCACCCACCGTAATACTTATGCTCTCGAGAGAAGCCGCTAGTGAAACCTATGGCCCCGGGTCTATTTTTCATCATATTAATCTTCCAACAGTTAGCTATTTTTATTGCATTTTATTTTACTTTGCATCTTTATTATAAAAATACCAAAAATATTATCTTATCATATCTGTCAGATCTCACTTTCGTAAGTGACCGTGAAGGGATTGAAAACACCTTTATTGCGTTGGTTGCGAGGTTTATATTTGTTTGTGTAGGTGCAAGGGACTTGTGCACGGCCTCCTACTGGATTGATACCTTGGTTCTCAAAAACTGAGGGAAATACTTACGCTACTTTGCTGCATCACCCTTTCCTCTTCAAGGGAAAACCAACGCAGCACTCAAGAGGTAGCAAGAAGGATTTCTGGCACCGTTGGCGGGGAGTTTACGCAAAAGTCAACATACCAAGTACCCATCACAAACTCTTATCTCCCGCATTACATTATTTGCCATTTGCCTCTCGTTTTCCTCTCCCCCACTTCACCCTTGCCGTTTTATTCGCCCTCTCCGTTTGCCTCCCTCTTTCTTTTTGCTGCTCGCACTTTCTGCCTTTATGTCTGAAATTGGGGAAACTATTGTCGATATGGACAATAGTAATAACATGGAAAATTCTGATGCTCCTGCTGAAGAACCCCTTATATTACGTAGAAAAATTCCGAATTGGTAGTGCTAATATTATTGGAAAAGGGGTTATTCAAGATTTCTTTACTTGCGTCGGTGCTTTGCCTTCTATGGGCAGTTCTATTCTTCATAGAACTAGTATACTTGCGGACGCTATTGCCATGCTTGTAGTTGAACTTAAAAGGCAATTTTTGCACATGCACCCTTGCATACAAAGGATTTTCCTAGAATTTTCTAATATTGAGCATTCTTATGTTAAGCGTTCCGCTACTATCTTTTTGGCTCATGAGTTCAGATTTATAATAAAAGAGGCCAAAGAAATCTTTGCGCATTATAGGGTGGACGCTGGCCTTCCTCCCATAGAAACTATCCTATTTGATCAAGAGGAAATAATGCGTTTTCAATCTGTAGACTATGTTGCTTTTAATGAGAACCTTGGAAAAAAGGTTCCTACCAATGTTCAAGTTGATAGAATTTCTGAACTTAATAATTATTTTTCTATTCAAAATAATGAGCTAGGATATTCTCTCGAGTATAGGCTCACAAATTGCTGTCAAAAGAATGCTTATAATGATGAATTGGATGCTTATAGTGATCCATCATATCATTCTTCCAACACTTAGCTATTTTTATTTCCTTTTATTTTACTTTGCATCTTTATTATAAAAATACCAAAAATATTATATTATCATATCTATTAGATCTCACTTTCGTAAGTGACCGTGAAGGGATTGACAACCCCTTTATTGCGTTGGTTGCGAGGTTTATATTTGTTTGTGTAGGTGCAAGGGACTTGTGCGTGGCCTCCTACTGGATTGATACCTTGTGTCTGAAAAACTGAGGGAAATACTTATGCTACTTTGCTGCATCACCCTTTCCTCTTCAAGGGAAAACCAACGCAGTGCTGAAGAGGTAGCAAGTCTTCAGAGCAAGACCCAGCGAGTCTCCCCTTCACCGGTAGGGTGGTCAAGCTCGATCTCCTCAAATCCCTCTCTTATTTCATCGACCATCACAATAGCATATCCTTCTGGAATCGGGAGCAGTGGAAAGTTGCACCGGGTTTAGGAGGTGGAACAGAGCCGACAGCCGCCTTGACTTCGAAGTTCTGCCATTGCGTCATAGGGTGGCAATCTTGAGCCTCCGTGATAGCATCCACGGGGTAGCTAGCAGGAGTCGTGAAGACAGGCTCCTGAAGAAGCTCGGTGGAAGCCACGCTGCTTCTCCATTGAGTTGGCGGGGTAGCTTCTGGGGTAGCTTCGGCAGGTCGCTTGCTGTGAACTCCTCTAGGGCTTGTACCCTTGCGTGCAGTTTCTGCAGTTGGGTCTGCTCCACTTTCGTCCTCCTCTCCCGGGTTTTTTAACCGCCTGCATCGGGAAACCAAGCCTTCCATGAAACGGTGCCTAGCGTGCCTCGTGTCCGTCCAGGGTGCTCAGGATTCCCGAGGGTCTCTGTGACCTCATCATTCTCTCTGTCGGGAACGAACGTCCCTTGCTGCGCTGCGGTGATATACTCCTGAAGCTTCATGATGGGTATTTCCAGTTGCTGGTTCGTCCAAACGCACTTCCCTGTTCCAGGGTCCAACATTCCCCCGACCCCGAAGAACCAAGTCCTTGAACGGTCTGGCCACTGCAGTGTCTCTGGTTTGACCCCTTTATCAAGCAGGTCATTCTCAGCCTTGTCGCACAACGGCCGGGCTTTGAGGTAGCCACCTGACCCCGTGCGATGGTGAAGCTCCTTCTTTGCAGCATTTTTCTTGTTTGTCGCTGACATCTTGTTACTCTTCTTCGATGTCTTGTGGGCCACAAATGCGTCCCAGTGATCACTTATCTTCTCAAATCGACCGGTGAATTCTGGAGTCCTGTCTTTGTGGACAAATGTTGTTTTCAACTCATTCTTCCACCTCCTGAATAGGTCTGCCATCTTCTTAAGAGCATAAGCCTTGACCAATGGCTCTATAGCTGGCTTCTCCGGATCCTCCTCTGGCTGTAGGGTGAAATTTGCCTTCGGCGCGGTCCAAAGATTATCTTTCTGCCTATCATTGACATAAGTCACCTGAGGGTCTTCGTTCTTAGGATTATACCATTGGTGGATGCTGATTGGGATCATGTCCCTAACAAGAACCCCGCACTGAGCAGAAAATGCTTCCTTGGTTAGGATGGGTCAATCGGTTGGCCATCGCGCGCGATTGCTGTGATCGTGAACCTTTCATCCTGGCGCAACTTTTTCTTTGGGCCTTGTCTCGTTACCGAAGTATTGCTTGATCCGGAGGGCTAGAAAAGAAGAAAGAAGAGAGTTAATATGTGTACATACCAAAACAATTAATGCATCAATTAGCTAGTCAGCACAGGCTTAATTAATATATATACCTGGCCGGACTCCGTTCGGTTACCGGAGCCGTCATGACGGTCTCCTTCTTCCACCGGCGTTCGGTCACCGGAGCCATCATAATCATGTCCTTCCTCCTCCATTGTTCAATCACAGTAGCCTTCTTCACCCTCTCCTTCCAAACCATCGGTGTCATTGAGATACGGCAAGACATCACCTCCAGCGATGATTATGTCCCCCAACACCTGTTCTGCTTCCAAGTCTCGGTGCTTCATAGTTTCTGCAAATATTACAACATTGCAATTAATATACAAACATGATAGATGGATATATTAGAGGCAAACGCAGACCTAGCTAGCTAATCAAAACAAGGAATCATATTAGTGGCCTCGACGCTTCTATGGTTTGGGCTGGCCTCGGCAATGCTTCTAGGGTTTGGGGTGGCCTCGGTAGCGCTTCTAGGGTTTGGGCCGGACCACCTCTCTCATGATTGTCCGACGTCCAGACCGACAACGTATTTAACAAAATGGCGCCATTCTGGATGTGCAGAAAATGGTCCATATTTTTCCTGATCTGATCTACCCTTCTATATGTCACGTTGTCTAGTGTCAAAGAATTCAAGAAAACCATGACTTCATCATTAGCCGGAAATGACAGACGCATAATGGTTCGAAGCTCTTCAAAGTTGTTTTGGACGGATTTCCCGATAGAATAATTCGCTTTTTGGTACAAATTTTAGCAAGAGCCTTCCGAATATCGCTATTTGGAAGGCCTTTGCTGAAATTGCATAAAAAGGCTTAATTATTCTATCGTGAACTCTGAAGAGCTTCGTAGCATCATCGCTACATTACTTCAAGTTAATGATGAAGTCATGAATTTCTTCAATACTTTGAAAGAAAATATGATATATAGAAGAATATATATATATATATATATATATATATATATATATATATATAGATGAGATCAGGAAGAAATTGGATCAACTTGTGCACATCAATAATGGGGGCATTCTTGATAAATCTGGACCCTCGACCCCTGGACGACCCTCGACCCCTCGACGACCCTCGACCCCTTGGCGACCATCGACCCTCTACACTAGTTCACGACCCTCGACCGCTCGTCGATCCATGACCCTCTACCCTTGTTCCCGACCCTTGACCCCCTCATGTCACGTTTGTCTAGTGTCAAAGGATTTAACAAAACCATGTCTTCATCATTAGGCTAAAGTAACAGGCACATGTTGGTACAAAGCTCTCCAAAGTTGTTTTGGAACGGAGTCCTAGATAGGATAATTCACTGTTTGGTACAAAGTTCAGCAAGAGCCTTCCGGATATCGCTATTTGGAAGGCCTTTGCTAACATTCGTACCAAAAGGCGAATTATCCTATCTGGGACTCTGTTCCAGAACAACTTTGCAGAACTTATAACATCGTGCCCCGCCTACTTCCAGCTAATGATGAAGCCATGAATTTCTTTAATACTTTGACACTAGGAAACCTCTCGTCCCCTCCGCGATCCTCGGCCCTCGACCCCTCGACGACCCTCGACCCCTCGACGACCCTCGACCCTCGAAACCTCAGTCCCTCGACGACCCTCGAACCCTCGACCCCTCGAACCCTCGGCCCCTCGACGACCCTCGAACCAGCGACCCTCGAACCCTCAGCCCCTCGACGACCCTCGAACCCTCGGCCCTTCATGACCCTCGAACCGTCAACCCTCGACCCCTCGACCCTCGAACCCTCGACCCTCGAACCCTCGACCCTCGAGCCCTCGACCCCTCGACGACCCTCGACCCCTCGGTAACCCTCGACCCTCTACCCTAGTTCCTGACCCTCGACCCCTCGGCAATCCTAGACACCCTCGTTCCCGATAAAAAAATAATAAGAGGAAGCAGACGAAGAAAAAAAGAGGAGAAGAACAAAAAAAGAGAAGAAGAAGGAATAGAGGAGAAGAAGACACCCTCTCCTTCTTTTTCTTCTTCTTCCTTCTTCCTCTTTTCTTCCTTTTCCTTATTTTACATTTTCCTCTCCACTAACCTAAAATGTACTAACCTAACATGCACTAACAGTACAACAAACCTTAAATGCACTAAATCAACTAATCTAAAATGCACTAACCTAAAATCGATATCTACTAACAACTTAAATAAAAAAATTAATACATATATGAAAAAAATGCATATATGAAAAAAACATCATCATATCATCAACATCATCATATCATCATCAACATATATATATGAAAAAATGCATATATATGAACGGAGGAGGGCCGGCCGGACCGTAGCGCGGGGCGGCGCGGACCGGGGCAGTGACGGCACGGGGCGGTGCGGCGACGGCATCGGAGCAGGGGCGGTGCGGCGACGGCGTCGGGGCAGGGGTGGCGTCGGGCAGCAAGCACGGGCGTCGGAGCAGGGGCGCTGTCGGTGTCAAAACCGGCAGATCTCGGGTAGGGGGTGCCAAGCTGCGTGTCTTAGGATCGATGGTAACATGGACTCTCTCGAAGAGATAATATCCTACATGCTGCTTGATTCACTTTGATGAGTATAGGGGTTACAAGAGTTGATCTACCTCGATATCGTATGTTGTGGTCTAAACCTGAGGGTATGATGAATAATGTCATGATAATCTATCGACTAGCCTTGCCTCGGCTTATATAACATACCGGAGGCCTAGGATAACAACAGTCCTAGTCGAATACGTAGGTGGAGAGGAGTCCTTGTCTTGATCATCAAGTCTTGTGGAATATCCCTTGTATGCGGCATGGGCTGTCCGAACTGGCCCATGAGTGCACCGCCATGGGGGTCCTCCGCCCGATCCAGCTGGTTGGGAGACGACGTGGTGAGTACCCCCTAGTCCAGGACACCGTCAGTAGCCCCTTGAACCGGTCTTCAAGTTGGGGACGCTCCTCGATTCTTCCGAACTGTTCTTCATCTTCGGTCGTTGGTCTTGAAAACTGGTTCAACAAATCTTCCCATCTTCGATCTTGAGGATCGCCGAAGTGAATCCGAAGAGTTTACACGTCGGGTATCCGAGGAGCCCCTTTAAGTTCTCGGCCTTTATCAATGCCTTATTATTTTTTACGCCAAACCTCGGACTACATTCGAGATATCTTTTGCAGCTGAGCACCAGCGCCGGACTATATCCGAGTTCCAACGCTGGACTATATCCGAGGTGTCATAGATCACTTTGGCTTGAAAAAGTTTGAAGGAGGTTATCCGAGTTTAACGCTGAAAAGTTCTCTATGGAACGAGCCATTCGAATCCAAGCTTTATGCCGGACCACTTCCGAGCTCCAGCGATGGTCAGCGTCCGAGGTGTCGTATACTACCTCGGTCTTTTAAAAGATTGAACGAATTCAGCCGAGCTTAATGCCGAAAATGCCCTCTATGGAGCCAGCCACTAGCGCCCGAGCTTTATGCCGGACTGCTTCCAAGGTGGTGCACCACCCTGATCACGGTCTGATTTTTTGTGAATATTTTTTATTGGTGCAATTTATTCTCTGCTGAGATATATAGCCAGTATATGTATATCCAGTAGCCCTCAAGGTGTGTGTCGGTCTAAAACCCGAGATGCACCTGAAGGAAAATATAAAACTGTTGATCCTAGTAGCCCCTGAGACTCAGGTCGATTTGCAAAATCGGCCTGAGGATCATCTCCTACCTCGGCAACGTACGTAGGAATAGAAACGCAGTGTAATATATTAGAAATAATGATCGGCGGATAGGCCCCTGAGAGAGGGTTGTGAGAAGTCGCCGTGATATATTAGCTTGATGCCGGATAAGTCCCAGATGGTACTTATTGTTGTCCGAAGACGCGCTTGCCCATAGTTTGGTCATGCCGAATGCCGAACATTGAGCACTTTGAATTCTCTGCATTGAATAAGCAATGCAGTAGCCCCCGAGACACTGGTCGGGTGGCAACATCAGTTCAGGGGATCGATGTGCCCCTTTAATATTTATAAATAATGAGCATGAAGCCCAGTAGCCCCCGAGCCTTAATGTGGGCACGGGTGGTCGAATTAAGGATCGATATCCGTTTGACAGAAAATTTTGTTGTGTTTAACACAAACTTTTCGGAAAGAGAATAAATATCTCATAAAGGAGTTGGAGCTAATGAAAGCTGAATTCACCAGGGTCTGCCTCAAGGGGATTAATAGATATGAAATCAATGCCAATATGGAACTATTAGAGCATTATGTCAGCTGCTCGGTTGTCTCAAAGAGACTGTGCCATTGACTCTTTAAAAGGTTGGCTGCAAAAAAATTGAATTTTTCTCACAATTTATGTGTAATGATTCTATGTACCCAAGTACTTTACATCATTAATGCTCGGATCCGCATTGTAAAAAACTTTGTTAACCAACCATCGGCTTCAACCTCCTCGGCCAGTAGCCATGGAGTGTTTGTCCCACTATATAAAGCCTTTATAATGGCAAAAGATTTACAGAAAACAAGGCAATCCGGCCATACGATTTTATAAACAAAGGTACACGGAGAGATATGTTATAAGACATCTTCTGGGAAAAACAGTTCCATTATAGGTTTCTTTTCCTAGGATTTCATGTTGATTATGATCATGAAACCTCAACTCCGATCAATGTGGGAGGAAAATATTGAGGATTTAGTTGTGGGGAAAGTTCCCGAACTCTGTGATTTTTAATGGACCAAAATTTTCGCTTCCATCGTTGCCGACCAATTATATTCGTTAAGATGGCTAGCTTTCGGCTTCTGCCAGTCTGAGGTACTAACAAGGATGACCCAGAAGTAACAATCACAGGTGCTCCCTTTACCTCCTAGCCGAACAATCGGGAACGTAGGGGTAATCACAGGAGCCCGGCAACCCAGCTTGGCCGAAATCTTAAGTCAAATTGATGCATATTTATGGCTTTATAACGATAATTGCAGAAGGCAGCGCTTGTATACTGAATGCAAATGCTGATGATATGTTTATTTTAACTCCGTTGTGACCGTTTATCAGTTGAAAGTGGCCCATCGTCAGCTTCTACACCTTTGTAGATACTACGCAGGGTGTTTCCACAATAACAACACAACCCTTAGCCGACGCCTCGGTGCCCGGAGGCGGTTGTGTTAGCGGAAACGAGACAATCAGATATGCGGGCTTTGGAACTTTCACTTAGTCATAGAAGCTTAAAGTTGGGAGGCCACCTACTAGCCCCTGGTTAGTGTTCGGCGACAGCCGAGGTCAAGCCGTAAACACTTCGGCCAATGTTATGAACGGCCCGTCATTTAACACAGTCATCGGATCGCTGACCAGTTTACGCTTATTGTGACAGTCAGTTTTCGGCTTTCTCCACTGAGGTGCTTAACCATGCGAGCTGGAAGCACAATCGCGGTGGTTCTCCCTTTGCACACCTAGCCAAACAAAACAGAACGTAGGAGGCAAGCACAGGAGCCGGGCAACCCAACTATTGACCAGAGACACAATTCGAAACCGATGCATATATAGCAATATCCGAGAATGTTTTTGCAGAATCTCTAAAGGTGTCCAGCGTTGCACTATGAGACTTATGCTGGAAACACACAAATAGTTTAAAATGGACATAGGCTCGAAAATCCAAAAACTAATGTAAAAGCTTGACGTCCGGACTAAACCGAAATTTTGGTGCTAATCTGGAAATTGTTCTTTTAAAAAAAATTGTGCTTCTGTCGTGCTTTAACATGACACATCCGATCTCAAGACTTCAAGCGGGTCAGCCTACGGCTTCAAGATCCTTATCCCGAAGGCGAAGTGCTTCTCCGAGGCCAGTTTAGCGAACTAAACTCGAGTGGCTTTAGAGAGAAGCTAAGCTATCCGACTATTGACCACACACTCGTCGAAAAAGGAGCGGTAGAAAAAGACTTTGCAACAACCAAGAACAAAACTCATTATTATAGAATGGCTCGTGTAAATTTTAAGAGCCCCTAGTTAACATGGGTAAGGGGACTTTCTTTTAACGAAAAATACTTAGCTGGTTAATGTGTTTGGCATTGATGGCATGGTCCAAGCTTGATGTGGGACAAGGTTCCATCCCCCAAGATGGTCTCGAGGTGGCAGAGCGAAGAGCTCGGCACTCCGAAGTGGTGACATAGCACGGCCAATGCAGGCCGTCAGAGTGACGTCAAAATTCCCGGCATGGGTTAATGAAGTGTTGACGAAGCCCCCCGTCCAGCTGAGGTGACGTGGTATGTCAGTACGCCGAGGTGACAACACTGCCCGACCCGAATCATTTACCTGTGCACAAAAAATAGTGCAAACTGGAGATAATAGTAATAATAATCAATGAAAAAAATTGTTGCATAATAAATAATTTATGCAAAGTGAGTAATAAAAGAAATATGGCCTGTGCGTCGAACACTCGATGAGGTAGAGCTCTCTCGGCGATGCCGAAGTCCCCAAGGCAACCGAACATGTCGGTATGGGAAGACGACCAACAAGGTGATCACGCGAGCCGACCGACGCCGATTGGGACGAAGGCGTCAGCTTGCCGAACAGACCACGTGACGCAGTCGAAGTCCATTACCTGCACATGTAAAATAGTGCAGGCCAACAATAATAATATAAATATATAAAATTCTCGCGTAATTAATTTACGCAAAATAATTTATTTAAAGATATGTGGCCTGGCGCCGAAGTCAATGTCGATCACGGGGCATCGGCGTGATCTTGATAAAGGCGTGGCAAAGCCTGAATTCACAGGTCGATCCGTGTTAGGATCTGGCGTTAGCGAACTATGTCTGAAACTTACCGAATCACCATGCGGTCGTCGTTAATGTGGCCACCATTTGATAGGCCTGTGTACAGATGATGGAACAAACCAGAGTAATAATTCCTTTGAAAAAATAAACCCAAACAAGCAAAAATTGCTAGGATTAATAGCACCTGGTTTATTTGTTTTAGCAGTCCGAAGAAAAGTGACTCCCAAAATGGGGACTCGGTCCGCATACCCATTGCCTGATGGGCGGTGAAGCGAAGGCATGGCGATGCTAGTAAAGGTTGGCTTGCTGAGGCAAAGCCTCCGGTCCAGCTAACATGACAAAGCTGGTCGGCTAACAACACCGAAGTCTCCGGAGTAGGTTGATGAAGGGATGGCTAAGCCCCCGGTCCAGACGAGGTGATGGAGCAGGTCGGTAAGCAGACGTTGCAGTTGCCATGTTAGTTGAGGTGTTGAAGTAGTTCGGCGCGATGGACATCGGCTCAAAGAAGCAATGGTGCGGCCATGCCAATGCAGGTCGTAACTCGTGACGTGGTCAATGCCGGCTTGATGAAGTGGCTGTGCGGCGATGTCGGTGTACCCGCTCCGTGTAATCCATCAGGCAGCGATGTTAGTGATGATTTATCCTTCGCGATGCCGAACTCTTGTTTGGCTTGCCAAGATGATGATCTTTAGAAGTTGAGCTCGGCTCAACAAAGTGACGACGTGTCTAGCGCAGGCCGGCAACCGTGGAGCAACGTTGTCGGGCTGGTTTGACACCGGCAGGATGATGAAGTCATATTGGAAAAGACTTTAAAATTAGTGGGATGTGTTTGGGTAAAAAACACAATACCCCATACAAAACTTCTTTCAAAAATGATGTCCGAAATCCTGTTCATAAAAAAGAAGAACTCGGGTCAGATTCGTTCTCGTGCAGAAAATAAATCTGAAAAGTAATGCACTAATCGGAAGGTTCTCGGAGTTTGGACGGTCGGATCGAGCTGAAATTTTGAGGGTGGTAGATATAGGAATTCCGCAGCCGATCAATGGTTGGATCTTCCAAAGGACGTCCGAGCTAGATGCTGGACACCACGCTCCAAACTTGTCCAGATTCCCGTGCAGATTCGACGGGGCTCCAGTACATCGGAGACTGGCGGAGATTGCTCCATCGGAACGCGATGAAATTTTACAGTGTTGTTGTAGACTCAATTCTGCACTATTCCACCGAAGGAATCATCAAAGCGATGCTCGAGGAAGTGGTGGTAGCGGATACAAGTTTGCTATTTGGAAAAACAGCACGGTCGCCCGAGGGCAATGTTGACGTCGAGCCCCCGAGCTCCATGGATGATTCCCCCATTATCTTTATAGAGATCGGTGTTGATGTTGATGAAGGCCCTCATCCGAACATGATGATTGGAGGTAGGGCACAGTCCTCGGTCAAGCCAAGGTGATCAGTCGAGGAAGCGACGAAGATGCCGATGTGGCAGTTGACCTTTAGGCGAGCCATTGATCCTTTCGCCGATCACACAGCGGAACTCTCAATGAAAGCACCACTGTCGGTGTCAAAACCGACAGATCTCGGGTAGGGGGTCCCAATTTGTGTGTCTTAGGATCGATGGACACGGGATTTTACCCAGCTTCGTGCTATCTTGAAGAGATAATACCCTACATGCTGCTTGATTGACTTTGATGAGTATAGGGGTTACAAGAGTTAATCTACCTCAAGATCGTATGTTGTGGTCTAAACCTGAGGGTATGATGAATAATGTCATGATGATCTGTAGACTAGCCTTGCCTCGGTTTATATAACATACCGGAGGCCTAGGATAACAAGAGTCATAGCTGAATACATAGGTGGAGAGGAGTCCTTGTCTTGATCATCAAGTCTTGTGGAATATACCTTGTATGTGGCATGGGCTGTCCGGACTGGCCCATGAGTGAAACGCCATGGGGGTCCTCGGCCTGATCCAGCTGGTCGGGAGACGACGTGGTGTGTACCCCTAGTCCAGGACACCGTCAGCGCCTGATGTGAAAGCGTCGGAGGCGAGGCGGCGCGTCGTCGAAGCGGCAGAGGGCAACTGGCCCGGCGTTGTCGGGGCGAAGAAGAACTGAAACAAAATTTTCACAAGATCTAGCTTATATAGAGAGAGCATTGGTCCCGGGTTGTGGCACCAACCGGGACCAATTCCCCCCTTTAGTCTGGGTTGGTGCCACCAACCGGGACCAAAGGTCTCTTTTAAGCAGCCCAAAGGGCGGGAAACGGAACCATTGGTCCCGGTTGGTGGCACCAACTGGGTCGAAAGGGGGGCATTGGTCCCGGTTGGTGCCACGAACCGGGACCAAAGCCCACCGTTAGTCCCGGGTGGTGCCACCAACCGGGACCAAAGGCTCTTGCTGCACAAGGCCAAAAGTTTAGTCCCACCTCGCTAGTTGAGAGGGGCTCGGAGTGGTTTATAAGCCCCACTGCAGCTGCCCTCTAAAGCTCCTCTCAAATGCAGGCTTACGGGCCTAATCGCACACTATGCTACCTATGGGCCTTCTGTGAGCCTGAATCCTGGCCCATGGTTGGGTTTCTAGTCGTATTCAGGCCATGGTGGCCCAATAAGTGGTAGTATTTTTTTTCCAGTTTTTTGTTTTATTTTTTGCATTATTTATTTTCTTTTTTTTTGCTTTATTTTTTTAATTCTTTTTGCTTTCAGGTCAGAAAAATATAAACTTTCTGTTAGTGCCATTAGTTTTCAAATTTGAATAGTTTAAATTTAAATTAGTTGATATTTGTGTGAATCACTAGTTTGTGATTAACTTTACTATAAAATAGATTTTGGAGTGATTCTTTTTCCTGCTATTTAATATTACTGTGTTTTATCATTATATTCGAAAACAGTTTTTGTTATTTTAGTTTCTAACAAAAAAGTCTTTATGATAATTCTTTTTGCTATTAAAGTTTCTAACAAAAAAAGTTTTTTATGAAAAACATTTTTTGCTTTTAATGTTTTGAACAGAAAATACTTTTATAGTTTTAGTTGCATAAATTTTAATTTATTATTTTGGCTATTAGAGTTTCATAAAAGTTTTCTAGTTCATTCTTTTTTATATGGACAATCTCTTTCGAAGTATTAGGGTTTCGGACGAAAACTCATCTGATACAAAGGGATTTCATTTTTTGAACTTATGTGAACTCAAGAATTTTTGTGTGTTCAAAATGCACCATTCAAAGCCAAATCATCAATTTTCAACCCTTTCTGACTTCATTTGTTATTTTTCATGCATTTACTGATTTTTTGAGCTATATGACCACGAAATTGAAAAGCACTACAAATGAACTACGAAAAGGTTGAAAGTTAACATGGTATCATCATTTCACCCACGTATCATGTGCTAAAAAGTTGAGAGGGTTACGGCAAAAACTAGATGCACTTCGTGTACAAAATGGACAATCTCTTTCGAAGTATCAGGGTTTAAAACACACAAAAACTCATCTTTTACAAAGGGATTTCATTGTTTTGAACTTATTTGAACTCCAGAATTTTTGTGTGTTCAAAATGCACCATTCAAAGCCACATAATCAATTTTCAACCCTTTCTGACTTCGTTTATTATTTTTCATGCATTTACTAATTTTATTGAGCTATATGACCCTGAAATTGAAAAGCTTTTGGAAATTGAAAATCACTTCAAATGAACTCTGAAAAGTTTGAAAGCTGCCATGGTATCATCATTTCACCCACATAGCATGTGCTAAAAAGTTGAGAGGTTACGGCAAAAACTGGAAGCACTTCGTGTACAAAATGGACAATCTCTTTCGAAGTATGAGAGTTTCATACGAAAACTCGTCTGTTACAAAGGGATTTCATTATTTTTAACTTATTTGAACTCTAGACTTTTTGTGTGTTCAAAATGCACCATTGAAAGCCACATAATCAATTTTAACCCCTTTTCGACTTCGTTTATTATTTTTCATGCATTTACTAATTTTTTTAGCTATATGACCCTGAATTCAAAAGCACTTCAAATGAACTCTGAAAAGGTTGAAAGTTGGCATGGTATCATCATTTCACCCACGTATAATGTGCTAAAAATTTGAGAGGGTTACGACAAAAACTGGATGCACTTCGTGTACAAAATGGACAATCTCTTTCGAAGTATCAAGGTTTCGGACGAAAACTCATCTGTTAGAAAAGGATTTCATTATTTTGAACTTATTTGAACTCCATACTTTTTATGTGTTAAAAATGCACCATTCAAAGCCACATCATCAATTTTCAACCCTTTCTGACTTCGTTTGTTATTTTTCTTGCATTTACTGATTTTTTTGAGCTATATGACCCTGAAATTGAAAAGCACTTCAAATGAACTCTGAAAAGGTTGAAAGCTGGCACGGTATCATCATTTCACCCACATAGCATGTGCTAAAAAGTTGAGAGGGTTACGGCAAAAACTGGATGCACTTCGTGTACAAAATGGACAATCTCTTTCGAAGTATGAGGGTTTCATACGAAAACTAAATGCATTACAAAGGGATTTCATTATTTTGAACTTATTTGAACTCCAGACTTTTTGTGTGTTCAAAATGCAACATTCAAAGCCACATCATCAATTTTCAACCCTTTCTGACTTTAATTGTTATTTTTCATGCATTTACTGATTTTTTGAGCTATATGACCCTGAAATTCAAAAGCACTTCAAATGAACTCTGAAAAGATTGAAAGTTGGCATGGTATCATCAATTCACCCACATAGCATGTGCGAAAAAGATGACAGGGTTACGGCAAAAACTGGATGCACTTCGTGTACGAAATAGACAATCTATATCGAAGTATCACGGTTTCATACGGAAACTCGTCTGTTACAAAAGGCATTTCATATCTTCACATGTAGCTGCAGTGATATTCTAGATCAAAGGCATCATCATAATAGTTGTGGAGAGAAAGTCTTCACTTTTTCTTGTCACGACCGGTTTTTCAATAAAAATATTTATTGAACAACCGACGTATGAAGTCCAATATGAGGAAAATCCTCCATACCGGTAGACAAAACTTGGATACAATAAGCCAGTAGCATTACAATATTACAGGGTCAGACTGAAGGTGCCCAACCAATTATTACAAACACGCTGATAATTATACATGATGGCGGATATGACACAATGGTGTGGGGTGGAAATACTACTGACTCGAGATACATGTGGTTGGTGGAATAACACAGTGGGGTGGTTAATAAGACTCTGCCTTTGGCGGCTCATCGAGCGTCGAGGTGAGGCGCGATGAATTTATTTGGGGTAGCGGAAGCGGATATATCACAATGACTAATCCAGGGGTCGCACGAGACTGACTGGGATTCCTCTAGGCGTCGGACTCGCTATCGAACTCTTCATCCATGAGATCTCCTTCGTCAGCATCTGGCCAAATCAACAAGCCAGGTGAGTACTTTGAAAGTACTCACAAGACAGTTCGGAAAAATGATATAACAAATGAATGCATGAATGCGACATGATTAATTTTAGTAATGCCCAATTTAATCAGTATAGCAAAGTAAATAAGAAGGGAGTCGGCGGTAGTCCGCTCGAAAACCCAAAGAAGATAAAACTCAGAACCGATCGGGTGTCTGAAGCGACGCCTCGAAGGGTGAACAAATAAGTAAAACATGCCACGATCAGGCGTCGGCGACACCTCATAAAGGGCTTATATTGAAGGTAAATACGTGCGTGCAGCGATCGGATGTCGGGCGACATCACGAAAGGGCTTATAATGAAAGTAAATAATAACAATGCATGATCGGACGTCTGAGCGACATCACAGAAAGGGCTTATATAAAAATAGATAACAACATTGCCACAGTCGGACGTCTGAGCGACATCGCAGAAAGGGCTTATATCAAAATAGATAACAACATTTCCGCAGTCGAACGTCTGAGCGACATCGCAGAAAGGGCTTATAATTAAAATGAATAATAACAATGCCGCAGTTGGACGTCTGAGCGACATCGCAGAAAGGGCTTATAATTCATTATTCATAATTGACAAGATATAGTGCTCACGGAAAATATTCATCACAAGACAATAAGCGGGTTAGTCCATTCACGGGGAATAAATATTTAGAACTCAAATGGCTCTCAGGAGTTTCTGTCACCGAGACTGACACTTGACAAGATGAGATGAACACGGTACTCGGATATGAATAAGATGAATTCAAGAGTTTTGACTCTGCAGAGTTTGTACCAAAATTGTCAACAGCCAACGGATTTCCGTAGTCACGAAGGACTAGTTCCGTTTACGGTATTTCTGAAGAAACACAACTAGCTAGTACACACCCATCATACCTCACGTTGCGGGAATCACCCTAGACAGCGTTTAAGAAAAACTTTGAGACGGGAGATCACAATCTCGAATAGCATGGGATCAAATTTATTCTGGCGCTCTCTAAGGGGTGCCCCTCTCGGTCCCAACCGGAAACACCCATGCCCTCTGACCGGAAGAAAGGATTTAATCCAGGGCCATGGAACCTTCATCCCGGCATCTCGATTTGGTGTGTAACAGGAAGTGGTATGCAACTTACTAAGTCGTATCCCTTGCGGAAACAATTGGTAGTACTAAAGGGAAGGCAGACGGAATCGACTGATTTATGTTGACCTTTGGGTCAGCGATATGGCATAAGCCTGGCATGCTACAACACTGCCATCTTACCCATACTCATGCCAACTGATGGCCATGCAACAAGTTTCCAACAACTCATGGAATTTACCGAGCTCATTTGTCTCAACTCTTACGAGATAAACTATCATCGAAATGCTCATGAACGTGCCATGATACAAAATAATGCAAACATGGCCAGACACTCATCATATCAAAAGTTCAAACATTGCTTGCCTGGTTCGGAGTAGTCGGGGTCTAGCTTGGCGAAGTTCGCGGTTCCGTCACCTTCTTCGGTATCTACGGTACACAAAATACACGCGCTAACGTAAATACCGTGGGTCACAGAAAGTTAATCCAAATATTTTTCAAATAAATATGATAAAAAACTAGACAAAAATCTGAAGAGGACAGAAAAATAATCACTCAAAAATTCCTTTCTGTTAAAAAGTTATAAGGGTTTTGGTCCAAGGACCCATCTGTAATGAAACAGAAAACTTCCAGGGGGCTTTGCAGAAAAGTCCAGAAAACGGTTCGTTTAAAAGAAAGCAGTGAGAGGCTGACAGGAGGGCTCCACCTGTCGGGTTTGAAAATTTAAAAGAGGGAAACAGGGCGCGGCGCAGGAGAGGTGTGGTGGTGGGCCGGCGATCCACGGCGAGGCAGTGATCGGACGGTACCTTCGTGATCGCGACGTCCTTCCGCGTCTGTGGGAGGTGGAAGTGGTCATCGGCGAGTACCACGTCGACAGCGACGCTTGCTCCGGCGGACGGTGATTCGGGTGGTCGTGGACCTCGTCGGAGAGGGCTGTGAAGATCAAATTGGGGTGGGGGTTAGACTCTTGGTTGCTCGAGAGGGTTGCTGACGAGGTTTGGGCGCCGGAGACGACCTCACTGGAGTGGATCGAGGTGGAGGCCGAGGCGGAACGAGGTGGCCGGAGTCGGGGAAGAAGAGCCTCGAGGCCCTTCCAGGGCTTGGCGAGGTCTGGAGAGGTGGTGGAGGTGTCTTGAGGCGAGAGCGCTCGGGGTGCTATATATAGCCGGCCAGGCGGTTGCCGAAAACGGGGTTCTTCGGCGAGGTGATTCTGGCGGTCTTGTGGCTGCAGGTCGGCTTAGGAGTTTGGGCATCGACTAGGCAATCTGGAGCCATCCGGTGTCCAAGTCAGCAAGGTGGGCGAGGTTACGGCTGTCCTCGACGGAACGGCCGCGACCCGTCGGCGGCGGCAGAGAACGCTTCTGGCGTGCGAACCTGCCACGGCAGTGCTTTGTATGCGTGTCTTTGGCAAGGAAATGGCCTCGCGGAGCTACCAGGATGTTTGGGCGGCGCCGAACGGCATTATGCCGTCGTTCTGCTCCCTGTCGGCCGCTACGGTGGTTCTGCCGCCGCAAGACACGCCGGTGCAGGCGGCCAGGGTGCCACCGACGCCAGGAATGCGCCAAGCACGCGTGTGAAGCTCCGGACAAGCAGGCTAGGCTGCGAGCAACGTGCCAAGTGCACTGTGAGCATGTGACTGAAACTCTGACGGAGATCGACACTGAAATCTGAATTTAACTGAAGATGAACAGTAATAGTGCATGCAAGGTGTTCGACAGAATGATATAGGCATGTGGAGATTTTTCCTTGAGCTGGTTTTTGGTGGAGGGGCCTCTCATTGCATCTAGAGGCTGCCTGAATTTTTGTGAAATTTTTGGAGCAGAGAAGATATGAATTTCACCAAATTTGACAAATCTGGTCCAAACTTGCAGAGACTGAAATTTGAAATTTTTGAAAAGAAGAGGAGTGGATCTTGATTGTTCTAGGTTGTGGGTACCAAGGACTATCCAGGGGAGTTGGTTTGAGGTCAAAACTCAAATGCATTTAGGTACTTGCTTTGCAAATCACCTAGGCTGAAAATAATGGACAGAAAAGATTTGGGAGGAGAATTAAATGAAATAAAATTCAGAAAATTGTTGAGCTTGTTGAGACAGAATGCTTGGATTGCCCAAAGTGGAAGGAGAGATTTTTGGGAAGATTTTACCATGGGGTGCATGGTAAAAATCATGAGTGGTTTCAAATTTGGGAGAGGATGAAAAACTCCTAGGGTTTCTTTTTGAAAGAAAAATAAACTCCAAAGATTTTTCTTGAAATTTTGAGAAGAGGGCAATCAGGAGAATAAATTAAAAACCAAACACCATAGTTGAAGGAGATGCAAAAATAAAATATTTGTTAAAGGGAAAAAGCTTTGGAGAGAGATTTTTTTTGAAGGGTTTAGAAGACCTTCTTCAAATCCAACAAATTTTTTTTTTTGAGGAAAACCAGAAGAATATTTTTGGAGTGTCACATTTCTTCGCTTGTGTCCTTTGCTTATTGCGCCGTAACCATGGATAATCTTCATCGTTTAACAGGGTGCTTGGGTCAGCCTTGACTTTGAAGGGTGGAATTTCATGGAACTTTTCATAATCTTCGGACATGACTGTCTTCCCCTCCACTCCCATGATGTCTCTTTTTCCTGAAAGAACTATGTGGCGCTTTGGATCATCGTATGATGTGTTCGCTTCCTTATCTTTTCTTTTTCTCGGTTTGGTAGACATGTCCTTCACATAGAAAACCTGCGCCACATCATTGGCTAGGACGAATGGTTCGTCTGCGTATGCATAAGATTGTTCAGATCCACTGTTGTCATTCCGTACTGTGGGTCTACCTGTACCCCGCCTCCTAACAGATTGACCCATTTGCACTTAAACAAAGGGACCCTAAAATCATGTCCTTTCCCCTCTTGGTTGCTGCATCAAAGAGGACACCGCTGGTTTGGTTGGTGCTCTTCTGATCTTGGGCGATCGTGTAAAATGTATTCCCATTTATCTCGTATCCTTTATAAGTCAATACAGTCGAAGATGGTCCCCTGGACAACGAGTACAGCTCATCAGAAATAGTGTTGTCACCTCTGAGACGTGTTTCCAACCAACTGTCGAAAGTCCTGATGTGTTCACATGTAATCCAGTCGTCGCACTGCTCCGGGTGTTTGGGGCGCAGACTATTCTTGTGTTCATCGAAATACGGGGTCACTAAGGTAGAGCTCTGTAGAACTGTGTAGTGTGCTTGAGACCAAGAATGCCCGTCCCTGCATATTATTGAGTCCCCTCCTAGCGTGTCTTTTGCAGTCAGTCTCCACTCATACCGCGATTTAGGGAAACCAATCTTCTAAGGCCAGGAATGAAGTCAACACAAAACCCAATGCCATCCTCTGTTTGATGGCCCATGGAGATGCTTCCTTCTGGCCTAGCGTGGTTACGAACATATTTCTTTAGGACCCCTATGAACCTCTCAAAGGGGAACGTATTGTTTAGAAATACAGGGCGCAGAACAACAATCTCATCGACTATATGAACAAGGACGTGCGTCATGATATTGAAGAAGGATGGTGGGAACACCAGCTCGAAACTGAAAGACATTGCGCCACATCACTCCTTAGGCTTGGTATGATTTCTGGATCGATCACATTCTGAGAGATTGCATTGAGGAATGCACATAGCTTCACAATGGCTAATCAGACGTTTTTCGATAGAAGCCCCCTCAATGCGACCGGAAGCAGTTGCATCATAATCACGTGGCAGTCATGATACTTTAGGTTCTGGAAATTTTTCTCTGGCATATTTATTATTCCCTTTATATTCGACGAGAAGCCAGACGGGACCTTCATACTGAGCAGGCATTCAAAGAAGATTTCCTTCTCTTCTTTGGTAAGAGCGTAGCTGGCAGGACCTTCATACTGCTTTGGAGGCATGCCATCTTTTTGTTGCAAACGTTGTAGGTCCTCCCGTGCCTCCGGTGTATCTTTTGTTTCGCATACACGCCTAAGAAGCCTAGCAGGTTCACGCAAAGGTTCTTCATCACGTGCATCACGTTGATTGAAGAGCAGACCTCTAGGTCTTTGCAGTAGGGTAGGTCCCAAAATATAGATTTCTTCTTCCACATGGGTGCGCGTCCCTCAGCATCATTCAGAACAGATAGTCCGTCGGGACCCTTTGCAAATATTACGTGTAAATCATTGACCATAGCAAGTACGTCATCACCGGTACGCATGGCAGGCTTCTTCCGGTGATCTGCCTCGCCTTTGAAATGCTTTCCTTTCTTTCGACATTGATGGTTGGTCGGAAGAAATCGACGATGGCCCAGGTACACATTCTTCCTGCATTTGTCCAGGTATATACTTTCGGTGTCAGCTAAACAGTGCGTGCATGCATGGTATCCCTTGTTTTTCTGTCCTGAAAGGTTACTGAGAGCAGGCTAATTGTTGATGGTTACAAACAGCAATGCATGCAGGTCAAATTCCTCCTGTTTGTGCTCATCCCACACACGTACACCTTTTCCATTCCACAGCTAAAAAAGTTCTTCAACTAATGGCCTTAGGTACACATCAATGTCGTTGCCGGGTTGCTTAGGGCCTTGGATGAGAACTGGCATCATAATGAACTTCCGCTTCATGCACATCCAAGGAGGAAGGTTATACATACATAGAGTCACGGGCCAGGTGTTGTGATTGCTGCTCTGCTCCCCGAAAGGATTAATGTCATCCGCGTTTTAAACCAAACCATACGTTCCTTGGGTCACCTGCATGTTGGAAATATGCCCTAGAGGCAGTAATAAAATGGTTATTATCATATTTCCTTGTTCATGATAATTGTCTATTGTTCATACTATAATTGTGTTATCCGGAAATCGTAATACATGTGTGAATTCATAGACAACAACATGTCCCTAGTGAGCCTCTAGTTGACTAGCTCGTTAATCAATAAATGGTTACGATTTCCTAACCATGGACATTGGATGTCATTGACAACGGGATCACATCATTAGGAGAATGATGTGATGGACACGACCCAATCCTAAGCATAGCACAAGATCGTGTAGTTCATCTGCTAAAGCTTTTCTAATGTCAAGTATCTTTTCCTTATACCATGAGATTGTGCAACTCCCGGATACCGTAGGAGTACTCTGGGTGTGCCAAACGTCACAATGTAACTGGGTGGCTATAAAGGTACACTGCGTGTATCCCCGAAAGTATCTGTTGGGTTGGCACGAATCGAGACTGGCATTTGTCACTCCGTATGACGGAGAGGTATCTCTGGACCCACTCAGTAAGACATCATCATAATGAGCTCAATGTTACTAAGGGGTTTTTCACGGGATGATGTGTTACGGAACGAGTAAAGAGACTTGTCGTAACGAGATTGAACAAGGTATCGGTATACCGATGATCGAATCTCGGGCAAGTGCTATACCGGTAGACAAAGGGAATCGTATATGGGATTGATTGAATCCTTGACATCATGGTTCATCTGATGAGATCATCGTGGAACATGTGGGAGCCAACATGGGTATCCAGATCCCGCTGTTGGTTATTGGCCGAAGAAATGTATCGGTCATGTCTGCATAGTTCCCGAACCCGTAGAGTCTACACACTTAAGGTTCGATGATGCTAGGATAATAGGGAAAGTTTGTATGTGGTTACCGAATGTTGTTCGGAGTCCCGAATGAGATCCCTCTCTTCACAAGGAGTTCCGGAATGGTCCGAAGGTAAAGAATAATATATAGGAAGTGAGGTTTTGGCCACCGGAAGTGTTTCGGGCATCACCGGTAATGTACCGGGACCACCGGAAGGGTTCCGGGGGTCCACCGGGAGGGTCCACCAGCCCCGGAGGCTTGCATGGGCCAAGAGTGGGAACAGACCAGCCCCTGAGTGGGCAGGTGCGCCTCCCACCAAGGCCCAAGGCGCAGCTAGGAGGAGAGGGGGAATCCCTAGGCGCAGATGGGCCTAAAGGCTCACCCTAGGGTGCGCCCCCCTCTCTCTCCCCCTCTTGGCCGCCCCCTCCAATCCCATCTAGGCGCAGATGGACATCGTACGGTCACTGGAGCTAGAATCATGCATATTGACTAAGTTGACAAAGCCCTCCGTCCCCGTCAACTTAGTAGGCCCACAAGTCAGCCTGCCACTATACTGGGTCCCAGCTAACGGTGGAGTATTCATTTTTTTGTGCGTAATAAGGAGGCACTACCTTGCGTGCGAAGATATAGATCGTGGGTCCAAGCTGTCAGCGGCGATAACATTTTTTTTCGTGAAACACAGAGGCCCTTTCGGTGGGTCCCTGATGTCAGGTGGAGGAATCATTATTTTGCGCGTAATAAGGAGGCATTTCCTTGCGTGCGGCCATGGACCCAGTTGTCGGCCTCTCCACGTACAGTCCACTTCAGATGCATGTCGGTCGTTGACCACGTTGACCAAGCCGCGCCGAGAGAACCAGGGCAGTGGACGACGGCGAGGCCTAGGAAGGGAATGACACGGAGGCAGGGAAGACTCACGCGGAGGGGAGTACGACTGAACGAGGGTTTACTGGTTCATCTTCCATCGCCGGAGAATAACAGCAGGTGTGGGTGAGTAGAGGGATGGCTAGGCCAGCGATGGGAGTACGATGGGGCGGTGAGGCACAAGGCGGCAAAGATAGCCGGCCGCGTGGAGGAGGGAGCAGGCAGTCCCGCAGGCGCTTGTTTGAGCGGCTGGAGAAGGAAGAGCAGAGATTGAAGAAGCACGACGGCCGTTGGATGGCCATCCAACAGTCACTGCTTGTGCGTCAACCTTTTTTTTAGGAAAGCCTCAAATCTGTTGAAAACAGCATACATCCCATCTGCCATTATTTCTAATATTTTACAGCCCATTTGCTAATTCTTAAGGTTTTTTTTGGAGCCCATATTCTTTTTGTTAGCATTACAGCCCACACTATGGCCACGGTTAAACAATTATACGAAATTTTGCATATTTCGGTGCGGTCTGAACTATTTTTAATCCCGAAATTTCGACTCACATTCAAACTGATTTTAAAAATAAATGTATATCAATATAAAATCCAACAAATTCTCCATGCATAAAAATTAATGTAATTTAAAATCTCGAAATGAAAAAAAAGTTATTTGAAACTAATTGCCGGTTCGATGTGTTTTAAAAATGTACAACCCATTTCTCATTACTGATGGGTCATTTCCTCGGCCAGCCGAATGAAAGCTCTCCTCGTCTTGAATGATTTGCAGCCCAACGGGCCTGACAAAGCGACTTACTTGGCAAATAACAAAAAAACTGGGTTGTGGCCATGGACCCGGTATCGGCCTCTCCACGTCTGATACTCTTCCGATGGAAGTCGTTCCTTGACCATGTTGACCATGCCGCACGGAGAGCACCACGGCGGTGGACGACGACAAGGCCTAGGAAGGGGACGACGTGGAGCCGGGGAAGACGCGGCAGGTGTGGAAGCCCATGATTTCCCCGATCTAAATCGAGCGGGTTTCCTTGAAGAAGATCTTGTTCAGCATGTTCTATTCGATACTAGTAGGAGAAGAACCCGACTCGGTATTCTTAAAAAAAGTGGGGAAGCAGAACCAAGTCAAGATGATATGGGTCGCCCCTTCTTCTTGTGCCAAAGATCTTACCGCGCGGAGAGGAGTACGAGGGTTCACTGGTTCGGCTGCGGTGTGAGGCTGCCGTCGCCACAGGGCCTGGCCAGCGGTGGGAATAGTAGGGGGCGGTGAGGCCTCATGGCTGACATAGCCGCCACGGGAGGCGGGAGCATGAGGCACGACCGGCGCTGGTTTGGTTTTGGAACCCGAAGACCAAGGTGGTTGAAGAAGCACTACGGCCTTTGGATGGACATCGTGCGGTCCTTTGGAGCTAGAATCGTTCAGTATTGACTAAGTTGACAAAGCCCTTCGTCCCCGTCAACTTAGTAGGCCCACAAGTCAGCCTCCCACCAAGGTGGGTCCCAGCTAGCAGGGGGAGTATTCATTTCTTTGTGCGTAATAAGGAGGCACTTCCGGTGTGTCCGAGCTGACAGCGGGGGGACGTTTTTTTCGCGAAATACGGTGGCCCATCAGGTGGGTCCCAGCGTCGAGGGCAAACGTTTTTTCACAAAATACGGTGGCCCGTCCCAAAGGGGTCCCTATTTGTCGATTGGAGGAATCATTATTTTCAGCGTAATAAGGAGGCACTTACTTGCTGCGGCCGTGGACCCGGTGAGACTCTCCACGTCTGAAAGATACCGATGGAAGTTGTTCCTTGACCACATTGACCTCGCCGCATTCCGTTGCATGCATGCGTCCATGGGCGTGGTGCGTCCCCACTATCAGCCTCTCACGTACAGTCATCTTCTGATGACTCTTGGTTGTTGACCATGTTGACCACACCATGCCGAGCGCACCTGCAGTGAACGACCCGAGATGAGGAAGACAGGCGGTGGAGTCGCAGATGGAGAGGAGTGGGAAACTTCATCTGGTTGGTCTTGGCAGCGACAGCTGATGCACGCGGAGACAGGGAGCAAGAACGAGAGGTTGAAGAAGGATCACGGCTGTTGGGTTAACATCCAATGGTCCAGCTGCTAGAATCATTTGTTGATTAAGTTAACAAAGCCGCATGACACGTCCCGCTTAGCAGCCCACAAGTCGGTCACCAATTCTCGACGGGTCCCGGTATCAGCAGGATGAATAATGTTTTTCGCAAAACAAGGAGGCACTTCCTTCCGTGCGAAGACACAGCCGGTGGGTCGGTGTCGGTGGAGGAAACATTTTTTAGCTTAATAAGGAGGAACTTTCCTTGCGTGCGACCATGGACCTCGTGGGTCCCATCCGTCGAGCTCTCCACGTCTGATCCTCTTTCGATGACTATCGTTTCTTGACCACGCCGCACGAACATAGCGGTATTTGGACGGGCGATGAGGCCCAGACGGGAAACGACTCGGAGATGGGAAAACGCGTAGTGGAGTCGCATATTGAGAGGAGGAGAAGGGTTATAACTGGTTACATTGCGGCGTGGGGCTGTAGTCCGTGGAGAATAACAGGAGGTGTCGAGGGTGGAGGGAGGGATAGCACGGCGGCGGTGGGGTAGCGCTTGGCAGCGATGCGTGCTAAGCAGAGCCGCTAGCCGCGGTGGCAGACCAGCGGTCAGCAATCTTTGGAGGAAGAAGGCGAGAGATTGAAGGTGCATGCTGGCCATTGGATATAAATCCAATGGTTGTGGATGACACAATCATTTGTTGACCAAGTTGACAACGCCTGCGTGAGATTCGACCTATTGGCCCACAAGTCGACTGCAAAAATGTGGCATATATTTACCCCATGTTTTCTAGAATGTACAGATCCATTTGCTGGGCTGGGTGAACAAATAATTTCGCGTCAATCAGGCCCATTTATATTTTCTAAGAAATCCCAGCCCATTTGCACTTCCTTGAAATACACGTATTAGGTGGGCTCGTTATATATATAATGTTATGTTAGAAGGAGCAATTAATATCAAAGAATAAACCGGAGAGGCACATTATATATATATATATATAATTAAGAAATTAGCGAGTTATTGCTCAAAATAAAAATGAGCGCGTTATTATCAAATTGGTCCTTAAAATCTTCGCAAGCTTTTGTACACAATCACCAGGATTTTCCTTGCCTGTGAGTCAAAAACAACCAGGATTTTCCGTTAAACGTTTACTTTTATAAGTTCATAACATGTGGGATGTTTTATAATGTATATATAAGTCTCTATAAAATATACGATAATAGTAATAATATAAATATATATAATGTGGTTAGAAGGGAAAACATAAATTGGACACAACATTACTTTTATAAGAGACCTGCGTTTTATACCTGACAGTAGGCATACTAACAAGTTCACACACAAATACAACAGAAAAGGTAAACATTCATATCAAACTCAGGTTCACAGGACACGTTCATATTCATAGCTAACATTCACTATCAACAACTCAAAAAATTCATATATACACAAGCTCAGCATATCTATGCATCCAAATGATTGATAGATCACACGACAATATTCATACATAATTCACAAAAAGATTCAGATATACACATGTTCAGTATGTTTATGCATCCAAATGATTGAGATCACAGCCAATATGATCCATGGACGAACTTTAATTACGTAGGGTACAGACTGGTAAATGGTGTTCAATCGGAGGTACTTCTTGCTAAAATTAGTTCTTGTACGAGTAAACTTTCGAGTACATAAGAGGCAACACAGACAGTTTGAACTTTGCTTGTAGGTTTATCCTCAAATAGTGGCCTCGTGCCGAGGGAGGTTTGAGCAACTTGGCCACTACTTTCATCCAACTAGTTTCTTGGCTCATCTTGGTCCCGTATCTCGCCAAAATTCTACATTGCAGACGAGAAAGGAGGCGGTTGAGAAAATTAACCACCCAAATTTTTTGTGCAGTTCAACTGAAATGGAGCATCCTTGGCGTGCAGACTGATTAAGTCCCAGATGAATATACGTGTCAACCAACTTGTCTGGAATCTTTAGACTCCATGCCATATAGTTCGCTTCCATATGTGCCGATAACCAAAAGGCACAAGTTGGGACCAAAGACTGGACTGCATTTTTCTGGGCTATGCACCAAGCAATATTTTTTGCGTTCAGTCTCCTAATACTTGGAGTTTGACTATTGGTTGGCGCGGTTGATACTCGAATGAATATAGGCACTTCTTGTCAACATCGATGCTCGTCTGAGTGAACTTTGGAGTACATAGCAGCAGCATAAGTACCTGTCCATCTGATCATTTTGTGCAGTTCTTCTGAAATCACCCGATGTAATGATTTGCCTGCGAGTTCAGGCTCCAAATTACTCCTTTATGAAACCGGCAAAGAGTAGCACAATACCAAATTACCAATACATATGACAGGCACAATAATCAGGATAAAGACCACTACCAACCTGTGTGAGGTAGCATTTCAATTACTATTTCCTTTGACTGGAAGCCGAGATAAGCCAAGCGACTGACAGCAAAGGAAGAAAGCAAGCGGAGATTAGCGACTCACAGGAAAGGACTGAAGCTGTCGAGGCAATGAAGCACCCAAAGTTTTTGTGCAATTCCACCAAAATTGAGCATCCCTGATGGCACATATATTGAGTGAGATTACTGTAATAGTGGGACTAGTTGATGAAACATACACTAACAAATAGAAGCACCCTCATTATCTTAATGGGTAAAGTTAGCAACATAGTAGTCTTGCTTAAAGAGAGGTATTAGTTTATTTAATCAGTGCCAATTAGCTCAACTCAACACCCAAAGCATTGCCATTTATCATAGGTTGCAAAACTTAAAAGTGCAAAGATAAAGGAGTTTCTCATGACAAGAGTACGATACAAATAGAGATGATGACAAACTAATATGGATGAAGGCCTTAGGCCGTACCAACCTGAGAAAAAAGCTTATTCATGTAGTCCCATAAGAGATGATAAAGCACCCACTGGAATCACACAATAGTATATATTTTTGTGCACTTCAAATGTATGGTTGAAATCACTCTTGTTTACCGATCTTTGAGATTATATCGAAGATTATCAAGAACTTCCAGCAGAGTTAAAGCACTGGCTGGGATACAATTCATTGTATTGTCTTGTGTAGTTCCACTAAAATGTATGATTGGCACAACATGATCCCTGTTTGCACAAGTAGGAACAAGGTGAAACCTTCATTATCTTACTGAGAAAGGATAGGAAGACATTAGCATATTACTCAAATAGTAGCATCAAATTCATGATGGACAATACGCAAAACATTGCCTCATTGAACCAATGGCAATAAATTGACATGCAAAACAATAGCACTATTATGTCATGACACTAATAATATTCCCTCCCTGCTCCACCACATGATTCACCTCCATAGAAAAACATTCACACGTACATGATTCAGCTTAGGGTCCTACTAAAGATTTGTTTAACTCCAACAGGAAAATTAGGCAGTATTAAATTAGTGGTACTTAAGTTCTCCTAATTAATTAAGTGAGACAGCATAAGTGGAAGGGCTCCCTGGTGGATCGTCTCACATGTAAGGTAGTCATTGTCGGAGCCCTTGAATAGCCTCGACTGAGGCCTCTGGCTTCAGCAAGATCGCCTTGGCACTGTTTATTCTTCTTCTTCTTCCTCTTCATGCTCTGTTTCTCTTTCTCCTCACCAGTTGGTGAAACCAAGTACATTATTGGCCTTCTAATTCAGAATTGGTTTTGTCAGTGAGGGAGTACAAGTGTACAAGTAAAAAACAGCATTATTTTCTCATGGCAGTCGGAAAATAGAGATGAACACATGCATTAAATATCATTCTTACCTAAAGGAAGGTTATTGAGAGGGTCCTAGATTAGGGGGTGTCCGGATGGCCGAACTATAGCCTTTGGTCGGACTCTTGGACTATGAAGATACAAGATTGAAGACTTCGCCCCTTGTCCGGATGGGACTTTCCTTGGCGTGGAAGGCAAGCTTGGTGATACGGATATGTAGATCTCCTACCATTGTAACCGACTATGAGTAACCCTAACCCTCTTCGGTGCCTATATAAACCGGAGGGTTTTAGTCCATTGGACGAACAACAATCATACCATAGTCTAGCTTCTAGGGTTTAGCCTCTCTGATCTTGTGGTAGATCTACTCTTGTACTACCCATATCATCAATATTAATCAAGTAGGAGTAGGGTTTTACCTCCATCGAGAGGGACCGAACACAGGGTAAAAACATCGTGTCCCTTGTCTCCTGTTACCATCCGCCTAGACGCACAGTTCGGGACCCCCTACCCGAGATCCGACGGTTTTGACACCGACATTGGTGCTTTCATTGAGAGTTCCTCTGTGTCATCATTTGTAGGCCCGATGGCTCCTCCGATCATCAACAACGATGCGCTCCAGGGTGAGACTTTTCTCCCCGGACAGATCTTCGTATTCGGCGGCTTTGCACTGCGGGCTAATTAAGCAGCCATCAAGAGCAGATTGAAAGCTACGCCTCGCCACCAGGTCAGATTTGAAGTTTGAACTACACGGTTGACGTCGGCGGAGACTTGATCTTGACGGGTTCGAGCCACAGCCAAAGCGCGCCGCCTTTATCACGAGGGGCATGATCTAGCTCTGCCGCCGAACAGTGTCCTGGAGGCCACAGCAATGTCCGCTCCGACCTTTAGCTCGGAGCCGACTGCGCCGATCGAGGACAGGTGGCTGGACACCGCCTCGGGGGCTGCAATCTCTACGGCGATTGAGCCGAACACCTACCCCGTCCTTTGTGAAGCTCGTGACTCCAAGGTGCCGGACTTCTCTCCGGAGTCCGAGCCTTTCGCGCCCCCGCCAATCGAATCTGATGGGCGCCAATCATGGAATTCACTGCCGCGGACATCTTTTAGCACTCGCCCTTTGGCGACATCCTGAATTCACTAAAGTCTCTCTCTTTATCAGGAGAGCCCTGGCCGGATTATGGTCAGGAAGGTTGGGATGCGGACGACGAAGAAATTCAAAGCCCACCCACCACCCACTTCGTAGCCATTGTCGATGATTTAACCGACATGCTCGACTTCGACTCCGAAGACATCGACGATGCAGGACTGACGATGCAGAGGCGACCAAGAACCAGCGCCCACAGGTGGCAATCGGAAGGCCACCTCGTCATACGACATATACATGGTGGACATCCCAAAAGATGGGAATGGCGATGGAACAGCGGAGGATGACCCCTCCAAGAAACAGCCTAAGCGCCGGCGTCAGCGGCGCTGCTCTAAATCCCGCCACAGCAAAAACGGTGATTCCGGCACGGGAGACAATAACACCCCGGACAGTGCCGAAGACAACCCCCTCCAGCAGGATTCAGCGCAGGAGGATGGAGAAGCCAGCCCTCATGAGAGAGCGGCAGAAAGAGAGGTAGAGGACGATAATTACATGCCTCCCTCGGAAGATGAGGCAAGCCTCGACGATGAAGAATACGTCGTGCCTGAGGATCCCGTCGAACAAGAGCATTTCAAACGCAGGCTTATGGCCACGGCAAGCAGCCTCAAGAAAAAGAGGCAACAACTTAGAGCTGACCAAGACTTGCTAGCTGACAGATGGACTGAAGTCCTTGCGGCCGAAGAGTATGAACTCGAGCGCCCCTCCAAGAGCTACCCAAAACGTAGGCTGCTACCCCGATTAGAGGAGGAAGCACCCAAACCTACATCACCAAAGCACATGATACGGCTGACGGCCACCTCGTGGCATGACAGAGGCCTCTCGGCCCTCAACTCAAGCCGCACCACGGCGCTCCAAAAAAAAATACCAAGGCGCTGGGAAATGTGCGGACCTCACGAGATATATTGGAGGACAAGGCAAGGCAAACAAGATCGATCTCACGGATCGGCGTGGGCGCCCACGACACATAGCGATAACCGTCACGCCGGATATGGCAACTCCGGCCGGGCGAACACGATGAGACAAAGCTCATTTGAGCTGCGTTGTGATATACCCAATCTGAGGCGCCAAGACATCCACTATGCTTCACGAGATGAAGTGATGGATCATCAAATCCACGAGGGTTTCAAACCCGTAAACATTGAATCATATGATGGCACAACAGATCCTGCGGTTTGGATCGAGGACTATCTCCTTCACATCCACATGGCCCGCGGTGATGATCTACATGCCATCAAATAACTCCCACTCAAGCTTAAAGGACCAGCCCGGCATTGGCTTAACAGCTTGCCAGCAGAGTCAATTGGTTGTTGGGAAGACCTGGAAACAGCATTCCTCGACAATTTCCAGGGAACATATGTGCGACCACCAGACGCCGATGACCTAAGACACATAATTCAGCAGCCAGAGGAATCGGCCAGACAATTCTGGACACGGTTCCTAACCAAGAAAAATCAAATCATCGACTGTCCGGATGCAGAGGCCCTTGCAGCCTTCAAACACAACATCCGCGACGAGTGGCTCGCCCGGCACCTAGGACAGGAAAAGTCGAAATCCATGGTAGCCCTCACAACACTCATGACCCGCTTTTGCGTGGGAGAGGACAGCTGGCTAGCTCGTAGTAACAACATGACCAAGAGCCACAGTAATTCGGATACCAAGGACAGCAATGGCAGGTCACGTCGCAACAAGCACAAGCGCCCGCGTGCGGCGATAATCTTTGAGGATACGGCAGTCAATGCCGGATTCAGAGGCTCTAAACCCGGTCAGCGGAAAAAGCCATTTAAAAGAAATACTCCGGGCCCGTCAAATTTGGACCGAATACTCGATCGCTCATGCCAGATACACGGCACCCCCGAAAAACCAGCCAACCACGCCAACAGGGATTGTTGGGTGTTCAAGCAGGCAGGCAATTTAAATGCCGAAAACAATGACAAGGGGCTGCATAGCGATGACGAGGAGGAGCCCCAGCCGCCGAACAATAGAGGACAGAAGGGCTTCCCCCACAAGTGCGGACGGTGAACATGATATACGCAACCCACATACCCAAAAGGGAGCGGAAGCGTGCACTAAGGGACGTATATGCGATGGAGCCAGTCGCCCCAAAGTTCAACATGTGGTCTTCCTGCCTGATCACTTTTGATCGAAGGGACCACCCCACTAGAATCCGCCATGGCGGATTCGCCGCATTGGTTCTAGACCCAATCATTGACGGATTTCACCTCACTAGAGTCCTAATGGACGGCGGCAACTGAACCTGCTTTATCAGGATACAGTGCGCAAAATGGGCATAGACCCATCAAGGATTAAATCCATGAAGACGACCTTTAAAGGCGTCATACCAGGTGTAGAGGCCAACTGTACAAGCTCAATTACACTTGAAGTGGTCTTCGGATCCCCGGATAACTTCCGAAGCGAGGAGTTAGTCTTCGACATAGTCCCGTTCCGCAGTGGCTATCACGCACTGCTCGGACGAACCGCATTTGCAAAGTTCAATGCGGTGCCGCACTACGCATATCTCAAGCTTAAGATGCCAGGTCCTCGAGGAGTCATTACGGTCAACGGAAACACCGAACGCTCTCTCCGGACAGAGGAGCATACGGCGGCCCTCGCGGTGGAAGTACAAAGCAGCCTCTTAAGGCAATTCTCGAGTCCGGCTATTAAACGACCGGACACCGTCAAGCACGCCCGGAGTAACCTACAATAAGACCGACTGGCATGTTCCGAGCACGCATAGCAATGTGGCCCAAACCCCAGCCCTCGTGAAATTGCGAAACCAGTACTACACGTACATAATTACGCTCTTGTCGGGGGTTGGGTGCGACATATGCCAAAGGATGGCTTATCATGGTGGGGGCGAGTAGAACGTCGCCGGTGCCTGGAAATGGGATGAGGCGAAGGCATGCACGCCGGCTGATCTTACCCAGCTTCAGGGCTCTCCGTGGAGATAATACCCCTACTGCTGCTCTGCGGGGTCTTCGCATGATCACTATGGCAAAGTGGGTACAAGGTTGCTCCTTGAGCTGTTCGGGGTGAGGAAGGAGAGGGGCACGGCTAGCTCTTCTCTTCCCTCTATGTGTGTCTAAAACTACTAGGGTCCAACCTCTTGCATGGGTGCCTCGGGGGGTTTATATAGGCCTACCCACCGGGGGTACAATGGTAATCCGGCTGGGCACGGGTCCCAGCCGTCTGTCTCTCAGGTCGCCGTCTTCTCCGCCGACTGCTGGGGCCCGCCGACTAGTGGGCCCCGCCGACGGGCCCTACATGGGGCCGACATGCCTTGTCCGCCGCGAGCGGGTCCCGCTGGCTGCGGATAACTGTAGCCGCGCCTCTAATGACGCTGGCTTGGTCATGGGGTCATGGCAACAGTGCCGCCGCCTGACGGGCGATCACTGTTGCCATTCCCCGTCTTAATACAGTTAATGGCGTGCGGGCCCGTGGGAGGAGCCGGCCGACTCACGGGGCCGACTCCCAATGGGTCCGTCTTGTGGCGCTCTCGCCGTCTTACGCACCCCGCCCGGCGGTGAAATCCTACCGCTTCGGGTCGTACAGACAGGCCGTCGTGGGCACACAGATCTGCCCACGGGGGTGATGTCAGGGCCGGCATGGCAACAGTGCCGCGCCGGATGGGGATCTTCTTTGGTACGGCGCACTGTGGCCATGCCTGCCCTTTGCGAATGGGGCAGGGATGGGCCACGCGGTGGCCGCACCCCGTCCCAGCCATAGTCGCGAAGGCAGGAGGTGGTTGGAGTCGCGCGCCGACTCCCCATAGCCGGCTCCTCTGGAAGCCGCCAGTTGGGTCTCGGCCGTGAGGGGCAGTCGGCGGCGCTCCCGCCGACTCTCAGAAAGCGGCTCTCCGTCTTGGGGTCTTGAGGGGTGCAGCCTGCCCCGATGTCTTGAAAGGTCCGGGGGCTCGGGTTTGCCTACCCGTGGCCCATTACTCCGACAGTAGTCCCTGAAGCTGGTGAGGCGTCGAGGGCGACATATCGAGGAGCCTCAACAGTTTCATCCTTCTGGTGGTGGAATCTGGGCCTTGCTCGCCGTCTTCCTCTAGGCCGACTAGCTGGAGCCGGACTCGTAGAAGGTCGTCTTGTCCCTTAAAGAGTTTGAAAGTCGTAGCGGGAACCATGCAGCGTGCCTGATAAGCTTCCAGGCGGCAGCCCGTTGCGGGCCCGTTGCATGGCGCCACGCGGCAGGGTCAGTCTGCCCACCCACGCGCGTGATGAGACAGGCTGTCAGGCGGGACCCGCCACTACCGCGCCTCGGCACGCGAACGGATCCGTTGTGGCCGTGCGGACGGTTGGGGTTCCCACGTCGTAACTGCGCGCAGTAACTTCATGGGTTAAATCGTGGGGGGCGTGGGGTCCTGGGCGCAGTTAATCCCACGTCCGCCCCATCGGCTTCTCAGCCCATGAGCCTATAAGTAGGCGGGAGGAGGGGGGCGGCGAATCACGCGCGCCCATCTCCCTGCATCCCCTGCTTCCTCTTGCTTCTTCTTGCTTCTTCTTGCTCCTTCTTCTTCTTGCAGCCGCCGAACCACGCCATGCCGCGGCGATGATCTCTTCCTCCACCGGCGCACCTCCTGCCACACGCTCCGGCATGTGGGACGGCTCTGAGGTGGACGACGACCACATCGAATTCCTTCGCCAGACGCGCCTCCTCCCCGGCAAGAGCCTAATGCGGGCCCGCACCGCGCTGGCGGGTGAAATATCGCTGGCGCCGGAGGAGGGCGAGCGGGTCGTATTCCGCTCGCACCTCATGCGCGGCCTAGGGCTGCCGGAGAGCGGCTTCTTCCGCGCCTTCTTGGAGTTCCACGGGCTCCAGCCGCACCACCTTACTCCGAATACGGTGGTGCTACTGGCTGCCTTCGCCACCTTGTGCGAAGGCTTCCTCGGTGTTCTCCCCACCTCGAGGTGTGGGGGGAGTTCTTCCAGTCCAAGCTCGGCACGCACGTCGCCGGCGTGCCGGCTCTGTGCGGCACCTTCATAGCGATGCGGAGATCGGTGGCCGACAACCCATTTCCCACCATTCCGCTGATCAAGTCGGTGAAGATGTGGCAGCGATCTTATTTCTATGTGAAGAACGTCACCCCAGAAGGCGACTGGGTCAATCTGCCGCCTTACGAAGCCAGCGTACTGGTGGGGAGGATCCCCAGCTGGTCCCACCGGGCCAGGACACTGACTCCCGCTGGTGCTGCCGCCATCGCGCGACTCCGAGTGCTGACGCAGTCGGAGGGCTTGACCGGGGCCGACCTGCTGGCCACCTTCGTGGCGCGTCGAGTCCTTCCGCTCCAAGGCCGACCTCATCTGATCTGTCAGATGAGAGGCCACCGGGACCCCAGTCGGCTGTGTTCCAAGGACATGCCCCACGCGGAGGTGGCGGACACGGTGAACTACATTGCGAACTGCAATCTCACGGCGGATTGGCAGTTCGGCAAGGAGCCGTACTCGCGCGCCAACCCCCCGCCTGTGGTAAGTCGTCTCTCTTCCTCTTCTGTTTTCTTTTTCAGCCGAATCCGACCTCTGATCTTTTTTGGTTTTTTCGAGTTAGAACCCCCTCATGCAGCCTTCAGCCGGCACCACGGGGCCGGCCCGTGAGTTCGTCCCCGACCGGGCGGAGAGCGATGTCGATGACCCTGACTTGGGGGCGGCGGCGATGGAGGCCGAGGCCGAAGGAGGAGGAGGAGGAGCCGGCGACTTCAGGCCCTCGGCTACATTTGCCGACTGGCCTGAGGATGACGGTGAGGGGGAAGTCGCCCCACACCGCCAACCGAAGGTCGGCCAGCCGAGCGCGAGTTCTTCCGCCGGCTTGGGTGGTCGAGGCGGCGCGAAGAAGCACCGGGCCGGGCCGAGCTTGCTTGGCGGCCGGTCGAAGAAGTTCAAGGGGACGGCCGCCGCGACCAAGCGGGAAGAGGCGGTCGCAAAGGCCAACCGCTTCCGCAAGGAAGTGAAAAAGCCGCCACTGGTCTCCGCGTAAGTGCTTCCGCTTTTTGTCTTGTTTTCTTCCGGTAAATCTTGTCCAAATCTTTTACGCGTCTTCCTCGCATCAGGGCTCCCCTTAATTTAGAGAGGGTCTCCGCCGCCTCCGTCATGGGGTCGGCAGAGACGTCCGCCACTACTCGGCGGATTGACCCCGCCGCCGACCTCCAGGAGGCGACGGAGCAGAACGCGCAGGAGAAGCGCGATGAGGAAGAAGCCGCCCGCCTGGAGAAGGCAGAGGCCGAGAAGGCGGCGGCCTCCGCCCAGAGGAAGCTGGAAGAATCCTAAGCCGCCGTCGCGGCAAAGCGGCGAGCCGAGGAGGCCGCGCGCCTCCAATAGGCGTTGCTTGTCATCCCGCTGAGCTCCGCGCCGCCGCCCCCGGAGTTCACGGGGCAGACTGAGGGAGCCGGCGGCGAGCACCCCATCATGGAGAGGGAAGGCGGCAAGGCCTCCATGTCGGGCACGGCCGTGCCGCCACTTCCGCCTCCGCCGCCGTCTAGGAGCGCGCGAGGTAAACAGCAGGCGGACCCGCCGGTGTCGCCGACTGAAGACGAGGCCGTGGCGAAGCTGCTCCTTCAAGTCGCCGCCCGGCCGCCGCCCGTCTTGAGAAGGCGACTTCGGCGCCACGGCACTTGGAGACCGCCGCCGCCAGCTCGGCCATCCCAGACGCCGAGGCGACAAGCGCCGCACCCGTTGGGTGGGTGCGAGGAGGCGGCACAGGCCCGCTGAACCAGGCGCTTCTGGACGTTCAGGCGAAGTTACGAGCCGAGGGCGACGCCATCCAGAACTGCACCAAGGCGCATCTGGCATCGCGAGCCGCCGTTCGGGTATGTTTTCTTCTTTGAGTTTGTTTTTCTTGCTCTTCTTCGTGAAGCGGCTGCCTCACCACTAGGTGTAGTCCCGAGTTTCGGGCGGCTGCTGACCAGTGACTCGGAACTCCATCCGTGAATTCTAAATATCTACCTTTATGCGAAATGCTTATCACAGGAGTAACACAACCTCCGCCTCACTGCCTTCAACCGCAATGTTGAGGAGCTGGGCAAGCGGACCGCCGACTTGTCGAGGAGTCGGGGTGAGTCTTCTTTCTTCTTCGCGGGGGCGCGCTGGCGCACCCGCGGGCTGTCGTCCCCGAGATTCGGGCCGACTGCTGAGTAGTCGGGCCGGATCTTCCCAGCGATCTTCTTAGTTGACGACTTAACATCCTTTTTCTTTTTATTCTTCAGAGGCCAACGCCACTCACCGACAGCAGCTAGGCGAGGCCGACACCGCCTTGCAGGCCAAGGGGGAGGAGTGCAACAAGCTCGCCGCAGAGCGCGACCTGTTAGCTACGCAGCTGGCGGAGCAAAGGGAGCTGCTCAAGAAGGCGCAGGACGAGGCGGAGAAGAAAGAGGCTGCGCTCCTGGCCGAGTTTGAAAGCGAGCGCTCCTCCTGGACCGACAAGGAGGCACAGCTGACCTCCGGCTTCCATGAAATCGAGGACATCATTGACGGTGAGTTTCTTTACTCTCTTTCTTTGAGCCGCTGACTATAGGTCGGGCTGACTCCTGATTTTTTGACTTGCTTCTTTTTCGTCTTGGCAGACTTCTTCCCCGGCCACACGCAGGCGGCCAATCAAGCCATCGAGGCTGATCGCGATGCACGTAGGGCAAATGGTGCGGAGATTGCTGCCAATGCCCCCCGGACCCTTGACGAGCAGCTTCTGAGCATCGAGCCTCATCTGCGGCCGGCCCATCGGATGTTGCGCCCGGCTTCAACGTGTCGGCGCCAGCGATCGCTGCCCTATGGCGAACATGCCGTTCTGCGCCTCCCAGTCGGACTGCCGACTGGCTGGAGGTCGCGGCTGGCCGTCTTGAGGCCTGGAAGGGTTCCGCGGCCCGGGCTGGAGCGCGCCGGGCCTTGGAATTCGTCAAGGCGTGGTATCTAGGGCTGGATCTGGATCGGCTGGCCTTGTTCCGGTCAGAGGCCCAGGCGGAGCTGCTGGCTGCGGAAGACGCCATCATCGAGCGTGCGGCGGCGATCGCCGACTACACGGACACCAGCGTCTTCGTCCTGGCGAAGCTGAACACGGCGAGGCGCCGCCGAGTGGTTCGAGATGAACCCGGATTATGACGAGGACTTCGGCGGAGGTGATCGGCTCCAGCGCCGAGGAGGAAAGCGGCGGAGGCGGACGGAGGTGAGACGGAGGCGCCCGGAAGATGGAGCGGGCGACCAGCCTCAGCTCGACCGCGCCTCCGAACAGGCAGCCGCGCAGGTCGGCTGCCGCCGGAGATGATCAAGCCGAGACTGCCCAGCCGGCCGCCCCGGCGCCTGACACCGCCGTCTCCTCCGGCCCTCCAAACCCGTCTGCCGCTTCCTAGGCTGTCGTCTTGCCTTTATTTTATCTGCTTTAATAGTCTTTGAAAAACTTGTTAATTCACACAATTCCACCCGCGGGTTGTATTTTGAACTTCTGCTTGAAGATTTGGCCAAGGGCCAATGATGTGTAAATATTTATCCTAATTATATCTTTCCTTGCTCATTGCTCCTATGGCTTTTTCCTTTGTCGCCTTACCTCAGTCGCCGCCTTGCCAGTCGGACAACCGCTCTGCGGACTGCCGTTTGGATCAAGTGCTTGGCTACTCTTGGGAAGGCAAGTACTTGGCCATTTTTTAGTCTTTTTAACAAGTTGGATAGAAAGCGGCAAGCCGACTACTCAAGAGTCGGCTTTGCGAAGAGAGGCTGGAAACCGGCTTAAGCTATGTTTATGCTTTGAGTCCTTAGCCATTTTTCATGTGGGCGCCCATTCTTCTTTACTCCTGCCCACCAAACATTCGTTCTGCGAGCTGCGGCTTCTGACAGGAGACGGCTTAGGCACCACACGTTACTTGTCTGACTGCAGGAAGCATTCCATAGAGCGAGGCGGCGAGTCCCCGGGCAGACTAGTCGAACCCAGTGCCAAGCGGCATAATCAAAGAGTAACATACTCGAAGGCATAGTTCTTATCATACAGATAACAAAAGGGGGCAGTCCCTGAGCTCATCTCGGGGGGGCCTGAAGTCTTGGTACTTTAATACAAAAGGTAGCATGGTACATACTGCATCAACTGTAAAATCTTCGGAGAAGATTTGCATTCCACGGCTGTTCCGTCTCCTTGCCGGATTCGTCCCTCTTGCGTGCTCGGGCTTCGAAAGGCCAATCGTGTAGTAGGAGTCGTTGCCCAAAGACTTTGGTGATAATGAAGGGGCCTTCCCAAAGGCGCCCGGCAGCTTGTCTTGGCTGGCTGTTATTTGGATCGGTCGGAGCACAAGGTCGCCCTCTTGGAAAGATCTCGGCACGACCTTCCTGTTGTAGTAGCGGCGTGAGCTCTGCTGGTAGATGCTGGACCGGTGAGTGCCAACAATAGGCCCTCTTCCAGCAGATCGACACCGTCTGGACGTGCTTCTTCTGCTTCCTCCTCGGTGTAGATGGTGACTCGCGGGGAGTCGAACTCTATGTCTGTTGGGATGACGGCTTCAGCACCGTAGACGAGGAAGAAAGGTGTGAAGCCGGTTGACTTGTTTGGATTCATGCGCAGACTCCAGAGGACGGCTGGCAACTCATCAAGCCAACAGCCGGCCGAACGCTCTAGTGGTTCGACCAGTCGAGGCCTGATGCCAGAAAGGATGAGGCCGTTTGCTCGTTCTACCTGGCCGTTTGACTGCGGATGGGCAATGGACACTAAGTCCAGTCGGATGCCTTATGTCGCGCAGAAACGGGCCAGGGCGCCTTTGACAAAATTTGTGCCATTGTCGGTGATGATGTTGTGTGGTACGCCACCGAGTCGTGATGTCGGCGATGAAAGTCACTGCAGTTGGACCATTCAACTTCTTGACGGGCTTTACTTCTATCCACTTGGTGAACTTGTCCACCGCGACAAGTAAATGAGTTAGGCCACCTCGTGCTGCTTTGAATGGTCCTACCATGTTCAGGCCCCAAACAGCAAAGGGCCAGGCGATGGGGATAGTCTTGAGTGTGGAAGCCGGCTGATATGGCTTGGAGCGGAACATCTGGCACCCCTTGCATTTTTGCACTAATTCCTTGGCCTCTTCTAGGGCAGTTGGCCAGAAGAAACCGTGTCGGAAGGCTTTGGCAACGAGTGCTCTTGAGGCCGCATGGTGGCCGTGACTCGCCTTTGATGGATGTCTTCGAGAATTGCTTGGCCTTGCTCTGGCTCGGCCTTATTTGGTAGACACCAAAGGACGCTGCACCTGACCAGCTCTCTGTTGACTATGGTGTAGGCTGCCGCTCGGCGTTGTACTTGCCGAGCCAAGATTTCATCGGTTGATAGCTCTGTGCTTACTAGAACTCCAGGATGGGCTGGGCCCATGAGGGTGCTGCTATTTCTTCAACTGCCAGTACTGCTACTTGGACGAGGGAGGCTGGGCTGGGAGACGGCAGTCTGGAGTCCATGACCGCTTCTTTGGATTGATGAAGTCCCGGCCGGTAGTGCAGTCCCGGGCCGAGCTCGAGTCTTCGCAATGGTCGCCATGATCCCGGGCGGGTTACGAAGTCCCGGGCGGCTTCGACTGCGGCATTCTTGGGGCCATCTGTAAGAATTCTCGTGCCGTCTGCTGAGGCTCTTGAGTCGGATCCGACATCTTCAGGGGGAGCCGGCACAAAAATGGAGTCTAATTCTGGTGAAGGCTTGACAGATGGCTTGAGGAGGCGCTGAAGGGCGATGCCGGATGGTATTTCCTGGAGGGTGGAGCCGATTCGTGCCAGGGTGTTTGCTTGGTCGTTGTCATTTCTTGGCACGTGAAGGAACTCGCACCCCTCAAAATATCCACTGAGTTGCTGTACAAGGAAATGGTAGCTCGCCATGTTTGCATCTTTGGTGTCCCAATCGCCAGATGACTGTTGGACCACCAAGTCGGAGTCGCCATAACACAGGATCCGGCGAATGCCAAGTTCTTTGGCAAGCTGAAGCCCGTGAATGAGCGCCTCGTACTCGGTGACGTTGTTGGAGGCGGCGAAATGGATCTGCATTGCATATTTGAGCTTGTCGCCTTTGGGGGAAGTGAGGACAACGCCGGCTCCCAAGCCGGTGCGCATCTTGGGGCCATCGAAATGCATCCGCCAATGGGTGGAGTCGGTATTTGGCGGCGATCGAGTCTCGGCCGGTCGACGAGGAAGTCGGCCAGTGCTTGCGACTTGATGGCGGTGCGGGGCTGGTAATAGATGGTGTAGGGGGCCAGCTCTATGCCCCATTTGGCCACTCGGCCAGAGTCTCGGCTTCCAATGATCTCGGCTAGTGGGGTTGTGCAAACCACAGTGATTGGATGCTCTTGAAAGTAAGGCTTCAACTTCTTGGCGGCAAAGTGCACGCTGTAGCACATCTTCTGGTAGTGGGGGTAGTTCTGCTTGGAGGTCGACGGTACTTTGCTCAGGTAATACACCGGTCTCTGGATAGGTAGCGCATTGCCTTCCTCCTTGCGCTCAACTACAATGACTGTGTGCACTACCCGGCTGGTGGCGGCAATGTACAGGAGCATGGGCTCTTTAGGAGTCGGGGCCGCCAGCACAGGGGGAGTAGTCAGCATTTTCTTCAACTGGAGAAAAGCTTCTTTCGCCTTGTGGTTCCATTCGAAGAAGGTGGTCTTCTTCATGAGCTGGTATAAATGGAGAGCTTTCTTGCCTAGCCGACTGATGAATCGGCTGATGGACGCCAAGCAGCCGGTGAACTTTTGCACATCTAGCAGTCGGTGGGGTACTTCCATCCTCTCGATGGCCTTGATCTTCACAGGGTTGCACTCTATGCCGCATTCAAAGACCAGGAAACCAAGGAGTTGGCCGGCTGGTACTCCGAAGACGCACTTCTCAGGGTTGAGCTTGATCTGGAATCGTGCAGGTTCTCAAAGGTTTCCTTAAGGTCTTCCAGCAGTGTTCCATGTTTTTCCGTCTTCACCACCACATCGTCCACGTAGACGTGGGCATTTCTGCCGAGTTTCTTGAGAAGGCACTTCTGCATGCAACGCTGAAAGGTGGCGCCGGCATTCCTTAAGCCGAACGTCATGGTCAAGTAGCAGAAGGCTCCAAACGGCATGATGAAGGCGGACTTCAGTCTGTCAGCAGGGTTCAGCTTGATCTGGTGATATCCTGAATATGCATCTAAGAAACTCAACAGCTCGCATCCGGCTGTGGAGTCTATCACCTGATCAATTCTTGGCAGAGCGAACGGGTCCTTGGGGCAAGCTTTGTTGAGGCTTGTGTAGTCAATACATATCCGCCACTGCTTGTTCTTCTTCAGTACCAGGACGGGGTTTGCTAACCATTCTGGAAAGAACACTTCCATAATGAAACCGGCTGCTAGGAGCCGGGCTATCTCTTCTCCAACAACTCTTCTCTTCTCTTCTGACATGCGGCGCAAGGGCTGCCTGACGGGCTTCACATCAGATCGGGCATGTAACTTGTGCTCGGAGAATTCCGTCGGTACACCTGGCATGTCTTTAGGGGACCATGCGAAGATGTCCCAATTCTCATGGAGAAAATCGACTAGCTTGCCTTCCTATTTGCTGTCAAGGTTTGCACCTATGACAGCGTACCTCTCTGGGTGCTCCGGGTCCAAGGGTATCTTCTTCGTTTCTTTGGCCGGCTTAAACGAGCCCTCTGCTTCCGACTCCTTGGGGTTGGGCGATATCTCGGGCTGCTTGCCGGCCATCGCCACAACCCGATCAAGAAGCCGCTTCTCACCGCGATCACGGGGACTCGGCTAGCCGATTGCTTTCAGCAGCATAGCTTAACGACTTTCTGTAGTCGCCGGCTACGGTCAAAATCCCCTTGGAACTCGGCATCTTCATCTTGAGGTAGGCGTAGTGGGGGACCGCCATGAACTTGGGCAAAGTGGGTCAGCCAAGCAGAGCATGGTACGGACTTTCTAGGTCAACCACTTCGAACCAAACTGGCTCTCGGCGGAAATGATCTTTGTCCCCAAAGAGGACATCTATCAGGATCTTGCCGATCGGTGAGCAGGAAAGGCTAGGTACAATGCCGTGGAACACAGTCCGGCTGCTCTGAAGCTGTCTTTGCTTGATTCCTAACTTCTCCATGGTGTCCTTGTACAGGATGTTGATGCTACTGCCTCCATCTATCAGCACTCGCGAGAAGCGAGCAGCCCGCCTATCCGCGGCAAGGGTGGCTCCCAAGACGAGGGTGTAGGAGCCCGGACTCGGCATCACCTCTGGGTGATCAGCCCTGCTCCAACTGATAGGCATCTCGGACCAGTGCATGAACTCTGGAGTATCTGATGCTACTGCATTCACCTCTTGCTGCTGCAGCCGCCTGCTGCATCGATCATCGGCCACACTAGTGAACACCACATAGGCTCCGTACTCTTCTGGGTACTCATCTTGTACTGCCGACTGGCCTGACAGCCGGCTGCTGGGGCGGCGGTGGAGGCGGCGGCCCAGCAGGCGGGGGAGGCAAGAGGCCGTCTCCCTTGGCGATCCTGGTGAGCCAGTGGCACTTCCGGGTGGTGTGGTTTGACGGCTTCGCGCCGCTATGGAACTTGCAGGGACCATCTAGAGTCTGCTCGTAAGAGAAGGCCGGCAACCAGTTGGACTTGCCGCCTTTCTGTCGCTTGGCCGGAGGCTGCCCCTCCGGCTACTGGTCTTCGACTGTCGCAACCTGCCGGCTGCTGGAAGCCGGCTGTGGGGCCTTGCGCTTGTGATTGTTCTGTTGCTGCCGCCGACTGGCGCTCCAGCCGGAGTTCTGGGAGCCTGAGGAGCCACTTTGCCGGTCGCACTGAACTGAATCTCCGCCTTCATGTTGGAGTTGGCTGTGGCGTACTTATCTGCTATGATCAGCAGCTCGTCGAGGGTCTCCGGCTCGTCGCAGAGGAGCTTGTGCTTGAGGAGGGTGCCTTCTCTGCACCCAGCAGTGCCCTACTCGATAGCTTTCACCTCGTGCACGCCCTCGCAGGAGTTCCGAAGCTCGGCCCAGCGCGTGAGGTACTCGCGAGTTGACTCGTTGGGGCCTTGCACGCACAAGGAAAGCTAGCGAGGCTTGGGAGGTCGCTTGTACGTGCTTGTGAAGTTGCGGACGAAGGCTTCGGTGAAGTTAACCCAGCTGTTGATGCTGCGGGGCTTCAGGCTGTTCAACCAAGTCCGGGCCGTGCCCTGGAGCATGAGCGGAACATACTTTACGGCAACACGCTTGTTGCCGTTTGCTATGTTGACGGCCGTGGAGTAGTCGACCAGCCAGTCTTCCGGCTTTACGGAGCCGGTGTACTTTGGCGTATCTCGGGGGAGCGTGAACCCTGTGGGAAAGGGCTCGTCTCAGATGCGAGGTCCGAAACATGGGGGACCCAACTCGTCCTCTTCTTCCAGCGCCAGGGATCGGTGGAGTCGTTCGATCCGGTGGCGGGCGTCGTTCTCTCCGACTCTCTCTCGGCCAAAGCGGCCGAGAGTCGGATCTTCGACGGGTGGCGGGGAGACTCGCCTTTCTCTGCGAGGAGGAGGAGGCAGATAGTCGTCCCGCCGTTCCATCGCTCTTGGGCGGCCGTCTTGGTCGCGCTCGATGGAGATATGAGTCCGACTGTGGCTGACAGCCGGATCCTTGTTTTTTCTTCCGCGGACACCGCCAGTCGGTGTCCGAGACGTCGCGCCTTGATCTCGGCGGGGAGGCAGGTCGTCGTTTTGTCGTTGCGGCGCCTCTGTGCGGCAGCCGGCCTCGTTCTACGCGGCAGCCGCGTCGAGGAGCTGCTGGACTTGCTCCGTCATCAGGCGGCGCTCTTCACCCTCGAAGTTGTCCAGCTCGTCCGCCGCCGCCTGGGCGGCGCGGATGTTCTCCGCAGGCGCGGCGTACACAGGGCGATTGGCCTCGAACAGGTTGGCGATGGCTACGCCGCGCTGTTGGACCGCGCCTAGGCGGCTAGGCCCAGTCGGGGTCGACGAGCCGCCCACAGCGTGATCCATCTCACGTTGGTAGGCTTCTGACAGGTGTCTCATGCTTGCCAACTTCTTCGCGCCTTCGACGAGCTGAAGGCGGCGTGCCTCCAGCATCTCGGCGTCAGCGTATTCCGGAATAGGCGCGGTCAGGTCTTGCAGAGCCGCGTCGAGAGGGTGACGAGCTCGTTCGCCGGAATGCTCGCCATGACAGATGACGAGCACTTCTGTGACGGTGCTTCCGCCGCTCTCCACGCGAGGGAGCGGCTCGTCGTAGACCACCACGTTGGTGGGGAACGCGTCGAGCGACGCGGTGTCGGAGTCGACCAGCATCGGGTCGGTGGAGCCTACGTACTCCAAGTCCGTGGCATGCTCGCCGGCGACGTGGAGTTGGTCAAGGAGGCTTGCGAGGAGGCTCTCGAGGCCGCTCGTGCCTGCATCGGATGCAGGCTCGTCGGAGAGGCGAACCTCGCCGACAAGTTCGGCGAGGCAGCTGGCTGCGTAGGTGATCTCAGCACCATGCAGCGCGTCGGCGCAGACTCCGTCTGGCGTGCCGGGCTGGCTGAGCTCGCCAGGGAGGAAAAGGGTTCCCGTCCAGAGCAGGTCTCCGGACGATGGTGCACCTAGCCCCATGGTGGGCGCCAAATGTTGGGGGTTGGGTGCGACATATGCCAAAGGATGGCTTATCATGGTGGGGGCGAGTAGAACGTCGTCGGTGCCTGGAAACAGGATGAGGCGAAGGCATGCACGCCGGCGGATCTTACCCGGCTTCAGGGCTCTTCGTGGAGATAATACCCCTACTGCTGCTCTGCGGGGTCTCCGCATGATCACTATGGCAAAGTGGGTACAAGGTTGCTCCTTGAGCTGTTCGGGGTGAGGAAGGAGAGGGGCACGGCTAGCTCTTCTCTTCCATCTATGCGTGTCTAAAACTACTAGGGTCCAACCTCTTGCATGGGTGCCCCGGGGGGTTTATATAGGCCTACCCCCCGGGGGTACAATGGTAATCCGGTTGGGCGCGGGTCCCAGCCGTCTGTCTCTCAGGTCGACGTCTTCTCCGCCGACTGCTGGGGCCCGCCGACAGGCCCGGCATGGGGCCGACAGGCCTTGTCCGCCGCGAGCGGGTCCTCCTGGCTGCGGATTACTGTAGCCACGCCTCTAATGACGCTGGCTTGGTCATGGGGTCATGGCAACAGTGCCGCCGCCTGACGGGCGATCACTGTTGCCATTCCCCGTCTTGTCTGGTTAATGGCGTGCGGGGCCCGTGGGAGGAACCGACCGACTCCTGGGGGCCGACTCCCAATGGGTCCGTCTTGTGGCGCTCTCGCTGTATTCTGCACCCCCGCCGACAGGCGGGTCCCGCCGTCTCTGGGTCGTACAGACAGGCCGTCGTGGGCACAGGGATCTACCCACGAGGCTGATGTCAGGGCTGGCATGGCAACAGTGCCGCGCCGGATGGAGATCTTCGTTGGTACGGCGCACTGTGGCCATGCCTGCCCTTTGCGAATGGGGCAGGGATGGGCCGCGCGGCGGCCGCACCCCGTCCCATCCATGTCGGGAAGGCAGGAGGTGGTTAGAGTCGCGGGCCGACTCCCCATAGCCGGCTCCTCTGGAAGCCGCCAGTTGGGAGTCGGCTTATCTCGAAGCCGTCTCCGGGTCTCGGCCGTGAGGGGCAGTCGGCGGCTCTCCCGCCGACTCTCAGAAAGCGGCTCTTCGTCTTGGGGTCTTGAGGGGCGCAGCCCACCCCGATGTCTTGAAAGGTCCGGGGGCTCGGGTTTGCCTACCCGTGGCCCATTACTCCGACAGCTCTGGAAATACCATGGGCATAAGGGGGGCACGACCACGGCATACCCAGAATGCGGCTCAACCGCACCAGGGGCTCCCGATTGTGTCATTCTTTTCTTTTCTTTTTTTTTCAGGACTCCGTTCTCACGAAGCCCTGTTCGGCAGTAGAATCGCCGAACACACGATGCAAGAGCCAGGGAAGCAGAAAGCTACGTCGAGTGTCCAGGTGGTCTCTATTACGAGCAATATACCTGTTTTACATACCATCCCGCAGCTTACCCCTGGAGGGGGACATGTTAAAAGTCCCGTCCCTTGCTTATCACACTATTTGTATCGTTTTACTCTTACTGCAGCCCTTTTGAATAAACAATACATGTTCAGTTATGACATTGTGCAACCGTACACTTTGGTACGGGTAGTACACCAGGGGCTTAAGTACCCCACAATATGGTGTGATAAGTCCGAACACTTTCACAAGTGCGGCACTCCGAACTTGTAGCATTATATGCATCGGCTCCGAATCATGTCTTGGGTCAATAGTTGGGTTTGCCCGGCTCCCATGTTTTGGTACCTTATGTTCCGTTATATCAGCTAAGGTAGCGCTGGGAGAACCACTGCGATTGTGCCCCGGTTGAGCTGGGTTAAGCACCTCAGTGGAGAAAGCTAAAACTGACTGTCATGATAGGGCGAGAGCCAGTCGCTGTTCGAGAGGTTTTATAGTCCCTAAAGACTTATGCCGCTTAGAGCGAGGAGTCGGCATTGTCCGGCCTAGTCGTGGATAGGGCCCCAAACTCGGTCTTCCGAATACCAGGGGCTTCGCCGAAATTTAAAATTATAGAATTCTATGGCTAAATGAGAGTGTTCAAGCATTATAGTCCGGTTGCCTTGTTCGTTGCGTTGAGCGCCTCCCTCGAAGGACCCAAGAATGGGAACAAGAGCGCTCAAGTTTATCCCGAACACCCCAGCACTCGTGGCATGGGGGCTAAAGCCGACGACTCGCCATCTCTCAAATTTAATACACGGCCGCACAGAAGGTAATATTTTAAATTCAAAAGTGTTGCTTAGCGTACATGCAAGTCTACTCAAAAATTACATCTTTGGAGCATTCACCCGCTATAAGGCGGGCACCCTTCAGGACACCCTCATAATATATTTCAGGCTTGCGATGCCCCTTGCCCGGTGGTGGTCCGTCCGTCACAAGCTTCTCAGCGTCCATCTTGCCCCAGTGCACCTTAGCACGAGCAAGGGCCCTACGGGCACCTTCGATGCAGACGGAGCGCTTGACGACTTCAACCCATGGACAGGCGTCCACCAGCCGCCTCACCAGCCCGAAGTAGCTCCCAGGCATGGCTTCCTTAGGCCACAGCCGAACTATGAGGCCCTTCATGGCCTGTTCGGCCACCTTATGGAGCTCGACCAGCTGCTTCAACTGGTCGCTTAAGGGCACCGAGTGTCCGGCCTCAGCATACTGAGACCAGAACACCTTCTACGTCGAGCTTCCCTCCTCGGCTCGGTAGAATGCAGCAGCATCGGACACACTGCGGGGTAGATCTGCGAATGCACCTGGAGAGCTCCGGATTCGGGTAAGTAACAGATAATTCACTTTCACGTTCTTGCTTTGCATAAAGAATGCCTTACCCGCCGCTATCTTCTTCATCACCTCGATTTCCTGGAGGGATTTTTGGGCTTCGGCCTTAGCGGCTTTGGCGCTCTCAAGGGCCGAGGCGGGCTCGGACTCTCGAGTCTTTGAGTCACGCTCCAAACTCTCGTGTTTTTCCACGAGAGCCTGGAGCTCTTGCCGCACCTCCGCCACCCGCGCCTCCTGCTTCTCTCGCTCGGTGCGCTCCGCGGCCGAATTGCTTTCGGCCTTGGACATCGCTTCCTTCAGGGTCGCCACCTCGTTCGTGGCCCCTGCAATATTCACGTTACTCCTGTCATTTTTTGCAACCACATCTTTTTAATACTCCCATAAGGTATTACTTACCTTCCCTGTCCTCGAGCTGCTTTTTGGCAAGGCCGAGCTCGTTCTCGGACCGCTCGAGGCTCTGCTTCAACGCATCATCCTCCATGATCGGTGTGGCAGAGGTCAGCAGCGCAGCCTGCATTCCCATATTGACATACTTATGTTAGACTCCTGCGTATATCTTTTAGATCCTCAGTTCGGCTTTTTTCTTTCCGAACACCAAACTGAGCATCAGGAGCTACTGTCTATGTGGTAATATTTTTACATATCTTAAATACATACCTCAAAGCCTGTTAGAAGGCTGGCACAGGCTTCAGTCAGTCCGCTCTTGGCGGACTGAACTTTCTCGATCAACACACTCATAATAGTGCAGTGCTCCTCGTCGATGGAAGCGCCGTTAAGCGCCTCCATCAAATTATCCGGTGCCTCCGGATGGACGGAGGTCATCGGCGTCGTAGTCTTGTCCTTCTTACGAAGGGGCCGCCTGCCGGACTCCGGAACCACTAAAGGTTCCGGTGCGGAGTCCGGCCCAGGGCTGGACTTAAAGCCCTCTGGGGTTTTATCCCCTTTGCACCCGGAGTCTGGGAGGTCGCCTTCCGGCGCCTCCAGGGCCACCTCCTCCTGGCTGGGCCCCTTTTGGGACTCCACCTCGGCGTCATCCGCGGCGGGAGGAGACGAGGTGGTCGGAAGTGAGGTGCTATTCATATCCGATGAATCCAGGGAGCCGCTCGTCGAAGCGGCGAGCCCGTCCTTGGGTGGGCAGCATGGTTATATTCGGCGTTAGAAGATGTTGTGCAACAAATGGAACGCCATGAGTTATTCTGGTGTCCGGACACTTACAATTTCGCCAGGGGCTTGGCCCTCGGTGGCCACTCTTCTTAGTCGTCGTCGGCGTTGGTGGCGTAGTCCGGAGGAAGGGTCCTTCCCTTCTTGGACCCCCCGGCCTCCCCAGTTGGGGCGGCCTTCCTTTTCTTCTCTCCCGGCTGGGAGGGGCCTCTTTTTCCTCCTCCTCATCTTCGCGGGAGGAGTCCGCCTCGGAGTCATCGGACGATGAGTCCGACAACACCTGGCGCTGGGAACTCCTTCGAGTTCCCATGGCCTTCTTCTTGGCCTTCTTCTCTGGCACCACGTAAGGTGCCTGAACCAACAGCCCCATCAATCAGGCGTCCGCTGGGTCTTCTGGCAAGGGAGCCGGACAGTCAACCTGTCCGGACGTCTTCTGCCAGTCCTGTCAAAGGTGAGGGAGTTTTAGATCCCGCATAGAGTCAAACTATGAAAAACAAGAGTCCCGTAAAGGGTAAAATAGCTTACCTCGCTAGCTTGATACCGCGAGCTGAATCCGCGATCTTCGGTAGCGGATGTGGGAGCCTCGGCGCCCTTGAACAACACTTTCCAGGCATCTTCGTACGTAGTGTCGAAGAGCCGGCTCAAGGTTCGGTGCTGTTCCGGATCAAACTCCCACAAGTTGAAGGCCCATTGCTCGCATGGGAGGATCCGGCGGACGAGCATAACCTGGACTACGTTGACAAGCTTGAGCTTCTTGTCCACCAGGTGGAGTCCGGTCAGCTCTTCCGAATTACCCCACGTCAGGCCCGTCTCTTTCCATGAGGTGAGCCGTGTAGGGAAGCCAGATCGGAATTCGGGGGCCGCTGCCCATTTAGAGTCACGCGGCTCGGTGATGTAGAACCACCCCGATTGCCACCCCTTTATGGTCTCCACAAAGGAGCCCTCCAGCCATAGGATGTTGGCCATCTTGCCCACCATGGCACCTCCGCACTCCGCTTAGCGCCCGCCCACTACCTTCGGCTTGACATTGAAGGTCTAGAGCCATAAGCCGAAGTGGGGCTGGATGCAGAGGAAGGCGTCACACACGACGATGAACGCCGAGATGTTGAGGATGAAATTCGGGGCCAGATCGTGGAAATCTAGGCCGTAGTAGAACATGAGCCCCCGGGCAAATGGGTGAAGTGGAAAACCTAGTCCGCGGAAGAAGTGGGGGAGGAACACCACCCTCTTGGGGGCCTGGGGGTGTGGATGAGCTGCCCCTTGTCGGGGAGCCGATGCGCGATGTCGTCGGACAATTATCCGGCCTTTCACAGCTTTTTGATGTGCCCCTCCGTGACGGAGGAGGCCATCCACCTGCCTCCCGCTCCGGACATAGTTGGAGGAGGTTAAGGTGGGATGTGCAGACTTGGGCGCTAGAGCTCAAGTGCGCGGAAATGGATGAGCAAAGGAGGAAGAAGGCGTGTGTGAAAAAGTGGATCATTATCCCCTTATATGGGCGGACAAAGCTATGCGTCCCCACCGGCCTGATAAAACTCGCTTATCTCCCAAGCATCGTAATCAATGGCGCAGTTGGGTTACCCACACCCATATTGATGAGAATCCCGGAAAAGGGGACACGATCTTTGCTATGACAAGACGTGCCAAGGAAACCGCCTCGCTAAACGCGCTGAGGTGGGACAGTAAAAAAGATTCGAATAAAGGCTTGGCCGTGGTGTGATATCGCGCTGTGGAATACGTCAGCAGATTGAACTTGTGTAAATATTATTCTCTCTACGGTGATATGTGGTACTTATTTTGCAGAGCCGGACACTATCCTTGTGTTCAAAATTTTCTATGAAGTATTCGGAGGAGGAACCCGCCTTGCAATGCCGAAGACAATATGCACGCCGGACTCGTCGTCATTGAAGCCTGGTTCAGGGACTACTGAGGGAGTCCTGGATTAGGGGGTGTCCGGATGGCCGGACTATAGCCTTTGGCGGACTCTGGACTATGAAGATACAAGATTGAAGACTTCGTCCCGTGTCCGGATGGGACTTTCCTTGGTGTGGAAGGCAAGCTTGGCGATACAGATATGTAGATCTCCTACCATTGTAACCGACTGTGTAACCCTAACCCTCTTGATTGCCTATATAAACCGGAGGGTTTTAGTCCGTGGGGCGAACAACAATCATACCATAGGCTAGCTTCTAGGGTTTAGCCAATCTGATCTCGTGGTAGATCTACTCTTGTACTACCCATATCATAAATATTAATCAAGCAGGAGTAGGGTTTTACCTCCATCGAGAGGGCCCGAACCTGGGTAAAAACATCGTGTCCCTTGTTTCCTGTTACCATCCGCCTAGACGCACAGTTCGGGACCCCCTACCCGAGATCCGCCGGTTTTGACACCGACAGTTATGGTGCCAATATGGATGATGAGGATTGGAACACAGATCTCCCTTTGTGCAGTTCCACCAAAATGAACCAACTGTTCCATTCTGACATTCCAGTTAAACATCACAAAAGTTACTTCTTTTACGAAGAGTTTTGTGCAGTGCACCAAAAGGTCACAACAGCAACCAGGTGAATTGGATATCCCTGTTTGCACAAAAAGGCACAGAGGAAACAGTCAGAGTCTCGAACAATTACATGCAAAAACATTTGGCTAAAATTTTCAGAGTCTCAAACAATTACAGGCAAAAACAGTGGCATGGCTTCATTTTTACCAGGGACATTATATTAAGAACAACTAAGGCTGCGTTTGGTTCACAGGTTTGGTGCAGCATTGTCGTAGGAACACAATTCCTACGGTATTCTTTCCCTTCCAACCGTTTGGAACACGGGAAAGGTGAATAGTGTTTCATAGGAAGGCTAGTCTGGTAGTACTGATTCCATCGGATTAGAAACATCCACGCGCTGCTCATTTTTTAGGCGGAAGCCCGAGGTAGGCGATAGCTGCCATGCGTTAGACAGGTTGTTGTGCTGTGTTTGCCCGAATAAAAAAATCAACCTATGTGTGGTACGTGAGGTTAGGACAAGAGTAGTCACTGTGCAGCTGAATAAACAAATAGCATCTCATACTGCCAAGCATGCTACTCTAAATAAACAAATCTGTACATTTCGTAGTCCATCCGAACACATTCTCTTGAGAGTTTCCTCCGGTTCGTTGTTCCATAGTTTTATACCTACATTCCTTTCCTATTCCGGTCCTATTTTCTGCCCCTTTATTCTGATCGGAGCCTAAATATTTGGTATAAGGGCATGGGACAGTGGGTGCACCAGCAGTACAACACCATGTACGTAAACAGGGGCATAAAGTTTTTGTTCACTCTAGCCACCTACTCCTATGTTTGGATAGTTTGTTGCCCCGAGAAACAAACATCCAAGAAACATATCTGGGTTGGTCCCATTTTTGTTCACTCTAGCCACCTACTCCTATGTTTGGATAGCAAATCTAGTCCTGGTCATACCACTGTGTACAGCGTTACCCCTATATTTCCCTTTTTGACAAAGAGACCGGTTGGATGACCAGTCTATACTACTTTCATCCCCTTTCCTTCCTGTTTGTACCAAGTCCGATGTACATACTAAATTCCCCCACCCCCACTTTATTTCAATGACAAGTATTTTTGGACGGAGGGAGTACAAGATTCGACTCCATGAAGTAGCTTTACCTCTAACAATAGAAGGAAAAAATAGGTGACGTTGGACCATCCGATTGAGAGGCGCTGAGAGGTAGAAAATGATGCACATGCAGCGACGTAGCGAGCTGGGGAAGTAGAGCTAAGGCAGTTTCGAACGAAGATATACCTGAAAGTCATCGGGATGTGGATAGGTGGGCGGCGGGAGGCCGGATCCGCCCACAGGAAACTACGAAGGGATCAGAGGACCTCCCGCGCCGGTGCTCGGCCAGACATAACGGTGCGGCCGGCAGTGGGTCTCCTCCCTCGCTGTCGACGGCGGCCTTAACGCTGCCCCTCCTCCCCTTCACCGACGGAGGGGGATACGTCCGGATCTGTAACCAGCGGTGAGGATAGAAAGCCAATGTTTTTTAAAGGGAGAAAGATAGTGTTACTACCCCTATCTTGTTTAGTTCTGGAGAGGATGAGAGTGTGTGAATAGAGCAGCCCTAGTAAGCAAGCGCGGAGGCTCCGGCCTATATATAAGTAGTGGGGTAGTTTTCCTTTTTCACTCCATCGAAACAATCGTTTAAAATTGTTTACTACTACATGCCAAGTCGCGGTTTTTTTAGTTGTTGATTGTTTTTTGAGATAGCTACCCGCTTGTTCCAAGTGGTGTTACGGTGTGCCAGGTCGCACTTTGTATCGTTCAAGTCTGGTACTACAAGTCCCTCCATTAAATGAACAACCACCCCTCGTAAAAATTGTGAACAAGCCCACGGCTAAAATTAGCGGAAATGTGGGTTGCCCCAACATGCATTATTATTTATATTTTCTACTCCCTCCATTCCTAAATATAAGTCTTTTTTATTAGCCACACCTAAGACAAGAATTTTTTTTATAAGCAGTGAAACCCCACATGTCATAGACACAAAAATTGTGGCAAGATTCCCTTAGGCAAGCCAAAGTGTGTCTAACAATTTGAGCAACTCAGGTTAGGCAAGTGTGGCAAGTGTGGGAAAAATAATGTGGCAACATAAGACAAACATAGTCATAATCCAAACATCACCGTAATTTTTTGTGACATGCATGAAAATTTGGTTAGTTAAATTTATATTCAATATTTGGCAAGGTGCATCAAATCAACACATGCAAGTATCAAAAGGAAAGTCACGGCATGCATGCATGCGTTGTACTCCCTCCGTTTCCAAATATAAGTCTTTTTAGAGATTGCAACAAGTGACTACATACGAAGCAGAATATGTCTACTCCTACATATGAAGTAGCCCATTTGAAATGTGTAAAAAGACTTTTATCGAGTGCAGTGCTTTGATGTGTCGCGTCAACTCGTACAAGACCGAGAAATTTGATTACTACGACGCCCTCTCCCTCGCGGACGAGCTCCGGTGCCTTAACTGCACCTGCCTTTGGCTGCATGACAGGTGGGCCAACCACCTGTTGGGCCCACCTGTCATAGACGCAAAGGAAGGAGCAGTAAGTAGAAGCTTTCTCTACACGCTATCTCTCCCGCACGAGGTGGACGGACATGCAGCAGTGGATTTGATACTGTAGAAGTAGGAGTAACATCATTGTTCGTCTTCTCGAAGAGGCGAAGAGCCAAGCGCAAACCGAACGTGGCAGTTGCGAACGCTCGCATGGTGCGGTTCCTTGGAGTACTAGCCAGGCTCATGCATGAGACAAAATTGCTATTGTTTAACAATTAAACTCCATTATCCATTGGTTTATACTCATTCTATATAGGTCCACGCACTTAGCACCGTTTCCTCCTGGGGTCACCAATGTTTATTTGCTAATTAATAGCATTCCATGCAATGAACTAGCCATTGCAAGTCATTAAAAGCATGCACACCTCTCATCTCTTATTGGTTGATACGTATGTCAAGAAACAAGGAACAAGGTAGAAATTAATGCACCGCGCCTAAGTGTTTTGGGACTATTTGGTTTTCGTAAGATGACTTACACACCTAGACGGACGGAGTCGTATAGACCTGTAAACCGGAAAGGAGTATTTGCCTTTCTAGATATTTCAACAAGTGACTAGACTACACCGTGTGCAGTACCCCCTCCCTTCTGGTTTATAGGGCTCAAATCTCAAATCTCATGAACCAATGACTTTTGCGATTGGATGAATGTACTGTATCTCGTACTTTACAAAACTACCCTAATTAAACTCATGCATTAATTACGTAGTTATCTCGTTTTCCTCTCCACCTTGGTCGCGGTGCACAATATTGAGCACTCCTATATGACTAGCCGCTCTATCTACATGCGGGACATTTCAAAGCATCCGGGCCCGCGTGCCATCCACCAAATCACAGCAAGGTGCTACAGTCGAAACTCACCTATCACCCCGGTGTGACCGTCATGACCCGTCATATCACAGAACCCACAGCTTTACCAGAAGTGGTAAGGTGGCCTCCAAGTTGGACTGGACGAAGCAACCATCATTTCATTGGAACGCTCGTTCAAGCCCTTTCTTCCCTTTCTTGAAGAAAACCTCACTCCTGTGCTACTCACTTCTTCCATTTTTCTTCTCTACCGACGTAGGAAAGGTGGGCGAATCAGTTATGCTGCTATATTTTCATTCAACTAATCTTCTTTTTGCGAAGCACTGACCGATTCTCACATGCTATTCTTTTCTCGTTTTCATTGCGATTGTGGTTTCCTTCGATTGCTTTTTGTTTGTCGGTTCATCGATGGATCACGGAGCACTAGGCAAAGAGTTGTCGGCGGACAACCTTTGGAGATAGCGATCTCCGTGAAGCGAGCACCGACCAACGAGTTGACCATGTTGGCGGGCCAACCCATGGAGACGAAGAACTCCAAGAAACAAGCACCGCCAAAGAGTTGAGGGCGTTGGCGGACGAACTCCTCAAAGAAAGTTGGAAGAACAGCAAAGGGCCCCACCGTGCCTACCCGGGAACTCTGATTGCCACCTATGTGAGGCTCAAGACCGAGTTTGAGGAGATAGTCGCCGTTGAGAAGCAGTATTCCCTTGGCAAGGTGATGGCCCTCATCGAGGGCGAGGAGATGACCCCGGAGGATGAGATCCCAGTGAGCTGCAGGGGTAAAAATAATGGCTTATTACCATAGTTGTGGTTTTTGATTATTTGCAATGTGCTTGCTTTTTGATTATATGCAATGTGCTTGCTAATATGTTAGGGTTGTGCGGGTGCCGGTGGTTGTCCTTGATGATTCCGATGTCGTGGCCAGTCTTGTTGGCATTGCCCCGGAGATCTATTCCGATGCCGTTGTCCATCCTGTGGACATCGCCCCAGAAATAGATTCCCATGCCGCTGTCCGTGATGTGGTCATTGCCCGAGATATCGATGACAAGAAATAGTTGGTCGCGCTAATCCTTCAGGGTAGTTTGCATTGCCCTGTGTTTAATTACCAGAACGATGCGTGTTATCAAACCATCTTAGAGCTAGTGCACTGTTTTGTGTGGGCGGACCTTGCTACTTTTGTTTGATAGCGAATCATGCAATGAATCATGCGAACCCTCTCCGAGTTATGGAAACAGATGTATCCTCACCAGCTTTTGATGTAATATATGGCATGCTTAGATGTAATTTTGAACTATTTATCATATCAGCAGTGCTTGTTTGATGATTCTTGGTTTTAGTAGGCTAGCTACTGTGCGAGCTATAGTACTTGCAAAACACTCACCAAAGAGAAATGTTAGGGCTGATGAGCTCGTGGTACGCTTATACTTATCCCTCGTCGATCGACCAATAGCCCTAGCTCCTAAAATTGTAGGCTTAGCGATCGATCAGACAATAGTCGACATACATTCAGGCCTCATTTGGTCCATAGGGTAGGAAAAAGCGTAGCAAAAGTACGGAGAACGTGCAACACAAAATCATAGCAGTGCAGAGACGTACTCCCTTTGTTCCAAAATAGATGACCTAGGCGGGCTAGTTTGGCCTAGTGGGTTTTAGTGATATGACGTGGTACAGTGTCGTCCAGTCTTCGCGTGTGGTAGTAGTATTGCGGGTACAGTAAGTTTTCTTGAAGAAGCGGAATTCAACAAAGTCATGATGGTTCCTTCGTCCGAACAACTTACAGTGGGAAAGGTTGGGTCTGCGATACGACCGGGGTAGACCAGGATAATTTTGTGCATGGCAGGTGGACCAAGATGGTCGACGTCCCACATGTCGGCGAATGAAAGTATTCTTTCTGATATAGACGACGAGCAACGAGTATTCATTGTTTATTTTTGATGAAAGCTACTGTCTCCACTGTTACTCCTTGACTTTGTCAATGCCTCCCTCTCCTCCACATAAGCGGGGACTACTTGTTATTCATGCAGCGGGCAGCTAGCGTCTTGAGGGGCCAGGGCGGTGAGAGCTGGCTCCGAAAGCGGTCCGGACTCCAGCATGGCCCACCTCACATTATCACCGTATATTTCTTGGAGTCCGTCTTGGCGGCGGGGATCTCTTCTCCCTCCCCCGTTTCTCTCTTCTCAGCCGACGCCCGCCGAGCGATTAGATTTTGGCTATCGACGGCTTATTTAATTACAGTCCCACATGTCAGTGAAATTGCAAGACAACGCGTGTCCCCTCTGGTGAGCAGCGTGCGAGCCGGACAGTCGGGGTTGCGACGCGTACGAGTCGTAAGTGTGCCGCCTTTTCCTTTAGAACTTGCGAAGCGTAACATTTTCGCGCGATCGGTCGATAGAAATCCAGAACAAAATGACGAGGGTGGTGCTTTCCCGCTCGTTAGGCGGGCTAGTTCGAGTGATATGACGTGCTCTGATGCGTCCACTTGCTCCATTTTTATGTAAGCAAGAGTTTACACTCTTATGCGGGAGGAGTGCGAAACACCGCAGATCTGATTTTGATCGAGGGATAACTGTTCCCTGCCAAATAATGGAGGATTGTTAGCGGTTATAGCATGATAATTAGGGCATCTCCAGCACTGGCCCACAAATTTACACCGGCATCTGTCCGAGGACACTGATGGATGCCATCCGATGCTGCCCCCATACCTTTCGACAACTATATGAACTAACCGGACGAAATTCGTGCAAACAAAGCAAATTTGAAATTAACCGGATGAAATTCATTACATTTCAAAAACTTTTCCTACAAACTAGATGAAATTCACTACATATTTCGCACAAACCGTACTAAACCTACTGTAAACCTAATCTAAACGATCGCCGGCGCCCGACCACCATGTCCGGCCATGAACCCGAGAAAGCCGGACATTGCCTTCCCGGGACCGATAAACTCCTCCTCATCCGCATCGATGACCTCCTCCTCCGGCCGGAGCACAAGGTTCTGAAGATTTCCGCCTCCACATCGCCCTCAAGCGGCTAATCGGCCGCTGATGTTTACCCCACCAAGCTTGGCGTCGACTGAGTGGAGTAGAGGTGGCCTTCCCTGGACCAGAACGGCAGCGACCTACCGTGTACTACTCTTCCTCGCTGCCGGCTGCGCCCACGCACGCGCGCCGGCTTCGTGGTCGTGGCAGCGGAGGGCGGCCGAGGGGTGCCGACGATCTCCTTCGTTTGCTCCTGCGACAGTACGTCGAAGAGAGCTTAGGAGCGCGCCCGGAGCGGAGCCGCCGATGTCCCTCGTCTGCTCCTGCGATAGTACGTCCAGGAGATCTTTGGAGCGCTAGGAGGCCATGGTTGAAGTGGTGCCGACAGAAGGAAGGGACCGGAGGAGAATAAGTGTGGGTCTTTGGCTATAGCTGGGAGCTGGGGCTCAAGTTAATATAGCGGGCGAATGGCAATGAGCATGGTAGACGGATGGACAAGCTGGCGCCGAGTAGGTTCGTCGGGCGTGAATGGGGACGCTGCTTGATGACTTAACTACTGATGCGTTTGGGTTACTGACATGTGGGCAGAACGGGCGTCTGGCCCGCATGTCAGTGACACACCAATTGCACCTGTAGTTAAGTCCGGTGAATGCGGCATTGACATTCTGGAGAGACGGTGACCGTTTCAGGCGGGAAGTGCGCGCTAGCGATGGAAGTGGTTTCGGTGTGCAGTGGCACTAAGATCGGTCGCTCACGATAGTACATACCTCGTACCATACTACCATAGTACCCTCTCTAGCTTAGGCTGTTTTATAGATTGTCGTTGTGCTGGACGATATACATAAGCAAGGCGGTCCGAGTATGACCGTTGGTGTTGATCCAGGTGAATACATGTTCGGCGTTCGCGTAGGCCTCCATCAAACGTCTAAACAGTAATGTCAGGCAACGCCGGGGCGCGCAGCGTGAGTGTCAGTGTCTGACGCGAAGTATTTCATTTTCATTTGGCTGACGAGGGTGCGTTGCAGCGACGAGTCCGTGGTTTGATTCCCCACATACGCATAATTTTGGTTTTTACAGTATTTCTTTCTCCATTCACAGGTAGGCCCGCGTAGATAGATAAAGAACACGAGCTGATGAGGCACATGCGGACTGTTTGACTGGTCAACCATACAAATACGGAGCTATATGCTGAGCCATTGACCGTATAATCACCATATCTCGTATACAATGATCAAAGTGAGCTATCAAGACAAGTTCGATGACCGCCAATGCATTTTACTCGGTAATAAATGACCAGGATTGAAGGGGAATCCTAATTTGCTTCGTCTTCTGCCCTTGAGCTCTTGACAAACCAATGCACTATACGGTTGTCCGGCCACTCCACCCCAGATCTCTCACCAAGCGTCGTTCATGCCACCGCGCCGCACACTAACCGCTAAGGCAGCGACGACATCCCGCCGCGCCGAGTTCCTCGCCGCCCACGAACGCACACAAAATGGTAGGGAAGCGATGGCATCCCGCCGTGCCGAATTCATCGCCGCTCGCGACCTCACAACTATGTGGGAGGAATTTGAAGATGCCAAGGCCGAATGGGCGGTAGAGCAACAGGCGGCCAAAGCCGCCTGAGAGGAGCAAAAAGTCAGAAAGCACTCAAGAAAAGAGAGGCCCGCTGCCGCAAGAAAGAAAAGGACGCACGCGCTGCTGCGGAGAGGTCAGCGGAGATCCAAGAACGGTGGGGTGCCGCCGACAAAGCCGGGAAGGAGAACGACGGTGTCTGGCCAGCATGTGAGAAGTAGTAGTACTAGTAGTTAGTGTGTGTGTTTGTGTCTGAGTACGAGCATGTACCAGTACTACTAGTTACTACTGTAGTTTTTAGAGCAAATTACCAGTACATTAGCCTAGACTAAATGGAAACATTCCTATCATATGCATCAAATGGCTTCTCTTTCTCTATAGGAATTGAGATGCATGTCATCTCACTTCCTATGATTTTCATATTCCTATCCTATGAACGAAAGGAGGCCTTTGTTGGAGTAAATACTGTAGCTAGTAGTACTACTGGTAGAGTTGTTTTCTTCAAGAAGCGGAATTTAACTAAGTCATGATGGTTCCTTCGTCCGAGCAACTTCAAAGTGGGAAGTGGGCCTCTCCCTTGGATGACTTGGGCGCGACGGCTCATTAGTCATTGTTACTGCGGCGCGACGACTTGGGTGACTCTCCCTTGGAGTTCTGCATGCATGGCAAGTGGACCAGGATGGTCGACGTCCCACATGTTGGCGAACGGAAGTATTCTTTCCGATATCGAGGAGCAAGGAAACCGGATGGTATAGTATCACTACTGATTGGTTCACAAAAAAATAGTATCACTGCCGATTTATAATTATTTTTTATTTCTGATGAATGCTAGCGTTTCAACTCTTACGACGAAGGGTGCCAAACACGACGCGTCTTGGATGTCCCACGTCGTGAAAAGGTGGGACATGAACAGCGTGGTAGAGCCCAGCGTAAAAAAACAGCGTGGTAGATGATACGTCTCCAACGTATCTATAATTTTTGATTGCTCCATACTATATTATCTACTGTTTTAGACAATATTGGGCTTTATTATCCACTTTTATATTATTTTTGGGACTAACCTATTAACCGGAGGCCCACCCCAGATTTGTTGTTTTATGCCTATTTTAGTGTTTCGAGGAAAAGGAATATCAGACGGAGTCAAAACGGAACGAAATCAACTGGAGAAGTTATTTTTGGAAGGAAACCCACCTGATGGACTTGGAACCCATGTCACAAGATACGGGAGGTGCTCACGAGGGTGGGGGCGCGCCCTCCCCCCCTGGGCACGCCCCCTGCCTCGTGCACGTAGCTCCACCGACGTACACCTTTCACCCATATATACATACATACCCTAAAACTGCCAGAATAGAACATAGATCGGGAGTTCCACCGCCGCAAGCCTCCAGAGCCACGAAAAACCAATCGGGACGCTGTTCTGGCACCCTGCCGGAGGGGGATCCCATCTCCGGTGGCCATCTTCGTCATCCCGGCGCTCTCCATGACGAGGAGGGAGTAGTTCACCCTCGGGGCTGAGGGTATGTACCAGTAGCTATGTGTTTGATCTCTCTCTCTCTCTCTCTCTCTCTCTCTCTCTCGTGTTCTCTCTCGTGTTCCATCTATGGCACGATCTTGATGTATCGAGCTTTGCTATTGTAGTTGGATCTTATGATGCTTCTCCCCTCTACTCTCTTGTGATGAATTGAGTTTCCCCTTTGAAGTTATCTAATCGGATTGAGTCTTTTATGAGAACACTTGATGTATGTCTTGGTGATCAACTTGCGGGTTTCGTGACATTGCGAACCTATGCATAGGGGTTGGCACACGTTCTTGACTCTCCGGTAGAAACTTTGGGGCACTCTTTGAAGTACTTTGTGTTGGTTGGATGAATCTGAGATTGTGTGATGCATATCGTATAATCATGCCCACGGATACTTGAGGTGGCAATGGAGTATCTAGGTGACATTAGGGTTTTGGTTGATTTGTATCTTAAGGTGTTATTCTAGTATGAACTCTTTTATAGATTGATCCGAAATAATAACTTTGATGTGGTTTCGTACCCTACCATAATCTCTACGTTTGTTCTCCGCTATTAATGGCTTTGGAGTGACTCTTTGTTGCATGTTGAGGGCTTGTTATATGATCTATCTATGTTATTATTGTTGAGAGAACTTGCACTAGTGAAAGTATGAACCCTAGGCCTTGTTTCCTATCATTGCAATACCGTTTACTCTCACTTTTACCACTTGTTACCTTGCTGTTTTCATTATTTCAGATTACAAATACCTTTGTCTACCATCCATATTGCACTTGTATTACCATCTCTTCGCCGAACTCACTACTAGAAAAAGGGCTATAGATGGGATTGACACTAATGGCGCACCAGAAAGATGGTGCGCCATTAGTATATTCTAATGGCGCACCACCATCTGATGCGCCATTAGAGTTTAAACTACTAATGGCGCACCTTGCAATGGGTGCGCCATTAGTATCAAAAAAAAAAATTTAACTAGTGCGCCTGTCCAAACATACTAATGGCGCATCCTGCCAAAGTGCGCCATTAGTAGTTGTAACTACTAATGGCGCACCAGGCAGTGGGTGCACCATTAGTAGTTGTAACTACTAATGGCGCACCAGGCAGTAGGTGCGCCATTAGTATAGAATTTTTTTTTTGAACTAGTGCGCCTATCCAAACATACTAATGGCGCATCCTGCCCAAGTGCGCCATTAGTAGTTGTAACTACTAATGGCGCACCAGGCAGTGGGTGCGCCATTAGTACAGAATTTTTTTTTGAACTAGTGCGCCTATCCAAACATACTAATGGCGCATCCTGCTTAAGTGCGCCATTAGTAGTTGTAACTACTAATGGCGCACCATGCAAGAGGTGAGCCATTAGTAAGTGGGCAGCAACAAGATATTTGGGACAACCTCTCCTACCCACACACTCACTTTCTCCCCACTTCATTCTCTCCACCTCCTCCTTGTCTCAGGTGCCTCCTCTTTTTCACCTCATTTCCACCATAGATTCATTCAAATTAAGTGGTTAAATTACCTTGTTTTAATAGGTAAGTAAGGGGGGAAGCTATATTTAGGTTGTTCTCCCTACAACAATGTGCACATGCACTTTTTACGGCCCAGCTAGATCTATGTATGTTCGTGGTGTTGCATATGTTTGTGGTGTTGCATATGTGTTTGTGTTTGGAGGTGTACCGGTATTTGAAATGCGATAGTTGCCAATATTTTGCGGAATGTTGATTCATTTCCGTTTGGCGAGAATTTTGGCATTAAGCATTCTTTTGGTCCTATTTTTAGGAAAGTCATGCCAAATTTTTGTTTGGTTCTAAAATATCGTTTTGCTCTACCCCTTGACGACCATGGTCCGCACGATGACCGAAGGCATCGTGAATAGGTTTTTGAGGTCCATGAAGGCCGAGATGCTTCAAAAGAACGAGACGGAGATAAGATGTCCGTGTCGAAGATGCAAGTGAAGAGCCTTATTGCGGACCCGGATTCCGGCAGGTGCGGGACCACCTGCTGTTGCGTGGTTTCATGGATGGCTATCGGTGGCAAGGTGATGAAGATGACTACTGAAGTCGTCCATGCGGGCGGGCCAGAGAAATGAGGAAGGCGTCAAGACAACCACCGCGGCTCGGGCGGGCGAGAAGGCGAAGAATCCCGAGGAGATGATCACGGCTGTGATCTTGTACACGATCATCATGTAGAAGATGCAGGACATGATGATGAGGAAGATGCGAGCAGGCGGCGGGCATGATCATGAAGATGATGATGCGGCGGAGCGACGACGCTGGACCATCGATGGGCTGGGTGCAGGACCCTCATATTCAAGAGCTGCTTCTCAAGCGAGACGGATAACGCAAGAGCTGCCGCCCGAGAGAAAGCCAAGATGGATCAACTTGAGTTAGACGCGGTTACTCCATTGTATGAAGGATGCAGGCCGAGGATACCCGCCGAAAGTAACAGCTCATGGCTCTGGAGATGAAGGTAAAACACAAAATGACCGGCGCATGCTTCGGCGAGAACATGTCATTACAGCACGAACGTCTTCCCAAGGGGAACAAGTGCCCGACCAGTTTGGAGGAGGCGAAGAAAATCGTGTGTCCTCTCGATTTACCGCACGTGAAATACCATGTGTGCATGAACAATTGCATCATTTAACGGGACGAGCACGCGGAGTCTACCATATGTCCGGTGTGCGGCGTCACTCGATACAAGAAGAGGAAGAAAGCTCCTCGAAAAGTGGTGTGGTACTTTCTGATCACTCCTCGTCTGCAGCGCTATTTCGCGGACCCTAAGGTAGCAAAGCTCCTGCGTTGGCACGCGGATAGGGAGGAGAAGAAGCGGGAAGATGACGCAAATGATCCGGAGATAGATAAAAAGACAAGATCTGAGTCACCCTAAGGATGCGAGCGGTGGCAAGCGTTGAACTTCGAAGAATCGGAATTTGGGAGCGATCCAAGGAACATCGTCTTTGGCGAGCACCGATGGAGTCAATCCGTTTGGCAGCAGAGAAGCACACATAGCACCTGGCCTGTGTTTGTGTGGATGTACAACCTTCCCCTGGTTGTGCATGAAGAGGAAGTACATTCACATGAGTATGCTAATTGAAGGGCCGAAACAACCAGGAACGACATCAATCTGTATCCGGGCTGCTGAAAGAGGAGCTTGACACGCTGTGGAAAACGCCAGCCAATAAGTGGCACGCCGCAGAGAAAGAATATTTCCCTATGAGACCCGCACAGCACACGTCGGTGCACGACTATCTCGGTTACGTATAAGTCGCGGGGCAGGTCGTCCACGGATTTTACGGATGCGTAAGGTGCATGGATGACACAACGTATCGTCAGCTAGATAGAGATCCGGGTCTTGAAAACCGTGTTCATGGGACATCGAAGGTGGCTTCGACGATGACCCGTGGAGGAAACGCAAGGATCTGTTCGATGGTGAAACCGAACCCGAAAACTCCGTGTACGAGGAGCGGCGAGAAATAGACAAGCTGTTGAAAAATTGGAAAGACTGCCCCTTGCGGGAAAGAAGCAAAAGGCGCCAGAGCCGGGAAAGAAGCGAAGGCGCCAGAGCCGCTGAAGGTATGGAAAGCGAGGTCTGTTTTACGGGACTTGCCGTCTTGGAAGATCCACCGTGTGCCTCACAGCCTTGATGTCATGCATATCACGAAGAGCGTGTGCGAGAGTCTGCTTGGTACCCTGCTCAACATGCCGAGAGGACCAAAGATGGGCGAAAGCAAGGCGGAACTTGAAATCAATGGGCATCGTGCGGAGCTTCACGCTATATATGATGATGATGATGATGATGATGATGATGATGATGATGAAGTGACGGGACCACGAAGAAAGTCGTCGCAAAGGCAAAAAGGCCAAGAAGACCGGAAATGACTACCCTCGCGTGCTTCACTCTAAGTCGGGGAGGAGATCGAGCAGTTTTTCACCTGCCTCCTAGGAGTAAAACTTCCTTCTGATTCTGTGAGGAAGATAAGCAGATACCTAGACCCAGTGAAGCGAAGTTCAGCGGGATGAAGTCTCCACGGTATCACGTCTTGATGACGCAGATACTTCCGGTTGCAATCCATTGGGATCATGGACGCGCACGTCCGTGAAAGCGCTATTTGGCCTATGCAACTTCTTGACGTCATCTCGGAAGTCGATTGGCGTGAGGCAACTCGAAGGCTACGAGGAAGAGATCGTGGTGATACTATGCGAGCTTGAGATGTACTTCCGCCCGCATTCTTGACGTTATGGTGCATCTGCTGGTCCATATAGTGGAGGATATCATCCAACTCGGGCCGTTCCTGCACAGCATGATGCCGTTCGAAAGGATGAATGGTGTCATCAAAGGATACGTTCGCAACATGTCACGTCCAGAAGGAAGCATAGCCAGGGGCTTTCTGACCGAAGAGTGCATCTCCTACTGCACGAATTATCTAGGCATCGAGAACCCTGTTGGTCTGCCCGTCAACGGGCACCTCGGCAGGCTCGCTGGATGGGGTCACCGTGAGGGTCGCCGCGAAATGCATGTCGACTTCGAGGGTCGACTTCGCCGACTTTGAAAGAGCAAACCTAGTCGGCGCTACAACACATAGACGTGGTCGATCCTTGGGTGGTAGAGCACAAAACCTTTATTAAAAAGGCATTACAATGACCGAGGCCAACAGAGGACGGACGGAGATACACTGAAAGAGCACAACTCATGTTTCACGCGTTGGTTCAAACATAAGCTTCGTCGTACCCTTTACATGAGGATTCTTCCGCGGAAGAACAACTCATATTCGCCTTTGTCACGAGCGCCGAGCACAACCTGATGACCTATGAGGCATACGATATCAACGGCTACACATTCTACACCGAGGCCAAGGACATGAAGAGCGATGGTTATCGAACTCCGGGGTAACGATGGAATCCTACACCGTAACGACAAGGACAGATACTACGGAAGGATCGAGGAGATCTGGGAGCTGAGCTATTTGGAGAGAAGGTCCCGATGTTCCGTGTCGAGATGGGCCAAGAACGTCATAAAAGAAGACCGGTATTTCACCACCATGGTTATACCCGAAGCCAAATCCAAGACCGTGGGCTAAAGCGTCACCGCAAAAAAATGAGCCATGGGTACTGGCTTCCCAAGTGGACCAATGCTTCTTCATTACCGACCCGCCAAAGCCCGGTCGTGTTGTCGTGAGGAGAGGCAAAGGAAGATCATCGGAATGGATGGAGTAGCCAATGAGCAAGACTTCGACAAGTACGGCGACCCGAGGATCGAACATGACGACGATGATGAAGTAGCAGCATACACCACAAGAAGAAGTAGGACCACCCTACCTAAGGGACGTCCGTTCCACAGAAGAACTCCTTTTGCGAAAAAGAAGGGCAAGAAGATTGTGAACAGATAGCTAGCTAAGATCGATTGTATTTAAATCGTAGCCTTCATTTCTCGATTGTATTTCATGGGCACTTTTAACCTATCATGAATATTTTTAAATTTCATGGACACTCGATCTCGATCCCCTCCATCTCGATCGCTATCCCACCTCGCCAGATCCGGTCCCCTCGCCGCCGAGCACCCCCAGTCCACCGGCCGCCGCCAAACCCCCCGCACCCTCGATTCCCCTACTCAACCTCCGCCGACCCCCGCACTTTTAGCACCGTCTTATAAAAAAATAAGTATCAAACAGCTTTTTAAATGCTACTGTCTTATAAAAAAATATTACTGTTATTATTTAAACAAGTTTGAACATATTTAAACATAAATAAGTATCAAACAACTTTTAAATGCTAAAAAATTTGTGGAGCACAGGAGTCGAACCCGGGACCTCTGGTGTGAGAGCTGGCTGCTGACCCGGTCGAGCTAGTAGAGTGGGCTTGGCGTGGATAGGTTACAGTAGTACATAACCTTTTGGCTCGAGTTGAAATAAAAAAAAAATACTAATGGCGCACCACGGTGAGGTGCGCCATTAGTATCAGACATGCTAATGGCGCACCACGGTGAGGTGCGCCATTAGTATTGTGCCCGATCCCCTGCCCTCTCCCCTTCGCCCGATCCCCCTTCCCTCTCCCCTCGCCAGTTCCCTCTCCCTCTCGATCCACCTTGCTGCCGCGCCGCTGCCTGACCCTCGCCCTCGCCCTCGCCCTCTCCTCCCTCGCCCTCTCCCTCGCCCGCCTCCCTCGGCGCCACCGTCCCGCCACCTCGGCGCTGCCCGCCGCCTCGGCGACCCCGCCGCCCGGGCGGCCGCCCAGCGCCGCCTCGACGCGACCCGCCCGCCAGACGCCCGCCCAGCGCCGCCTCGGCGACCCCGCCGCCCAGACGCCGCCCAAACACCGCCTCGGCGCTGCCCACCGCCCAGCGCCGCCTCGGCCCCGCCCAGCGCGCTGCCCCACCTCGACCCGCCCGTCCACACCACCGTCGCGGAGCACCACCACCCCGTGAGCTCCCCTCCTCCTCCCTCCTCCTCCCCCTGCATTTGAATGAAAATAACATTGTCTGATGATGTCCTATACATGTGAATTGCAGTTTGTAAACATTCATTTGCCGAAGAGATCATGGGATTTTGTTATATCTATTTTCTCATATTGATTGCTATAAATCCATAGAAGAAACAAAGCAGATTGATTAAATACCACTATAAGCAGTTTTTACCAAATCCTGTTACAACTAAGTGAGCCTGACATATTGCAGCAAAGAATAATCAAGAAATTTGCAGCATGATATATCAAAAAAATTAGAGAGGAGGGAAAAATGGAAAGAACTTTCTCAAAAACATATATGTAGGTGAACCCAATAGGAGAAGTTCAATTCTGAACCATAGCTTGATGTTGCTTTCAACCTATACAAGGCTATCTGTTGAAAGTATGTAGAGATTGAAATGGAATTCTTGACACTATGTAGCTTTGGTTTCTCAAGTAATTAAAGAAATGCTCCAAGAATAAGGCCACCATCGATATATTTGTTCTTTTATGGACAAAAGAGTTTACATGCAAATTATCACTTTTTATTTCTTGACAAGTTTCTTACCTTTGTGCTGGTCAATTCTTTTTATGTAGATTTTGATAATATATATTTAGCTAAGATGCATTAGATCATTGTAGTATAGTCGAAGGGATGTTATAGATGAACATTTATGTACTATTTGTAGCGAACATATCTCCAATTGTATTATTGGAAATTAAGGAAAATTTTGGCATTTGCTACTGATTGATTTGTTCACTCATGGAGGCTATAACTTTTAACTTTTCGTTTTAACTGTATCTTTGAGGCTCTGCGGATCTGATATATAATACACATAGAGTATTCGACATTTGGATCTGTGTATGTATGATTGGTGCTTTACGAGATGTTGAAATGATGCATGGTGCGGAACATGCATATATTCTCTCTTGAGAATATTATTACCAAAGTCTTGGCAGCACTTTGTTGGACACTAGTACTATCATCTTGTACTCTTGTCGAGACAGGCAATGGCCAAACAGTCTTTCGAGCACAAGCCCATGCTTGAGTCAGTTCTTGGGGTCTAGGTGCCCGATTCATTCATTTATAACTGAAAAATAATCTGGAGGGTCTTAACAAAAACAAAAGTGGCGAAGAATAAGAAAATCAATACTGAACCTACGGTTACTAGTAAGTATCATGAATCAGATTGCACATTTTCAGGTTACGAAGAAACATGCGATCATTCTTTGGAAAAATGAATAGGCACATCACTTGCACTTACACAGAGTTAATGTAAACGTTTTGCACAATAACGTAGCATGTATCTTCAGTTTTGCACTTAAAAAGCCAATCTTCAGTTTGTCCACTTCAAAATATTATAAACTCTGTTTACGCACTGAATATGATCAAATGTTTAGTTTCTTCAATTAAAAGAGTGCAAGGGTTTGACAGAGTGCAAGAGTGCAAGGGTTTGACAGAGTGCAAGAGTGCAAGGGTTTGACAGAGGGCATATATTTAGTTTTTGCCTTTGTATAGGAATATATGTTCATTTTCTTCTAGTTTTGACAGAGTGCAAGGGTTTAGTTTTTGCACTGTGTTTGATGTGTTCTTCCACCTGTAGAAAATATTTTCACACGTGTAGAAGTTTTTTTTTCAAATATATTTTCAGTTAAAACAAAGTGAAGGTTCAGATACTTGCTGCCATGGTGGTTTCTTCAATCAAATAATCTTTTCATTCCTGCTTGGCGATTTATTATTTCTAAGAAATGAGAGAGCTAGGATCTTACTAACAACTCTACTAGATTGTTAAGTTGGGTGGGATGTAAAAGCAAGTCTTCTTCTAAGTGCAATATACTTAGTGCTGCTATATGAGTGTATAAATATTTGTTGCTATATAAATGTGAACCAAATTCGTGCTTGTATATGATATTCTGCCATGAAGCTTCACCAGCTCCTGTGGGTGTGGGATCCATGTGACATGTGACATTGCATCCATGTCCACCTGGGATAATGAAGACGAGTTTCATCGTGATGATGCTCATCGTGATGACCGCAGCTCTCTTCTATGTGATGGTAGTTTAGATGATCGATATCGACTTGTAATGTGAAGACAAACTCGCTACTCGCGGTCTCGAGACTTGTAATATAATGTTCTATCTTTGTTCGGTCTTTTCAATTCGGAGACTAATATGATGAATTGTATTAGGAGACTAATATGATGAATTGTATTCAAAGACTAATCTTGTATTGTATCGATGAATCTATTGTTGATGTGTGCTGTCTATATTTTGTCAAATTATACATTTTGTAACCTGTGCAAAAACAGAAAATAAAAAATAAAAAACCTAATATTCATACTAATGGCGCATCACATGACATTAAAGGCGCCATTAGTATGACAAAGGCATACTAATGGCGCATCCTTTGGGTAGTGCGCCATTAGTATCTGTGATTACTAATGGCGCATCCGGAGGTGGTGCGCCATTAGTATGCCAAACACAGGTATACATGCCCCTGGGAGGCATACTAATGGCGCACCCTCGCATATACTAATGGCGCACCAGGTGGTGCTCCATTAGTATACCAGATACTAATGGCGCACCAGGTGGTGCGCCATTAGTAAAAATTACTAATGACGTGCTATTAATGGCGCACCAGTGATGCGCCATTAATGGCCAAATTAGGTGCGCCATTAGTAGTGGTTTTTCTAGTAGTGACTAGTGCACCTATACAATTTACCATTGTATTGGGTGTGTTGGGGACACAAGAGACTCTTTGTTATTTGGTTGCAGGGTTGCTTGAGAGAGACCATCTTCATCCTACGCCTCCCACGGATTGATAAACCTTAGGTCATCCACTTGAGGGAAATTTGCTACTGTCCTACAAACCTGTGCACTTGCAGGCCCAACAACGTCTACAAGAAGAAGGTTGTGTAGTAGACATCAAGCTCTTTTCTGGCGCCGTTGCTGGGGAGGCTAGGTAAGTGAAGGTATATCTTTAGATCTTGCAATCGAATCTTTTTGTTTCTTGTTTTAGCACTAGTTAGTCTATAAAAGAAAACTACAAAAAAATGTTATTGAGTTTATCTCATAGGCTTCATCTTTTTAATATCTTTCGTGAGTATGATGGAAAGGAAAATTGTGCCAAAGTATTAGAAGAAGAATGCATTAGAATGCTTGGCATAAAATATGTGAATGATGAGCATGGTTGCAATGTTGTTAGTATGAATTCCTTGAATATCCATGATGCTAATGATATGCAAAGCCACAAGCTTGGGGAAGCTATGTATGGTGAAGATGATATTTTTTGTCCCCCAAGCTTTGATGAGCAAATTTACTATGATGAAAGCATGCCTCCTATCTATGACGATTATTGTGATGACACGTATGCTTTAAAGAATAATGATAACCATGAAACTTGTCATCTTGATCTTAATTTTCAATCGCATGATAGTTATTTTGTTGAGTTTGCTCCCACTATTCCGAATGAGAAGAATTTTGCTTATGTGGAGAGTAATAAAATTTCTATGCTTGTAGATCATGAAAAGAATGCTTTAGGTGCTGGTTATATTGTTGAATTAATTCATGATGCTACTGAAAATTATTATGAGGGAGGAACATATGCTTGTAGGAATTGCAATAATATCAAGTTTCCTCTCTATGTGCTTAAGGTTTTGAAGTTATGCTTGTTTTACCTTCCTATGCTAGTTGATTATTGTTCTCATAAGTTGTTTGTTCACAAAATACCTATGCATACGAAGTGGGTTAGACTTAAATGTGCTAGTCATATTCTTCATGATGCTCTCTTTATGTTTCAATTCTTATCTTTTATGTGAGCATCATTGAAATCATCATGCATGCCTAGCTAGTGGCGTTAAACGTTAGCGCTTGTTGGGAGGCAACCCAATTTTATTTTAGTTTCTTGATTTTTGGTTCTGTTTAGGAATAAATAATCCATCTATCTTCTGTTTATATGTGGTTTTATGTTTTAATTAGTGTTTGTGCCAAGTAGAACCTTTGGGAAGACTTGGGTGAAGTCTTCATTATCATGCTGTAAAAAACAGAAACTTTAGCGCTCACGAGATTAGCTAGAACTTTTTACTGGAGAGTGATATTTAGTTTATTCTTGTTGCAGATGATTACTAGACAAATTTCTCAGGTCCAGAAATTTATTTCATAATTTTTGGGGTTCCATAAGTATACGTTTGATCCAGATTACTACAGACTGTTTTGTTTTTGACATATTCTGTTTTCATTGTGTTGTTTGCTTATTTGATGAACCTATGGCTAGTAAAATAGTTTATTAACCATATATAAGTTGTAATACATTAGGTTTAACACCAATATAAATAAATAATGATTTCATTACAGTTCCTTGAAGTGGTGTTTTGTTTTCTTTCGCTAACGGAGCTCACGAGTTTTCTGTTAAGTTTTGTGTTGTGAAGTTTTCAAGTTTTGGGTAAAGATTCGATGGACTATGGAATAAGGAGTGGAAAGAACCTAAGCTTGGGGATGCCCAAGTCACCCCAAGGTAATATTCAAGGACAACCAAGAGCCTAAGCTTGGGGATGCCCTGGATGGCATCCCCTCTTTCGTGTTCGTTCATCGGTAACTTTACTTGGAGCTATATTTTTATTCACCACATGATTTGTGTTTTTCTTGGAGCATCATTTTCTCTTGTTAGTATTTGCTTGATGTTATTTATATTAGTGTTTTTCATCTTTAGTTTCAATAAAAAAAGTCAAGGATAGCCTTTGCCATGCTTATTTTGCAAGTATGCATGTTGCTGTTTGAAAACAGAAAGTTTACCGCTGTTGCAAAAATTCCTCAGAAAAGTGAGAGCATGCTATAATGTTGAATCTTTTTGCATATGGAGCTCTGATAAATTTATTACAGTTGGAATTTTAGTTCATAATTTTTGGAGTCAGGGAAGTATGGATACTCTTGCATTCTTTATAGACTGTACTGTTTTGGTAGATTGCTGTTATGTTTGCATTGTTTGCATATGTTTGCTTGTTTAATGATTCTATTTGAGGATATGAGTATTAAATATGCAGAGGCATTTAGTATTCAATGTTCAATAATAATTTTAGTGATTTGTTACAGTAGAAAATGATAAGGTTTTGCATTGGTTTATACTAACCTATCTCACGAGTTCTTTTTGAGTTTGTTGTGAATGAAGCTTTTGATAAAAAGAAAAAGCATGATATGAGAGGAATTAAGGAGACACAAAAGTTCAAGCTTGGGGATGCCCAAGGCACCCCAAGATAATATTTCAAGAAGTCTCAAGCATCTAAGCTTGGGGATGCCCCGGTAGGCATCCCACCTTTCTTCTTCAACAACTATCGGTTAGTATCGGTTGAGACTAAGTTTTTGCTTCTTCACATGAGTTGTGCTATCCTTGCAATGTCATTTTATTTTGTTTTGCTTGCTGTTTGGATACAATACCAAGATATGAAATTATTAAATGGGAGAGTCTTCGCATAGTTGCATAATTATTTAGCTACTCATTGATCTTCACTTATATCTTTCGGAGTAGTTTGTTGTTTCTCTAGTGCTTCACTTATATCTTTTAGAGCACGGTGGTAGTTTTGTTTTAAAGAAACTTGATCTCTCATGCTTCACTTGGATTATTTTGAGAATCGTTAATAGCATGGTAATTTTCTTAATGTTAATATACTTGGTGTTCAAGATATGTGAAACTTTCTTTTGAGTGAATTGAATATTAAGATAAATTTAATGCTTAATAATTGTTTTGAGATATGGAGGTAATAATATCAAAGTCGTGCTAGTTGATAATTGTAAATTTGAGAAATACTTGTGTTGAAGTTTGCAAGTCCCGTAGCATGCACGTATGGGTAAAGTTGTGTAACAAATTTGAAACATTAAGTGTACCTGGCTTGTGCATCCTTATGAGTGGCGGTCGGGGACGAGCGATGGTCTTTTCCTACCAATCTATCCCCCTAGAGCATTGCGCGTAGTACTTGATTTTTTATGGCTTCTAAATTTTTTCAATAAGTATATGAGTTCTTTTGAGTATTGTTGAGTCCATGGATTATACGCACTTTTACCTTTCCGCATTTGCTAGCCTCTTCGGTACCGTGCATTGCCCTTTCTCACCTTGAGAATTGGTGCAAACTTCGCCGGTGCATCCAAACCCCGTGATATGATACGCTCTTTCACACATAAACCTCCTTATATCTTCCTCAAAACAGCCACCATACCTACCTATCATGGCATTTCCAAGCCATTCCGAGATATATTGCCATGCAACTTCCATCATCATTATGACATACATTACTTTTGTCATATTGCCATTGCATGATCATGTAGTTGACATCGTATTTGTGGCAAAGCCACCATGCATTATTTTCCATACATGTCACTCTTGATTCATTGCACCATCCCGGTACACTGCCGGAGGCATTCATATAGAGTCATATTTTGTTCTAAGTTTCGAGTTGTAATTGTTGAGTTGTAAGAAAAATAAAAGTGTGATGATCATCATTATTAGAGCATTGTCCCAAGTGAGGAAAGGATGATGGAGACTATGATTCCCCCATAAGTCGGGATGAGACTCCGGACGAAATAAAAAAAGGCCATAAAAGAGAGAGAGAGAGAGAGAGAGAAAAGGCCCAAATAAAAAAATGAGAGAAAAAGATAGAAGGGACAATGCTAATATCCTTTTACCACACTTGTGCTTCAAAGTAGCACCTTGTTCTTCATGTAGTGAGTCTCATATATTGTGCTTCAGAGTAGCACTAAGATCTTCATAATAGAGAGTCTCTCATTTTGTCACTTTCATATGCTAGTGGGAATTTTCGTTATAGAACTTGGCTTGTATATTCCAATGATGGGCTTCCTCAAAGTGCCCTAGGTCTTCGTGAGCAAGCAAGTTGGATGCACACCCACTTAGTTTCTTTTGTAGAGCTTTCATATACTTATAGCTCTAGTGCATCCGTTGCATGGCAATCCCTACTCCTCATGTTGACATCAATTGATGGGCATCTCCATAGCCCGTTGATTATCCTCGTTGATATGAGACTTCCTCCTTTTTTGTCTTCTCCACACAATCCTATCATCATATTTCTATTCCACCCATAGTGCTATACACATGGCTCGCACTCATGTATTGCGTAAAGGTTGAAAAAGTTTGAGATTATTTGAGTATGAAACAATTGCTTGGCTTGTCATCGGGGATATAGAAGTTGGGAACATCTTTGTGTGACGAAAATGAAGCATAGCCTAACTATATGATTTTGTAGGGATGAACTTTCTTTGGCTATGTTATTTTGAGATGACATAATTGCTTTGATTAGTATGCTTGAAGTATTATTATTTTTATGTCATTATAAGCTTTTGTCTTGAATCTTTTGGATCGGAATATTCATATCACAAGTAAGAAGAATTACATTAAAATTATGCCAAGTAGCACTCCGCATCAAAAATTCTTTTTTATCATTTACCTACTCGAGGATGAGCAGGAATTAAGCTTGGGGATGCTTGATACGTCTCCAAGGTATCTATAATTTTTTATTGCTCCATGCTATATTATCTACTGTTTTAGGCAATATTGGGCTTTATGATCCACTTTTATATTATTTTTGGGACTAACCTATTAACTGGAGGCCCAGCCCAGTTTTGCTGTTTTATGCCTATTTCAGTGTTTCGAGGAAAAGGAATATCAGACGGAGTCAAAACGGAACGAAATCAACTGGAGAAGTTATTTTTGGAAGGAAACCCGCCTGATGGACTTGGAACCCACGTCAGAAGATACGGGAGGTGCTCACGAGGGTGGGGGGTGCCCCCCTGGGCGCGCCCCCTGCCTCGTGGGGCCCCCGTAGCTCCACCGACGTAATCCTTTCACCCATATATACCTACGTACCCTAAAACTTCCAAAACAGAAGATAGATCGGGAGTTCCGCCACCGCAAGCCTCCAGAGCCACGAAAAACCAATCGGGACGCTGTTCCGGCACCCTGCCGGAGGGGGATCCCATCTCCGGTGGCCATCTTCATCATCCCGGCGCTCTCCATGACGAGGAGGGAGTAGTTCACCCTCGGGGCTGAGGGTATGTACCAGTAGCTATATGTTTTATCTCACTCTCTCTCTTGTTCTCTCTCGTGTTCCATCTATGGCATGATCTTGATGTATCCCGAGCTTTGCTATTGTAGTTGGATCTTATGATGTTTCTCCCCCTCTACTCTCTTGTGATGAATTGTGTTTCCCCTGTGAAGTTATCTTATCGGATTGAGTCTTTGATGAGAACACTTGATGTATGTCTTGGTGATCAACTTGCGGGTTTCGTGACATTGAGAACCTATGCATAGGGGTTGGCACACGTTCTTGACTCTCCGGTAGAAACTTTGGGGCACTCTTTGAAGTACTTTGTGTTGGTTGGATGAATCTGAGATTGTGTGATGCATATCGTATAATCATGCCCACGGATACTTGAGGTGACAATGCAGTATCTAGGTGACATTAGGGTTTTGGTTGATTTGTATCTTAAGGTGTTATTCTAGTACGAACTCTTTTATAGATTGTTCCGAAAGAATAACATTGAGGTGGTTTCGTACCCTACCATAATCTCTACGTTTGTTCTCTGCTATTAGTGGCTTTGGAGTGACTCTTTGTTGCATGTTGAGGTCTTGTTATATGATCTATCTATGTTATTATTGTTGAGAGAACTTGCAATAGTGAAAGTATGAACCCTAGGCCTTGTTTCCTATCATTGCAATACTGTTTACGCTCACTTTTACCACTTGTTACCTTGCTGTTTTTATTATTTCAGATTACAGATACCTTTATCTACCATCCATATTGCACTTGTATCACCATCTCTTCGCCGAACTAGTGCACCTATACAATTTACCATTGTATTGGGTGTGTTGGGGACACAAGAGACTCTTTGTTATTTGGTTGCAGGGTTGCTTGAGAGAGACCATCTTCATCCTACGCCTCCCACGGATTGATAAACCTTAGGTCATCCACTTGAGGGAAATTTGCTACTGTCCTACAAACCTGTGCACTGGCAGGCCCAACAACGTCTACAAGAAGAAGGTTGTGTAGTAGACATCAGTAGAGCGTCTCCACTTCTTCCACTTCTGGGTCGGAGACCACACGTAGTAGTACTTAGTGGTATGAACGATACAAAGTGCGACCTGGAGAGAAAGACACGTCTAGTTGGAAGGTCTCGAGGCATACATGTAAACAAATATAAAAGTTAATATGTGCCTCCAACTAATATAGTAGTAGTAGAGTACTTAGGCACATACTCCATAACATCACCGTGCATTGCACGTACAACATTTAGTGGTACTATGTAGTAAGAGACAAATGCCGCCCAAGAGTTCCCTTCTCGACCTACTTTTGGGTGTTTGGTAGAGTGTGTGAAGGGTGCATGAGTCCACACTAGTTTAGCACAAATACACTAGAAGCGTGCATGAAGAGAGCATCCATGAAGAGGGGTGTTGAGTTGAGCATGCATGAAGAGGGAACAACTATGCTGAGACGAGAACGCAACCAAATACACCCTGTATGCCACGCATGTTCATACCATTTGTGCCTTTCTACTTCACTTACTACGCTACATTACTCAGGTTCGTACGTCCACTCCTGGGTACATGTCTGTCTCGTAGTTCCAGTCCCATGTGTTCTTCATATAGATGGAACGATCGTTGCATAACACGTGCGCCTTGATGCTAGATGTCTCGCGTGTTGGCAAAAGGATGAACAAAGCTCACGTAAAAAAAATAGAGTGGAAGAACAATAGATTCCGGACGACCGAGAAGGTGCAAGGAACCTCGTGGTGGAAGCGTCCTTGATCATAATATTTAATATTATTTAGCGATATAAAATTAACCAATCATCTCCACAAAGGATTTGGAAGAGTACGAAACAGGGCAGCCCAGTGTAGTTACATCATACTAGTACATGGCTAACCCACGCTATCACCATATTTCTTGGCTTTTGTGCGACACCTATCTCTAGTAATCCAGCAGCCTGTATTGCTTCTCCCTCCTCGTCTCTATCAAAGTGCGGCGGGCTGGCGTTTCTGCCATCTATTGAGGTCGATTAACTATCACATGTTAGCGACATGCCAAGATCATTCTAAAGAAAATTCCTTTCACGTTCCGTTTTGAAAAAGAAAAAAACCCTTTCACGCATTTAATTTGCTGTATGCTTTGAGCAACTTGCATGTCCTATACTGCTCTGTTTGATACTCTAACTTAGCTAGAGGTTAGACTAACTCATGACTAACCCTAAACTAATCTGTAGCCAAAGAGGTGTTTGGGTGATGAGGTTAGATTGACAATAAATGCACTTCATGGAGATAGAAAAGTGATTTTTCAGTGGTCCCAATGAGAACTATCTCGATTAGCACCTCTTGGGTGGGATATTTTTTTGGTGGGTTCGGTGCAACTTGCTCCAATTTAAACCCTCATGCTTGGATACTTTAGGGCTATTTGAGCCCCAACTAGCTCAAACTAACTCTAACCCATGGATCCAAATAGGGCCTATGGCCAGTCTCGACGTGGAGCAGTCGCGTGCACCGGGAAGCGACGCTCTCTCGGTCGTCACGCCACTTCAAAGCCGGCGCCAGTGAGAGGTCGCCTCCGCTCTGGCCGGACATTAATGCGGCACTGACGCTCCAGGGCGACGCTGACCGTTTCACGCGAGAAGCGCGCGCTGGCAAGGGAGTTAGGTTTTCAACCGTTTGAGGTGTAGTAGTAATGGTAGTTTGCAAAACTACTCAATTATTGCACTCAGTTTCCTAAGAAATTGTGGTAAAAAATGTTACTCCACAGCCCGCTTCCCTTCTCCTTCTTGCTCGTGATTTAGATGGCCATGTTAACGTGGTTGTGTCAAAAAAATGTCACTTCCTGCTCGTGATTTGCGTTATATAATTACAAGCAAGATTCTCGTGCATTGCACGGAACATCAATATGCATTCTTTTACAAAACACCTGTTGTGATTGATCCATGCAGGAGTAATCCCATGTGTAAAAACTAATGATATCTCGAGAATTTTATCGGAAAACTGGTATCTCGAGAATGTCATCGAAAAAATGAAAGATGAGAGATAAGGCGAGGAGGTGGGCGTGGTGGTGGTGACTGGTGGTCGCAATGGGCGGAGGCATGGGGATGGATGGCGCCGGCAGGCGGCAACGGCCACCATGCATGCTAGATTGTTCCAGAGACTTATTCCTTTTTAATTTGATGAGCAATGAGGTTGTGGGAGATAATGATGTGGAGAGAGGTGCGGGTATCTTTTGTAAAATTATCATAGTTTGCTTTCTATCCGTCAGATATAGATCATACGTTTTATATTACAAGATGGCAGGCACACCATCATCGCCAACTCGTTTTTTTATAAGGGTACAGATGATAAGTTTGCTGACTACTGAAGTAAAGTGGAGTCTGTCCATGTTATGCAAGTAAATAAAGGTGATTGTTTATCATACGGGTAAGGTTGGATGAAGGGTGGTAGGAGCAAATGCTCCGCCTAGAGCATGTGTGTGTGGGGTGTGTGTGTGTGTGTGAGAGAGAGAGAGAGAGAGGAGAGAGAGAGATGGAGTCTTAGTTTGTGTGTGTGTGTGTGAGAGAGAGATGGAGTCTAAGTGTGTGTGGGTGGGAGGGGTGCGTGCGTGTGTGTGTGTGTGTGTGTGTGTGTGAGAGAGAGATGGAGTCTTAGTGTGTGTGTGTGGGGGGGGGGGGGGGTTCGTGCGTGCGTGCGTGCGTGTGTGTGTGTGTGTGTGGGTGTGTGTGCGTGCGTGTGTGTGTGTGTGCGTGTAGCGGGGTCCTCATTGGCGGATGTAATTTAAGTGTGCATGGCTTCATCATAGAGAGGTGATGTGCATGGCAGAGGCCACCAACGATGGGGTGCGAGAGAGAAAATGCCCGTAGAGAGGGAAGAGAAGGTGTGTGCGCGTGAGAGGAGTCGACATCGAGAGAACGTGTTTGTTCGAGAGACACGGAGGAAGACTACTATATATCGATGGTGCATGTAGGCGGCAATTAAACAAAGGGATGGTCTTATTGGTTTCGGGGATATAGGGGAAGAGTGAGAGGCGGGGGGGGGGGTAGCTAGAAGGATATTGTTAAGTGTGAGTGTGTGTTTTGCCCATCCAGGCGGAAGTTATGTGCACAAAAGAGGAGAATGATTTGATGTGACGTTAGGATTGAGGGTAATTAACTACGTATGGAGACATAGAGACCTTGAACGTGCATGTGTGAGAGGTCTACATGTATACGTGGGATGTGTGTGTGTCTTGTGGCATGATCGAGATAAAAGAAACAAGACATAAGTCATAAGATCAACGACATCGGAGAGACGGGTCGGTATGACAATATGCATGCATGTGAGAATGCAGGGAAGAAGGCCCGACAATTGAGCATGTGTTTTTGTCTTTAAGAGATAGTGGCGTGGGCTGGAGCATGCATCTATGGCGAGCAGAGGGGGTGAGGTGCAACGATTGTGCAAAAGAGATCAACCTATAAATGCATATGTATGGAGAGACATATATAGTGTGGGGGATAGGAAGCAAGACTCCGTGCGAGAAAGAAATGTTGTGAAGAAACTACAGATAGATCTGAGAGATGGAGATGCTAGCTAAAGGGACATCCGTTAGTTTGGGTGTTGGAGATGACCGTCCGGGTGGTTCAAAGGGTGAAGTTATATATGTGTGTGAGAGGGCACTTGACTGCATGTAGAGAGAAACATATGTAGTGTGCGTGATAGGAATCAAGAGTGAGGGCGAGAAAGAAGGTTGATGGAGAAATAGATAAATAGAAAGATAAATATGCTAGCTAGTGTGCGTTAGAGATAGAAGTCGAGTGGATCAGAAGGCTGGGTTATGTGTGTGGGTGTGAGAGAGACAGAGAGAGGGTGCATGTGAGTCACATACAAACAGATATCATAGAGAAATGAGATCCAGAGAGACGAAGTTTTGTGTCTCATGAGAGAGAAAGATATTTCTAGCGAGAGTGATAGCTAGAGAGACATATGAGGGAACACAAGATATCTCTAGGGAGAGAGGGTCTGTTTGAGCGACATACAAGAGAACAATGGAGAAATATGAGACCACAGGAGACAGAGTTTGTGTTTGTGTGTGAGAAAGAGATATTGAAGAGGAAGAGTCGTAGGTTCTCATATCTAAGGAGTGAAAGACATCTCTATATGAGGGGTGTGCGAGTGGCACACATGGGAATAGTTGAGAGAAATGAGACCCCAGGAGACAAAGGTTTGTGTTTGTGTGAGAGAAAGAGATTCCACATGGAGAATCATAGCTAGAGACACATAGCAGGGAGCGAGATATACTTAGAGAGAGATAGAGTGATGAAGGTCGAAGGAGAGAGTACCGTCAGTGTATTACGAAGATAAAAGATCATTGTCGACATATAGGTAGCACTAGAGATGCCTGAGAGACGATGAACGCGTATAGGTCCAGAGAGATAGTCCTATATAAGCATGAGTGATAGCTATATGAGACGAATATCTGGATTAAAGGGGATTCAAATATTTAAACTGGAGATCACGACATCGATAACATCATAACGCAAATTGGTGTATAAAACATGCATATTCATTTGAATTTGGGCACACGTGTAATGTTATATAGTTTATCAACATTGGTGATCCATAGATTCTTCAGTTACAAACAATGCATGGTTTATATGCAATTAATGTCTAAACGGGATTAAAATATATGTTGCGTGTGTGAAACACATTATCCATGTTTTAGAAGTTAAAAAAAACCGCATGAAACACACATTAATTGGAGACAGTTAGCGAGGAATGCATACATTGGATTTCAACATAAAGTGGTTTCAAATATTTGAAAATCCAAACTGATGGATACAACCTTATGAATCTAAGATCATGCCATTTGTAAACCATATTTATGTATAAATGGTGTTGTGCTTTTGAAAGTATATATAAGAAAATGATGTATATAGAATGTAATTCCAATTGAAAATGGATCCCGCCCAAAAAAAATAGTAGAATACAAACGAGGTTCGAATTGAGTTGGCACGGTAAACGTGCACTGTGCAAAATTTGAACGAAGCGGGGAAAGTCGTAGTAACCGCTCGAAACCAAAATATGCGAGATGGAAATCACTACTGCCTATCCCTGCCACGCAAAGCCTATCTGCTGGATTTCTATAGGTTTCGATAGGGGTAGGTTTGTAATTTCATTCAAACGTGACGTAACCGCCTCTCACCCGGATTCATACACGGTGGGCGCCAAAACACAGTGTGCCCTCGGCCAAAATCGACTCCCTCCCTGATTCATATTCATAAACGGTGGGCGCCAAAAACAAACTCTCGTTGGCAAATATTCGGTGTATGCGAGATTACCGTCCTATCCCCAACCGACTAATGTTGTTGTGATGTAGTAGAAATTTGAAACCGGGGCTAAGTTTGTAAATTTACTCGCATTTGAGACAAGCGCGCCCTGAATACATGGTTCCACCACCCCCCCTTCCTCTCTACCTCCATTTTCCCCATTCATACTCCGTGGGCGCCAAAACACCCTCTCCACCCCACCCTCCACCATCCGCCACCCCGTCCACCGTCGTCCTCCTCCACCATGCCCGAGCTGATACCCCAACACCGCCGTCCATTACAAGAGATCGACCTCTCTCATCCACGCCTTCGGACCGGGGTCCTTGCATCCCGTCCTCTCGCTTCATCCCCGCTGTCGTCTACCTTGCCGGCGCCGCTCCTACGACCGTCTCGTCCACCGCGCCCCGCCGCCACCGTCTACCCTCCTAGATCAGCTTCCACGCTGCCAGCAGCCATCGCTACCGCAGCACCGTCAAATTCTCAGCAGATGCGTACACGGCGCCGCACCAGAGGCGGTATTCTTTCGTAACTGCTCAACTTATTTATAGCAGCAAGAAAATAGATCGCCACTGCTTTACTCTGATTTCTTGTCTTGGTTGCGAAGTTGCCTTTGTCCGGTTTGCACCTTTAGATCCGCCATGGCACGCTCAACACTATACTCCCAATGCTTATTGTTTTCCCCTTTTATATTCCACACTAGTTAAATTACAATAGACTAAATTTCAAAATTGGGTCAGTCGATTTTTCAGAGCTCGCCGGAGTTCTCCGGTGCGATCCAAGGGGCTCGGGTGGTTGTGGGGCCTCGCCGAACGAAGAAAACTCGACGCGTGTGGGGGTGGGGGTGGCGGAGGAACACAGGCGATGGGGGCCGGTGGTCCGGCCGGCCCGTCAATGTTCTGTATGGGAAGAATTAAGAGACGAGGAAGAAGAAGGGTTAGGAGACGTAGGATCTTCATCCAACCGCTTGAAATAGTCGAGAGATAGCTGGGAGTTGCATTCTTAATGCGCTCTGGTTCATCTTGTATGGGCACTGCGCAACCAACATTTTATTATCCAAAATCTGCTTGGTCTTCTTTACCATGTTCGATAGTGCTGGCCTGTACGTGATCGATAGGGTTTCAATTACTAGCGGCAATACAACACCGTTTTCTCAAGCCTGTTCCACTTTCCCGATTTATATATCGTGGTTATGGTGTACCCCTGTTATGTACACTATGATCTGCCTAGTTGCTGTGTGCTCTTGTTATCATGGTTTGGCAATAAACTCTGTATCTGATATATTATGAACCTATCATCCGCCAAACTATCCTTACTTACGGAGCCTATTTTTTGTGTACTTGTGCGGATTATATAAATGCACGCATACGATATTACATCACACATGAGCTCTCTCATCAGAATCCAATGATAGCACATAAGTGTTTACAGGGCGCCCTATATTAGAATATCATACGCATTACAAAGATAATCTCACAACTATTTATGTTTTCATGGTTCTCAGATATTATACATAATTACAGTGAATATCAGAATCCGCGCATCAGAAGAATATTGTGGAACACTGCAATGACTTACAAAATTGGCACCAAGGCATTGAGTGCCATTCTAGAAGCAATGAAACTCGTACGCTCCCCACCTGTTGATTCTTGTTCAGAATATCATCCTAATGACTATTCTAACCTCGAGGAGTCAAAGGCAGATGGCATGTCCTGTTCACGCATCAAGGTGCCTATTCTAATTTGGCAAGGTTTTATTGATTGTGCGTATCTTGCATATGTTGTCTTGCATTTCTTCTAATTTGGCAAGGTTTTATTGATTGTGCGTATCTTGCACCACCATCTGCTTAGTTTACTCATCATATAACTCGAGATGCCATGCCCATCCATTATCAATACACATTCCATCTGTCATGATACCATGTTTTTCCACTCAAATGATGTTCTTGTGCATTAGACATCAAAAAGGAAGAGGGTGATTGCCGAACCTGAAGGAGCACCAGCAAAGTCCTTGAAAAACATGGTGGTGCCGGAGAAATCAGACAACGGCCCACTTATATTGGCTGTACAACCAGTGACACAAAACATAGGACCGACTCCAGCAGATTTGTACCCATACTTCTTGGCCACACCACTAGCCCCACCACACAGGACCTGCACTCTAGCAAAAGGTATACCGATTTCATTTTCCATAGCACCAGCCGTACCACAGAAAAATCCCACTCCAAAGAAAAAAGTACAAAGAAGTCCACCCCGAAGACCTATCCCAAGCTGAGACGGCCAATTCTTGTAGATTGGAACCCCATTCCATTTATTCCCAGTTTAAAATACAATGCTTTCAATGTTGTTAGGGACTAAGTGCATATATTCCCATCATGGGAAGATTATAGTGAAGACAAACACCATTTTCACATCTTCCTGTCCAACTTACGTGTAAGTGCTATTATTCATGGTTATTATTTTCCTGTTTTCTGCTGATCGAACACATCAATGATTTACATTACATTGTTGTAACTAGGGGAGGGTCAATCTGGATAGTCATGATGAGCAAAGCTTGGTTGTGCTTTTCAAGGAAGCATTGCAGCAGTATCGGTGTTACCTAAGGAAATCACACTTTGATGGCAAGTATATAAACGAATTTCTGGTGAAGTCTCCTGTGCTAAATTTAGAAGACATTGAATGGAAAAACCTTGTTATGCACTAGTCTCGTTCCGAGGATGAGGTACTGTCTATGAAATCACATGACAATTTGAACTTCTACTTTTCCGCATGTGCCTTACGGATCTTTTGCAGGAAATCTGCTCGAAGAAGAATTCGGTTTGAAAAGAAACGACATGATATCGCAAATATGCTGCCCATTGCTTTGCTCTTGTTAGTACTGTTGTCTGTATCGCTGTACTTGCATACATACCTGGTTCATTATGTGACAGCAGTATGCATGATAGCTTGCTTATCAATTGTTCGCTCCAAATTATCTGATCTGTATGAATGGTTACATCAGTGTAGAATATATCCAATGCCAATGAATTTTTTTAGCTCTGCATTGTTCTTGTAAGTACATGATGTCCTTTATTAGTGTACTTATATTGACAGGTAGTTGTTCATGTACCATCACTCTGCAGCTTATTTTCCTTTGCCCTCCATTTTCTACACATCAGATCTATATTTACTCTTACCATAAGGTTGGTACTGAAGAAGTTTAGTTGTGCATTGCTCTTGGCTGTGCCTTTTGCCTGCATCGCTGCACATACATTTATAGCTACTTGGTTATGTAGCATCACTCTTCATCTTATCTTAAATATTCTCCATTTTTTCGTATATTATCACATCTATATTTACTCTTAACAAAATGTAGATTAAAGGCAATGCTTATGAAGAACATTCTGTGCTAAACTTCTTGAATTGCCCCCCCCCCCATCAGCATGGACAAGGGGTTTATAGAGCCTGTCTTCACCAGTAATGTAAGTTTGTCCTTCTCAAGCCTTCAAACTTTGTTGTGTATATTTGGTTAGGCATGACTGCAACAGCTGTTTATTTTTGGTGTTTGCATCAAATTGCATGTTTAAAGTTTATTGTGTAGTTCATAAACAAAAGTTTGTCCTTCTCAATTTAAGTTTTCAGTTGTACAACCAAGTTCCTTCTTCATACCATGTAAATTAAACTACTCTGAGCAAGTGATCTTCTTTTGCACTGCATGTATGCTTCTGTTCTTCATCTGTAATCCAGTGGTGTGGTGAAACTATCCACTACAGCACAATGTCATATTCTGCAATGTCTTAACTATGAACAATGTCACATCACCCGCAAAAAAATTCTACTACTCCCTCCGTCCAAAAATACTTGTCATTGAAATGGATGTATCTAGATGTATTTTAGTTCTAGACACATCCATTTTGATGACAAGTAATTCCGGACGGCGGGAGTATTATTCAAACCGTCTCTTTATTTGCCAATCTGAAATGGGATAAATTGACATCACACTAACCATTGATACTTACGAGTTATTGATCTGTAATCCAGTGGTGTCGTGAAGCTGCCAACTCCTTCACAATGTCATTTCCTGCCATGTCTTGACCTGAACAATACCATATTGTGTTAATGCATTTTTAAACCGTGTCACTTTATTCGTCAGTAAGAAATGTGATGAAGTGTCAGCACTGATACTTTTATGTGCAAAACATGTCATCTGTCTGCTTGTTTATCTTTCAGAGTGAGGAAGATATAAGTGTTGAACACGCTGTGATCTCATCATCTTGCTCACCGCTACTGCAGCTCCCAATGAGGCTAACCTTTCTTGAACTCTATTGAAGTGTTGTATGTTTTGTATATTATTTTGTCGGCGTGTTTATTTGCCTTTGGTGGCGATCTTTGATGCCCGGTGTGTAATCTGTTGTCTGCTTGTGCTTTATTATCATAGTGGCGAACTTTGATGCCCCGTGGATGTAATATGCCGTAATTTCTTTATTGTATAGTCTAGGTTTTTTCTTATTCACGATGCTGCAGTTATTTTACTGTATATATATCCTGTCTTCGCAGTAAACCGGCCAAACCGTAAAATTACGGTACATAATCGAGCCGTCATGCAATCATGATGTATGATCCGCATCATGGGCCCCGTCAAACTGGCCCACTAGTAGATTCGGGCCTTTAATAGGCCGAGTAACCCCCGACGCTCTTTTTGCAAGAAAACTCAATGGGCTTTTAGGAGGCTGAGAAGTAGGCTGGACTTGAAACGTGCCAAATAGCTACGGGCCGGCAGTAGCCCGAAATGGACCCCGGCCCATGATTGAGCGAATCAATTCACGGGCTTTTAACAAGCCAAAGTTGTCTCGGTCCTTGTTTGGCCCAATCAGATATCGGCTGCGAGCAGACCGGATGCAAACCGGGCCGTAGTTAGGCCCAACTATATGACGGGCTTTTAAAAGGCCGAAATTAATATAGGGCCGAAATGTTAAATGGGCCCTTAACAGGCCGAAACTAATATCAGGCTGAATTACTAAATGGGCCTTTAGCAAGCGGGCCCAAAAGCATAGCGTCCAGTCAACCGGCCGAATCTGATATGGGCCATAATTGAGCCCAAAGCCTCTTAAAGGGCCGGACCTGATCTGGGCCGTGATTTGGCCCAGAAAGTGGGAGGCTTTTAACGGGTCGGATCTTATATGGGCCATTATTAGGCCCGGAACGTAGTATGCCATTAATGGACCAGATCAAATATGGGCCGGCATTTGGCCCAAAACATGGCAGCCAGTTAATGGGCCGGCCTACTAGGGTCCTCAAAATCTTGTGGGCCTACAGCTGGGCCGGCCCATTAATGTCGGTGAAATCTCGTGGGCCTTTAGCTGGCCTGGCCCATTATGATCCGCAAGAATTTTGTGGGCCTTTACCTGGGCCGGCCCATTATGGCACACAAAAATCTTGTGGGCCTTTACTGAGCCGGCCTAATATGGCCCGCGAAATCTTGTGGGCCTTTAGCTGGGCCAACCCATTATAGTCCGCAAAATCTCATGGGCCTTTAACTGGGCCGGCCCATTATGGTCCGCAAAATCTTGTGGGCCTTTAGTTGGGCCGGCCCATTTAAACTTGATGGGCCATGTCATGTGTCGACGTATCATAGGCGCCTTCTGTCCAATGAGTGGATGACATCTGTCCAACAATGAGCCGACACGTGTTTCCTCCAGCCAATGATGATTTTACACGTGGAAATTTCCCATTGGTCGGGGCTGTTAACGGGTTATCGGATCCAAAATCCGACCCGATAGCTTAACGGCGTTCCGTTACGGTGGATGCCACGTGTCGGTCACCCTTGACGAAAACACTTCTGTGACGTGCGATTTATCGTCATGGAAGTGGACACTTCCGTGATGATAATTTTGGTAATGTTATGGAACACTTCTACGACGGACGGTATGACTATCTTGATTCTGTCATAAATTTGTCATGGATGTACATGCATGACAAAAAACGCGACCTACTATGACAAACACGTATCATCACGGAAGTGTATTTTTTTTGTAGTGCATACAACTGACAAAACCTTTCAACTAACAACCTAAGCACATGGTTCTGAATTAATTTGATGGAACTACCAACTATCGACCTGGCTAGACCAGTTATTAGAGGCTCCTTGCAAGTGAAGCTCAAAATACGATATCAATGGCGCATCTACTATATCTAAATAGGAGCTCCCCACTATTAGGATTTCTCTAGCTTCTCCTTAAGCCACGTCACCTCAATTAGTTCCGGCCATCGATGTAAGACATGCATTATTGAGAGCCATCGGATTCAAGGCAACCTCAATGTGCCACGTTACCTCACGTCTTCACTTTTTTGGCCAGCACCCGCCCATGAGGTTGATCATAGTGGGAGTAACTTAGCAAGTAACATAGCGCATTTCAAGACATGTTTGTTTATGTGGCATAGAGTTAATGAGGAGAGAGGTATTTGGAGTAACATAATATGTTACTGTAACATAATGCAACCCAAAGCAAAATGAGTCTGTAATGTAATAAATACTATCATCTATGATACTATTTGTATGTTACTTTGCACTATGAAGGTAGTAACAAAGACTAGTGTCATATGCATGACACTAGTCTAAGTTACTCCCCACTATGACTAGCGTGAACCAAGATATCCCACGCTCCATTACTACGTGCGCATTAACTGTCTCATTGTTTTCTCTTCCACCATCATGACCCACATTCTCCCGAGAGAAACTGCAGCCACAAATGCACGTGAAACTGACCCATGCAGCGTCCGTTCCCATCGGTTGGTTTCCAGGTGGTTCATCCCTTGAGTTCCTTTTATTAATAGCCTCCACCATGTAAATCTACTTCCGTGACGTTCTTCTCCTTTCCTACTTCAAATACCTGGTCTCCTTGACATCCTCCCTCTGCCAATGTCCAAAACAATGGAGGGAGGTCTACAGATGCTTTGTACTGCAGCGCATCTTCTTAGCTCAAGCAGGTAATCATGATCCGAATCGAGTGGTTCGCTCCCAGAGCCCCTAGATGAAAAAACTACTCCCTCCGTTCCTAAATACTTGTCTTTCTAGAGGTTTCAAATGGTGACTACATACGGAACAAAATGAGTGAATCTACACTCTAGAATATGTCTATATACATCCGTATGTGGTGACCATTTGAAATCTCTAGAAAGACAAGTATTTAGGAACGGAGGGAGTAAATTCCAAAATGTGGCATGGCATGCTATCATGGATTTGCTTCTGTGGGATTAATTTGTTCGTCTCCTTCCTGGCAGGTCTCAATGGCGTTGATCTCATACCATTGTGGGGTGTATTTCGGCTGGTGCTTTATTCACAAGTCTCTTTGCTCCATGCCTGCAAGGAAGTGATCCGTGTTATTGCTGCTCTTGATTTGTTCAACTCAGCCTGAACTTTACACATTTGATTACAGGTGGTTATAATATTTGCTAAAGCATTGAAACAATACCCCAACTTCTATTTCATGATCCGTCGGACAGGTAGATGCGACCACGCATCCTCTGCCGTGCCGCTCCATGGGTCATGCTGATGGGTACGTCATCGCTTTGTCTTGGAGCCTCCTCCACCCTGCCGGGACACTGGACACGTCGCCGGTAATTCGAGAGATGGCACAATACACCACATATATAGACATTTTCTAACAATTCTTACAAAAAAATGCATCCACATGTTGCGATTTATTGTTTTATTTTCTTTTGTATTATGGATAGATAATAGACCAATGTTGCCATAAAAAGTCATTTGATCCGAAAGAATGACTGCTTTCAGTGCCAAATATTTTACATTTGAAACAATTTCTGCATTATGTTAATGGGTCATTTTATTCTCAGTTTGTAAATATAATTTGCAAATGATGTCCAAGATTTGTGAAGCTAACCATGGCATTCGTTGGCCAAATGTCGAGGTTGTAGATACCACCTGCATGTACCTACCCTTTGTCATGGAAAATATATAATTGTAACATTTATTTTTGAAGCATAATTGTAACATTTATAGTTTATTAGTATCTAAATATGAGAAAAAAGACGTCATAGGTTTTTTTACCCCCGTGTTTCTGCATTGTGATGGCTATAATATAAACTCCTACACTTTTGCACCTCCTGCTACTAAGTTCCGCAACAACGTGCGGGGTGTTGTCTAGTACCAACAAAATTGGATGATAATAAGTGTATCTTCAGGAAAATAGTAGTACCGAGTGTCAAGATGATGTGTGAGCTGAAACAAATAAGTTTTACCATAATTACGATGTAGCAATAGCAGTTTCGCGTAAGTTGGTTCTGCAATGGAAGAACACAAACGAAGCTCATTATTTTTCCTCATTTGGCAAATACAATCAGCAAATAACCAATGGAGTAAGATTCAGACTGAACAACATACACACAGCTGGCTCAATGCAGATCAGATGATCTTTGGGCATACGAGCATAGCATGGTACTCTAGTATATATGAAAACATTGAGAGCAAACTTTTCATGATATAAACTTTGTGTTTCAGTATTTCCATTTTTACCTAGCCGATTATATTTCATAATTCACGCAAAAAAAGAATATATTTGATACTTTCGCCAAAGTAGCAGGAATTATATTTAAAATATGGAAAGGGCTCAAAAAAATGGGAAGAATTACTACTACCAAAGTTTCCCAAATTGGCATTACAAATAGTGAGATGACTAGAGAGAAAACCAAATCTAATTACATATGCTCAATTTTAGAACATAAGACGAAAAACAGTTTCAGTACAGAACCTGCACAATAAAGAGATATTAAGTTTGTAAATGTCTTCATCAAGATGGAACTTGGGCCTGGAGAAAAATTGAGCAAGACATTTCATATAGGAAGCAGAAATCAACACTAGTAGAAAAAGGGCCATTTGTCCCGGTTCATAAGCCTCATCTGTCCCGGTTGGGGAACCGGGACTAAAGTGTCGTTACTAATGCCCTAGGCCTTTAGTCCCAATTCTTATACGAACCGGGACAGATGGGCCTCAACGTGGCCGCTCCGGCGAGCCCAGGCAGGAGGGCCTTTGGTCCCGGTTGGTAGCACCAACCGGGCACTAGTAGAAATAGGGTCAAACGTGAAGCACATTAGTGCCGGTTTGTATTACAGCCGGCACAAATGTATACATTAGTGCCGGTTCCAACGGCTAGCCGGGCCGCTCTCATTAGTACCTGTTCGTGGCTAACCTTTAGCACCGGTTCGTGCCACGAACCGGTACTAATGAGGGTGGTGGCAGGATGTTGTCGATCTGGGCCCCTCCGGCACCTTTAGTACGGTTCGTGCCACGAACCGGTACTATAGGTCCTCCTGCATATAAACCCTTCGTCCAGCTCGCTCTGTTGTTACCCCTTTCCCCTCTCCTCTCATCTCTGTTCTTCCTCTTCTCCCCTCGAGCTCATCACACATTTTGCCCAAAATGTGTCAAGATTTGAAGGCCCCCATCCATTCAAGTGATCACAAAGGTTAGCAACTTTGTCCTTTCATCTCTCATTGCTAGATTAGCTCTTGCAATGCTTTGTATAGTTATTAATTTGTGAGTTTAGTAATTTGGGAGGAAATATATATATATATGTGCTAGTATTTGATTTGTATGCAATTTGAGGTCAAAATAACACTTAGTTTGCATATGTAGGTGTGGTTTACTTAGTGCCTTCTAAATCTCTGTCGTAACCACCGCCGATCGCCACTTTCCATCCGTCGCCGGCACCACCTTGTGGTGAGCCTCTTGTTCATGAAATTTTATATAAAAAATTGATGTTTGTGTGATTTGGATATATAGTTACTCGTATAATAATTATCTTACCCGTACGTTGTTTGTTATACATAGTGGCATGGTATTGATATCCGTCCCCGTCGGCCCTCGTCCTTGTTATGATTCGGATGTGGTATATTCTCTTTTAAAACTATTTGTTGCATTTCGTGTTTATGACAAATTATGCCCATCAAGTTGACATAGATATTTTTATCTAGGAGGTATGTGAACCGGAAATTCCAACCGACCCTATTGTCGAGAGGTTAAATTTAGTTGAAAGAGAAAACGAGTACTTGAAAGAAAAATTGAAAAGAATTGAGGGGAGAAGATGGAATTGGAGTTACATGTTGCCGATGTAAATCGATGATCACAAGATCAAGATGGAGAAAATGCGCTTGAAGATTAGAGAGATTAGAAAATATGCCATCGATAGTGAGGCTTGGTATCATTATCTTGTTGGATCAATTGTTACCTTAGTTGCGATCTTGATCGCATTTGTTGTTGCATTTAAATGCTTTAGCTAGAGAGTTATTTGTTTGTTGCATTTAAGTGTTGTATGAACTTTATGTATAAACTTGCATTAATTTGGTCTATTCGGTGTTGTGTAATGAAGATGAGCCGACAATGGATGTACGATGACCGATGCTCTCCCCAGTTCGTTGAGGGCGTGCATACTTTTACGCTATGCGGCTGAGGCAAACCAGCGGGCGGATGGTTTTATGCCTTGTCCATGTGCTGGCTGTAAGAATGGTCGCAATTACTCTACGTCAAGAACCATTCACGTCCACCTGTTTGAGTCGGTTTCATGCCCCACTATAATGTTTGGACCAAGCACGGAGAAAGAGGGGTTATGATGGAAGACAATGAAGAAGAAGAAGAGGGCGGCAGCAGCTATCCTGGCCATGGGTTCCCTGAATACGATGATACAACAATGGGGGAAGAAGCTGAGCGGTAATGCGGAAGAAGCTGGGCGGCAATGCGGGAAGAAGCTGAAGAAGAGGCATCAGATGAGCCCGTTGATGATCTAGGTCGGGCCATTGCCAATGCAAAGAGAAACTAGCAAGTGATTTGGAGAAGAAGAAGTTGCAGCACATGTTAGAGGATCACAAAAATTGTTGTACCAATTGCGAGGGTGACAAGAAAAAGCTGGGCACCACACTAGAATGGCTGCAATGGAAGGCGAGAGAATGGTGTATCGACAAGGGATTTGGAAAGTTCTTGGTAATGATAAAGGATATGCTTCCAAAGGACAACGAATTGCCCGAGAAATGCGTCTGAAGCAAAGAAGGCTGTCTGCCCTCTAGGGTTAGAGGTGCAGAAGATACATGCATGCCCTAATGATTGCATCCTCTACCGCGGTGAGTACGAGGATTTGAACGCTTGCGGTATGTGGTGCATTGCGCTATAAGATCAGCGCGATGAGCATGGTGATGTCGAGGGCGGCGCCCAGAAGAAGAAGATTCCTGCCAAGGTGATGTGGTATTCTCCGATAATACCACGGTTGAAACGTTGTTCCAAAACAAAGAGCATGCCAAGGCGATGCGATGGCACTGAAGAAGACCGTAAGAAAGACGGAAAGTTGAGAGTACCCGGTGATGGGTCGTGATGGAGAAAAATCGAAAGAAAGTACGGGAAGGAGTTTGCGGATGGCGCAAGGAGCGTATGGTTTGGTCTAAGCGCAGATGGCATTAATCCTTTTGGGGAAGCAGAGCAGCAACCATAGCACCTGGCCTGTGACTCTATGTTTGTATAACCTTCCTCCTTGGTTGTGCATGAAGCGGAAGTTCATTATGATGCGGTGCTCATCCAAGGACCTAAGCAACCCGGCAACGACATTGATGTGTACCTAAGGCCATTAGTTGAAGAACTCTTACAACTGTGGAATGGAACAGGTGTACGTGCGTGGGATGAGCACATGGGGGAAAATTTGACCCAAAGGTGTTGCTGTTCGTGACCATCAATGATTGGCCTGCTCTCAGTAACCTTTCAGGACAGACAAACGAGGGATACCGCGGATGCACGCACTGTTTGGATGATACCGACAGTATATATTTGAATAGTTGTATGAAGAATGTGTACACAGGACATCGTTGATTTCTTCAGAAGGCATCCCGTAAGAAAGAAAGGCAAGCATTTCAAGGGTGAGGCGGATCACCGGACGAAGCCTACGCCCTTTATCTTGGTGCTGATGTACATGATATGGTCAAGGATTTGAAGGTGATATTTGGAAAGGGTCTGGCGGACAACCTGTTCCAAAGGGCCTTGAAGACGGGCACACCCATGTGGAAGAAGAAATCTATATTTTGGGACCTGCCATATTGGAAAGACCTAGAGGTCCGCTCCGCTTGTCGACGTGATGCACGTGACGAAGAATCTTTGCGTGACCCTGCTTGGCTTCTTGGGCGTGTATGGGAAGACAAAAGATACACACGAGGCACGGAGGACCAGCAACGTATGCACGGAGAAGGCGGCATATATCGAGGTCATGCAAGCTATGCTCTTACCAAAGAAGAGAAGGAAATCTTCTTTGAATGCCTGCTTTCGATATTAAGGTACCGTCGGCTTCTAAATCGAATATAAAGGGAATAATAAACATGGCAGAGAAAAAGTTCCAGAACCTAAAGTCTCATGACTGCCACGTGATTATGACGCAACTGCTTCCGGTTGCATTGAGGGGCTTCTACGGAAAAGCGTTCGATTAGCCATTGTGAAGCTATGTGCATTTCTCAATGCAATCTCTCGGAAGGTAATCGATCCAGAAATCATACCAAGGTTCTGAGAATGATTTGGTGCAATGTCTTGTCAGTTTCGAGTTGGTGTTCCCACCATCCTTCTTCAACATCATGACGCATGTCCTAGTTCACCTATCGAAGAGATTAACGTTTTGGGTCCTGTATTTCTACACAATATGTTCCCCTTTGAGAGGTTCATGGGAGTCTTAAAGAAATATGTTCATAACCGTGCTAGGCGGAAGGAAGCATCTCAAAGGGCCACCAAAATGAGGAGGTCATTGAGTTTTGTATTGACTTTATTCCTGACCTTAAGCCGATTGGTGTTCCTGAATCGCGGCATAAGGGCAGATGGATGGAAAAGGCACGCTAGGAGGAACAAATAATATGTATGGACGGACATTCTCTCACTGAAGCACACTACACAGTTCTACAAAATTCCGCCTTGGTGGCTCCGTATATGGATGAACACAAGAATTTGCTATGCTCCAAACACGGAGCGGTCGATGACTGGATTACACGTGAACAAACCAGGAGTTTCGCATGGTTGCGGAACCGCGTACCATGCATGACACCTCTATTGAAAATGACCTGTACTTGCTGTCCCGATTACCATCTTCAAATATAATGACTTTCAAAGTGCGAGATAATTGGTAATGCATTTTACACGATCGCCCAAGATAAGAAGAACACCAACCAAAACAGTGGTGTCCGTTTTGATGCAGAAACCAAGGCGGAAAGGAAACTTATTATGGTCATATACAGGACTTATGGGTACTTGACTATCGACGTGGTTTAAAGGTCCCTTTGTTTCGGTGCAAATGGGTCAATATGACACGAGGCGGGGTAACGGAAGACCCGCAGTAGGGAATGACAACAGTGGATCTCAACAATCTTGCGTATGCAGACGACCCATTCGTCCTAGCCAATGATGTGGCATAGGTTTTCTATGTGAAGGACATGTCTACCAAGCCAAGAAAAAGAAAAGATAAGGAAGCGAATGCATCGTACGATGAGCCAAAGCGGCACATAGTTCTTTACGGGAAGAGAAACATCGTGGGAGTGGATGACAAGACAGACAAGTCGGAAAGATTATGAAAAGTTTGATGAAATTTCTCCATTCACAGTGAATATTGACCCGAGCATCCCGTTAAATGATGAAGATTTTCCATGGTTACGGCGCAAAGGGACACCTTGAAGAAAAAGTTTCACACCCAAAGATCTAGGATGTGATCGGCTTCACTATCATCACTTTCTTCTGTGTTTCACACCCAGAGGGGAATCTCTGTAATAGTTAGGGTAGTTATGTGTTTTGGCATTTCAAATGCGAAGAAATTTTATGTGCAAAAAAATTCTTTCATGCCTTTACTGATTTTTAAAGTTAAATTATTCACAAACTAGTGATTCACACTAATTTCAAATAATTCAAAATTTAAACTATTCAAATTTGAAAACTACGGGCACTAACCGAAAGTTTGTAATTTTTGTACCTAAAGCAAAAATATTCACAAAGAAACTCTAAATACACAAAAAACAACACAAAAATAAATAAAGCAAAAAAAAGCCCGCCTGCTAGGCGGAGCGGCCTGCATCTGACTAGAAACCCAACCTGTTGTTGGGCCGGGATGCAGCCATAAAGGCCAAGTGGGCCCACAGGCAGCAAAGAACACGTAGGCCCAGTAGGCCTGCTTTGGAGAGGAGCTCGAGAGAGCGACCGCACGGGGGTTTATAAACCAGTGCGGTCGCCCCTCGGCTAGCGAGGTGGGACTAAACTTGCCGCACCGCACCTGCGCTAGCGCACCCCCTTTAGTACCGGGTGGTGGCTCCAACCGGTACTAAAGGGCCTTTAATACCGGTTTGTGCCACCACCCGGTACTAAAGGGGTCGCTTCCGCTGCTTGGGCTGGCCAAAATAGACCTTTAGTACCGGTTGGTGGCTCCAACCGGTACTAAACGTGCCTTCTATATATACAACACTTCGAAAAATTTCATTCTCCCTCTGTTTATTCCTCTGTTTCCTCATTGAACCGCCCACCCCGATCGATCGACGCCGTCACCGACCCCATCGCCGTCGCCGCCCCCGTCGCCGTCGCCGCCCTCGTCTCCGTCGCCGCCCGGGCCCGTCCCGTCGCGCCGTCCCTGCGTCGCCGCCCAGCGTCACGCCCGACCCGTCGCTGCCCCGGCCGTCGCCTTTGTCGCCGTCGCCCGCTTGTGAGCTCTCCCCTCTAACCCCTCTCCCTCGCCCCGGCGGCCACCATGGCGCCCGCCCTCCCGAGCCCATACACACACACAAGCATGATGAACACACACGCATACACGTATATATGTATGAATGCATGTATATATTAGTATATACGTATTTTGTATGTTTAATTAGTTTAGATTTTTAGATTATTGTTTTTCACTAGTATATATGTATGAATGCATGTTAGATGGATATAATTAGTGTTTAATTAGTATGGAGTTTTTAATATAATGTTGTTTTTCTGTTTTTAATGGATGTATAGAAATTGTTTTTTCTGTTTTTAGTGTTAGATGCTTAATTAGTATGAAATAGTATATAGATTTTTGAAATAGTAGAAATGTTAGAAATTTTAGTTATCAAAATCCAATCATTAAAAAATTATTTTTTGCGGGCATATAGCTAGTATTTGTTCTCACGATGCCCGGCCCGCATCCTTGCCGTCGACCCGTCCGCGACGACGTCCAGCCGGCCCATGTCCGGGACTGGGCTCCGCCGGGCTGGCACTGGGAGGTGCTGCCTGGAGGGGCGCGCCGCTTGATGAGGAACCTGTTGGGGAACGCAGTAATTTCAAAAATTTTCCTACGATCACGCAAGACCATGGTGATGGCATAGCAACGAGAGGGGAGAGTGTCCGTCCACGTACCCTCGTAGACCGAAAGCGGAAGCGTTATAACAACGCGGTTGATGTAGTCGTGCGTCTTCACGATCCGACCGATCCAAGCACCGAACGACGGCACCTCCGAGTTACGCACATCGTTCAGCTCGATGGCGATCCCGGACTCGATCCAAAGCAAAGTGTCGGGATGAGTTCCGTCAGCACGACGGGCGTGATGACGATGTAGATGCTCCACCGACGCGGGGCTTCGCCTAAGCTCATGACGATATGACTTCTCCGGCGCAGGCTTCGCCTAAGCTCTCTGACGATATGACCGAAGTGGAATATGGTGGAAGGGGCACCGCACACGGCTAAGGAAAGATCCGTAGATCAACTTGTGTGTCATGGGGTGCCCCTGCCCCGTATATAAAGGAGCCAAGGGGAGGGGCCGGCCGGCCCAGAGGAGGAGGCGGCCAGGAGTCCTACTCCCACCGGAGTAGGACTCCCCTTCCTAGTTGGATTAGGATTGGGGAGGGAAAGGAGGAAGGCGCGCCCCCTCTCCTTGTCCTATTCGGACTGGAAGGGGAGGGCGCGCAGCCCACCTGGCCGGCCCTTCTCCTTCTCCCTCAAGGCCCATGAGGGCCCATATACCCCCGGGGTTCCGTAACCCCGGCGTTCCGGTAACATCCTGTTTTCACCGGAACCTTTCCAAGTCCAAACATAGGCTTCCAATATATCAATCTTTATGTCTCGACCATTTCGAGACTCCTCGTCATGTCCGTGATCACATCCGGGACTCGAACAACCTTCGTGCATCAATACTTATAAACTCATTATGAACTGTCATCGAAGCGTTAAGCGTCACGGACCCTACGGGTTCGAGAACTATGTAGACATGACCTAGAACCATTCTCGGTCAATAACCAATAGCGGAACCTGGATGCCCATATTGGTTCCTACATATTCTCTGAAGATCTTTATCGGTCAAACCGCATAACGACATACGTTGTTCCTTTGTCATCGGTATGTTACTTACCCGAGATTCGATCGTCGGTATCCAATACCTAGTTCAATCTCGTTACCGGTAAGTCTCTTTACTCGTTCCGTAATACATCATCTCACAACTAACTCATTAGTTGTAATGCTTGCAAGGCTTAAGTGATGTGCATTACCGAGAAGGCCTGGAGATACCTCTCCGACAATCGGAGTGACAAAACCTAATCTCGAAATACGCCAACCCAACATGTACCTTTGGAGACACCTGTAGTACTCCTTTATAATCACCCAGTTACGTTGTGACGTTTGGTAGTACCAAAGTGTTCCTCCGATGGCAGGAGTTGCATAATCTCATAGTTATAGGAACATGTATGGGTCATGAAGAAAGCATTAACATACTAAGCGATCAAGCTGTTAAGCTAACGGAATGGGTCATGTCAATCAGATCATTCTACTAATGATGTGACCTTGTTAATCAAATAACAACTCCTTGTTCATGGTTAGGAAACATAACCATCTTTGATTAACAAGCTAGTCAAGTAGAGGCATACTAGTGACATCTTGTTTGTCTATATATTCACACATGTATTATGTTTCCGGTTAATACAATTCTAGCATGAATAATAAACATTTATCATGATATAAGGAAATAAATAATAACTTTATTATTGCCTCTAGGGCATATTTCCTTCAGTCTCCCACTTGCACTAGAGTCAATAATCTAGATTACAAAGTAATGATCCTTACACCCATGGAGTCTTGGTGCTGATCATGTTTTGCTCGTGGAAGAGGCTTAGTCAACGGTCCGCAACATTCAGATCCGTATGTATTTTGCAAATCTCTATGTCTCCCACTTGGACTTGGTCCCGAATGGAATTGAAGCGTCTCTTGATGTGCTTGGTCCTCTTGTGAAATCTGGATTCCTTTGCCAAGGCAATTGCACCAGTATTGTCACAGAAGATCTTCATCGGTCCCGATGCACTAGGTATGACACCTAGATCGGAAATGAACTCTTTCATCCAGACTCCTTCATTTGCTGCTTCGAAGCAGCTATGTACTCCGCTTCACATGTAGATCCCGCCACGACGCTTTGTTTAGAACTGCACCAACCGACAGCTCCACTGTTTAATAAAAACACGTATCCGGTTTGCGATTTAGAATCGTCCGGATCAGTGTCAAAGCTTTCGTCGACGTAACCATTTACGACTAGCTCTTTGTCACCTCCATATACGAGAAACATATCCTTAGTCCTTTTCAGGTATTTCAGGATGTTCTTGACCGCTGTCCAGTGATCCATTCCTGGATCACTTTGGTACCTTCCTGCCAAGCTTATGGCTAAGCATACGTCAGGTCTGGTACACAGCATTGCATACATGATAGAGCCTATGGCTGAAGCATAGGGAACATCTTTCATTTTCTCTCTATCTTCTGCTTTGTGGTCGGGCATTGAGTCTTACTCAATCTTATACCTTGCAACACAGGCAAAAACCTTTCTTTGCTTGATCCATTTTGAACTTTTTCAAAATTTTATCAAGGTATGTGCTTTGTGAAAGTCCAATTAAGCGTCTTGATCTATCTCTATAGATCTTGATGCCCAATATGTAAGCAGCTTCACCGAGGTCTTTCATTGAAAAACTTTTATTCAAGTATCCTTTTATGCCATCTAGAAATTCTATATCATTTCCAATTAATAATATGTCGTCCACATATAATATCGTAAATGCCATGAGCTCCCACTCACTTTCTTGTAAATACAGGCTTCTCCAAAAGTCTGTACAAACCCATATGCTTTGATCACACTATCAAAGCGTTTATTCCAACTCCGAGAGGCTTGCACGGACCATAAATTGATCGTTGGAGCTTGCACACTTTGTTAGTACCTTTTGGATCGACAAAACCTTCTGGTTGCATCATATACAACTCTTCTTCTAGAAATCCATTCAAGAATGCAGTTTTACATCCATTTGCCAAATTTCATAATCATAAAATGCGGCAATTGCTAACATGATTCGGACAGACTTAAGCATCGCTTCTGGTGAGAAAGTCTCATCGTAGTCAACCCCTTGAACTTGTCGAAAACCTTTCGCAACAAGTCGAGCTTTGTAGACAGTTACATTACCATCGGCGTCTGTCTTCTTCTTAAAGATCCATTTATTTTCAATGGCTTGCCGATCATCGGGCAAGTCAACCAAAGTCCATACTTTGTTCTCATACATGGATCCCATCTCAGATTTCATGGCTTCCAGCCATTTTGCGAATCTGGGCTCACCATCGCTTCTTCATAGTTTGTAGGTTCGCCATGGTCAAGTAACATGACTTCCAGAATAGGATTACCGTACCACTCTGGTGCGTATTTTACTCTGGTTGACCTACGAGGTTCAGTAGCAACTTGTTCTGAAGCTTCATGATCATCATCATTAGTTTCTTCACTAATTGGTGTAGTTGTCACAGGAACCATTTCTTGTGATGAACTACTTTCCAATAAGGGAGTAGATACAGTTATCTCATCAAGTTCTACTTTCCTCCCACTCACTTCTTTCGAGAGAAACTCTTTCTCTAGAAAGGATCCAAATTTAGCAACGAAAATCTTGCCTTCAGATCTGTGATAGAAGGTGTACCCAATGATCTCCTTTGGGTATCCTATGAAGACACATTTTTCCGATTTGGGTTCGAGCTTATCTGGTTGAAGTTTCTTCACATAAGCATCGCAGCCCCAAACTTTAAGAAACGACAACTTTGGTTTCTTGCCAAACCACAGTTCATAAGGCGTCGTCTCAATGGATTTTGACGGTGTCCTATTCAACGTGAATGCGGCCGTCTCTAAAGCATAACCCCAAAAGCGATAGCGGTAAATCGAAATAGACATCATAGATCGCACCATATCTAGTAAAGCACGATTACGACGTTCGGACACACCATTTCTCTGTGGTGTTCCGGGTGGCGTGAGTTAAACTATTCCACATTGTTTCAAATGTAAACCAAACTCGTAACTCAAATATTCTCCTCCACGATCAGATCGTAGGAATTTTATTTTCTTGTTACGATGATTTTCTACTTCACTCTGAAATTCTTTGAACTTTTCAAATGTTTCAGATTTGTGTTTCATTAAGTAGATATACCCATATCTGCTCAAATCATCTGTGAAGGTGAGGAAATAACGATACCCCAAGGCGTGCCTCAACATTCATTGGACCACAAACATCGGTATGTATGATTTCCAATAAATCATTGCTCGCTCCATAGTTCCGAGAACGGCGTTTTGGTCATCTTGCCCATGAGGCACGGTTCGCAAGTACCAAGTGATTCATAATCAAGTGATTCCAGAAGCCCATCGGTATGGAGTTTCTTCATGCGTTTTACACCGATATGACCTAAACGGCAGTGCCACAAATAAGTTGCACTATCATTATCAACTCTGCATCTTTTGGCTTCAACATTATGAATATGTGTATCACTACCTTGTCGAGATTCAACAAGAATAGACCATTCTTCAAGGGTGCATGACCATAAAAGATATTATTCATATAAATAGAACAACCATTATTCTACGATTTAAATGAATAACCGTCTCGCATTAAACAAGATCCAGATATAATGTTCATGCTCAACGCCGCACCAAATAACAATTATTTAGGTCTAAAACTAATCCCGAAGGTAGATGTAGAGGTAGCGTGCGACCGCGATCACATTGACTTTGGAACCATTTCCCACGCGCATCGTCACCTCGTCCTTTGCGATTGCTCGACTATTCCGTAGTCCCTGTTTCGAGTTGCAAATATTAGCAACAGAACCTTATCAAATACCTGTGTGCTACTACGAGCTCTAGTAAGGTACACATCAATAACATGTATATCATATATACCTTTGTTCACCTTGCCATCCTTTTATCCGCCAAATACTTGGGGCAGTTCCGCTTCCAAAGGTCCGGGTTTGCTTGCAGTAAAAACACTAGTTTCAGGCTTAGGTCCGGACTTGGGTTTCTTCTCTTGATCGGCAACTTTCTTGCTGTTCTTTTGAAGTTTCCTTCTTCTTCCCTTTGCCCTTTTCTTGAAACTAGTGGTCTTGTTGACCATCAATACTTGATGCTCCTTTTTGATTTCTACCTCCGCAGCTTTTAGCATCGCGAAGAGCTCAGGAATTGTCTTAGTCATCCCTTGCATATTATAGTTCATCACGAAGCTCTTGTAGCTTGGTGGCGATGATTGGAGAATTACATCAATGACACTATCATCCGGAAGATTAACTCCCAGCTGAATTAAGTGATTGTTATACCCGGACATTTTGAGTATGTGCTCACCGATGTAACTATTCTCCTCCATCTTGCAGCTATAGAACTTATTGGAGACTTCATATCTCTCAATCCGGGCATTTGCTTGAAATATTAACTTCAACTCCTGGAACATCTCATATGCTCCATGACGTTCAAAAGCGTCGTTGAAGACCCGGTTCTAAGCCGTAAATTATGGCACACTTGAACTATAGAGTAGTCATCAGCTCTGCTTTGCAGGGCGTTCATAACTTCGGCTCAGCATCCGCAGCAGGCCTGTCACCCAGCGGTGCTTCCAGGACGTAATTTTTCTGTGCAGCAATGAGGATAATCCTCAAGTTACGGACCCAGTCCGTGTAATTGCTACCATCATCTTTCAACTTCGCTTTCTCAAGGAACGCATTAAAATTCAACGGAACAACAGCACGAGCCATCTATCTACAGTAAACATAGACAAGCAAAATACTATCAGGTACTAAGTTCATGATAAATTTAAGTTCAATTAATCATATTAAAAACTCCCACTTAGACTGACATCTCTCTAGTCATCTAAGTGATCACGTGATCCGTATCAACTAAACCGTGTCCGATCATCACGTGAGACGGAGTAGTTTCAACGGTGAACATCACTATGTTGATCATATCTACTATATGATTCACGTTCGACCTTTCGGTCTCCGTGTTCGAGGCCATATCTGTTATATGCTAGGCTCGTCAAGTTTAACTCGAGTATTCCGCGTGTGCAACTGTTTTGCACCCGTTGTAGATGGACGTAGAACTTATCACACCCGATCATCACGTGGTGTCCGGGTACTACTGAACTTTGGCAACGGTGCATACTCAGGAGAACACTTCTTGATAATTTTTAGTGAGAGATCATCTTATAATGCTACCGTCAATCAAAGCAAGATAAGATGCATAAAGGATAAACATCACATGCAATCAATATAAGTGATATGATATGGCCATCATCATCTTGTGCTTGTGATCTCCATCGCCAAGCACCGTCATGATCACCATCGCCACCGGTAGCGACACCTTGATCTCCATCGTAGCATCGTTGTCGTCTCGCCAATCTTATGCTTCCACGACTATCACTACCGCTTAGTAATAAAGTAAAGCATTACATCGCGATTGCATTGCATACAATAAAGCGACAACCATATGGCTCCTGCCGATTGCCGATAACTCGGTTACAAAACATGATCATCTCATACAATAAAATATAGCATCACGTCTTGACCATATCACATCACAACATGCCCTGCAAAAACAAGTTAGACGTCCTCTACTTTGTTGTTGCAAGTTTTACGTGGCTGCTACGGGCTGAGCAAGAACCGTTCTTACCTACGCATCAAAACCACAACGATAGTTTGTCAAATAGACTCCGTTTTAACCTTCTCAAGGACCGGGCGTAGCACTTTCGGTTCAACTAAAGTTGGAGAGACAGTCTTCCGCAAGCCATCTATGTGCAAAGCACGCCGAGGGAACCGGTCTCGCGTAAGCGTCTGGCGTAAGGTTGGTCCGGATCGTCTCGTCCAACAATACCGCTGAACCAAAGTATGACATGCTGGTAGGCAGTATGACTTGTATCGTCCACAACTCACTTGTGTTCTACTCGTGCATATGACATCAACGCATAAAACCAGGCTCGGATGCCACTGTTGGGGAACGCAGTAATTTCAAAAAATTTCCTACGATCACGCAAGACCATGGTGATGGCATAGCAACGAGAGGAGAGTGTCCGCCCACGCACCCTCGTGAGACCGAAAGCGGAAGCGTTATAACAACGCGGTTGATGTAGTCGAACGTCTTCACGATCCGACCGATCCAAGCACCGAACGTACGGCACCTCCGAGTTCTGCACACGTTCAGCTCGATGACGATCCCCGGACTCCGATCCAGCAAAGTGTCGGGGATGAGTTCCGTCAGCACGACGGCGTGATGACGATGTAGATGCTCCACCGACGCAGGGCTTCGCCTAAGCTCCGCGACGATATGACTTCTCCGGCGCAGGGCTTCGCCTAAGCTCTCTGACGATATGACCAAGTGGAATATGGTGGAAGGGGCACCGCACACGGCTAAGGAAAGATCCGTAGATCAACTTGTGTGTCATGGGGTGCCCCTGCCCCGTGATATAAAGGAGCCAAGGGGAGGGGCCGGCCGGCCTAGAGGAGAAGGCCAGGAGTCCTACTCCCACCGAGTAGGACTCCCCCCCTAGTTGGATTAGGATTGGGGAGGGAAAGGAGGAAGGGCGCCGCCTCTCCTTGTCCTATTCGGACTGGAAGGGGGAGGGGGGCGCGCAGCCCACCTGGCCGGCCCTTCTCCTTCTCCCTCAAGGCCCATGAGGGCCCATATACCCCCCGGGGGGTTCCGGTAACCCCCCGGCGTTCCGGTAACATCCTGTTTTCACTCGGAACCTTTCCGAAGTCCAAACATAGGCTTCCAATATATCAATCTTTATGTCTCGACCATTTCGAGACTCCTCGTCATGTCCGTGATCACATCCGGGACTCCGAACAACCTTCGTGCATCAATACTTATAAACTCATTATGAACTGTCATCGAAGCGTTAAGCGTGCGGACCCTACGGGTTCGAGAACTATGTAGACATGACCTAGAACCATTCTCGGTCAATAACCAATAAGCGGAACCTGGATGCCCATATTGGTTCCTACATATTCTACGAAGATCTTTATCGGTCAAACCGCATAACGACATACGTTGTTCCCTTTGTCATCGGTATGTTACTTACCCGAGATTCGATCGTCGGTATCCAATACCTAGTTCAATCTCGTTACGGTAAGTCTCTTTACTCGTTCCGTAATACATCATCTCACAACTAACTCATTAGTTGTAATGCTTGCAAGGCTTAAGTGATGTGCATTACCGAGAAGGCACGGAGATACCTCTCCGACAATCGGAGTGACAAAACCTAATCTCGAAATACGCCAACCCAACATGTACCTTTGGAGACACCTGTAGTACTCCTTTATAATCACCCGATTACGTTGTGACGTTTGGTAGTACCAAAGTGTTCCTCCGGTAAACGGAGTTGCATAATCTCATAGTTATAGGAACATGTATGGGTCATGAAGAAAGCATTAACATACTAAACGATCAACTGTTAAGCTAACGGAATGGGTCATGTCAATCAGATCATTCTACTAATGATGTGACCTTGTTAATCAAATAACAACTCCTTGTTCATGGTTAGGAAACATAACCATCTTTGATTAACAAGCTAGTCAAGTAGAGGCATACTAGTGACATACTTGTTTGTCTATATATTCACACATGTATTATGTTTCCGGTTAATACAATTCTAGCATGAATAATAAACATTTATCATGATATAAGGAAATAAATAATAACTTTATTATTGCCTCTAGGGCATATTTCCTTCAGAACCCGGCCCCGGGTCCCGTCGTCGACTCTGTTCTCGTTTGGTGGCGTTCGCGTGGGCCAGTTTCGGTGCGGAGGGACCCGGCCCCGCCGGAGGAGGTACGTCGCCATGTCAGGGAGGAGGACGAGCACGTCCATCGCTACATGGTTGCGTTAGAGGGCGGCAGGTTCTCCAATACCTGGCAGTATCTTCAGGGATCTCACTTCAGCTATGATCCTGTGAGGGTTCCTTCTCTTTGGGTGTCCACCGCCCGCGACGCTGGAACCGTGAGTGTCCTAGATTCTTCTGTAGTATTTGATCTTTAATTAGCTAGCAAGTGATGTACTATTCAATATTATATATTATTCGAGACGATGTATTCGAGATTGTATCTATTATTCTAGACGAACTATTCGAGATTATATCTATTATTCGAGACGATGTAATTTGAATACTAAATTGTTTTATATTTCTTTTGAATTAGTTAAATAAAAGCTATGGCAGACAATACCCGGCAGAGGGAGAAAAGACCATGTTCGATATGATACGCGGGCCAGATGATAATCATAATGAAGAAGATTATGACGGCTCCGAATTTCTAAACAACACCAGAGAGGGTGACATGATATTCGATCGCGAAGAACATGTTGATCCTGAAACAACAAACACCGGCGAGGTATATATATTTATATAAGCAGGTTTCTGGTGATCATCACATGTTTTAAATGACTTGAAGATATATTAACGAATCGATCTTTGTTCTTTCAGCCATCCGGATCGAGCAAATCTTCGTGCAAAAGGACGAAACGAGGCCCGAACAAAAAGTTGAAGGAGGGCGTAAGTACAATATCGAGGCGATCGAGACCTAATGGCGAACCATTAGCTCCTAAGAAGATTGCGGACAAGTTCATTCGTCGGTCACGGAGTTCTTGTGAAGGACCAACTCCCGATCTCCCTTCAAGAATGGAGAGAGCCAGCAAAAGACAAAGGACAAAAAGGCAAAGTGGACGCTGCTCCACGTCCAGATGTTACTTTTGTCGACAAGAATCAAAATGATCTGCTTTGGGATACTCTCATGGAACATTTCACCCTAACAGATCATTTCACAGAAGCAGATGTGCAGAAAGTCAAGGACGCTGCTCTTAGGAAGATGGCGGTTGCATTCAAGAACCACAAGAATCGTGAATGGGACAAGTACGTCAAGGGAGGAAGGAAGACTCCGATTCGAGGGAACACTAGAGAACCAACGTGCTCATTGGGACGATTTCGTGAAATTCAAGGATTCGGAATTAGCTAAGGAACGGTCGAGAATAAACAAGAAGAATGCCGAAAAAAGGATAAGTTCCATAAGCTAGGGCCAGGTGGCTATGCGGTGGCAATGCCTAAGTGGGATAAGTCTGAGAAAGAGATGGAGGATGCAGGTGTCACTCCGGATACTAAGAGCTGGCCCCCCAGGTGCAGGACTTGGTTCTCTGCGCATGGGGGGGAGTTGGACCCGAAGACAGGCAATGTTTCGACGAAGGCATGTCTGAACGGAGCCGACGATGCGATACTTGTTGCAATAGAAGAGGCACGATCGGGGGTGTTCCAGCCCAACAGAGAGAACGACGAGCTTACGCGTGCCTCGGGAAATCCTGAACACCGGGAAGAACACGAGGCAAGGGCGCTATCCGTGGTATGAGGGGTTTTCAGACTGGAACACCGACTACTGAGAACCCGTGCGAGAAAGAAGATTGCGGAGGAGAAGAAGAGGAAGATGGAGGAGGAGCAGAGGAAGCGGGACTATGAACGCCTTCAAGGCCTAGAAGCAAGTCAAGCGGAATTGGCAGTCAAATTCTAGCGGCAGCAGGAGCAGATCGACTCACTTAGCCAGCAAAGGGGTCTCGGAATTGCAGCAGCTAGCGGATGATCCAACATTGGATAGCACCGCCCCATCCATGCAGAGAAGCAGCGTGGGTTCCGCCCAGACGATGCAATGCTGGGTAGATACCCGTGGATGACATCACGGAGAACACTAGTCATGAGCTACACATCAAAATGAAGAACATATCCATGAAGGTGGTGGACGGCGTTGCTTTTCCAGTTACCCCCAAAGCAACCTACCATTGCATCCCGATTCCAGAGGGCTATGCTCGTGTCATGGTTGACGAGGTGGTGCAGCCATATTCGGGGCTAGAGCTTGACATTCCTGGAGGTGAGGACGAGCCCTTTCTCGGAGACGCCAGCCATCGTATCATCCTATGGAAAAAGGATTGCATCATATTTCGAAGGCCACCGACACCGCGTCATCCGACTCCTCATCGAAGTCCGCCACCGAGTCAGCAGTCTCCCGCTCCTGCATGTCCACCAAGTCCGGCAAAGTGTCAGGCCACTCCTCCTCCAAGACCGCAAAGTGTCGTGCCACTCCTCCTCCTCCAAGTCCGCCACAGCGTCAGGACGTCCTCCTCCTCCAAGTCCGGCACAACCTCAGGCCACTCCTCCTCCAAGTCCGACACAGCTTGGTGGCCACTCCTCCTCGTCCAACTCAGCCCGTCGGCCGGCGTCTCCGCCACCTCGGCAATCACAGAAGAGACACCTGCAGCTATGGTGCGTGGCGATGCAGTCGAGGTAGTACAGGAAGTACAAAGGAGGCAAGCGATATAAATATGGTCCAAGCCTCACGCCTCTTCCGCAGAGGTCTTATGACAGGTCCGAGGAGGAAATCGCAGCCATATCGAAGTCTGAGGTGGAAGCCCATTTTGCACCGAAACCGCCACCGCCGCCAAGGGAGAAAGTGCTAGAGGAAACGATTGACCACTTCATTCGTATGGCTCAACCACCAGCTCCCAAGCCTGTTGACACAGACTATGAGCGCCACATCAGGAAGTTAAATCGAGCACGTCTACGTAAGGAGGCGAGCTCGGGATCGAGCAAACAAGAAGCAGCTATCAAAAATGCGGAAAACCATTCCCGGCTAGGAGAACAGGCGCGCAATCGATCCCCTCGCTTGTTGTGCCAACAACACGTGACAGTACGTGCGCCCAATATTATTGTGGGAAAACAGTTTACGTTCCTAAGGTGGGCAATGTGGTAATAACGGAGGACCATATAATGTAGGTTGAAGTTCTCAAAATCACTGTTGGACAACTCCTCGAGATCGAGCCCATGCCTGTGCTTAGAGAGGATGAAATAAAACGGAAATATGTCCGGGGCCAACCTTTGGTCGAGCAGGACAAGGTCAAGAACCTCCCAACGAGAATGTATGAATTGCATCAATGGTACATGAACATTACCAAGATTTCTGATCGATTGTCCCTCATGGTGAATGTCAAGGAGGAGCATTAGTTCCATGAGAAAGTTGTGTCCGTTGAGTATTCTGAACTGTTTCAGTTATACAATCAAGACGCACTCGACAAATCTATCGTCAGTTGCTATTGTCTTTAAGTGATTTCTTTCTGTAATTTAAGTCTCGAGCTAGCTGTCGATCCTTTTGATCAATCATTACCTGTAATTATCCTCACTATATTATTTTCTGTGGTATTATATGCAGGATAAAGATATATGAAATGAGAAAAGGTGGACGCTTTGGCATTGGGTTCATTGACCCAAACACCGTTAATGAATACACATGGAAACTAAATCCACGTTATCAAAAGGACGTAGAGGACAACATGCTAGAGTTCTTGAAGCGCCTCAAATACAATGAAGATATACTACTTCCTTACAACTTCCAGTGAGTCACACTATCTTGTACTACAAATTCTCTGTTTTTGCCTACTAGCTAGCTACATGTTTTTGCTTTACATATGCCCGCTTAATTAAGACATGCAAACGTGTGTGCATGCAGATTTCACTGGGTCTTGTGTATCATTAAAGTTGACGCCGAACAGTTGAAATCTGGACTCACTACTCAAAGAAAAAACTGACTATAACATCTTGTTTGGGATAGTCAACAGGTAAATTCAATCATTATTAACCATATATCTCGGCCTATTTAGTTCGTCATTTTTCATGATATGAACTATTTAATAACCCCTTTATTCATTTTCTTTGTCGGCGGGCAGGGCTTGGGCAAGGTTCATCAGCGTGACCCGTGGAGAATGGAAACAAAAGCTTAAATGGTTTCACCCAAGGTAAGTAATTAAGTAGTACTAGCTAGCTAGCTAGCTGCCATCTCTTTAATTATCATGCTTGATTAATTATTATCTGATCAAATTCCGTTCTCGTAAAGGCCTGAAGCAGCGCAGGGGACTGATCTGTGTGCATTCTGCGTTTGCGAGAACATTCGCATGATGGCGTCCGAAAGGAGCAGATCTCAAAGACAGGAATGGGTACGCTTGTCAAAACACTATTCACAATTTTTACACCATTATCGATATCTAGTCACACAACTAATACACATGCATATTGATCTCCTTCTTAACAGTTCACAGGTGCGGAGAAGCTCCTAGAAACGGAGCGCCAGAGAAGCACTTCAAGAGGAAATAGCGGGATTTTTGCTCGACCAGGTCATAAATCCGAAGGGAGAATACTATTACCCGCTACCGCCCCCATCGTGCTCCGAAGGCACCAATTAGGCTAATGCCACTGGCTCCGAAGGCAACATGCATATGTAAGAATTGTATAGAGCTATACATGTGTGTATGTGTGAATTAATTAATATGATGTTTTGTGAGACATTGATGATATATATATATATGCATGATTGGTTCTACTAGAAATTCTATTTTATTTATATATATATATATATATATATATATATATATATATATATATATATGCATAACGTGTACAATGTGTAGTATCGTAAAATACCAGCAAACGAAAAAGAATTAAATTGATAACACAAATTTAATTAAAAAATAAAAAATAAAACAAAAACACCCAAACATTTAGTACCGGTTGGTGTTACCAACCGGTACTAAAGGGCTCCCGGCCCCGGAGCTGCCTCGTACACGTGGTTGGTTTTTAGCACCGGTTCGTGCTGAACCGGTACTAAAGGAGGGGGCTTTAGTGACCACACTTTAGTGCCGGTTGTGGAACCGGCACTAAAGGCCCTTACGAACCGGTGCTATTTCCCGGTTCTGCACTAGTGGGGACCAATGAACTTCCACGCGTCAGCATTACAGGGGCTGTTTTTTTAAAGGAGGTGGTTTAGGGGTTTTGGGGGTTAATTTAGGTTGTTATAGGTAGCTAATAGAGATATGTGTCCTCTCTTATCTCCGTGCTACTGCTATACTGCTATTTCTAAACATGACTTAGATTGAAGTGAGGCAACACGTGGTGCATGTCTAAAGTAATACTAATCCTAACTTGATCAAGTTTGGATTGTACTACTTTCGACATACACCACATACATGTTGGCTTCACTTCAATCAAATCCATGTTAATTTCACCCACAAATATATAATAACTCTTCATGCTCGCATCATGCATCATCATAATAACAAGTCCTCCTAATCATCATCATACAACTTCTACTCGTTATTAATAACAAGTCATACGATCATCATCCTGATAGTCATCGAACCAACCCTACTTAATTGTTCTTAGCACATGATCATCAGTATTAGGCAAGACATAATACCCTATTTAAGGTAAAATAGCATAAAACAATATAGACCCTGACTCTCCATTATGGAGAATGGAGATCATCCTGTCTCCAATTCTTGCGCGGTGCTTCCTTTTGCTTCCAAGAACCTCCTTACGACTGTCCATACATTTTTTCCGTTCTCTGATTAGCATGTCTCCACTTCTTTTAGAAATCCGGTATGGACAGTTGAGATTCGTAGGATGACCTGAATATATGTTCAAAACACAAAGGTTGCCATTCTGATACATCAAATGAGGCACACAATCCTCTGGGATTCTCTGTTGAAAAACACAGTAATAACTTCATAGTTAGCAATGATGTACTAGTTTTAGAAGTATGCAAAAGATGCACGGATGTCGTAATAGTAAAAAATCTTACCAGGGTATCTCCATGGTAGTTACCGTAGTTCAACACGTGCACTAGTGGCATGTATTGACCATAATGTTGAGGAGTTTGATTGTAGATATTATAATTCTCAAGATCAGTAACAAAATCTGACCAGATGATTTTTCTCCTGATAAGTTAACTCGGAGCCATCGGTGTAGTGGGTTTTGTCTACCATGTTCCGCACATTGTTTGAACAATCAAAATAAGCTATCAATGGAAATAAGCTGTCAATTATTTTGAAATAAACAATATAAATTAGTTAATAATTAACTATGTTTGAGAAACTCACATAGCGCTAGAACCGGAGGCGTATCAACAAGGACCCAAATGTCCATATTGTCTTGGTCGATGTCAGGATCACCAAGATCCATGGTGACAAGCATACCCTCATCAAAACCATACATCTTGCAAAATGCTTCGCAATTTTTGCAACCAAACTGGATTACGCTCTCAGCATTTTACAGATTTACTTCAAAATCCACATCATGATGGGTCCTTAGGTGAAATTTCTTCGTTTGAAAATTTTCATGGTCTTCAAAATCCATCCTCTCCAAGACATAGCGTCTTGCATGGCATGGGATAAGCTATAATCGAATTGTAAAAGATGAAAATTACATGTTGAAATAGTTGAAGTCATGCTTAATTACGAAAAAACACTTGTCGTCGTTGCATACCATTTCAACATCGAAGGTCTCCTCGAGCTTAATGCTGAAGCGCCGATCATCGTCCAGGTGAGGCCTGTCGCACAGACCTCGATCGTCGTGGCACCAGCCGCACTCCCCCGGGAGACTTTCGTCGTCTGATGATGACATTTCCTACGTTCATAATTCAAAGATTAAACTTGTACAATTAAATATATGTACTACACAGACTAAATTAGATCATTATTATTCATCACGGGTTGACTATCGGTTTGTCGAGTCTTTTCTTGAAAACTCTCAGATCACGTGGTGTATATAATCGACCGTTGGTGATGGTCGCTCCTCCATTCATCCCCGAGTGCATTACACCAAAATGTCTAGCACACGGGAACGAAGGAGAAGCGACCCCATGAGAACAGTCGGGATTCTTCGTCCTCTCATATATATATGGTGGAAGTCTCCCTCACTGATTCGTCTCTGACATTTGTGACCGTTGGTGATGGTAGCTCCTCCTTTCGTTCCCGAGTGCATTACACCAAATTGTCTAGCACACCGAAATGAAGGAGAAGCTACCCCACGACAACAGTCGGGATTCTTCGTCCTCTCATATATGGTGGAGACTCGACAGACTTAAAGTCAACCCGAAATATCGTTTAATTATCTTTAAAAAAAGGATTTGGCTGGTCTCACCTCGAGGTCGGAGGGGGTCGGTGACGGGGACGACGGCGGGGATGATGGAGGGGGGTCCTAGATTTCTGTGACAACAAAAACCCTATAAGCTATCAACTAATCATATGCATACGCCTTGCATAGTGCTCTCCAATTTTAGCATTCAAAGTAGGAGTAGTTTTCCAATTTGAGCATTTAATAAGCAAAACCAAATCGTAAAATAAAGTAGTATTCAAATTAGCATGCATTCAATTATAAGCAAAACTACATCATCTCTTGCGTACGTACATCGTCGAATATTATCACTAATACACCTCGAATACTATCATACATATAGCATCGCTAGTACAGCTAGAACCGTAGCGCCCGACGGGTATCGGCGCGGGCGGTGGACACCCAAAGGGAAGGAACCATCACAGGATCATAGCTCCAGTGAGATCCCTGAAGAACCTGCCAGGTATTGTCGAACCTGCCCTCCAACGCAACCATGTAGCGACGGACGTGCTCGTCCTCCTCCTTGACACGGTGACGTACCACCTCCGCTGTGTCCGGAAGCCTAGGCACCATCACTGGCCCACGTGACCGCCACCAAACAAGCCTTGATGCTATCGTCAAATTAATAGATGAAATGCATTACCTCTTATAAATTAAATATTTCTATTGCTTAGGTTAAGACTGTTGCAGTTTTTGTTTGATTGTGATAAGGTTCCTGGTTGCAGACTGAGATCTCCGCAAACAGAAAATAGATTATCCTTTTATAAGAAGTAGGGTATGAATATTCGTTTATCTTGTTTTTTTAGGTAGAAGTTTGTTTGCTAAATCATACTAAATCAAAGACATTTATTTTGGGATGGGGGAAGTACCAGATAATATCATGCTCTCTTTGTGAAGTAAAGAAGATAGTAGCACGAAATGTTTGCTTTCCTTTTCCTTTTTCCAGTTAGAGGTATTCGTTGATATTACAAATAAATCTTTGTTTATTTGTACAGTATGTTCTCCATTGTAAGACAAAATCTGAATTTCAGAGGATAGCTGGACAAGATCTGTCTTACAGGTACTTGTGCAGAGATGTTAATTTAAGCAATGTACTAGCATATTGTGTGATGCAACAATTTGCAAACCTAGAGTAGCCCTTCTTTGGCCTGCTTATCGAGTCTGTTTTTGAACGACCATGTTCACTAATGTCCCTGCTTTTCTAATGTAACTTTGTCACTAGGCCCTGAGCTGCACCTTCCTTTTGCAAGGTATGTTGTGCAGCTGTGTTTGTGTGATTTTGTTGCTACATGAGTAAGTTTTGGAAAATTGAGGCTGCAGTCATATTGTTATCTGCAATAATAAAGGCCAAATGAAGCTATAAGCGGGCGCGCTTTGACGAATGAGCTATGACACAATATTTGATATATTTCTCTGAGGGTCTCTGTTGTTTCTTTCAGCAATGTGCTCTCTGGCCTCCTTTTCCTTTGCATGCTTTACATTCGTTATTTCAATCTCATGTGTCTCTATGCCACTAAGATAACTAGCAATACAACGTGAATAAAGTAGTACACTTCTTTGTCTGGCTGTGTACATCATTGTCTGTATTGTTTAATGCATCCACCACCTGCATGATTGGAGCAGACCAATAACATCCAAGAAAAACACCTCCATCTCAACACAGCTGAAATGAGCAGCCCGCTAAATAAAATATAAGACTAATATTACAACAGCGAAAAACGGCGCCGCAAAGCGCGTGTTATCCTCTAGCAATCATTTCTTCACTATATATTATGAAAATACACCTGTTTGTCTTGACGGAGTTGATTTTGTGAGTTTATGTATGAAAATCAACAACATAGATGTTTCCTATTTGATAGATTTACACCATCTCAACAACATATCTTTCACACTATTAAATGCCCAGGTGCAACGCGTGTTCCCTGGTCCCACCCAGCCACCATCACATGCCTCCTCACACTAACCGCACATATCCCGGTGCTGCAATCATCCCCACGACCACAACTTGTTGTGAGTTGTCTGGGAGAAGGCAATGTGGCAAGCTGCACCTGGCGATGGGCGAAAGCTGCAAGTGACACGAGGGCGTAGGTGATTGCTGCCACCGGTCACCACTTTGCTAGAACCAACATCGGCAAATGCTACTACCGCGGTCACCACATGCTTCAATCGGATTTCAAAGAAGCACTCGAAATAAAGCTGTCTGATCGGAGTTCCGATATATCTAAATGGCAACGTTTATTTTTGTTTGGTATTCCAACGAGTATAGACGGGTAATGAATTCATAATAAAAACATTTATTTTTGTTATCACTATATTCTTTATATTATTAATTTAAAAAATTGCAGGAAAGTGTCTGGCTATTTTGTTTTTCATTTTATGCTCTGGTGGAACGGTGAACAATTGGAAAAGCCGGTTTGCGCGGTGAGTATTGTCCGTTACATGTTTTAAGACCTTCACCGTGAAATTTTCATACTAACTACATATATTGTTTGTGCAGGATGGATATGAGTTGAGGAAGCAGTTTTTATTATACTTGCTAAAACATCATAGGAATGAAGCTAAAGGATAGGTATGAGTTGAGGAAGCAGTTTTTATTATACTTGCTAAAACATCGTGGGAATGAAGCTAAAGGCAACTTTCCTGATATTGTGAAAGAATCTCTTAAGCGCATCATCTAGATATTGATAGTTTTGTAATAGATGTTTAGTTGGAACATCGCTCAATTTGTTACATGGACATGCTGTTAATCTTTCTTTTTGTTATCAATTTACATTGCAAAAATGGACTTTTATTCAATAATTGTGTTTGTGTTATATTGTTTGTACATGTGAAATTTAACATGTAACTCTTGCAAATTATTTCAAGAGCCCGTGGCAATGCACCGCCACTGTACTAGTATCACATTTAAGTTACAACAATAGAAATCACACTATCTACCATGCAGGCATTTTGTCCTGCGTAATTATTGTATAAACCCAGAATGATAACATAAATACGCTATGTTTTCATCGTTATAGTAACCAAGGAGGAAGATGCAGCAAAAAAAAGGAAGATTATTTATTTGATAAAATTTGACACTACCCTAATTAAGATAAGCAAATAAATGTCCTTTCTGCAACGTTCTTCTACATAGATACATCACACGAGATATATTGCAGTACATGTTTTCGACGGTTCAAACAATTCATCATTGCCATCTGATTGTAGGATTCACATTAAAGGATTCCGTTACACCGACTGTTCATAATTATTCATGTACGTACCTATGATCTAGATGGATAAGATGTAAGGAAACACTTGGGGTATGGGTCTCACCAAAACATCTTGGATGCTACTTTCTAAAAAATGGAATATACTATCTATTAACCTGTTCAGGACTAAATGAGAAGCATGGTACATTCAAAAGAATCTCAATCACTCAAGGCAGCTACCAAGACCACGAGCAAGCGGTATATCTGCACTTCGGCTAGAAGCCAATTTTGGCAAATAAGAACAATTGCTAACCTGGAGATTGGCAAATAAAAGGGAAGAGCTCGACTGCAGCTTGTGATCAATGATCTGGCCACGGTGTGATTCCAGTCAAGGAGATGTGATGCTTCCAGTTTCCATCCATCTGCTGCAACAAATCTGAAAAAACTGAACATGTAAATATGTGATTCATCTGTATGCTCGTACACATCAGTAGGGGTATAATACTACTTTTTGCACCCAGCAAAAGTAAGAACCGGATTTAAGCACTACAACTAAACATGGCAATGCTTGTTAGTTGTGGATCATATAGAGCTGAAGTTGATTAAATCGAGAAAAATAGAAGGCATGGACCAAGAAGAACAAAAAAGGTGCACTGAGAGAGAGAGAGATAGGAAGAGAGATCGAGAGGGGAGAAAAAAAGTGAAGGGAAGAACCTCACCTGGTTTTCCATGGAGAGAGAAGAGTCCATGTCGTGGGGGAGGTTCAACCCGCACCACCGTACGTCATGGGCCGCACGCCTTTGGCCTCTGCCATTCACCACCTTGTGGCAGCAGCCTAGGGTTTATTCCCGTGGGGCTCCTTTGATGGAGACTAGGTGGAATAGGAAGGGGGAGAGAAGGGTGGAGAAGGAAGGGGCGACGAGGAGAGATGGCCGGCGGCGGATGGTGGCGAGGAACGGCGGACGGCGGGCCACGGGGCCAGCGAAGGGTGAACCGGTGGAGGCCACGGCGGCTGCTCCCTTTGTCTCTGTTTTCTCTCGTTGACTCTAAAAGAACGAAGAGAAAAGAGCGACTGGCTGCATGTAATGGGCCCCAGCCAAAGATATTTTGCTGGTCTCAGCGATAAATACCATGGACAGTAGTATTGTTATCGAGAGGGGAGTATTATTATTACTGATTCATCATTGGTTATAATAATCCAAGGCACAACGGGAAGATAAATAAAGAGACACTGAATTAAAATTAAATGGTACGGTCGGTTACAAAGTGCAGGTGGAAACTAGACAGTCAGACAGACTATAATCGACTCGAGGAACACAGCATCTGTGCAGATAGGAGGCATAGCAGCAGCCTGATTGATACGAACGGAAACGAACACCGAAGGGGGTGGCCTGCGAGATGCGCCGTCTGCATGCAACGTGAACTCCACCGCGGCGGCGCGCTCACACCACCTCGACGGGGGCCATCTGCACCACCACCTGCGACCTCGGCACGGCGACGGGGGCCGCGTGCTCGCAGGCCGCTCTCGCCCGGCGGCGCAGGCAGCACACGACGCCGGTGACCACGGCGACGACGACCGCCACCGCCACGACCGCTGCCAAAGCAACCGCCACGCCGTGGAGGCGGCGGCGGTGGAGGGAGGGCCAGCAGGCGGTCGCGCGCGGCGTTGCCTGTCTTCGGCCGAGGCTCCTCCGGCGACGGCGAAGCAGACGAGGAAGAAGACGACGGCAGGCGACGGGGCGGGGACGCCATGTGTCAGTAGGAGGAAGCAATCACACTCCAATTGGCTCAGGAAATTGGTGGGTTCAGCCCCGCTCAGATGAGCATTGCATATACATATAGCGCTTAGCAATTCTTCGGCCTCTTTATAGTGTCCTAGTGCCGTGCAATCTTCATTTTGACTATAATTAATTTGGCATCCGTCCAACATCCTGACCTACTAATCTATTTGAGTCAGACTGTGTGATTCATATCCTAGACCCGCACCTTGGGAAGGAGGATGACTTTGAGCCTATTGAAGCAATGTATTGATGCGCACCCCTGAAAAATGGCAGAGAAAAATGAAAAGGTTCAAGCTAAATTGGGTTTTGGGAATCATCAACTTGCTATGTTAGTGAGGATATAGGAAGTTGCGGTACACAGGGGATTGTGGATATGTTTGGCGGAGAGCCAGCTGCTGAGACAAAGGAAGTTGTAGGTGAGTTCCCAAACTCTTCATCTTTCTCTGCATTACCTCCCTCTTTAAGTTTTGCTCATAAATTGTTAGTGATTTAGCTGGTAGATTCAGTAAAGGAGTAGAAGCAGGATTTCTCTGCATTTTTTTCTTCTGTTTATTGCTTTTTCATCTCGTTTTTACTATGATCTCAATGACCCTGAAAAAACTAAATTTATTATCAGTTGTGTTCGTGGATATAAGTTTTGGGGTCTGTGTGGTTACACGAGACTAAGAAAAAAAATTATGATGTTGGTTTTTTCAATTGCTTGGAGAGGATTGGAGTTTTTCTTGGCTTTTCTCTCCAGCTAGAGGTTTGTCTGGTGAGTTGTTGCTGGGTATTAACTTGGATACTTTTTTTGAACGGAGAGAAAGTGTAGTTCTCCCCACCTGAATATATTACCACTCAAATGAGAGAACCGAGAATTACAACATAGTTAAGATTACAGTTTTTTTAGACAGAGGGGATTGCAGCGGAGAGAAAGTGTAGTTGTCTAGCAGCGGTACAATCTTCAGTCTTTTTGAACCTGAAGACCCAGAGAGAGAAGTCTGCTACAATGTTTCTTATTGTTACTCAGGGTGGGTGATCTTCGTTTCTGAACACAAGAGCGTTTCTCGAGTCCCATAGCTTCCATGAAACTGTCAAGGCCACCGATGGCCAGATGTTGGGGTTGAGGCCCTGAACTGACAGTTGTTGGTGGAGAGCGTCGAGGGAGGTCGGGGCAGGGAGGCCCAGGCAAGACCATACTTGTGCAGCGTAGGAGCAGCTGGGGATGAGGTGGAGAGCATCTTCACACAGATCTTGACACCGTGGGCATGCAGCCGATTGAGCAATATGCTTGTGAAACATGTTAGCCTTCGTATTTAGCCGATCGCGGAGGAGAAGCCATGTGAAGATTTTGACTTTGATCGGGACCTTGGAGGACCAGACAAAATCATGATGAGGATCGAAGGAGTCCTGAGCCACAATGGTGGAGTAGGCATTCTTGGCCGAGAAGGGAAGCCCATGCGTGAGGGACCGCTTGTTAGGTCTGTCCGAATGTTGGAAATCCCACAGCAACAACAAAACACAGTCCAACTCGCGAGCAGCAGCATTAGTAAGACGGTTCCGTAGGTTTGATAATAAGCTATTTTGCCAGACTGTAGCCACTAACACCTTGTCATCTATGGAATGCAAGTAGAGGTGTGGGAAGGCTTTGTGGAGCGGGGGGTTGAGAAGCCATTTGTCCAGCCAAAAAAAGGTGGAGAGTCCATTGTACGTGATCACGAAGGAGTGGTCAATAAGGAGGGGAAGGTGTTTGTTTACTACTTTCCATAGGAAGGATGGCTTGGAGGTTTTTGCTGCAATGCCAAGTGGATATCTTTGGTGGTACCACTGAGTCCAAGGTATATTTGGGTGTTGCAGTAGCTTGAAGGAGAATTTCATGAGCAGGCAGTGGTTTTGAATCTCTAGATTTTTAATGCCTAGACCACCAAGTTCTTTAGGTTTGCAAACGTTTTCCCAAGCAACCAGACATCTTGCGCCCGTGCATGTTTCCTCGTTAGACCAGAAGAAGGCTCTCCTAATGGCATCAAGCTTAACTAGGATAGACTTAGGAAGGCGGAAAATAGACATGAAATAAACGGTTAGGGAGTCCAGGACCGCACTCAGCAGAGTTAGCCTTGCTCCACGGGAGAGCAGCCGTGCGACCCAACCGAAGAGGAATTTCCGAAAGCTGTCAATGATAGGGTCGAAAGCTGAGAGGGGTAGTTTGGTAGGGGAGAGTGGGAGACCCAGGTAGATTAAAGGGAAGGAGGAAAAGCTACATCCGATAGCTGCAGAGATATTGTTCTGAGTGGAGGTATCCGTGGAGATGGTGAGTAGAGCTGTTTTTTGGAAGTTAATTACTAGACCAGTCGCAAGGGCGAAATCGTGGAGAGTGTTTTTGAGGGTTGTGGTTGTGGCAACATTAGCAGCGGCAATTATAATGTGTCATCTGCATATTGTAGGGTTACTGGAGGTTCGTTAGACTTGAGAGGGTGGCATAGTTCGTTTGGTCGGAAAGCCTGGGAGATCAATCTTTGAAGGACATCAGCTACGATGATGAACAGGTAGGGCAAGAAAGGATCACCTTGTCTAAGACCATTTCTACATTGAATCCAAGACCCCGGGTTGCCATTAAGGAGAATGTCCGTTTTTCCGGTGTGCATGATGTTTTGGACCCATGCACAAAAGATTGAGGGGAAGCCCCTTGCTTGTAGGATCAATATGAGAGAGGACCAGCAGATAGAGCCAAAGGCTTTCCTGAAGTCGAGTTTGAAGACCATGGTCGGTGTTTTTCGAGTCTGACAAGCGCTGAGGATGTCGGCGGCATAAATGAAGTTTTCAGCTATGTTGCGTCCGTGGAGGAACCCAGTTTGGTCGTAGTGAATGAGAAGTGGGATGAGAGGTTTTACTCGGTTAGTGAGAACCTTGGCCACCGCTTTTGGAGTGCAGTTTTGAAGAGGGATTGGTCGAAAAGCATCTGGGGCAGTTGGGGCTTGGGTTTTAGGGAGGAGCACCATGTAAGCTCGATTGAAACGATCTAGAGAAGCTATTTGATCATGGAAGGCAGAGAAGAACGGGAAGATGGTGTGTTTGATTTCATTCCAATATTTGCGAAAGAAAAAGGGTCCGAAGCCGTTGGGGCCAGGGCTAGCGTTTGTGTTCATGGTTAGAAAGGCGTGTTGAATTTCTTCTTGGGAGAAAGGGCTTGCCAGATCACGCACCTGTGGTAGCGGTGATGGGTAGAGCTGGAGCAAGTTAAAGTTCCAGCTAGCGGTTTTCATGGTGCCGATGAGCTGTTGGAAGAAGGTTTTTAGAATCGCGGCTTTGTGCTCGTGGAGAAAGATTTCAGAGTCTTTATGGAGAAGCATCGGGATTTTATTGGAACGCGAGCGTTGGGTTGCAGATGCATCCAATATCGACACCAAACTTGGATACTTTTGATGTGTTAGAAAAAGATATAGGGGTGTTTTATAACAGAGCTTTAGTTAGATACCAGCGCCGAACACATCGCACTCCTGGCAATGCCCATGAAATTTTTGGTGTCGATCTTGTTAAAGGTATGAAATGGAGAGCGGAACGCGTAAGCTGAGTGACATTTTCCATTGGGTTGATTGTAGTTGTGGGTTTTGTTTCTTTTGCACGCTTTGTATATAAAGGAAAAGGATGTTGTACATGTGTGTGCTGGAGTTGGTTTGCTGGGTAGATGTATTTATAGTATGTCTGAGGCTGCAATAACTGTCCATTTTGGTCTGAAATTTGTTGCGTATGGAGATAGTCTTGTTGGCTTGTTCTGTGTGTGCCCGGTCCTGTTCTTTGAACGGTGAAAAGAGCACAGTATTCTTTTTAGATGTGCAGGGTACCATTGTTTTATGGCTGGTCGGTGACGTCAAGAATATTGGAGGAGGTAGGAACTGTAGTGCTACTCCTTCTCGCTGGTTTGTTCAGTGCGCATAAGTGTTGCCGCTGCCGATGTAGACCGTAAAAGATTAAGCTACTCCCTCGGTATGAAAATATAAAACATTTTTTAGTGTTATTAGCACAAATGTCCGTGCGTTGCAACGGGAGAAAATACCAGTTCCTATGAAGCATGGTTGGTGAGGTCGAGGAACTATGTCAAGTGACAACGGTCGCTCATGAAAAAAATAAAAATATGATTGATTTGAGGATCACAACATGAAGCTTATATTAGGACATGGGTTATAATCTGAAGTAAAGAAATTATAGAAACTTTCGAGCCTGTGTGGTGCAACGATAGAGAAAAATTGGCCCGTACTAAGATTTATTGAGAATTATTTACGTCCACAATTATTAAAAATTTAGCTTTATCAAGATATGTAGAAACATGAATGAACTATTTTCAACAATCATCTTCTTACTTGATTTTGAGGGATTTTATTGTGTAAAAACAGATTGAAAAAATTAGACCTATACTATGAGAACTCTAGATATACAAATCTTTAAATTGAAAATCTCATATTTGTAGTTTAAACTACAATTTTAACCTAATTGGATTTATGTTTTTAGAAATAAAAATATGAACTAAATACTAATGAAATATAGATTTGGTATAGGCTTTTTTTCAATTTGCTGGCTGTCTTCCATCGCGGTATGTGTTCATACCCGTGTGTCATGTATTTGTATTGACAGTAATATTTCATATTTGTGATCATTTCTCCTTTTTCTTTTTTGCGAATTGTTCCGGTCAATTTTATCACCTTGGGTTCATATTGTTCGAGTCTTGCTCAGTCCGTGTGAAAATGAATGAGCATCTATGTGCTTGACAAAAATCAATTAAGGTGATCCTAAAGAAGAATCAATTGACGCAATAGAAATCAATTAGGAAACCGATAGTGCGTGTGTTGTGCTTCTCCGCTATTTATTTATTTTTTGGATGCTTGTCTGCTGCTGATTATGCAAGAAATCAGATTGTATTTTTTTTTTTTGAACGAGAAATCAGATTGTGTTTGGTACACATGCATGTGACAGAGTTGTATATACATATTTTTTTGTAAAGTACTCCATATAAATCTATTAATGGTGCGTGACTCCCGAGGTCAACTTATATGTTGTTTGCTTTTTCAACTAATCTATCTGTATGTGTTATTTTCAAAACAAAACGAAAACTAATTATTTTTTTAGACTAACTTCACATCAGGTTTGATCCACCAATCAGGGCAAGGCCCTCCAAAGAAAATGTAGGCTCACTAGTAGAAAAAGGGCCTATAGTCCCGGTTCATAAGGGCTTTTAGTCCCGGTTCATGAACCGGGACTAAAGGGTCGGTACTAATACCCTCAACCATTAGACCCGGTTCTTGAAAGAACCGGGACAGATGGGCCTCCACGTGGCCTGTCCGCTGAGCTCAGTAGGAGGGCCTTTGGTCCCGGTTGGTGGCACCAACCGGACCAATAGGCATCCACGCCACAAGATTTCTTTGGCTCTGGTTTTTGTTTTTTTTCAAAAGAGGGGGTTGGGGGTTTTGGGGGTTAATTTAGATGTTTCATATATTGTGCTATAGCTAGCTAATTAATAGAGAAAAGTGTCCTTTCTTTTGTCCGTGCTTGGTCGACGCTACGCACTATACATACGTATAGAGAGGACTAACTAGACATGCTAGCTAGCTAGTAATTACAAATGTAAGATCGTCATGAACATATATATGCATACAGAGAGAAGTGATATCGACCACCTCTCCTTCTCCGAGAGATTGGTCGAACAATAAGTTCTCGTATATCTATCCGACACTACCGGCTACATATATACAATAATTATCTTTTACAATACGGACGCGTGGTCCACATGGTATTCCCTGCCTTCAGCGATCACATAGTCAAGAAAGAATGCCGCCAATTCCTCTTGAATTGCTCGCATGCGATCTGGTGCTAGGAGTTCATCCCGCCGTCAAACATCTAATTTTAAGAAAGGGTCAATACATATATATATATATATATATATATATATATATATATATATATATATATATATATATATATATGAATGAATGAAACTCAACACAAATGATGGTAATAAAATAAAATTGTGAATATTTTTATTTACGCACTTCAAATTGTTTGTCGGAGTAGCCCCTCTCACAGGTCGTGTGGCGGATGGACTCGCAAACGTAGTATCCACAGAAATCATTCCTTTGTTCCTGCCACAACCACTTTACAAGAAACAGAGGTCAATCAAACTGATAATTAGCAAGCACATGCTAAATGGTATTGATGAAACTAGCGCTTGAATCACTAGGAGATGCGTGGAATATGCTACTATATAGTACTTACTGGGTGTCTAAATTGCAGCTTCTTCGGTAGTCCCGGAACTTTTTGGTGAATTTTCCCAAGCCCTGCCATACAAAGAAAACAATTACTTGATATCAGAAATGAACAAAGTTGCTGATATGGTGGATAATGATCGATTTAACTTACTTCTCGAGCATTTCAGTCATTTCCGCATACTCCTTGGGATCTTTTCGTCTCGAGTCTAAGACAGTTACTACTCCCTGCTCAAGCTTAATCTCTAGGAGAATATAGTGGAACCATGCACGCATGCATAACTCATCAATATTACATTTCTATAACCTGGACTAAATAAGGGAAACCGAATATGCCATTAAGACAAGAACACTCACGTGTAGTTGTAAGGAAAGAGTATTGTATTTTTGTGTTCATTTATTTCCAACGATCGTAGTAAGTTGGCCTCGGTTTCCTTGGCACGATATTTAACCTCATTTGCATCGATGAGATATGTGTTAATGAACCCAATATCACCCACTTGTTTTTTCTTCATTTCAGCGATCTTCAATCTGCATAATATAGTGAGGATATTTATAAATACATGCAATGAAAGAGCTGAGTTATATAGAGATACTTAATGACAGAAGTAGTACTACTTACATAAAGAGCAGGTGACCGTTGCTTTATCGAGGGCCAATTGATTGAAAAACTGATAGAACTCCTCAAATGGAATAGGCAGCAGTTCAATTCCAAGGAGGTCATGCTCCTTTTAACTCTCAAATACAAAGTATTCCTCCCGAGACTCTTTGCAGGTTTTCATGTACCAATCATGCAATCTTCGCATCATCGTTGTTAGAGAGCTTTCATCTTTGACGAGAGGCTTCCCGTATCAGATCTTTGTATCTCGCACCTCCAAGAAATCAAATTGTACATCGTCGGGCAAGTAATCTTCAGGATTGCCATAACCGGGCACCATCCTCAGATCGATGATGTCGCTAGTGCACCTTGAGCGGGGGCACGATTCCTTCGCTTGTTCGCCGAGCTGGGCAATTTGTTTCCCAGCTCGCCGTTCTTTCATCCTTTGATCAACGACAAGATTTCCTGATCTCTCCGCCTCGGCAAATGCCTTTCCAATAATGCGCTCATAGTTGCCTTCGGCGGAGACTTGGGTGGTTTTGTCGGGGCAGCGAGTGCGCTTCGCTTTGACCGGATCTACCTTCTCCTCCGGAGGTGGATGTCTCTTTGCTTTCAACCCTTGAAACCAGTCATCCACTTCGGTCTGCGCGATCTTCGCGTTTTCCTCCTCGCTTCCTCAGACGGTAACTTCTCCGAGTCTTCAGAGAAGGACCGAATCAGATCTCCTCCCGCCTTTGGCAAGATTGCTAGACACCGCAGAGCAGACGGAGCGGATGTCTTCTTTCCTTGCTTACGAGGCGGAGGAGAAGGACTACGACGCCACGGAGCAGCCGGAGCGGCGGCGGGTCTCTTCCGCCTCTTGCCGACGAGGCGGAGAAGGAGGAGGCTGGCTGCCCGGACGCCACGGTGCAGGCGGAGAAGGAGACGGAGTGCCGCCACGCCACGGGAGAAGGAGCCGGCCGAGTGCCCTGATCGCCACTCGCCGGAAGAGGAGGCGGTGGAGGAGGCGGAGTGCCCGACTCACGGAGGAGGAGGAGGAGGCGGTGGAGGAGGCGGAGTGCCCCGACTCACGGAGGAGGAGGAGGAGGCGGAGGCGCCCAGTTCGGAAGGTTGATGAGATCCTTCCACCATAGGCATGGAGTCTTCAGAGCGTAACCCAGCCGATACTCCCCTTCACCGGTAGGGTGGTCAAGCCGAGCTCCTCAAATCCCTCCGTTATTTCATCGACCATCACCTTAGCATATCCTTCTAGAATCGGCGGCAGTGAAAAGTTGAGTCGGGTTTAGTGGGATAAACAGAGCCAACAGCCGCCTTTGACCTTTAAATTGCTCCATTGCGCCATAAGGTGGCAACTTTCAGCATCCGTGATAGCATCCACGGGATAGCTGGCAGGAGCCGCCAAGACATGCTGCTCTAGCTGAAGCAGCTCGGTGGAAGCCATGCCGCTTCTCCGCCGAGATGGCGGGTAGCTTCGGGGAAGCTTCGCAGGTCGCTTTGTTGTGATCGGCTGCTTCTCGCTCCTCTTCTCGCTCCTCTTCTCGTTCCTCTAGCCCCATTACCCTTTCGCAAAGGCTCGCATTAGGCTCGCCCAGCTTTCCTCCTCTCATGGGTTTTGTAACCCCTGCGTCCGGAAATCCAGCCTTCCACGAAAGGGAGCCCGGCGTGCCTCGTGGTCCGTCCCTGTGGTGCTCAGGATTCCCGAGGGCCATTGTGAGCTCGCCCTTCTCCCCGTCTCGAACGAACTTCCCTTGCTGCGCTGCTTCGATATAATGCTTAAGCCTCTTGACTGGTATGTCCAATTGTTCGTCCGTCCCAAATGCACTTCCCGTTATAGGGTCCAAGGATCCGCCGCCCTCAAGAACCAAGTCCGCAACGGTCTGGCCAGTTCATTGTCTCGGTTCGATCCCTTTATCAAGCAGATCATTCTCAGCCTTGGACCACTTAGGCGGGCTATGAGGTAGCCACCGAATTCGCATGGCGATGATGAAGCTTCTTCTTCGCAGCATTTCTCTTGTTTGTCGCTGACATCTTTTTACTCTTTTCCGATGTCTTGTAGGCCACAAATGCGGGCCGGTCATCTCGATCTTCTCATATTTGCCGTGAATTCTGGTGTCTCATTTTTTTCGACATACGTATTGAGGTCTTTCTTCCAATTCCTGAATAGTTCTGCCATCTTCTTAAGAGCAAAAGACTTGATTAATGGCTCTATTACTGGCTTCCCGGATCATCCTCTGGCGGTAGGGTAAAATTTGACTTCAGCTCAGTCCAAAGATCATTTTACGCATATCATTGACATAAGACACCTCGTGGTCTTCGTTCTTAGGCTTATACCATTGGTGGATGCTGATCGGGATCTTGTCCCTAACCGTAACCCTTGACCGAGCAACAAATGCCTTCTTTGTCCGGTAGGGTTCAATCGGTTGGCCGTCAGACGCGATTTCTATGATCTCAAACTTTTCATCCGAGCTCAACTTTTTCTTCGGGCCTCGTCTCTTTACCGAAGTTGTGCTCGATCCGGAGGGCTAGAAAAAAGAACAAAGACGAGAGTTAATTAATATGTGTACATGTATATATACCAAAACAAAGACGAGAGCTAGTCAGCACAGGCTTAACTAATATATATACCTGGCCGGACTCGGTTTGGTGATCACCGGAGCCGTCCTCACGGTCTACTTCTTGCACCGGCATTGGGTCATCGGAGCCATGTAAATCATAGCCAGCTGCTTCTTCACCCTCTCCTTCCGGACCATCGTTATCGACGTTGAGAAACATCATCGAGGAGACGGCATCACTTCCGCAGCGATTATGTCCCTCAACAACGCTTCTTGTGCTTCATTCTCGTGGGTGTCCATAGTTTCTACAAATATTTACAACATGGCAATTATTATTCAAACATGACAGATATGGATATATTAGTGCCAACGAGAACTAGCTAGCTAATCACAATAAGGAATCATATTAGTGGCCTCGACGCTGCTTCTCTAGGGTTTGGGGTGGCCTCGACAACGCTTCAAGGGTTAGGGGTGGCCTCGAGAACGCTTCAAGCTAGGAGGGGTACGTAATATCGACCCCCTCCACGTGTTGAAGCTATCGGGAGGGGTCGGCGCTGAACAGTACATCTATGTCCCACAAGTAGGGTAGAGGGTCGTGGATAGCCGAGCGGTCGAGGGTCAAGGGGTCAAGATCGCCGAGGGTCGGGAGGTTGTTTAGTGTCAAAGGATTCAACAAAACCATGTCTTCATCATTAGGTAGTAATAGGTGCATGATGGATGAAGCTCTCCAAAGTTGTTTTGAACGGAGTCCCAGATAGGATAATTCGCTTCTTGGTACAAAGTTCAGCAAAAAGGCAAATTATCCTATCCGGGACTCCATTCCGTAACAACTTTGAGGACTTCTGCACCATCATGCCATGGTTACTTCCGCTAATGATGAAGCGATGGATTTCTTCAATACTTTGACACTATCGTAAATTTCTCATCGGAAAAGGAAGAAAAGAGGAAGAAGGAAGAAGAAGAAGAAAAAAAGACAAGACAACTTCCTCGACGCCCCGCCTCTCTCTAATGAACAAAATAAAATCTATGAATAAAAAACATCATATTCTATGAACAAAAAACATCATATTCCATCCACATCGATCCATGCATACATCATATATATGATCATATCTATGAACAAAAAAAATTCATATGATCATCTATGAACAAAAAATCACATATATCCATACATCAATATATATACATTTATGAAAAAATCATGAACATTTATGAAAAAAAAAAAACATGGCGGCGGCGGCAGGGGCAGGGGCAGGTGCGCTGCTGGGCTCGCTGGGCGGAGGCGACGGCGAGGTCGCGCGACGGGGCGGCGGGGAGGCGGAGCCGACGGCGAGGTCGCTGGAGGCAGGGGCGGCGACGGCGAGGTCGGGCGAGGTCGGGCGAGGTCGCTGGAGGCAGGGGCGGCGACGGCGAGGGCTGCCGACGGGCCGGGACGGCGACGAGGTGGGCGACGGGCGTTAAGGCGATAAAGGTGCGGCGACGACGGCGGGGCAGACGGCGGCGACGACGGGCGGGGCAGACGGCGGCGACGACGGGCAAGGGCGACGAAGGCGATAACGGGCGCTGGCGACGGCGATGGTGACGACGCAAGGTATGACGAAGGCCGGGCGGCGTTGGGCAGCTCGGCGAAGGCCGGGAGGGGAAAATGCGCGATGAATCTGAAATTTCCCAAGTGCTTTCTTATATAGCAAGGGCATTAGTCCCGGTTGGTGCCATGACCCGGACTAATGCCCCTTTAGTCCCGGTTGGTGCCACCAACCGACCAAAGGCCAAATTTCAGCAGCCCAAAAGGCGGGGAAGCGGCGACCTTTGGTCCGGTTCGTGGCTCCAACCGGGACTAAAGGGGGGCATTAGTCCCGGGTCGTGCCACGAACCGGGACTAAACCCACCTTTAGTCTCGGTTGGTGCCACCAACCGGGACCAAAGGCCTGTGCTGCCTCGCGCCAAATGTTTAGTCACACCTCGCTCGGTGAAGGGCGCCGCAAGGTTTATAAGCTACTGGTGCAAGGCCCCTTTCGAGCTCCTCTCAAATGCAGGCTTTCGGGCCTAATCATGCTACTGCCTGTGGGCCTATTGGGCCTCTGCGGGCCTGAATCCTGGCCCATGTAGGGTTTCTAGTCGTATTCAGGCCGTGGGGGCCTAGTAGGTGGTAGTTTTTTTTGCTTTATATTTTATTTCTTTTTGCTTAGTTTTAGAAAAAATATAAACTTTCTATTAGTGCCATTAGTTTTAAAATTTGAAAACACTTTTTTGTTTTCTTTGTTGCTTTATTTATTTTATTTTGTTTCTACTTACAACAAAATACTTATTGTTGCTATTTTTATTTTTTCAAGTTTTTTGTTTTGTTTTCTGCATTATTTATTTTCTTTTGGTTTTTGCTTTATTTTTTAATTCTTTTTTGCTTTTAGGTCAGCAAAAATATAAACTTTCTGTTAGTGCTTTTAGTTTTAGAAAAAATATAAACTTTCTGTTTGTGCCAGTAGTTTTAAAATTCAAAAAAACTTATGTTTGTTTTCATAGTTGCTTTATTTATTTTATTTTGTTTCTACTTACAACAAAATGCTTATTGTTGCTATTATTATTATTTTTTCAAGTTTTTTGTTTTGTTTTCTGCATTATTTATTTTCTTTTGGTTTTTGCTTTATTTTTTAATTCTTTTTGCTTTTAGGTCAGCAAAATTATAAACTTTCTGTTAGTGCCATTTGTTTTAGAACAATTATAAACTTTCTGTTTGTGCCATTAGTTTTATAAAATTTGAATTCTTTGAAATTTGTGTGAATCACAAGTTTGTGAGCTCAACAAGGCGAGAGGGACGGGCTTATAAACCGGTGTGAGCGCCTTCGCTGGCGAGGTTCTCAAAGTGGGCATAGTATGTTCATGAACAAAACGGACAATGGTATCATACTCGTGTGTTACAAAGTTGGCATGGTATCATCATAATAGTTGCGGGAGAAAGTCTTCACTTTTTCTTCACTTGTGTCGTTTGCTTATTGCGCCGTAATCATGGATAATCTTCATCATTTATCAGGATGCTTGGGTCAGCCTTGACTTTGAAGGGGGGAATTTCATGAAACTTTTCATACTCTTCAGACATGTCCTGCCTTGCCCTCCACTCCTGTGGATGTCCCTTTTTCCTGAAAGAACTATGTGGCGCTTTGGCTCATTGTATGATGTATTCGCTTCCTTATCTTTTCTTTTCCTCGGTCTGGTAGACATGTCCTTCACATAGATAACCTGTGCCACATCATTGGCTAGGACGAACGGTTCGTGCTGTACCCAAGATTTTTCAGATCCACTATTGTCATTCCGCATCGTGGGTCTACCTGCACTCGCCTCGACAGATTGACCCACTTGCACTTAAACAAAGGGACCTTAAAATCTACTCCGTAGTCAAGTTCCCATATGTCTACTATGTAACCATAATATGTGTCATTTCCCTTGTCGGTTGCTGCATCAAAGCGGACACCGTTGTTTTGGTTGGTGCTCTTTTCATCTTGGTCAATCGTGTAAAATGTATTCCCATTTATCTCAGATCCTTTCCAAATCATTACAACGAAGATGGTCCTCGGACAACAAGTACAACTCATCACAAATAGTGCTGTCACCTCCGAGACGTGTTTCCAACCAACCGCTGAAAGTCCCGATGTGTTCACATGTAATCCACCGTCGACCGCCTCCGGGTGTTTGGAGCGCAGATCGTTCTTGTGTTCATCGACATACGGGGTCACCAAGGTAGAGTTCTCAGAGAACTGTAGTGTGCTTGAGACCAAGAATATCCGCCCCTGCATATTATTGAGTCTCTTCCAAGCGTGCGTTTTTTCCATCAGTCTCCCCTCATACCGCGATTTAGGGAGACCTATCTTATTAAGGCCAGGAATGAAGTCAACACAAAACCCGATGATATCCTCTGCTTTATGGCCCATGGAGATGCTTCCTTACGCCTAGCACGGTTACTTAACATATTTCTTTAGGACTCCCATGAACCTCTCAAAGGGGTACATATTGTGTAGAAATACGGGCCCCGTAATGACAATCTCGCCGACTAGATGAACTAGGACGGGCCATGATATTGAAGAAGGATGGTGGGAACACCAGCTCGAAACCGACAAGACATTGCGCCACATCACTCCTTAGCGTTGCTATACGATTTCTGGATCGATCACCTTCGAGATATTGCATTGAGGAATGCACATAGCTTCACAATGGCTAATCGGACGCTTTCGGTAGAAGCCCTCTCAATGCAACCGGAAGCAGTTGCCATAATCACGTGGCAGTCATGAGACTTTAGGTTCTGGAACTTTTTCTCGACATATTTATTATTCCCTTTATATTCGATTTATAGCCACCGGGACCTTCATAATCGAGCAGGCATTGAAAGAATATTTCTTTCTCTTCCTTCGCAAGAGCGTAGCTGGCAGGACCTTCATACCGCTTCGGAGGCATGCCCTCTTTTCGTGCAAGCGTTGCAGGTCCTCTCGTGCCTCGTGTGTATCTTTTGTCTTCCCATACACGCCCAAGAAGCCTAGCAGGTTCACGCAAAGGTTCTTCGTCACGTGCATCACGCCGATCGAAGAGCGGATCTCTAGGTCTTTCCAAGAGGGTAGGTCCCAAAATATAGATTTCTTCTTCCACATGGGTGCGTGATTCTCGGCGTCATTCGAACAGCTAGTCCGCCGGACCCTTTTCAAAGATTACGTGTAAATCATTGACCATAGCAAGTACGTGATCACCGGACGCATGGCGGGCTTCTTCCGGTGATCTGCCTCGCTTTGAAATGCTTGCCTTTCTTTCGACATTGATGGTTGGTCGGAAGAAATCGACGATGGCCTGTGTACACATTCTTCCCGCAGCTTCCTGTATATACTATCGGTGTCAAGTAAACAGTGCGTGCATGCGTGGTATCCCTTGTTTGTCCGTCTCCGAAGGTTACTTAGAGCGGGCCAATCGTTGATTGTCACGTAACAGCAACGCCTTCAGGTCAAATTCCTCCTTTTGTGCTCATCCCACGACGTACACCGCTTTCCATTCCACAACTTTAAAAGTTCCTCAACTAATGGCCTTAGGTACACATCAATGTCGTTGCCGGTTGCTTAGGGCCTTGGATGAGAACCGCATCATAATGAACTTCCGCTTCATGCACATCCAAGGAGGAAGGTTATACATACATAGAGTCACGGGCCAGGTGCTGTGATTGCTGTTCGCCTCCCGAAAGGATTAATGCCATCCGCGCTTAAAGCAAACCATACGTTCCTTGGGTCCTTTGCAAACTCATCCCAAGTATTTTCTCTCGATTTTTCAGACCGCGACCCGTCGCCGGTGCTCTCAACTTCCCGCCTTTCTTACGGTCCTCATTGTGCCATCGCATCAACTTGGCATTCTCCGCTTCTGAACAGACGCTTTCAACCGTGGTATTATAGGAGCATACCACATCACCTTCGCAGAACCCTCTTCCTGGGAGGCTCGCCGTCAACATCACTGTGGTCATCTCGTCGATCTTATACCGCAATGCACCACATACCGGCATGCGTTCAGATCCTTGTAGGCACCACGGTAGAGGATGCAGTCATTAGGGCATGCATGTATCTTCTCCACCTCCAATCCTAGAGGGCATACCACCTTCTTTGCTGCGTATGTACTGTCGGGCAATTCGTTATCCTTTGGAAGCTTCTTCTTCATTATTTTCAAGAGCTTCTCAAATCCTTTATCAGCACAGCATTCTCTGCCTTCCAATCGCAGCAATTCGAGTACGGCACCGAGCTTTGTGTTGCCATCTTCGCAATTGGGGTACAACCCTTTTTGTGATCCTCTAACATGCGATCGAACTTCAGCTTCTCCTTTTGACTTTCGTGATTGTGTCCTTGCATCGACAATGACCCGGCGGAGATCATCATCATGGGGCACATCGTCTGGTTCATCTTGATCTTCAGCAGCTTAGCCCGTTGCAGCACCATCGTGCACTTAGTCTGGTGCAACTTGATGTTCAGGAGCATCACCGTATTCAGGGGGCTCATAGTTGTCATTGTACTATTCTTCCTCGCCGCCTTCCATCATAACCCCTATTTCTCCGTGCCTCGTCCAAACATTATAGTGTGGCATGAAACCCTTGTAAAGGTGTGTGTGAAGGATTTTCCGTCAGAGTAAGACTTCAGATTCCCACATATAGGGCATGGACAACACATAAAACCATTCTGCTTGTTTGCCTCAGCCACTTCGAGAAAAGCATGCACGCCTTAATGTACTCGGAGGTGTGTCTGTCACTGCACATCCATTGCCCGCTCATCTGCGTGCATTATATATAATTAAGTGTGTCAAAAATCATTACGTAACATCATGAATAGATAATTAAATGACCAAATTAATAGAAGTTCATCATCACATAAAAACCAAAGTACATACATAGTTCTCATCTAACAACATAAAGCTCTGCAGAGCATCTAAATTAATTAAATCATACATTGAAACTATGTAAAACATTTCAATGTGAAAACAAATACGATCATAATCGCAACCAAGGTAACAACTGATCCAACGGCATAATGATACCAAGCCTCGGTATGAATGGCATATTTTCTAATCTTTCTCATCTTCAAGCGCATTGCATCCATCTTGATCTTGTGATCATCGACGACATCCGCAACATGCAACTCCAATATCATCTTCTCCTAATCAAGTTTTTTTATTTTTTCCTTCAAGAAATTATTTTCTTCTTCAACTAAATTTAACCTCTCGACAATAGGGTCGGTTGGAATTTCCGGTTCAACAACCTCCTAGATAAATAAAATCTATGTCACGTTGGTCGGCTTAATTTTCATAAACAATAAATGAACCAATAGTTATGAAAAGATAATATATACCACATCCGAATCATAGACAGGACGAGGGCCGACGGGGGCGGATACCAAAACCATCGCACTATATAAGATGCAATAATAAAAGTAAGAAAATAATACAAGTAAGAATATTTTTCCTTTCAGAAAGAAGATAAGAACAAGAGGCTCACCACGGTGGTGCTGGCGATGAGATCGCCGCGGGTGATCGACGGCGGTGAAGACGGGGACGGGGCGTGACGGACCGCTAAACCTAGACAAATATTGAGGAAAATGGAGGTTAGAGGTCGAGCTTGGAGAGGAGAAAGCTTAAGTAGTGTGGCTCGGGCATTCCATCGAACACCTTGTGTGCATAGGAGGTGAGCTAGAGCACCACCAAGCCCTCCCCTCGGCCAGAAAAAACAGAGCAGTGCTCTGCTCTTGCGCGAGGGGCTATATATAGGCAGCACCATTAGCCCCGGTTGATGGCATGAGCCGGGACTAAATGGAAGCCTTTGGTCCCGATTCATGCCACCAACCGGGACCAATAGTGGTGGGCCAGCAGCCAGGACCATTGGTCCCGGTTCGTCCCACCAACCGGGACCAAAAGGTCCGGACGAACCGAAACCAATGGCCCACGTGTCCCGGCCGGCCCCCTGGGCTCACGAACCGGGATAAATGCTCGCATTAGTCCCGGTTCTGGATGAACCGGGACTAATGAGCAAAACAGGCCTCAACGATAGCCCCTTTTTCTACTAGTGGCTCATGCACGCACTACACCTCTTGCATGCAACCGGAAAAACTGATAATGAACAACCATATGCAGGTTCATGGCTAACATCCGCGCGGCTCATCGCATTTCAAACGGCACGTCGTCCACCTCCCCCACAGGTGCTCCCGCATGTCGCCCACCTTGCCACAATACCGGTGGTGGTTGGTCGGTTCGCTAGGTCCGTCCCGGGCTTCGCCGTCGCCCATCAGTCCCTGAAAACATGACTGGTAGGGTGGTCGGTCCGGTACGGTCTGGATTGCCGGCAGCCGGTCCGAAAGGTGGCTCGGCGAGGGACCGGGCCGGCCCGGACGGTGTCCACCCTACACCGGCTTGATAAAGTGGAGAGCCTGCGTCTTGACCCCAAGCTCAGTGTCTCCATCTTCATCGGCATCCGGCGTGACGAAGCCGATGGCAAGCGGCGTCATGGTGCCGAGCTCCTCATCCTTTTCTTCGGCGACTACCGCGTGGTGAAGTGTTTAGCTCGAGGTCCAAGTTGGTGAAGCAACTTCAGCGTAACCGTGCATGGATCGGGCATCCTCGTCGGCAGTCATGGCAGGTGGGCGTAGCCGGCAGTGGGATGCGTCATTGGCGCGCTGTGGATGGCTGTGTTGGAGAGCTTGATGAGGACACGACGACCCTACGATGATGGCGCCGATGGTTTGCTGCTTCTTTACGATTTTCCAGGGTCTTGTGTGACGGCTCCATCCATCATCATGCTGTCGTGCTTGCATGCAAAATAAGGAATGAAACATATTAGGTGATAATCTCACCGTTTCACAAGGATTAGCCGCACCTCCATGGTCAGCTGAGTGGCCCGCCGGGTAGACGTGCGCCTCTGACAAGCCCTACGGCGTACTCTTCAGCCTTGATGTGTACGTGCTGCTCGCTCCTGGCCGCCGCCTCGGAGCACTCGCCCTGCTCTGTTTTTAGGTGCTCACACCAGCTGCAATCGCTTCTAGTTGTTCTTGCCTTATGCATTCTATGCCTTTTCTCTCTACCACCTCTTGCTGCGTACGGAGTTGTGTGGGTTTTTTTTTTGTGTGTGTAAGTGTATAGGTCGGACTCCCATACTGTTAAAAACAAGGGATTCTTCATAGATGCGTACATGCTGGGTTGTGTACGTGCCTTATATTTTACGTAATGTTATGTAGATCTATTTTTAAATCTCAACCGTCTATCTTTACGATTAACACAAAATCAACAGATATAAAAAAATGACCTATGGAAAACTATGAAAGCCTCCATCCATTAATATTAGGTAAAGATAATCTAAGACTTAAAAACATCTTATATTTTGATACAGACTAAGTACTTGTTTGCTCACGTATACTCACATGGGTCACTGAACTTGATAACAATTCGATGCTAAAAAAGCTTGCCATAAAATAAATTGTCCTTTTTCTGTTCATTTCTAACAGCAACGATCTTAAGCCGTGGGCCTCTATTTTCTACGCTGATCATCAACTACTAAGCAGAGTGAAGGAGCAATTGAAAAAACCCACTAAGAAGATCATGAGGAAGAAAACGTGAATTAGGAAGAAAGAAGCAGAAATGAGGAAGATGGTAGAGAAAATGAAGGGGTTCTAGATAAATTGGACTTTGGGAATGAAGATAAAGAGATGCATGAAGTGGAGGACAGTCTAATAGGATATGGCAGAGAAGCTTGCTATGTTAGTGAGGAAGTTGCGGTACTTGACAAGAGGCGTACTGTGGAAGCTCTTGTTGGCCTAAATGTGTGTGTGTGTGTTTATCTAAATTCTATATTGATAAATAATGTAAGAGAGGCAAAAGAAAAGAGGGGGCTGTGGAAGAGAGAAGGCTAAGTGACAGAAATGTGATGGACAAAGCAAGGTGACATTTATCTATACACGAATAATTTTTGTACATGCAAGATTTTTGTTAACACGTATTTTTTTTTGAACGGTCACCGGGGAGAGCTTCCCACCTGAATCTATTACCACTCAAAAAGGGGGAGGTTTGAGGATTACACGGAGGGTTACAACCAGTTTTTGTTACAACATCAGCTTTTAGGAGTGAGCTGAGAAAAGGAAATGAAGCCATTGCTTAGCAAATAAATTGTCTTGTGTTTGAATCTAAAAATCCATAGCGAGAAATCATCAACAATGTTACGAATCGTGGTCAGGGTAGAGTGGTCCTCATTTCTGAAGACAAGGGCGTTTCTTGAGTCCCAAAGTTTCCAGGAGATAGACAGAGCGACAGAGGGCCATATGTTGGGGTTGAGGCCTTGGAGTGTTGGATGTTGAAGTAGATCATCGAGAGATGTTGGGGCCTGTAGTCCTAGGGAGGACCAAACTTGGGAAGCATAAGAGCAGCTTGAAATTAGGTGCAGGGCGTCTTCATGAGGGTCTTGACAGCGGGGGCAAGCGGCAGACTGTGCCATATGCTTGTGGAACATGTTTGCCTTTGTGTTTAGTCTGTCGCGGAGGAGTAGCCAGGCGAAGATCTTGACTTTGATTGGGACTTTGGAGGCCCAAACGAGATCATGGTGTGGGTCCATTACGTCCTCAGCCACTATGGAAGAGTAGGCATTCTTGGCAGAGAATGGCAGGCCATGGGTGAGAGACCGCTCGTCCGGCCGGTTCACCTGCTGGAAGTCCTACAGCAACAACAACACACAATCCAGCTCTCGGGCTGCAGCATTAGACAGACGGTTCCGCAGGTTCGCAAATAAGCTGGTTTGCCGAACAGTAGCCACTAACACCTTGTCATCAATGGAGTGTGAGTATAGGTTTGGGAAAACTTTTTGTAGTGGAGAGTGTAGTAGCCATTTATCAAGCCAGAAGAAGGTGGAGAGACCATTGTATGTGATGACAAAGGAATGTTCAATAAGCAGTGGCAAGTTGTTGTTGATAATCTTTCATAAAAAGGAAGGTCTTGTGGTTTTTAAAGTAATGCCAAGAGGGTGTTGTTGGTTATACCACAAGGTCCACGGGACGTTTGGGTGTTGTAGGATTTTTGAAGAGAATTTCATGAGCAGGCAGCGGTTCTGAATTTCAAGATTTTTAATGCCTAGACCACCATAGTCTTTAGGTTTGCAAACGTTTTTCCACGCAACTAAGCAGCTCGCCTCAAAGTGCAGGTGTGGACTCGTTAGACTGTAAGAATGCCCTCGAATGGCATCTAGTTTAGCTAGGATTGATTTTGGTAAACGGAAAACTGACATAAAATAGATTGTTAAGGAGTCTAGGACCGCAGTCAAGAGTGTGAGCCTGGCGCCCCGTGAGAGAAGACGCGCTACCCATCCGAAGAGGAATTTCCGAAAGTTGTCTATGATTGGGTCAAAAGCTGTCAAGGGCAATTTGGTAGGAGATAGTGGAAGTCCGAAGTATATTAGTGGAAAGGAGGACAGAGAGCATCCAAGGGCAGTAGCAATGTTGTTTTGTGTGGTTGATTCAGTAGCGATTGTGAGGAGAGCAGTCTTGTGGAAGTTGATCAGCAGCCCCGTAACAAGGGCGAAGTCGTGAAGTGTTTCTTTTAGCCGCAAGGTGGCAGCTTCGCTGGCAGCAGCGATGATGAGAGTGTCGTCAGCGTACTGTAGTGTCACCGGTGGCTCGTTTGTTCTCAGTGGATGGCAGAGGACATTGGGCTGGAAGGCTCTAGCAATTAGTCTTTGAAGCACGTCTGCTACGATGATGAACAGGTAAGGAGAGAAGGGGTCACCCTGGCGAAGGCCACATCTACATTGAATCCAGGACCCTGGAACACCGTTGAGAAGGATGGCCGCTTTTGCTGCAGAGGATGTTTTGGACCCAACTGCAGAAGGTGTTAGGAAAACCCCGAACCTTCAGAATTTGAATGAGGGAGGACCAGCATATCGAATCAAATGCTTTCCTAAAGTCTAGCTTAAAAACCATAGTCGGAGCTTTGCGAGAGTGGCACGTACTGAGAATATCTGCAGCATAGATGAAATTTTCTGCAATGTTGCGGCCATGAAGGAAGCCTGTCTGGTCGTAATGAATGAGGAGTGGAATGAGCGGTTTGACTCGATTTGTGAGCAACTTGGCCACTGCTTTTGGGGTGCAGTTTTGGAGCGAGATCGGTCTAAACGCTTTCGGAGATGTTGGGGCTTGCTTTTTTGGTAGGAGTACCATGAAGGCACGGTTGAAGCGCTCTAGAGAGACTGATTGATCTTGGAAGGCAGTGAAGAAATCTATGATAGAAGGCCTGACAATATTCCAATATTTTCAAGAAGATGGGTCCGAAGCCATCGTGTCCAGGGCTGGCGTTGGTGTTCATAGATAAGAAGGCTTGGTGAATTTCTTCGTGGGAGAAGGGTTGTGCAAGGTCACGTAGCTGTGGGAGGAGAGAGGGTAAAGCTGCAAGAGGCTGAAATTCCATGTAGCTTGTTTTGTGGTTCCGATCAATTGGTTGAAAAATCCTTTAAGATAAGCGCTTTTTGCTCATGGAGGAACACTTCAGCATTGTTGTGAATAAGCATGGGGATTTTGTTCGATCTCGCTATTTGAGTAGCCGAGGCATGGAAGAACCTAGTATTCTTGTCACCATCTACGGCCATCCTGACCTTACCCCTTTGTTTCTAGAAGGAGATTTTTTGTTTGATAGTTTGTTGAAGTAGGTTGGAGAGCGCTAGCCTTAACTTTTGTTCTAGCGGGAAGAGAGGAGCGAGTTCCTCGTTTAAATCTAGGGCCTGTATAGCTAGTTTGCAGTTTATTTCGCGTTGGTAGATGGGCCGAAGCGATTTGGCTCGGGATTTTAGGGCCGAGCGTGAAGACTTGATGTATCTGGCTAGGGAGGCGGCGGGGCCCAAGGGGGGCCCAGGACGGCGAGAGCTGGGCTGCCAACAGTCTCGTACTAGGTTTTCACAGGCCGGGAGAGAGGTCCAGAAGCGTTCAAAGCGAAAATGGCGGGAAGATGGGACGACTGTGGATACAGTGACTAGCAGTGGAACGTGATCAGAAATAAACCTAGTGAGAGATGTGAGGTGAGAGTTTGGGAAGGTGGCGCCCTGTGCAAGGTTGATAAGAACCCTATCTAAACGTACTAACGTGGGGGAGGATCTTTTATTTGACCATGTGAATTCTCGATCGAGGAGAGGGAGCTCAATGAGAGCAAGTTGATCAATGGTATTGTTGAAAGCGTCAGCCTCTGATCGGCGAAAGTTTTCGTTGTTGCGTTCGTTTGGGAATCGTGTGAGGTTAAAGTCGCCAATGAGTAGCCAGGGAGATTGTGGGGGTGGTTCAATTGTGCTTAGCTCGTCTAGGAACGTCATCTTTAATTCATGCTGAGAGGGTGCATACACATTTGTGATAAAGATGTGGTGTGGTGATGCAAGACATGTTAGGGTTAAGGTGGATGTGAAACGTCTATGTTGCCAGCTGATGAGCGAGAAGGATCTGGAGTTGGTGGCCGAAAGTATGTCACCCGCGGTCCAATTGCGTCAAGGTGGTTGTTAGAGTCAAGGAAGCGCGGCAAAATCGATCGAAGCTTAATTGTATCTGGCGTTTGTAGTTTTGTTTCTTGAAGAAGGGCTATAGATGGGCGCAGGAGATTAATTTCAGAGAATACAATTTGCACACTTGTCAGTATCACCTAGTCCTCATACGTTCCATGAGATAATCGAGTAGGAGGCGTTCTTCATATTTGAAACTTAGAGTGACACCTTACATAGGGGGGCTGACCCGATCGACAACCATTTCGGGTCAAGATACAGTAAGATACGGAAGCAGACGCGAGTACACTAATAAGTTGAAACTTCCTAACATAGCAGCTTCTGAGCGGAGGTAAATCCTGGATACATAATGGCCACCACACACGTGGCGAGAGGAAAGCCGATCATGGAGACCCCATGTCACCAGAGCCCGAAGCAATGTCTGCAACCACCTCCGTCGAGGCGCCACAGGCAGCAGCAAAAGCCGCAAGATCTTCAGGCGAAGCGAGGCCGTGCACAGAGCCGTCAACGACGCCGTCCTCGTCGCAAAGACGAGCATGAATCAGGGCGTCAGATAGATCTTTGGACGCAGCAGCAATGTCCAGTTTCTTGGCCTTGGAGCGCATAGCCTTGGTGGTCATGGAAGCGTACACAGGCGGCTCGATCTCAGCAAGCCTAGCACTGTGCCTGGCCTTGATGCCGGAGTCGGCGGCCATTTTCGCGTGCCTGCTAATGCACCTGGCATGGCATTCATGAGTGGGTTCTGGCGAGAGGATAGCCGAGGGGGCGGGTGGGGGTGAGGGGGGAGATGGCATGGGTGGAGGTGGCGATGAAGATGGTGGAGCAGGCAGAGCGAGCAAAGGACGATCATGGCGTGGTCTAGCCCTATCCCTAGCAGGAGAGGGCGAGCGAGCCGGAGGAGACCAAGGAGCGTGGACAAGCATGGCGACCGGCATGCCATCAGCCATGACCGTCAGTATTGGAATGCCATCGAGTGGCCGGCCCGCAGAGGGAGATGGAGGAGGTCCCGAGGGAGACTCCGGCTGATATGTGAATGGTGACATAGCCGTGGCGATGTTTCTGAGCTGGGTGATGGTGGAGGGTGAGAGACGCGGGTTTGTGATGAGGGAGGAGAGGGAGGCATCGTCATCCTCCTCCGAAGAGAAAGGAGAAGCATCAGAGCCATGGCGGAAGAGCGCACGGCTCTCAAGCTTAACGATGACAATGTCATTGTCAGGGAGGCGCACCATGAGGCATGGGGGGAGCACGAAATCACGGGCAACCATGACCAGAGCACGAACGCTCGAGTAGTCACCCTGAAAGCAGTGCTGGTCAGCGGAGACAAAATCACCAAGGTGGGAGAAGAAGTAGTCGACCCCCTCCGGATGCCATAGCTCGTCAGGGAAATCGAAAGCCTCGATTTCCGCCATGTGGATGAAAATAGCCGTGGATCTGTTATCAGTGTGCTGCGGAGTCTCAAAGAACAGAGTGTTACCCTGGTGGTGGATGGGCCCATGGCCCGTGGCCGCAATGCGTTCCTCCGCATTGGGGAAGGAGAGGCGGCCAGCGCCTCGTGCGGAGGAGGTTAGGCCGAACGTAGGATAGTGGCGGTGATGGGAAAGGGCCTGGCAGATGAACTGGAATGGATTGTGCATGGGGGTGGCGAGGTGAACGTAGGCGATGTTGTCAACCGGTCGGACGAGGCAGTTGGGCGGGGCGAGGCGGGGGAAATGCGATGGCATGTGGGAGAAGCATGATGCAGCGGTGGGAACGGAGGTTGGTGATGGAGGTGGAGGCGGTGCGAAGGAGGGCTCAGGGGGGGAAGAGGAGGACACACGCGGCCCGAAGATGAGCGGGATACGGAACGGAGGCAGGTCATTGAGGAGGACACAGTGGGAGCCGAACCAGATCGGAGCGCCGGTGGAGGAAGAGGATTCGGCGGACGAGTCGGAGGCGGTGTGAGTACCCGTCGTGTGAGCCATGGAGCTGCAAGGAGGTCGTACGAATGCAGGGTTAATACGCGGTGAAAGAGGCATGGAAGGAAAGATTGGGAGGAGGCGGATAGCCTTGCACCTGAAACTCCGGTGGCCGGAGCACCAGCAGCGAGAGCACCGCACCGGTCGCGGCAATCTGGCGATGGTGTGGTCGCTGGCAAGGCACCGGAAGCACCTCGTCTTCTTCTTGCGGCTGTAGTGGTGGTGGATGTGTTTGTGACTGGGTAGCAGATGAGAAGGTGATTTATAGGCCGGAGAGGCCGATGGAAGCGGGGGCGAGGTTGCAGCGACCCGAGGCGGGGGGCTCAGCAAAACCTCCCGGTAGGAGCGCGGGTCATGCATCAGCGTGGAGGTCGAAGCTTGCAGGTGGATGGCAGCAGGGGCAGGTGCGTCTGTTGGTTAGTGGAGATCTCGTGACGGAGCTGAGGGGACGGGCGGGCGAGGCTGGCGGAGGTAGGGGAGGCGAGCGAGGAATAGACGTGATGATGGCCGCATGCGTGTGCATGCAGGCATTGTTTTTGTCATGCGGTGAGTTAGAACAAGGGACCGTTGGTGGTACCCGATACTCAGAGGCGGAGGGGTGCGAAGGTGGGTGAGAAGAGGCACCTGGGGGATCGAGCGGTTCGGGCGGCCGACCGGAGGGCGGCTGCGGCGACCCGCGTGGGGCATCCGTGTTAGAGAGAGGTGATGTGATGCGTGGGGGCGGGTCAATGGTGGCTCTATCATTTAAAAAAGGGGGCTGGTCTAAGACGGGTACGTGATAGCCGTCTAGATCGTCTTGTTTTTGTTCTACAGGGAGGATGCGGTGGGACTCGACGATGGCAACCGGCCCAAGTGAGCGACCCACGTGTCCCAAGCCATCGATTGCGGAGCGTTCAACATGGTCAGCAGCGGTGGAACCGACGCAGTGAACAGTGCCGTGAATCGTGGCGTCCAGGAGAGGGAGATCTTGCGTAGGATTTTTAGTGGAGGGATGCGGTCCAAGCAAGAACGCGTAGTGGGTGGTCAGGACGGGTACAGGCGTACCGAGTGAGTCTGGTTCAAACGTGACGGGTGTCGGTACCGAGCGCACTATTTGCGTAGCCTGGTCAAAGGAGTCAAACATTTGTATTTTAAAATTTGAAAAGGAGATAGGCGCGACCCGGAGGATTTCCATTCTGACCTGTTCGGAGAAGACATGCACTAGGAACAAGTTTGGAGCTAGCGTGGCTGCGTGGAAGACCCGTTGAAACGAGAATTGGTGGTCTAGAGCATTATTAATCAAGGTTTCATTAGCACACACTGATTGGGAACAGAAAACTATCCATATGGGGGTGGTTGTCTTGTGATTTAGGTAGTTTGTGGGGGTGGTGACAAGGCAGTGGTACTTATCGAAAATCAGCTTATTGAACGAAATCCCGGGTCGGAACGGTCGTACCTTTGCATGCAGTTGTCGAGGGGAGAGAGGAGCGCAAGTCGCAGCGGGCCCAACAGATTGACGACCGTTGGAAGCAGCCGGCCCCACCTGCATGGAGGACATGCACGGAGGGGAGCGTGGCCGTACGTTGGCGACGATGCAGGGGAGAGCCGCAGGGGAAGAAGACGGCGGCGATGACCGGCCAGCCCGCAAGGCCGGCGAGCCAGTGGGCGCAACCGTAATGGTGGCGAATAGGCGAGGAGCGACAATGGGGGAGCAGGCCGCCATGAGGGTTGCAACCATGTTGGAGGTGACAGGCGTAGCGAAGGCAGCGTTTGAGAGGCGGCGGACGGAGATGGACCGCGCAGGGCCCCCGAAGCGAAATGAGAGGAGGGTGGCGACGAGAGTTTCGTCAACCACGAAATCAGCTTTGTGGACGAAGAAGATAACCGAGTCGTGGGAGATCGAGTCTGTCTGCGAAGCGAAGACTTTGGATGAGAAGAGCTCAATGATGTTGCGCTCGAAATCGACCCCGGGAGAGGGAAGGAAACCCAGTTGGGATCGAAGGAACGCATCCGCATGGCCGTAGCGGTCACCGATGTCGAAGCGGTTTGAGCGTTGGGCTGGCAGTCGGAGCGTATCTGTGTTCGGTGGTGGATAAGGGAGAAACTGGATGGAGTGGGTTTTTGCGGTGAGAGTGGTTTCGGCGATGAGTGTTTGGCCGATGTGCTTGTGAGAGACAGAGATGCGAAAAAGCTGATTTTGAAGGCGGGTCACCTGGAAGGCTGGAGCGTAGCCGCCCAGGCTGGCTTGCATGAGGACATCCACAAGATCCTCATCGAGGTCGAGCGAGACGTGATGGACGAGCACGGAGAGGAAGCATGGAGCTTCATGGCGGCACGGGTTGATGTGCACGGAGAGGCATCTCCACACTTGCACCTGGAAATCCTCCCCCATAGCGTCGCCGACGCCGAGCGCGGCCCGCATTGCCTTGTCGGTAGGGGAGTCATTCCGACGCAGGGGGTGGTGAAAGGAGGCGGCCGCCGGTGCCGGAGTGGAGGCTGAAAGGATGGTGGTGGTGTGGGGTGGTGCCGGGTCGCCGGTAGGGAGCGGGAGGGGAGGGGGGAGGGAGGGGAGGGAGGCCATCTCGCTGGTAGGGAGCACAACGATGATGAGCAGTATGCGTCTTAACACGTAATTTTGGTGCATGCTCAAAAGAACAAAACTGTTTACCAAATTACTATTAGGTTAACGGCTCAAATTATATATATGTTTCCAAAAGTTATATTAATCTTAGCCCACGTTCTATTTATGTTGCTAATATATAGTCCAGTTTTGTTTTACACTGTGTGAAGATATAGTCCACTTTTTTTTTTTTGTACAGCGGTGTACATCACATGGCTTTAGTGATCCACAGGGATGCGTCTGTATAACCATTTGGATATTTGACAGCACTTCCACTTGATTTATGGGATTAGATAAATAAGTAAGTGGCTGCTACGGATGGATTCAGGAAAGAGACTTTTTTTATTAGGCACGGGAAAGAGATTGTTTTTATGGTTACAAGGAAGAGATGACACTGGAGGTGTACTGCTGCCAAATTTGTCTAAGTTATATTTGGTACTGGAAGTTTTTCATAATTTATTAAGATGATAACAAATTCATTGAGTTTGTGATGTTCAGAGTGTACAGTCGTCCAGCAATTCCACTTGAATAATTTAGAAGTACGCGGGAACAAACCATGTGTTTCTCAAAGTAACAACACGGTAGAAACTCATGGGCTAATGTTTATTTGGTTGTTTGGCAGAATGACATGATTATACACATCATGCTGCTCTCTGTTAGAATATTAAAGGTGCAGCCAAACACATAGGGTAGTTAGCGTAATCTCTCTCTCCCTTATCTCCCTGTAATATCTCTAGTTTGGTTCAAACCGAACCTATCTCGTATGCATCACGGGATAAGCCCCGTTTGTCGGCTTCCTGGGAACGGGGGTGCCCAGACTTGCTTGCCTGCGGCCACGGCGTGGCTTCACCAACGGTCCGGTACAGCCCAGCTTCGGCAGCAACTACTCAAGACCCTCGCGAGGGCCAAGTCTCGCGAGACGGACGACACCAAGACCTCCCTGAGGGTGGCCTCGCTAGGCTGGCTCCCGAGGAACGAAGATATCTATGCAGGGGGCATCTCGCGAGGTTCACATGACGTGAGCCATGACGACCAAGGCCAGGCGGGCGCCAGAGGGCGCAGTGTACCAATTTCTTCTTTGGTGCTAAGGAGGCGAGCGCAGGCGAGGAGTCCCGAGGAATCCAGCAAAGGTTTCCTTATTGGTGCAACAAGAGCAAGACCGCCAGGACATCCGGACGGAGGTCATCGCGGAGCCCACAGCAGCGTCACCACCAGAGCCTTTGGCAGGCGAAGACTACTTTTGTCAGGATAGCTTGTACTAGTTGTCTCCCTTCAAAACTGGCCGTTGTGCGATCCCTTCCTGCGTACATTTGGAAAGAGGACCGAGGCCTCTTTAAATAGGAGTTAGCCACCACCATAGTAGGGGATCTTGGAATGGATCCATTCCGTTCTCACACCCACCAGCTCAACGAGCTCAAGAACACCTCTCCTCCTGAGGTTGTTCATTCACTGTACTAGTTCATCCTCAGCCCTCGTGAGGCAATCCACTACCATACTGGAGTAGGGTATTACACCACATGATGGCCCGAATCAGTATAAATCTCTGTATCTCCTGTTCTTTGGGTTCGTCGAGGTAGGCCATGGAATCGTTGGTAGGAAGGCTGGGGAGAGAGAGTCCTTCGTGCGCACCCCAAAGTTCGAATATCTCAAGGGTCTGCAGAACCCATGATCCGACATTTGGCGCACCAGGTAGGGGTGCGCCGAAGCCTCTCTTACTCGACTGACGCACCACTACAACACTGCTTACATGGCCGACGCTCGTCGAGCCCGTGCTGAGCGCCGAGCCGCTCTCAACGCTCGCGTCGCCCAGACGGCGCCCGTCGGCGGGCCTCCCCTCCGCTCTCCATGACTCGTTGCCTGAAGGAAATATTCCCTAGAGGCAATAATAAAGTAATTATTTATTTCTTTATTTCATGATAAATGTTTATTATTCATGCTAGAATTGTATTAACCGGAAACATGATACATGTGTGAATACATAGACAAACATATAGTCACTAGTATGCCTCTACTTGACTAGCTCATTAATCAAAGATGGTTATATTTCCTAACCATAGACATGTGTTGTCATTTGATTAATGGGATCACATCATTAGGAGAATGATGTGATTGACTTGACCCATTCCGTTAGCCTAGCACTTGATCGTTTAGTATGTTGCTATTGCTTTCTTCATGACTTATACATGTTCCTGTAACTATGAGATTATGACACTCCCATTTACCGGAGGAACACTTTGGGTGCTACCAAACGTCACAACGTAACTGGGTGATTATAAAGGAGTACTACAGGTGTCTCCAAAGGTACATGTTGGGTTGGCGTATTTCGAGATTAGGTTTTCTCACTCCGATTGTCGGAGAGGTATCTCTGGGCCCTCTCGGTAATGCACATGACTATAAGCCTTGCAAGCAATGTAGCTAATGAGTTAGTTACGGAATGATGTATTACGTAACGAGTAAAGAGACTTGCCAAGATGCTAGATTGAACTAGGTATTGGATACCGACGATCAAATATCGGGCAAGTAACATACCGATGACAAAAGGGAACAACGTATGTTGTTATGCGGTTTGACCGATAAAGATCTTCGTAGAATATGTAGGAGCCAATATGAGCATCCAGGTTCTGCTATTGGTTATTGACCAAGAATAGTTCTAGGCCATGTCTACATAGTTCTCGAACCCGTAGGGTCCACTTGCAACAAGGTTTCGATGACAGTTATATTATGAGTTTATGAGTTTTGATGTACCGAAATAGTTCGGAGTCCCATATGAGATCGGGGACATGACGAGGAGTCTCGAAATGGTCGAGACGTAAAGATCGATATATTGGACGACTATATTCGGAGTTCGGAAAGGTTCCGAGTGATTCGGGTATTTTTGGAGTACCGAGAGTTACGGAATTCGCCGGGAGTATATGGGCCTTATTGGGCCATACACGGGAATAGAGGAGAGAGGCCAAGGAAGGAGGCCTCGCCCCCTCTGATCCGGGTGGACAAGGGCGCAGCCCCTTTCCTTATTCCTCCCCCTCTTTCCCCTTCTCCTACTCCAACAAGGGAGCTGGAATCCTACTAGGACTAGGGAGTCCTAGTAGGACTCCAGACATGGCGCGCCCCCTCCTAGGGCCGGCCTCCTCCCCCCTTGCTCCTTTATATACGGGGGCAGGGGGCACCCCGTGAGACACAAGTTGATCTACGGATCGTTCTTCAGCCGTGTGCGGTGCCCCCTCCACCATATTCCACCTCGGTCATATTGTTGCGGAGTTTAGGCGAAGCTCTGCGCCGGTAGAGCATCATCATCGTCATCACGCCGTCGTGCTGACGGAACTTATCCCGACACTTTGCTGGATCGAAGTCCGGGGGTCGTCATCGAGCTGAACGTGTGCTGAACTCGGAGGTGCCGTACGTTCGGTACTTGGATCGGTCGGATCGTGAAGACGTACGACTACATCAACCGCGTTGTCATAACGCTTCCGCCACGGTCTCACGAGTGCGTGGACAATACTCTCCCCTCTCGTTGCTATGCCATCACCATGATCTTGCGTGTGCGTAGGAAATTGTTTGAAATTACTACGTTCCCCAACAGTGATATCAGAGCCAGGTTTTATGCGTTGATGTTATATGCACGAGTAGAACACAAGTGAGTTGTGGGCGATACAAGTCATACTGCTTACCAGCATGTCATACTTTGGTTCGGCGATATTGTGAGATGAAGCGGCCCGGACCGACATTACGCGTACGCTTACGCGAGACTGGTTTCACCACTGCGAGCACTCGTTGCTTAAAGGTGACTGGCGGGTGTCTGTCTCTCTCACTTTAGTTGAACCGAGTGTGGCTACGCCCGGTCCTTGCGAAGGTTAAAACAGCACTAACTTGACGAACTATCGTTGTGGTTTTAATGCGTAGGTAAGAACGGTTCTTGCTCAGCCCGTAGCAGCCACGTAAAATTTGCAACAACAAAGTAGAGGACGTCTAACTTGTTTTTGCAGGGCATGTTGTGATGTGATATGGTCAAGACGTGATGCTATATTTTATTGTATGAGATGATCATGTTTTGTAACCGAAGTTATCGGCAACTGGCAGGAGCCATATGGTTGTCGCTTATTGTATGAAATGCAAACGCCATGTAATTGCTTTTACTTTATCACTAAGCGGTAGCAATAGTCGAGAAGCAATAGTTGGCGAGACGACAACGATGCTACGATGGAGATCAAGGTGTTGCGCCCGGTGACGATGGTGATCACGACGGTAAGCTTCGGAGATGGAGATCACAAGCACAAGATGATGATGGCCATATCATATCACTTATATTGATTGCATGTGATGTTTATCCTTTATGCATCTTATCTTGCTTGGATTGACGGTAGCATTATAAGATGATCTCTCATTAAATATCAAGAAGTGTTCTCCCTGAGTATGCACCGCTATGCGAAAGTTCTTCGCTCGAGACACCACGTGATGATCGGGTGTGATAGGCTCTACGTTCAAATACAACGGGTGCAAAACAGTTGCACACGCGGAATACTCAGGTCAAACTTGACGAGGCTAGCATATACATATTTGGCCTCGGAACTCGGAGACCGAAAGGTCGAACGTGAATCATATAGTAGATATGATCAACATAGTGATGTTCACCATTGAAACTACTTCATCTCACGTGATGATCGGACATGGTTTAGTTGATTTGGATCACGTAATCACTTAGATGACTAGAGAGATGTCAGTCTAAGTGGGAGTTCTTAAGTAATATGATTAATTGAAGTTTAATTTATCATGAACTTAGTCCTGGTAGTATTTTGCAAATTATGTTGTAGATCAATAAGCTCGCGTTGTTGCTTCCCTATGTTTTTTATATGTGTTCCTAGAGAAAATTGTATTGAAAAATGTTAGTAGCAATGATGCGGATTGGATCCGTGATATGAGGTTTATCCTCATTGATGCCTGTAAGAATTATGTCCTTAATGCACCGCTAGGTGACAGACCTATTGCAGGAGCAAATGCAGGCGTTATGAACGCGTTTGGCTAGCTCAATATGATGACTACTTGATAGTTTAGTGCACCATACTTAACGGCTTAGAATCGGGACTTCAAAGACGTTTTGAACGTCATGGACCATATGAGATGTTCCAGGAGTTGAAGGTAATATTTCAAGCAAATACCCGAGTTGAGAGATATGGAGTCTCCAACAAGTTCTATAGCTAAAAGATGGAGGAGAATCGCTCAACTAGTGAGCATGTGCTCAGATTGTCTGGGTACTTCAATCACTTGAATCAAGTGGGAGTTAATCTTCCAGATAAGATAGTGATTGAGAGAATTCTCTAGTCACCATCACTAAGTTACTAGAACTTCGTGATGAACTATAGTATGCAAGGGATGACAAAAACGATTCCCGAGCTCTTCGTGATGTTGAAATCGACAAAGGTAGAATTCAAGAAAAGGGCATAGGGAAAGAAAGGGAAACTTCAAGTAGAATGGCAAACAAGTTGTCACTCCCGTGAAGAAGACCAAAGCTGGACCAAAGCCTGAAACTGAGTGCTTACACTGCAAAGGAAATGGTCACTTGAAGCGGAAATTCCCTGAATATTTGGTGGATAAGAAGGATGGCAAAGTGAACAAGGGTATATTTGATATACAGGTTATGGATGTGTGCCTTACTAGTGTTTATAGTAACCCCTGAGTATTTGATACTTGTTCGGTTGCTAAGATTAGTAACTCGAAACAGGAGTTACTGAGAATAAACAGAGACTAGTTGAAGGGAAGTGACGATGAGTGTTGGAAGTAGTTCCAAAAATTGATATGATCATCATCGCACACTCCCTATACTCTCGGGATTAGTGTTGAACCTAAATAAATGTTATTTGGCTGCTTATGTTGAGCATGAATATGATTTGATCATATTTATTGCAATCTGATTATTCATGTAAGTTAGAGAATAATTATTGTTCTGTTTACATGAATAAAACCTTCTATGGTCATACACCCAATGAAAATGGTTTGTTGGATCTCGATCGTGTGATACACATATTCATAATATTGAAACCAAAAGATGTAAAGTTAATAATGATAGTGCAACTTATTTGTGGCACCGCCGCTTAGGTCATATTGGTGTAAAGCGCATGAAGAAACTCCATAAAGATGGATCTTCGGAATCACTTGGTTATGAATCATTTGATGCTTGCGAACCGTGCCTTTTGGGCAAGATGACTAAAACTCCGTTCTCCGGAACAATGGAACGAGCTACTGACTTGCTGGAAATAATACATACCGATGTATGCGATCCAATGAGTGTTCATGCTCGTGGCAAGTATCATTATTTTCTGACCTTCACAGATGATTTGAGCAGATATGCGTATATCTACTTGATGAAACATAAGTCTGAAATAGTTGAAAGGTTCAAAGAATTTCAGAGTGAAATGGAAAATCATCGTAACAAGAAAATAAAGTTTCTGCGATCTGATCGTGGAGATGAATATTTGAGTTACGAGTTTGGTCTTCAATTGAAACAATGTGGAATAGTTTCACAGCTCACGCCACCTGGAACACCACAACGTTATGGTGTGTCCAACGTCAGAATCGCACTTTATTTGATATGGTGTGATTTATGATGTATCTTACTGATTTACCACTATCGTTTTGGGGTTATGCATTAGAGATAGCTACATTCACTTTAATAGGGCACCATCTAAATCCGTTGAGACGACACCGTATGAACTATGGTTTAGCAAGAACCTAAGCTGTCGTTTCTTAAAGTTTGGAGTTGCGATGCTTATGTGAAAAAGGTTTTCAACCTGATAAGCTCAAACCCAAATCGAAGAAGTGCATCTTCATAGAATACCCAAAGGAAACTGTTGGGTACACCTTCTATCACAGATCCAAAGGCAAAACATTCGTTGCTAACAATGGATCCTTTCTAGAGAAGGAGTTTCTCTCGAAAGAAGTGAGTGGGAGGAAAGTAGAACTTGATGAGGTAATTGTACCTTCTCCCTTATTGGAAAGTAGTTCATCACAGAAATCAGTTCCAGTGATTCCTACACCAATTAGTGAGGAAGTTAATGATGATGATCATGAAACTTCAGATCAAGTTACTACCAAACCTCGTAGGTCTTCCAGAATAAGATCCGCACCAAAGTGGTATGGTAATCCTATTCTAGAAGTCATGTTACTAGACCATGATGAACCTGCGAACTATGAGGAAGCGATGATGAGCCCAGATTCCGCGAAATGGCTTGAGGCCATAAAATCTGAGATAGGATCCATGTATGAGAACAAAGTATGGACTTTGATTGACCTGCTCGATGATCAGCAAGCCATGTTAAATAAATGGATCTTCAAGAGGAAGACGGACACTGATAGTAGTGTTACTATCTACAAAGCTCGACTTGTTACAAAAGGTTTTCGACAAGTTCAAGGTGTTGACTACAATGAGATTTTCTCCACTGTAGCGACGCTTAAGTCTGTCCGAATCATGTTAGCAATTGCCACATTTTATGAAATCTGGCAAATGAATGTCAAAACTGCATTCCTTAATGGTTTTCTTAAAGAAGAGTTGTATATGATGCAACCGTAAGGTTTTGTCAATCCTAAAGGTGCTAACAAAATGTGTAAGCTCCAGCGATCCATCTATGGACTGGTGCAAGCATCTCAGTGTTGGAATATTCGCTTTGATAAGTTGATCAAAGCATATAGTTTTATACAGACTTGCGGTGAAGCCTGTATTTACAATAAAGTGAGTGGGAGCACTACCGCCTTTCTGATAAATATATGTGAGTAACATATTGTTGATCAGAAATGATGTAGAATTTTTCTGGAAAGCATAAATGAGTATTTGAAAGGAGTTCTTTAAAAGAAAGATCTCAGTAAAGCTACTTACATATTGAGCATCAAGATCTATTGAGATAGATCAAGACGCTTGATAAGTTTTTTCAATAAATACATACCTTGTCAAGATTTTGAAGTAGTTCAAAATAGAACAGTCAAAGAAAAGTTCTTGCCTGTGTTGCAAAGGTGTGAAATTGAGTAAGACTCAAATCCCGACCACGGCAGAAAATAGAAAGGAGAATGAAAGTCATTTCCTATGCCTCAGTCATAGGTTCTATAAAGTATGCTATGCTATGTACCAGACCTATTGTATACCTTGGTCTAAATTTGGCAAGGGAGTACAATAGTGATCTAGGAGTAGATCACTGGATATTGGTCAAGAACATCCTTAGTGAGGACTAAGGAAATATTTCTCGATTATGGAGGTGATAAAAGAGCCCGTCAGAAAGAGTTACATCGATGCAAGCTTTTTACACTGATCCAGATGACTCTAAGTCTCAATCTGGATACATATTGAAAGTGGGAGCAATTAGCTAGAGTAGCTCCGTGCAGAGCATTGTAGACATAGAATATTTGCAAAATAAATACGGCTCTGAATGTGACAGACCCGTTGACTAAGCTTCTCTCACGAGCAACACATGATCATACCTTAGTACTCTTTGGGTGTTAATCACATAGCGATGTGAACTAGATTATTGACTCTAGTAAACCCTTTGGGTGTTGGTCACATGACGATGTGAACTATGGGTGTTAATCACATACAGATCTGAATATTAGTGTTGAATCACATGATGATGTGAACTAGATTATTGACTCTAGTGCAAGTGGGAGACTGAAGGAAATATGCCCTAGAGGCAATAATAAAGTTATTATTTATTTCCTTATTTCATGATAAATGTTTATTATTCATGCTAGAATTGTATTAACCGGAAACATGGTACATGTGTGAATACATAGACAAACATATAGTCACTAGTATGCCTCTACTTGGCTAGCTCATTAATCAAAGATGGTTATATTTCCTAACCATAGACATGTGTTGTCATTTGATTAATGGGATCACATCATTAGGAGAATGATGTGATTGACTTGACCCATTCCGTTAGCCTAGCACTTGATCGTTTAGTATGTTGCTATTGCTTTCTTCATGACTTATACATGTTCCTGTAACTATGAGATTATGAAACTCCCATTTACGGAGGAACACTTTGGGTGCTACCAAACGTCACAACGAATCGGGTGATTATAAAAGAGTACTACAGGTGTCTCCAAAGGTACATGTTGGGTTGGCATATTTCGAGATTAGGTTTGTCACTCCGATTGTCGGAGAGGTTTCTCTGGGCCCTCTCGGTAATGCACATCACTATAAGCCTTGCAAGCAATGTAGCTAATGAGTTAGTTACGGAATGATGTATTACGTAACGAGTAAAGAGACTTGCCAAGAATTGAGATTGAACTAGGTATTGGATACCGACGATCAAATCTCGGGAAAGTAACATACCGATGACAAAGGGAACAACGTATGTTGTTATGCGGTTTGACCGATAAAGATCTTCGTAGAATATGTACGAGCCAATATGAGCATCTAGGTTCCGCTATTGGTTATTGACCAAGAATAGTTCTAGGCCATGTCTACATAGTTCTCGAACCCGTAGGGTCCGCACGCTTAAGGTTTCGATGACAGTTATATTATGAGTTTATGAGTTTTGATGTACCGAAGGAGTTCGGAGTCCCAGATGAGATCGGGGACATGACGAGGAGTCTTGAAATGGTCGAGAGGTAAAGATCGATATATTGTACGACTATATTCGGAGTTCGGAAAGGTTCCGAGTGATTCGGGTATTTTTCGGAGTACCGGAGAGTTACGAGAATTCGCCGGGGAGTATATGGGCCTTATTGGGCCATACGGGAATAGTGGAGAGAGGCCAAAAGGAAGGAGGCCTGCGCCACCCTCTGATCCGAATTGGACAAGGGGTGCAGCCCCCTTTTCCTTATTCCTCTCCCCCTCTTTCACCTTCTCCTACTCCAACAAGGGAGGTGGAATCCTACTAGGACTAGGGAGTCCTAGTAGGACTCCACACTTGGCGCGCCCCCTCCTAGGGCCGGCCTCCTCCCCCTTGCTCCTGTATATACGGGGGCAGGTGGCATCCTTACAAGTTGATCTACGGATCGTTCCTTAGCCGTGTGCGGTGCCCCCCTCCACCATATTCCACCTCGGTCATATCGTTGCGGAGTTTAGGCGAAGCCCTGCGCCGGTAGAGCATCATCATCGTCACCACGCCGTCGTGCTGACGGAACTCATCCCCGACACTTTGCTGGATCGGAGTCCGGGGATCGTCATCGAGCTGAACGTGTGCTGAACTCGGAGGTGCCGTATGTTCGGTACTTGGATCGGTCGGATCGTGAAGACGTACGACTACATCAACCGCGTTGTCATAACGCTTCGCCACGGTCTCACGAGGGTACGTGGACAATACTCTCCCCTCTCGTTGCTATGCCATCACCATGATCTTGCGTGTGCGTAGGAAATTTTTTGAAATTACTACGTTCCCCAACACTGCCAACACTGCCACCGGCCCGGCGGAAAACGAGAAGCAAGCTTCATCACTGCACCCTTATGTGCGGCGGGACGGACACACCGCCACCCTGTCGCTGACTCCGGTCGGCTCATCGTCCCGCGCTCGTCGCGGGCCCGCGGACGCGCAGGCCGCGCTGCTCATGGCGTGCGAGCTCCTACGCTACAGCCCCGTCGACGACCTCTATGAAGATTGGCAGGACTGCATCGCCGAGCTCGTCAGCGCTGCAGGGGGATTTCCAGCATCGTCCCTCTCGCTGCCTCGTCCGCCCCCTGCTTCAGGCGACGTAGCCCATGGAGCACCTCCACCACCTCTCCGTTAAGATGTAGTCCTCGGAGCGAGGCGCGCGACTCCGCGGCGTGACCCGTCGCGTAGGGCGCCCACGCGCAAAGAAGAAAGTTGCCAGGAAGTCCAGCGGCCGCAAGAGGACGCTCCTGCACTCCCGACACCACCACGTCAAGATCGCGCGCCGCCTGCGGCGGCGGCGCGTGGATATCAAGAACAGGCTCCACCTCTACGACGGGCCCCAGTGACCACAGCGGGCTGTCGCGCCTTCACTCCCGAGCTGTGCAGCGTCGTCTGGCCCGCCAAGTTCAAGCCCGACCTGCCCCCGCGCTACAACGGCACCCTCGACCTTGCCGAGTTCCTATATCTCTACGAGCTGAGCATCGAGGCGGCCAACGGCGACGAGAAGGTCATGGCGAATTGGTTCCCCATGGCTCTCAATGATGGCGTGCGCTCATGGCTCCCGAACCTGCCCGCATGATCGATCTCCTCCTAGGGCAAGACGCGCGAGCGTTTCGTCGCCAACTTCCAGGGCACTCATGACCACCTGCCTGCCGCTGGTGATCTGCGGCGCATCAAGCAGAAGCCAGGGGAAACCCTGTAGAAGTACATCCAGCGCTTCAACATCGTTCGCCTCAATATTCCCAAGGTGACGGACGAGGCCATACACGAGGACCTGTGCACGGCTCTGGAGATGTTCAACATGGCGACCAAGTGTGCAAGAGCTGAGGAGAGACGCCTCTCCCTCCTCGAGCTTCCAGCTGCAGACCCAGAAGACAAGAAGGCCAAGACTAAGGACGTGAAGTGCAAGGGAGTGCCCGTGCTCGCGGCTGAGCCGGAGATGAAGTGCGGCTGCGACCAACCCGAGTCATCCAAGGGCAGCCGCATGTTCTGTGCCTTCCACAATGTACACAGCCACAACACCAATGACTGTCAAGAGCTCAGGGCCATCCGCGACGGGCGGTTCAGTCGACGCCCTGAGTGCAACGACCGAGGCTATGGCCGTGGAGGAGGCCGAAGTGGAGGACGCTGGGACAACCGCGGCCCCCGTCAAGAGTGGGCGACCAGCCTCGTGAGGACCGCTATAGGCCAGCCTTGCGAGGGCGCTTGGAGGGACTAGACTGGGAGGACCGTTCACGTGGCAAGGCTGGCTCCCTCCGCTGCCGCCACCACCGAGGAGGAATGACGACCATCACCAGGACGAAGGGGTTGGGGGGCTTCCAGGAACCGCGCTCAGGCCCCAGCCTCCCAACGCGTGTCCAAGCAGTTTGCTCATGAGGTGAACGCGGCCCTCCCCAGGCTCGAGGCCAAGCGCCCGCTCAGGTGGTCCAAGTGCACCATTACCTTCAGCTCCTTTGACCAGCGCAAGTGCGCGGCAACTGCCGGTGCCCTCCCGATGCTCTGCTTGCCCATCATCAGCAATGTTCTTGTCACCAAGACCCTCATCGACGGCGGTACAAGGCTCAATGTCCTTTCAGTCAAAATGTTCGACCGCCTCCAAGTGCCGTATGATCAGCTGCAGCCAACCAAGCCCTTCTCTGGAGTGACCGACGGCTCCACCACCCCAATAGGGCAGATCCGCCTCCCTGTCACCTTCGGCAAGTGTGACAACTACCGTACTGAGCTCATCGACTTTGACGTCGCCCACATTTGTCTTCCATACAATGCCATCCTTGGGTATCCGGCCCTAGCCAAGTTCATGGCAGTGACTCATCATGGTTACAATGTCCTCAAGATGCCAGGGAGCTGTGATGTCATCACGTTCGCCTACGAACAGAAGGACGCGGTGTGCTCTCTTGAGCGTGCCTACCAGGCAGCAGCAGCCGAAGACCCGGACAACAAAGGCACCATCCACCCTTCTGAGGCTGTCCCCACAAAGAAGAAGTAGCTGCTCTGCCAAGGGCCTCAGGAGAGCGGTGTTTCCAGCGGCGCCACCTCAGGACCAGCGCCCATGGATGGGGCGCCTCCCTCCCTCGCATAGAAATGCGTGCCCGGCGCCCTCCTCAGGCTGGGCTCGGGGGCTCTCTTTTGGAGGGCCTCTGACTTAGCCAATGTCACGAGGGAGGCGCTCGGGCACCACGTGGAGGCATGCTTCACCGCACGCTTCCCCCATGAGGGCACGAGGCATGGAGTGCCTGGTGCTCAGGAGTTCATCACTAAGGCAACCGAGGAGCTTCAAGAGGCAAAAGCCATGCGCGACGACTACCGCCCACCTCCTGGCACATCCCCTTGTCACCTTCCAGCGCTGCCTGCGGAGCGTTCTAGCGGCTCGGGCGGCTAGGCACCAGGCGGTCCTGGTGGAGATGGAGACGGTTCTTCATGAGCCTCCAGAGCCCCCAGATCCCCCCCGAGGTTCAGGGTCCAGGTGGCTCGTGAGGAGCAGCTTCTTCAGCACGCGTCCGCGGCTACCTCAAAAAATCTTCAGCAACGGTGCCAGGTGACATTTTCTGGTTTATTCAGTTAGGGGCGCCCCTCGGGCTGCATCATCCCCAAGTCGCACGGGCCTGTCCCTGTGATGTGTATCCTTTTGCATCTTTAGTTTACTCTGTTGGGGCCCCCCTCGGGTTGCATCATCCCCAGGCCGCATGGGTCCGTCCCTGTGGCATGTATCACTCTTGCATCTATCTGAACTAGCTTGTCTCCTTCCATGAGCTGCTTTATGATTATCATCTGCTTACCTATTGCCCTTCGCAGCCTCCCGCGTTGCTGACCGGCCTTCTGCTCATCCCGCAATGGGGGCTACCCATGCTGGCACGGCGCTTGTGCTCGGGTCCGTCCCTACGATGCTGATAAACTTGAGAGATCGAGCTCTGGCTCGCGGCCCGCTCCGCGCACGTCACCTCAGCAGGTCCTCAGTGACTTCATCTTCTTGCAGAGAGATCAGCAGCATGACAGCAAACGCGATTATGGGCTATATTCTCTCCTCGAACTAACCCGCAGGAATCTCTGGAGTTTAGCCACGGGTAGCCCGCCGGCTGCTCCCCTTCTCATGTGATTCGCTTGCGCGTTAAAGGGGGGGAGGGGTTCCTGAGCATCGCGCCTCAGGAGCACTTACTGACTCTCCAGCCCTCACCCCCTGGCCTTGACCACGGCATCGCGACCTGGCATACCAGCGGCGGCTGAGCATCACTCGAGGGTCGGGACCCGAGGACGCAGAGCATCTAGAAGAGCGACGAAGGGGGGGGGGGGCCTGCGCGAGCCTAACCTAGCTACGCTACTGTCACTGACGCACAAATCGGGGGCTGTGCAAGGAATCACCTCAGGCTCGCTTAGATAAGTCACGTATTTGAGTTAGCCCAACGCTGCGACTCAGGATTTTCGAGCCTTGCAGCCTTGCTCCGGCAATGCCGCCTTCCTTTTCTGCCTTCAGGAAGCTGCTTGCACGCCAAAGGGGACATCTTGAGCATCATGCCTCAGGAGCTCTTACCGGACCTTGGGCTGCTCACCTCCTAGCCTTGACCACGGCATTGCGACCTGGCATAGCAGCGATTGTTGAAGCCTGCCTGGGGACTGGGACCTGTCGGCGTAGAGCGCTAAGCTACCGCGAGGATGAAAAGGGGGGACAATGCCGAAGCAAGACGTGCAACCACGAACGTCATAATGGGAATAATAAGCATTGGCGCAAAAGCACTACAGATTCTTTACACACCCCTACGGGGTTCATCTCGATTCCTCACAGGGAACACAAGAAGAAGGCTTCCCGAAGTCCTAACTACAGACGTCGCCGCTGACGCCATCATCAACAGTGGGCCACGGAAGGCCGATGCCAACCTCATCTAGGTCACCGGTGACGACGGGCGGATGCCGCTGTCGCGTTCCAGGCACGGCGAGAGCCGGCGACGCGTAGCTATCGTCGCTCATCTCTGGAGACTCGTCAGGCTCAGGAGAGTCACTGGACTCCCAGGAGCCGTCGATGCTGTTGGAGGAGCTGTCGGCAGGGCCGGGGGCAGAGTTTGAAGACCTTGAAGAACAGAGTGGAGGCGCCGTCATACTTGAAGTGGATGGCGAGGGCCCCCTCCGCGTGGCAAGCGCGGGCGACCTCGCCCCATCCTCGGGTCAAGAAGAACATGCCCTGAGGGACGGTCTCAACCTCTGCTCCCGTGGGCAGGGTGCTGCACTCGGCGTGCTGCAGCCACAACTCGAGCGGCCCTTAATACGTCCCCGTCGTATCTATAAATTTTTATTGTTTCATGCCAATATTATTCAACTTCCATATACTTTTTGGCAACTTCTATACTATTTTTAGGACTAACATATTGATCCAGTGCCCAGTGCCAGTTCCTGTTTATTGCATGTTTTATGTTTCGCAGAATATCCATATCAAACGGAATCCAAAAGGGACAAAAACGGAAGGAGCTTATTTTTGAATATTTGGAAAATTCCGGAAGAAAAATCCACGCGATACGGTGCCCGAGGTGGCCACGAGGCAGGGGGCACCCCTGCCCCCTGGGCGCGCCCCTGACCCTCGTGGCCCATCCGTAAGGCGGTTGATGCCCTTCTTCGGCCGCAAGAAAGCTCATTTTTGGTCAAAAAATCACGGCGAAGGTTTCAGTCCAACCGGAGTTACGGATCTCCATATATATATGAAACGGTGAAAGGGCAGCAGACAGAACGCAGAAACAGAGAGAGACAGAGAGATAGATCCAATATCGGAGGGGCTCTTGCCCCTCCACGCCATGGGGGCCAAGGATCAGGGGGAAACCCTTCTCCCATCTAGGGAGGAGGTCAAGGAAGAAGAAGACGAAGGGGCCCCCTCTCCCCTTCTCTTCCGGTGGCTCCGGAACGCTGCCGTGACCATCATCATCACCGCCATCTTCACCAACAACTTCACCACCATCATCACCAACTCTTCCCCCCTCTATGCAGCTGTGTAACCTCTCTCTTACCCGCTGTAATCTCTACTTGAACATGGTGCTCAACGCTATATATTATTTCCCAATGATGTATGGCTATCCTATGATGTTTGAGTGGATCCGTTTTGTCCTATGGGTTATTTGATGATGAAGATTGGTTTGAGTTGCATGTTTTATTATTGGTGCTATCCTATGGTGCTCTCCGTGTCGCGCAAGAGTGAGGGATTCCCTCTGTAGGGTTTGCAATATGTTCATGATTTGCTTATGGTGGGTGGCGTGAGTGACAGAAGCACAAACCCGAGTGAGTAGGTTGTCTGCGTATGGGATAAAGGGGACTTGATACTTTAATGCTATGGTTGGGTTTTACCTTAATGATCTTTAGTAGTTGCGGATGCTTGCTAGAGTTCCAATCATAAGTGCATATGATCCAAGTAGAGAAAGTATGTTAGCTTATGCCTCTCCCTCAAATAAAATTGCAATAATGATTACCGGTCTAGTTATCGATTTCCTAGGGAAAAATAACTTTCTCGTGACAAAAATATCTTTACTAAAACTAATTTAGTTGTGTCTTTATATAAACAGCCCCTAGCTTTTACTTATGCTCTCTTTATTTTCTTGCAAACCTATCCAACAACACCTACAAAGTACTTCTAGTTTCATACTTGTTTCCGGTAAAGCGAACGTCAAGTGTGCGTAGAGTTGTATCGGTGGTCGATAGAACTTGAGGGAATATTTTTTCTACCTTTAGCTCCTCGTTGGGATCGACACTCTTACTTATCGAAATAGGATACAATTGATCCCCTGTACTTGTGGGTTATCAAGACCTTTTTCTGGCGCCGTTGCCGGGGAGCAATAGCGTGGGGTGAATATTCTCGTGTGTGCTTGTTTGCTTTATCACTAAGTAATTTTTATTTGCTGTTCGTAGTAGTTTCCTATCTTTAGTTATGGGTAGGAAACGCAAAATACCAAAAAAATTAGTTGTACCTACTGAACTAATGGTTGAAGAACCACTCAAAATCTATCACACTGCTGAAGCTTGTTACTTGGATCATCTTCGATCCTTATGTGCTCGTGCTGAAACCCCAACTAGCTTAGTTGAGGGCAAATCTCTAGATGAGCATGCTTGTTATGTGTGACACCGAATATCTGAAAAAGGGGAAATTTTACTGGGTCAAATTCATCGTTTGAAATGCTATGCTTGGAATTTATGCGAAATATATGATATTGCTTGTTGTTCTGAAAACCCTAAGAAACACCTTCCCTATCAATGTGAGTTTAGTGATAACGGAATCGTATCTTCGTATGCTAAGGGTGTTTATAGTTACTATGATGTTCAACAAATTGAAGAATTTGTCGCTTTTAAGGGTACTTATGAAATTGCTTCTTTGATTGAAACGTATGATGCTACTCTTTACAAATCTGAAAATTTTTCCATACTTAAATATTGCTATGATCATTATGCTTCTAATGCTTATGTTGAACCATATTGAGGATTACCCCGGTGTCCAAGAAGAGACTAATATTTTGCAGGAGTCTATGGAAGAAGAAATTGATGAAACTGTAAGCTCATTGGATGAAAAAGATGAGAAGGAGAGCGAAGAACAAAAGGAGGAAGAGCGGATTAGCTACCCGTGCCCACCTTCTAATGAGAGTAACCCTCCAACTCATACATTGTTTAATTTCCCTTTGTGCTTACCGAAGGATGATTGCTATGATGATTGTTATGATCCCGTTGATTCTCTTGAAATATCCCTTTTTGATGATGCTTCCTATGCTTGTGGCCAAGATGCCAATATGAATTATGCTTATGGAGATGAACTTGCTATAGTTCCTTATGTTAAACATGAAATTTTTGCTATTGCACCCACACATGATAGTCCTATTATCTTTTTGAATTCTCCAAACTACACTATATCAGAGAAGTTTGCACTTATTAAGGATTATATTGATGGGTTGCCTTTTACCGTTGCACATGGTGATTTTGATAGATATAATATGCATGTGCTTGCTGCTCCTACTTGCAATTATTATGAGAGAGGAACTATATCTCCACCTCTCTATGTTTCCAACACGATAAAATTGCAAGAAACTGTTTATACTATGCATTGGCCTTTACTATGTGTGCATGAATTGTTCTTTTGTGACATGTCGAAGCATAGGAAGAGAGTTAGACTTCGTCATTACATGATATATGTTACTTTGTGATCACTACTAAATTAAAAATCATTGCTAATTAAAATTGGCTTTGATATACCTTGGGATCCGGGTGGATCCATTACTTGAGCACTATATGCCTAGCTTAATGGCTTTAAAGAAAGCGCTGCCAAGGAGACAGCCCGGAAGTTTTAGAGAGTCATTTATTTCTGTTGTGTGCTTTTATAAATTTTAGAAATAAAAATAATGTGCTAAGTTTTGCCTTATGTTTACAATGCTTGTTGGTTTGTACGGTGTAGGACAGAAACTTTGGCTGTAGTGCGCGATTTTACATTTTTTTACTGGAACGTCAAATGGTTCTGATTGTTTTTGCACTGTCTTTATATACAAATTGTTTATATTTCCTAATTTTGGTAGAATTGTTCAAGTATCAGAAGTATGGTGAATGTTCAGATTATTACAGACTGTTCTGTTTTAGACAGATTCTATTTTTGATGCATAGTTTGCTTGTTTTGATGAAACTATCAATTTATATCAGTGGATTAAGCCATGAAAAAGTTATATTACATTAGAAACAATGCAAAACCAAAATATTATTTGGTTTGCAACAGTACTTAGAGTAGTGGTTTACTTTATTATACTAACGGATCTTATCGAGTTTTCTGTTGAAGTTTTGTGTGAATGAAGTGTTGATGATCGAGAAGGTTTCGATGTGAGAAGAAGTAAGAGAGGCAAGAGATCAAGCTTGGGGATGCCCGAGGCACCCCAAGTAAATATTAAAGGAGACTCAAGTGTCTAAGCTTCCCCTCTTTCTTCAACAAATATCGGTATGTTTTCGGATTCGTTTCATTCATGTGATATGTGCAAATCTTGGAGTGTCTTTTGCATTTAGTTTTCAATTTTCTTTTATGCACCATGCTGGTATGAGATAGTCCTTGGTTGATTTATAGAATGCTCATTGCACTTCACTTATATCTTTTGAGTATGGCTTTAAAGAATGCTTCATGTGCTTCGCTTATACCATTTGAAGTTTGGATTGCCTGTTTCTCTTCACTTAGACAACCGCCATTTGTAGAATGATCTTTTGCTTCACTTATATTTGTTAGAGCATGGGCATATCTTTTGTATAAAGAATTAAACTCTCTTGCTTCACTTATATCTATTTAGAGAGATGACAGGAATTGGTCATTCACATGGTTAGTCATAAATTCCTACATAAACTTGTAGATCACTGAATATGATATGTTTGATTCCTTGCTATAGTTTTGCGATATAAAGGTGGTGATATTAGAGTCGTGCTAGTTGAGTAATTGTGAAATTGAGAAATACTTGTGTTGAGGTTTGCAAGTCCCGTAGCATGCACGTATGGTGAACCGTTATGTAACGAAGTTGGAGCATGAGGTATTTATTGATTGTCTTCCTTATGAGTGGTGGTCGGGGACGAGCGATGGTCTTTTCTTACCAATCTATTCCCCTAGGAGCATGCGTGTAATACTTTGTTTCGATGACTAATAGATTATTGCAATAAGTATGTGAGTTCCTTATGACTAATGTTGAGTCCATGGATTATACGCACTCTCACCCTTCCATCATTGCTAGCCTCTTCGGTACCGTGCATTGCCCTTTCTCACCTCGAGAGTTGGTGCAAACTTCGCCGGTGCATCCAAACCACGTGATACGATACGCTCTATCACACATAAACCTCCTTATATCTTCCTCAAAACAGCCACCGTACCTACCTATTATATTTCCATAGCCATTCCGAGATATATTGCCATGCAACTTCCATCATCATCATATACATGACTTGAGATTTATTGTCATATTGCTTTGCATGATCGTAAGATAGCTAGCATGATGTTTTCATGGCATGTCCGTTTTTTGATGTCATTGCTACGCTAGATCATTGCACATCCCGATACACTGCCGGAGGCATTCATATAGAGTCATATCTTTGTTCTAGATATCGAGTTGTAATATTGAGTTGTATGTAAATAAAAGTGTGATGATCATCATTATTAGAGCATTGCCCCAGTGAGGAAAGGATGATGGAGACTATGATTCCCCCACAAGTCGGGATGAGACTCCGGACGAAAAAAATAAAAAGATAAAAAAGAGGGAAAGGCCAAAAAATGAGAAGGCCAAAAAAAGAAAAAAAATGAGAGAGAAAGAGAGAAGGGCAATGAGGGAGTCCTGGATTAGGGGGTGTCCGGATGGCCGGACTATAACCTTTGGCCGGACTACTGGACTATGAAGATACAAGATTGAAGACTTCGTCCCGTGTCCGGATGGGACTTTCCTTGGAGTGGAAGGCAAGCTTGGCGATATGGATATGTAGATCTCCTCCTATTATAACCGACTCTGTGTAACCCGAGCCCTCTCCTGTGTCTATATAAACCAGAGGGTTTTAGTCCATAGGACGAACAACAATCATACCATAGGCTAGCTTCTAGGGTTTAGCCTCTCTGATCTCGTGCTAGATCTACTCTTGTACTACCCATATCATCAATATTAATCAAGCAGGAGTAGGGTTTTACCTCCATCGAGAGGGCCCGAACCAGGGTAAAAACATCATGTCCCTTGTCTCCTGTTACCATCCGCCTAGACGCACAGTTCGGGACCCCCTACCCGAGATCCGCCGGTTTTGACACCGACATTGGTGCTTTCATTGAGAGTTCCTCTGTGTCGTCATCTTTAGGCCCGATGGCTCCTCCGATCATCAACAACGACGTGGTCCAAGGTGAGACTTTTCTCCCCGGACAGATCTTCGTATTCGGCGGCTTTGCACTGCGGGCCAATTCGCTTGGCCATCTGGAGCAGATCGAAAGCTACGCCCCTGGCCATCAGGTCATATTTGGAAGTTTGAACTACACGGCCGACGTCCGCGGAGACTTGATCTTCGACGGGTTCGAGCCACAGCCGAGCGCGCCGCACTGTCACGATGGGCATGATCTTGCTCTGCCACCGAACAGTGCCCTCAAGGCCGCACCAGTGTCCGCTCCGACCCTTAGCTCGGAGCCTACTGCGCCATTCGAGGATGGGTGGCTGGACACCGCCTCAGGGGCTGCAATCTCTACGGCGATCGAGCCGAACACCAGCCTTGTCCTTTGCGAAGCTCGTGACTCCAAGGTGCCGGACACCTCTCCGGACTCCGAACCTTCCGCGCCCCTGCCAATCGAATCCGATTGGGTGCCGATCATGGAGTTCGCCGCCGCGGACATCTTTCAACACTCGCCCTTCAGCGACATCCTGAATTCACTAAAGTCTCTCTCTTTATCAGGAGAGCCCTGGCCGGACTATGGTCAGCAAGGTTAGGATGCGGACGACGAAGAAATTCAAAGCCCGCCCACCACCCACTTTGTAGCCACTGTCGATGATTTAACCGACATGCTCGACTTCGAATCCGAAGACATCGACGGTATGGACGACGATGTAGGAGACGAATAGGAACGAGCACCTATAGGGCACTGGACAACCACCTCATCTCACGATGTATACATGGTGGACACACCTAAAAGAAACGACGACGAGGAACAAAGGGACGCAACGAGGGATTGTTCCCTCGAAAAGCAGTCAAAGCGGCGGCGTAAGCGCCGCTCCAAACCCCACCTCGACAGAGACAGCAGCCATACAGATCCAGCCACAGAGCAGGGCGAACCGGCGGACGACGAACATGCCATCGAGCAACCATCCGAACAGGGCAACTTGGATGAACAAACCGAACAACCCGTCCCCGGCGAAAATAACAGTCCGGACGACCTCACGCCGGACAAGTTACTGGAGCAGAAGAACCTCCACAAAAGGCTCGTCGCCACTGCGGGTAGCCTGAAAAATAGAAGCGGAAGCTGAAAACAGCGGAAGATGCACTCCGAATTAGATGGAGCAAAGTACTCAACACTGCAGACAAATACGGCGACAGTCGCCACACAAAGAGCTATCCGAAGCGAAAATTACTGCCGGAATTTGATGAGGAGGCCTTAGAGCCCCCGCAATCAAAAAATAAGGAAGCCACCCGGTCGGGTGAACAACCCCATGGCCAACATAGAGCGGCAAAGGGCGCCGTACACAAGCCGGCACGCGGTCCGCACAAGGATTCGCATCAAAAAGACGGCCCAGCCAGATCTATCTACGGGCCAAGAAAGCAAGCTCTAGTAAGCAATGCAACGCATCAAGTATCCAAACATCATGTTACACCCAAATATAGGGGTGCCGCACACCCCCTATGTTTCACCGATGAGGTGCTGGATCATGAATTTCTAGCGGGATTCAAGCCCGTAAACATAGAGGCATATGACGGAACAACAGACCCTGGAGTCTGGATTGAGGATTACATCCTCCACATACACATGGCTAGAGGAGATGACCTCCACGCCATAAAATACTTACCCCTCAAGCTCAAAGGGCCAGCCTGGCATTGGCTTAAAAGCCTTCCCGAAAACACCATTGGAAGTTGGGAAGAGCTCGAGGATGCTTTTCGGGCATATTTTCAAGGGACCTATGTCCGACCTCCGGATGCAGATGATTTAAGTCACATAATTCAACAACCCGGAGAGTCAGCCCGGAAATTCTGGAACAGATTCCTTACTAAAAAGAACCAGATAGTCGACTGTCCGGACGCCGAAGCCTTAGCAGCTTTCAAACACAGCGTCCGAGACGAATGGCTCACCCGACACCTCGCCAAGAAAAGCCAAGAACAATGGCCGCATTAACAAGCCTCATGACCCGCTTTTGCGCGAGGAGAGGATAGCTGGTTGGCAAGATGCGATTACTAGCGACCCAAGTACATCCGAAGTTAGGGATGGAAAAGGAAACATGACGCAGCAAGGACCAGCGCCGGACCAAGGGAAACAGCCCGAAGAGCACGGCAGTCAACGCCGGATTCAAAAGCTCTCGGTAGAATCAGAAAAAGCTGCCCCTCAAGGATAACAGGGACGAGCTATCTAACCTAAACAAAATCTTGGACAAGATATGCCAAATCCACAGTACTCCCGGGAAGCCTCCAAACCATACCCACAGAGATTGTTGGGTCTTCAAGCAACGCGGCAAACTCAACGCCGAACACAAGGGGCTCGACACACCAAGCGAGGACGATGACAAACCCCACAAGCAGAGCACCGGAAAACAAAAGAATTTCCCACAAGAAGTCAAAACAGTAAACTCACTTCACGTGACAAAAGGGAAAAACAGAGTGGCGCCTATAGAGATACGCGCCATACGGCCTATCCCAGAGGAGTCCCGCCACTGGTTGTTAAAACCAATCACCTTCGACCATCAGGATTACTCTAGAAGTATCCGGAATGCAGGCTGGACTGCCTTGATATTAGATCCGATAATTGACGGACTCCACTTTACACAAGTCCTAATGGACGGAGGCAGTGATCTAAACCTACTATATCAGGACACAATCCACAAAATGAGGATAGACCCAACAAAAATTCGCCATAGCAACACTTCCTTTCAAGGGGTAACGCCAGGCCCATATGCCCATTGTACGGGCTCTCTCCTGCTAGAAGTTATGTTCGGCTCCCCCGACAACTTCCGCCGCGAAAAGCTAACCTTCCACATCGCCCCATTTACAAGTAGCTATCAAGAACTACTGGGACACGAAGCTTTCGCCCGCTTTAACTCAATACCGCATTATGCATCTCTTACACTTAAAATGCCCGGTCTGCGAGGCATCATCTCATTAAAGGGAAATATCGAGTGCTCCTCGAGCGCGGAAGATTGTGCGGCTGCCTTGACAGCCACACACTAAACCGGCTTCACTAATCAAAGCACCTAAACAGGTCGTTCAGACCCCGGACATGGCTAGACGAGTCCAGCGTAAACATACAAGGGCTTACTAGCCGCAACCCCCGTACAAGGGGCTCCGCGCATGTACAACAAGAGACAATAAAGCTCAATTTTATTCATTTTTTGAATTATACTTTGCTTATTTAATATGACGTACATTTTCGCACGATCTTTTTCAACTAAGTTCCTCTCTTTTACAGATGAACACCATGCTACACCTGTCTAGGATACGGCAAAATGGAGACACAGGCGCAGACGTGCAGTAGGGACCCGTTCCAAGGATTCTTTTTAGATTAAGACCCTGCATAAACCTTTTTTACTGTCTCTTCTTTATACACATCCCCCGGTTTCGTGATATAACCGAGGAGGAGGCTGGCGTCTTGGCATGTGGCCACGTCAGAATTTTGCGCGTACCTGGACACCAGGGGCTTATTACCAAGGGCGTTGTTCAGCCCGTTTTCATAAAGACCGAATACCTTAGGGAGTGTTCGGCGTCGCGAGTTCCGCCTTATATGCATCAGCTCTGAATCATGTCTTTGGTCAAATGTTGGGTTTGCCCGGCTCCTGTGTTTTGCTGCCTTACGTTCCGCTCTATCGGCTAAGGCGGCACCAGGAGAACTACTGCGATCGTGCCCGGTTCGCCAAAGCGAAGCACCTCGGTAGAGAAAGCCGAAAACTGACTGTCATGATATAGCGTGAGACTGGTCAACCACTCGATGACCCGCCGGAATCTTTAGGATTCCTCCGCATTAACGAAGGGCCGTTTCCCGGCCAGGCACACACGCGTCCCGAATTCGGGTGAGCGCGGTGCCCCTAGGGGCTATATAGTAGCCCCACTGTCAAACTCCTAGGGCTAAGTGAAAGTGATAAAGCATTATAGTCCGGTTGCCTAGTTCGCTGCGCTATCACCTCCTTAATAGGACCAAGACGTTGGCACAAGTGTGAAAATGCGCCTTTTGCGAACACCCCCGCATTATATGCGTCGGGGCTGAAGCCGAAGACTGCCATCTTTCAGGTTATATATACATATACATTAACGGTTGCACAGGAGGTATTTTAATTCTTGAAGGCACAAGTATAAAAAGCTTTTATATTCCCCCGAAACATTGTTTTACAATAATACATGTTATTCGAACATAATATCCTTTGAGCACTGCGTCTCTATTAAACGAGCGCCCTGCAGAACTTCCTAAAAATAGTGCTCGGCAGGTACTTGGCTCCCGTCCGAATCTTGGGATGCAACAGCGACGGCCTTCATCTCCGCCCAGTATGTCTTGACACGGGCAAGAGCCATCCGCGCACCCTCTATGCACGCTGACCTTTTCATTGCATTGATATGCGGCACCGCACCAAGGAACTGCTGCACCAAGCTAAAATAACTCTTCATCTCGGGCCTTTCCGGCCACAGATGACTCACGACATACTTCATGGCGAGTCCGGATAACCTATTCAGCTCCGCCCATGCAGCCAAACGATCGGTTAATGGAAGTGGGCGCTCTGGATTGTGGAACTGCGACCAAAAAAGCTTTTCCACTTCGTGATCCTTTTGATCTCGGAAGTGTTCGGCCGCGTCCGCGGCACTCGCCGCCAAGTCCAGATAAGTGTCTGCCGCACTCCACAGCCGGTCCAACGGAGCATATTTAGGATCCCCAAACTTCATCCGCAGCATAAAGTGCTTTCCAGCCGCGATATCTCCAGCCTGACGTAGCTCCTCCTTCATAGCTCTCATCGCAGAGCGAGCATCCTTGGCCTCGGTAGTGGCCTTCTTCAGATCCTTCTGTTCCGCCCGATCTTCTTTTTCAAGAAGCTTGAAGCGGTCGGCAGCATTCTTCAACTTCACAGCCATCTCGGCCATTTCCTTCTTGCTTCGGTAGTGAGCAGCCTGTTCGGCTTTCAGCTCTTCAGCCGCCTTTAAGGCAGCCGCATCGCTTTTCCTAGCTTGCTCCTTGGCTCGGGCAAGTTCCGCCCGAAGGATCTCCATGGCAGCGACACCATCTGCATCAAGCACACATGTTGTAATATACGGGCATCAAGCTCCTCTTACCAGGTGTCTTCGGAGAAATTACATACCTTGTGCCTCGTCAAGCCGCTTGTTGACAAGCGCGATGTCGGCATCTGCCACGTCAAGTTGCCGCTTTAGCTCGGCAAATTCATCAGTCCGGCTAGCCACCGAACACTTCGCCACCTACATTCGAAGGGCGACATATTATACCTGGGATTATGATCCTCGGTGCGCCGTCATTTTTTACAACGCACCGAGTCTCAAGGGCTACTATCTACACAGGGCGCATCTTATATATGCGGAACTGTCAAAAGGTACATCATTTCGCGTACCTCAAAACCTGTCAGTAAACTCCTGACGGCCTCGTACAACCCGCTCTCCACGGATGAAATCCTTTTAATCACCGCACCCATCAACGCACGGTGTTCTTCTGAGATAGACGCTCGCCCGAGCAGATCCTTCAGCCCCTCCGACCGTGCACCGGACGGTGCCGGACTCGTCCGATGGCCTTTTTCGAAGGCCGGACGCGGAGGACCTTGGGGGGGCCATACGATTGCCTTCCGGCCCTACCGGATTCGGAGAAACCCTCCGTGACGACACCTCAGGGTCGCCCGCCTCGCAAGGCGGTACGGCAGGGGGAGGCGTTCCGCTCTCCATCATCTCCGGACGAAGATCCCCTGAAGATGAGCTCTGCTGAGAAGGGCTGAGATCCGAACTACAAGGTAAAATTTCGGTTATCTTCCTCAGAAATAGAATAGGGATCTCTCTTATTTTAAAACTCCCCTCTCTACTTACGGCTCGGTGGAGGGATGATCCCTTTGGGGGCACAGTGCGGCCGAGGCATCCCCCGGCGCAGGACCCTCTGACGAAGATTTCTTCCCCCGCTTTGAGACCATGGTCTCCGGGTCTTCAGAGGCGGTCCTCTTCTTCCCCTGGATAGAGGAATTATAGATTCCTCCTTTCCTGGCAGCCTCCTTCTGGGAGGCGGTAGCTTCCTTGTTCTCCCCTTCGCCTTCTTCCAAAGGCGCAACCTCCAGCATCCTGGTTAACACGGGATCCGGCATGGTCTCAGGGAGGGGGCCGGACACCTGATTAGCTTTGATTTCGCTATCCACTCCAGTTTAAGGGACAACTCTTTTAAGGGAAATTTTATGATAAATATACGGATAGCGTGTCCGGGTACGGGGCTACTTACTTGAGTATCCGGGCGATTGCAGCTCAGACCTGCGTCTTCGGTCGAGTCCGGACACATTGCTTGTGATCCGAAGAACAATTTGTACATCTCCATGGGCGTCGCGCCCGTAAAATGTTGGAGGGCTCGTGGTCCCTCCGGATTAAACTCCCACAGGCGGAGGGGGCGACGTTTGCAGGGCAGGGTGCGGCGAATCAACATGACCTGCGTCACTACGACCAGATTGATGTCTCTTTCTAGGAGATCTCGAATGCGGCCCTGCAACAAGGGCACGTCCTTGGACGGCCCCCAGTTAAACCCTCTATTGACCCATGATGCTAGCTATGGTGGGGGACCCAAGCGAAAGGCAGGTGGCACCACCCACTTGGTGCCCCTCGGAGCTGTGATATAAAACCACTCTCGTTGCCATAAGCTGAACTCCTCTTGAAAAGAGCCCTCGGGCCATGGAGCGTCAGCATTCTTGCTTATGATAGCACCTCCGCACTCTGCGTGCTGCCCCTCGATCATCTTCGGCTCTACTTTGAAGGTCTTAAGCCATAATCCGAAGTGAGGAGTAATACGGAGGAAGGCTTCGCACACGACAATGAACGATGAGGTGTGGAGGATGGACTCCGGAGCCAAGTCGTGAAATTCCAACCCATAATAAAACATGAGCCCCCTCACGAAGGGGTCCGTCAGGAAGCCTAGCCCCTGAAGGAAGTGAGATGCGAACACCACGCTCTCACCAGGCTTGGGAGTGGGAATAACCTGCCCTTGAGCAGGCAGCCTATGCGATATTTCGCCGGTTAGATACCTAGCATCTCTTAGCTTTAGCACGTCTTCTTCCGTAACGGAGGAAGGCATCCACCGGCCTTGAAGGTCGGAACCGGACATCATCGAACGTCCGAAGCGCCTGAATCTGGAGCTTTGGGTGTTGGAACTCAAGGTGAGAGGCAGATTCGATTGAGATTGAAAGAAAGGAGTCGAGCCTTGGTCTCTTTATAAAGAGGTTGAATACCAAGAGCCCTCCCCGTGACCGTTTGGGCCTCGCCTTCGATAGAGGAGACATACCAACGGGCACGATTGGGTTACCCACGCCCGTATTAATGAGAATCTCGGAATAAGGGGACACGATCTCTGCTTCGACAAGACGTGCCAAGGAAACCGCCTCGCTAAACGCGCTGAGGTGGGACAGTAAAACGATTCGAATAAAGACTTGGTCGTGGTGTGATGTCATGCTACGGAATACGTCAGCAGATTAGATTTGTGCAAATATTATTGTCTCTACGGTGGTATGTGGAACTTATTTTGCAGAGCTGGACACTATCCTAGTGTTCAAAATCTTCTACGAAGTATTCGGAGGAGGAACCCGCCTTGCAATGCCGAAGACAATCTGCGCGTCGGATTCCTCGTCATTGAAGCCTGGTTCAGGGGCTACTGAGAGAGTCCTGGATTAGGGGGTGTCCGGATGGCCGGACTATAACCTTTGGCCGGACTCTTGGACTATGAAGATAAAAGATTGAAGGCTTCGTGCCGTGTCCGGATGGGATTTTCCTTGGCGTGGAAGGCAAGCTTGGCGATACATATATATGGATCTCCTCCTATTGTAACCGACTCTGTGTAACCCTAGCCCTCTCCTGTGTCTATATAAACCGGAGGGTTTTAGTCCGTAGGACGAACAACAATCATACCATAGGCTAGCTTCTAGGGTTTACCCTCTATGATCTCGTGGTAGATCTACTCTTTTACTACCCATATCATCAATATTAATCAAGCAGGAGTAGGGTTTTACCTCCATCGAGAGGGCCCGAACCTGGGTAAAAACATCGTGCCCCTTATCTCCTGTTACCATCCGCCTAGACGCACAGTTCGGGACCCCCTACCCGAGATCCGCCGGTTTTGACACCGACAGGCAATGTTACTATCCTTTTACCACACTTGTGCTTCAAAGTAGCACCATGTTCTTCATATAGAGAGTCTCTTGAGTTATCACTTTCATATACTAGTGGGAATTTTCATTATAGAACTTGGCTTGTATATTCCAACGATGGGCTTCCTCAAATGTGCCCTAGGTCTTCATGAGCAAGCAAGTTGGATGCACACCCACTTAGTTTCAGTTTGAGCTTTCATATACTTATAGCTCTAGTGCATCAGTTGCATGGCCATCCCTACTCCTCACATTGACATCAATTGATGGGCATCTTCATAGCCCGTTGATTTGATTAGCCGCGTCGATGTGATACTTTCTTCTCCTTTTTGTCTTCTCCACATAACCTCCACCATCATATTCTATTCCACCTATAGTGCTATGTCCATGTCTCACGCTCATGTATTGCGTGAAAGTTGAAAAGGTTTGAGAACGTCAAAAGTATGAAACAATTGCTAGGCTTGTCATCGGGGTTGTGCATGATGTGAATATTTTGTGTGAAGAAGATGGATCATAGCCAGACTATATGATTTTGTAGAGATGAGCTTTCTTTGGCTATGTTATTTCAATAAGACATAATTGCTTGGTTGGTATGCTTGAAGTATTATTGTTTCTTATGTCAAATGATAGACTATTGCTTTGAATCACTCGTGTCTTAATATTCATGCCATGATTAGATACATGATCAAGATTATGCTAGGTAGCATTCCAAATCAAAACCGCACAACTAACCGTTGCTTGGTAGGTTCGATCAGCTCTTCTCACCTTTCCATCAAGCTAAGGCAATAAAGCAAAGGCAAGTTCCAATTATGTAGTGTAGTCGCTCTCATCCCCAAAAGGAAAGCAGATTTTTGGATTTCACTTCAACTAAATAGAATCCTAAAACAATCTTATTCGAGCACACACGGGACCCACAGCAATGAAATTCACACAAGCGGACTCAACTTGGACTTTCGGAGGAGAAAACCATTTCCATTAATATATGACTCAGTCATATTATCTTTTTATCATTTACCTGTTGGGGAACGTAGTAATTTCAAAATTTTCCTACGCACACGCAAGATCATGGTGATGCATAGAAACGAGAGGGGAGAGTGTTGTCCACATACCCTCGTAGACCGAAAGCGGAAGCGTTATATCAACGCGGTTGATGTAGTCATACGTCTTCACGGCCCGACCGATCAAGCACCGAAACTACGGCACCTCCGAGTTCTAGCACATGTTCAGCTCGATGACGATCCCCGGACTCCGATCCAGCAAAGTGTCGGGGAAGAGTTCCGTCAGCACGACGGCGTGGTGACGGTGATGATGTTCTACCGATGCAGGGCTTCGCCTAAGCACCGCTACGATATGACCGAGGTGGAATATGGTGGAGGGGGGCACCGCACACGGCTAAGGAACGATCACGAAGATCAACTTGTGTGTCATGGGGTGCCCCCTGCCCCCGTATATAAAGGAGGGAGGGAGGTGCGGCCGGCCCCTAGGTGCGCTGGAGGAGTCCTACTCCCACCGAAAGTAGGACTCTCCCCTCTTGCCTTGTTGGAGAAGGAAAGGGGAAGGGGGAAAGAGGAAAGGGGGGCGCCCCCCCCCCCGTCCTTGTCCTATTCGCACTAAGGGGGCGGGGGCCCGCGGCCGGCCCGGGCCGGCCCGCCTCTGCTCCCGTAGGGCCCCGGTAGGCCCCTTAACCCCCCGGGGGTTCGGTAACCCCGGTACTCGTAAAACTCCGATTTTACGGAACGATTCCGATATCCAAATATAGGCTTCCAATATATCAATCTTTATGTCTCGACCATTCCGAGACTCCTCGTCATGTCCGTGATCACATCCGGGACTCCGAACAACCTTCGGTACATCAAAAACTATAAACTCATAATATAACTGTCATCATAACGTTAAGCGTGCGGACCCTACGGGTTCGAGAACAATGTAGACCTGACCTAGAACTGTTTCTGGTCAATAACCAATAGCGGAACCTGGATGCTCATATTGGCTCCTACATATTCTATGAAGATCTTTATCGGTCAAACCGCATAACAACATACGTTGTTCCCTTTGTCATCAGTATGTTACTTGCCCGAGATTCGATCGTCGGTATCTCAATACCTAGTTCAATCTCATTACCGGCAAGTCCCTTTACTCGTTACATAATGCATCATTCCGTAACTAACTCATGAGTTACATTGCTTGCAAGGCTTATAGTCATGTGCATTACCGAGAGGGCCCAGAGATACCTATCCGACAATCGGAGTGACAAATCCTAATCCCGAAATACGTCAACTCAACAAGTACCTTCGGAGACACCTGTAGTGCACCTTTATAATCACCCAGTTACGTTGTGATGTTTGGTAGCACACAAAGTGTTCCTCCGATAAGCGGGAGTTACATAATCTCATAGTCATAGGAACATGTATAAGTCATGAAGAAAGCAATAGCAACATACTAAACGATCAAGTGCTAACCTAATGGAATGGGTCAAGTCAATCACATCATTCTCCTAATGATGTGATCCCGTTAATCAAATGACAACTCATGTCTATGGTTAGGAAGCTTAACCATCTTTGATTTACGAGCTAGTCAAGTAGAGGAAAACTAGTGACACTATGTTTTGTCTATGTATTCACACATGTATTATGTTTCCGGTTAATACAATTCTAGCATGAATAATAAACATTTATCATGATATAAGGAAATAAATAATAACTTTATTATTGCCTCTAGGGCATATTTCCTTCAGTCTCCCACTTGCACTAGAGTCAATAATCTAGATTACATAGTAATGATTCTAACACCCATGGAGCCTTGGTGTTGATCATGTTTTTCTCGTGGAAGAGGCTTACTCAACGGGTCTGCAATATTCATATCCGTATGTATCTTGCATATCTCTATGTCTCCCACCTGGACTTGGTCCCGGATGGAATTGAAGCGTCTCTTGATGTGCTTGGTTCTCTTGTGAAATCTTGATTCCTTTGCCAAGGCAATTGCACCAGTATTGTGGCAAAAGATTTTCATTGGACCCGATGCACTAGGTACGACACCTAGATCGGATATGAACTCCTTCATCCAGACTCCTTCATTTGCTGCTTTCGAAGCAGCTATGTACTCCGCTTCACATGTAGATCCCGCTACGACGCTTTGTTTAGAACTGCAGCAACTGACAGCTCCACCGTTCAATAGAAACACGTATCCGGTTTGTGATTTAGAATCGTCCAGATCAGTGTCAAAGCTTGCATCGACAACCATTTACGACGAGCTCTTTGTCACCTCCATAAACGGGAAACATATCCTTAGTCCTTTTCGGTATTTCAGGGATGTTCTTGACCGCTGTCCAGTGATCCACTCCTGGATTACTTTGGTACCTCCCTGCTAAACTAATAGCAAGGCACACATCAGGTCTGGTGCACAACATTGCATACATGATAGAGCCTATGGCTGAAGCATAGGGAACTCCTTTCATTTTATCTCTATCTTCTGCAGTGGTCGGGCATTGAGTCTGACTCAATTTCACACCTTGTATTACAGGAAAGAACCCTTTCTTTGCTTGATCCATTTTGAACTTTTTCAAAACTTTATCAAGGTATGTGCTTTGTGAAAGTCCAATTAAACGTCTTGATCTATCTCTATAGATCTTGATGCCTAATATGTAAGCAGCTTCACCGAGGTCTTTCATAGAAAAACTTTTATTCAAGTATCCTTTTATGCTATCCAGAAATTCTATATCATTTCCAATCAATAATATGTCGTCCACATATAATATCAGAAATGCTACAGAGCTCCCACTCACTTTCTTGAAAATACAGGCTTCCCCAAAAGTCTATATAAAACCATATGCTTTGATCACACTATCAAAGCGTTTATTCCAACTCCGAGAGGCTTGCACCAGTCCATAAATGGATCGCTGGAGCTTGCACACTTTATTAGCTCCTTTAGGATCAACAAAACCTTCCGGTTGCATCATATACAACTCTTCTTCCAGAAATCCATTCAGGAATGCAGTTTTGACATCCATTTGCCATATTTCATAATCATAAAATGCGTGATCGCTAATGATTTGGACAGACTTAAGCATCGCTCTGGTGAGAAGGTCTCATCGTAGTCAACCCCTTGAACTTGTCGAAAACCTTTTGCAACAAGTCAAGCTTTGTAGACGATAACATTACCGTCGGCGTCGGTCTTCTTCTTGAAGATCCATTTATTCTCTATTGCTTGCCGATCATCGGGCAAGTCAACCAAAGTCCACACTTTGTTCTCATACATGGATCCCATCTCAGATTTCATGGCTTCAAGCCATTTTGCGGAATCTGGGCTCACCATCGCTTCTTCATAGTTCGTAGGTTCACCATGATCTAGTAGCATGACTTCTAGAACAGGATTACCGTACCACTTTGGTGCGGATTTTACTCTGGTTGATATACGAAGTTCAGTAACAACTTGATCTGAAGTTTCATGATCATCATCATTAACTTCCTCACTAATTGGTGTAGGTGTCACAGAAACCGGTTTCTGTGATGAACTACTTTCCAATAAGGGAGCCGGTACCGTTACCTCATCAAGTTCTACTTTCCTCCCACTCACTTCTTTTGAGAGAAACTCCTTCTCCAGAAAGGATCCATTCTTAGCAACGAATGTCTTGCCTTCGGATCTGTGATAGAAGGTGTACCCAACTGTCTCCTTTGGGTATCCTATGAAGACACATTTCTCCGATTTGGGTTTGAGCTTATCAGGTTGAAGCTTTTTCACATAAGCATCGCAGCCCCAAACTTTCAGAAACGACAACTTTGGTTTCTTGCTAAACCATAGTTCATAAGGAGTCGTCTCAACGGATTTTGATGGTGCCCTATTTAACGTGAATGTGGCCGTCTCTAAAGCATAACCCAAAAACAATAGCGGTAAATCAGTAAGAGACATCATAGATCGCACCATATCTAGTAAAGTATGATTACGACGTTCGGACACACCATTACGCTGTGGTGTTCCGGGTGTCGTGAGTGTTGAAACTATTCCGCATTGTTTCAAATGTAGACCAAACTCGTAACTCAAATATTCTCCTCCACGATCAGATCGTAGAAAATTTATTTTCTTGTTACGATGATTTTCAACTTCACTCTGAAATTCTTTGAGCTTTTCAAATGTTTCATAACTATGCTTCATTAAGTAGATATACCCATATCTGCTTAAATCATCTGTGAAGGTGAGAAAATAACGATATCCGCCACGAGCTTCAATATTGATTGGACCACATACATCTGTATGTATGATTTCTAACAAATCTGTTGCTCTCTCTGTAGTACCGGAGAACGGCGTTTTAGTCATCTTGCCCATGAGGCACGGTTCACAAGTACCAAGTGATTCATAATCAAGTGGTTCCAAAAGTCCATCAGTATGAAGTTTCTTCATGCATTTTATACCGATATGACCTAAACGGCAGTGCCACAAATAAGTTGCACTATCATTATCAACTCTGCATCTTTTGGCTTCAACATTATGAATATGTGTATCACTACAATCGAGATTCATCAAAAATAGACCACTCTTTAAGGGTGCATGGCCATAAAAGATATTACTCATATAAATAGAACAACCATTATTCTCCGATTTAAATGAATAACCGTCTCGCATCAAACAAGATCCAGATAGAATGTTCATGCTCAACGCTGGCACCAAATAACAATTATTCAGGTCTAAAACTAATCCCGAAGGTAGATGTACAGGTAGCGTGCTGACCGCGATCACATCGACTCTGGAACCATTTCCCACGCCAAGATCGTCACCTCGTCCTTGGCGGTGTTCGCAATCCGTAGTCCATGTTTCGAGTTGCAAATATTAGCAACAGAACCCGTATCAAATACACAGGTGCTCTGCGAGCTCTAGTAAGGTACACATCAATAACATGTATATCACATATACCTTTGTTCACCTTGCCATCCTTCTTATCCACCAAATACTTGGGGCAGTTCCGCTTCGGTGACCAGTTTGCTTGCGGTAGAAGCACTTTCGGTTTAGGGCTTAGGTCCAGACTTGGGTTTCTTCTCCCGAGCAACAACTTGCTTGTTGTTCTTCTTGAAGTTCCTTCTTCTTCCCTTTGCCCTTTTCTTGAAACTAGTGGTCTTGTTGACCATCAACACTTGATGCTCCTTCTTGATTTCTACCTCTGCAGCCTTTAGCATTGCGAAGAGCTCGGGAATTTTCTTTTCCATCCCTTGCATATTATAGTTCATCACGAAGCTCTTGTAGCTTGGTGGCAGTGATGGGAGAATTTTGTCAATGACGCTATCATCGGGAAGATTAACTCCTAGTTGAATCAAGTGATTATTATACCCAGACATTTTGAGTATATGCTCACTGACAAAACTATTCTCCTCCATCTTGCGGCTATAGAACTTATTGGAGACTTCATATCTCTCAATCCGGGCATTTTCTTGAAATATTAACTTCAACTCCTGGAACATCTCATATGCTCCATGACGTTCAAAATGTCGTTGAAGACCTCGTTCTAAGCCGTAAAGCATGGCACACTGAACTATTGAGTAGTCATCAGCTTTGCTCTGCCAGACGTTCATAACATTTGGTGTTGCTCTGCGGCAGGGCACGGCACCCAGCGGTGCTTCCAGGACGTAATTCTTCTGTGCAGCAATGAGGATAATCCTCAAGTTACGGACCCAGTCCGTGTAATTGCTACCATTATCTTTCAACTTTGCATTCTCAAGGAACGCATTAAAATTCAACGGAACAACATCATGAGCCATCTATCTACAATAAACATAGACAATCAAAATACTATCAGGTACTAAGTTCATGATAAATTTAAGTTCAATTAATCATTTTACTAAAGAACTCCCACTTAGACAGACATCTCTCTAATCATCTAAGTGATCACGTGATCCAAATCAACGAAACCATAACCGATCATCACATGAAATGGAGTAGCTTTCAATGGTAAAAATCACTATGTTGATCATATCTACTATATGATTCACGCTCGACCTTTCGGTCTCAGTGTTCCGAGGCCATATCTGCATATGCTAGGCTCGTCAAGTTTAACCTGAGTATTCTGCGTGTGCAAAACTGGCTTGCACCCGTTGTAGATGGACGTAGAGCTTATCACACCCGATCATCACGTGGTCTCTGGGCACGACGAACTTTGGCAACGGTGCATACTCAGGGAGAAAAATTTTATCTTGAAATTTAGTGAGAGATCATCTTATAATGCTACCGTCAAACAAAGCAAGATAAGATGCATAAAAGATAAAGATCATATGCAATCAATATAAGTGATATGATATGGCCATCATCATCTTGTGCTTGTGATCTCCATATCCGAAGCACCGTCATGATCACCATCATCACCGGCGCGACACGTTGATCTCCATCGTAGCATTGTTGTCGTCTTGCTAATTTATGCTTCTATGACTATCGCTACCGCTTAGTGATAAAGTAAAGCATTACAGGGCGATTGCATTGCATACAATAAAGCGACAACCATATGCCTCCTGCCAGTTGCCGATAACTTGGTTACAAAACATGATCATCTCATACAATAAAATATAGCATCACGTCTTGACCATATCACATCACAACATGCCCTGCAAAAACAAGTTAGACGTCCTCTACTTTGTTGTTGCAAGTTTTACATGGCTGCTACGGGCTTAGCAAGAACCGTTCTTACCTACGCATCAAAAACCACAACGATAGTTTGTCAAGTTGGTGTTGTTTTAACCTTCGCAAGGACTGGGCGTAGCCATACTCGGTTCAACTAAAGTTGGAGAAACTGACACCCGCCAGCCACCTGTGTGCAAAGCTTGTCGGTAGAACCAGTCTCGCGTATGCGTCTGGCGTAATGTCGATGCAGGCCGCTTCATCCAACAATACCGCCGAACCAAAGTATGACATGCTGGTAAGCAGTATGACTTATATCGCCCACAACTCACTTGTGTTCTACTCGTGCATATAATATCAATGCATAAAACCTAGGCTCTGATACCAGTGTTGAGGAACGTAGTAATTTCAAAATTTTCCTACGCACACGCAAGATCATGGTGATGCATAGCAACAAGAGGGGAGAGTGTTGTCCACGTACCCTCGTAGAATGAAAGCGAAAGCGTTATATCAACGCGGTTGATGTAGTCGTACGTCTTCATGGCCCCACCGATCAAGCACCGAAACTACGGCACCTCCGAGTTCTAGCACACGTTCAGCTCGATGACGATCCCCGGACTCCGATCCAGAAAGTGTCGAGGAAGAATTCCGTCAGCAGGACGGCGTGGTGACGGTGATGATGTTCTACCGACGCAGGGCTTCGCCTAAGCACCGCTACGATATGACCGAGGTGGAATATGGTGGAGGGGCACCGCTGCACGCCTAAGGCGATCACGAAGATCAACTTGTGTGTCATGGGTGGCCCCCTTGCCCCCGTATATAAAGGAGGGAGGGGGGAGGTGCGGCCGGGCCCTAGGGGTGCGCCTGGAGGAGTCCTACTCCCACCGGGAGTAGGACTCCCCCCTCTTGCCTTGTTGGAAAAGGAAAGGGGAAGGGGGAAAGAGGAAAGGCGCCCCCTTCCTTGTCCTATTCGGACTAGGAGGGAGGGGGCGCGCGGCCTGCCCTGGTCGGCCCTCCTCTTCTCCCTTAGGGCCCATGTAGGCCCATTACCCCCCCCCCCCGGGGGGGGGGTTCCGGTAACCCCCCGGTACTCCAGTAAAACTCCAATTTTACCCGGAAAGATTCCGATATCGAAATATAGGCTTCCAATATATCAATCTTTATGTCTCAACCATTCCGAGACTCCTCGTCATGTCTGTGATCACATCCGGGACTCCGAACAACCTTCAGTACATCAAAAACTATAAACTCATAATATAACTCTCATCGTACCGTTAAATGTGCGGACCCTACGGGTTCGAGAACAATGTAGACATGACCTAGAACTGTTTCTGGTCAATAACTAATAGCGGAACCTGGATGCTCATATTGGCTCCTACATATTCTACGAAGATCTTTATCGGTCAAACCGCATAACAACATACGTTGTTCCCTTTGTCATCGGTATGTTACTTGCCCGAGATTCGATCGTCGGTATCTCAATACCTAGTTCAATCTCGTTACCGGCAAGTCTCTTTACTTGTTACGTAATGCATCATTACATAACTAACTCATTAGTTACATTGCTTGCAAGGCTTATAGTGATGTGCATTACCGAGACGGCCCAGAGATACCTCTCCGACAATCGGAGTGACAAATCCTAATCTCGAAATACGTCAACTCAACAAGTACCTTTGGAGACACCTATAGTGCACCTTTATAATCACCCAGTTACGTTGTGTCGTTTGGTAGCACATAAAGTGTTCCTCCGATAAGCGGGAGTTACATAATCTCATAGTCATAGGAACATGTATAAGTCATGAAGAAAGCAATAGCAACATACTAAACGATCAAGTGCTAAGCTAATGGAATGGGTCAAGTCAATCACATCATTCTCCTAATGATGTGATCCCATTAATCAAGTGACAACTCATGTCTATGGTTATGAAACTTAACCATCTTTGATTTACGAGCTAGTCAAGTAGAGGCATACTAGTGACACTATGTTTTGTCTATGTATTCACACATGTATTATGTTTCCTGTTAATACAATTCTAGCATGAATAATAAACATTTATCATGATATAAGGAATTAAACAATAACTTTATTATTGCCTCTAGGGCATATTTCCTTCATTACCTACTCGAGGACGAGCAGGAATAAAGCTTGGGGATGCTGATACGTCTCCATCGTATCTATAATTTTTGCTTGTTCCATCCCAATATTATTCAACTTTCATATACTTTTTGGAAACTTTTTATACTATTTTTGGGACTAACATATTGATCCAGTGCCCAGTGCCAGTTCCTGTTTGTTGCATGTTTTATGTTTCGCAGAATATCCATATCAAACGGAATCCAAACGGGATCAAAATGGACGGAGCTTGCTTTTGGAATATTTGGAAAATTCCGGAAGAAAAATCCATGCGAGACGGTGCCCAAGGTGGCCACGAGGCAGGGGGCGCCCCCTCGGGCGCCCGACCCTCGTGGTCCACCCGTAAAGGCGGTTAAATGCCCTTCTTCGGCCGCAAGAAAGCTAATTTTGGTAAAAAATCACGTGAAGGTTTCAGTCCAATCGAATTCTGAATCTCCATATATATCTGAAGCGGTGAAAGGGCATCAGACGCAGGCAGAAACAGAGAGAGGCAGAGATAGATCCAATCTCGGAGGGCTCTCGCCTCCCACACCATGGAGGCCAAGGACGGAGGAAACTCTTCTCCCATCTAGGGAGGAGGTCAAGGAAGAAGAAGGCGAAGGGGCCCCTCTCCCTTCTCTTACGATGGTACTGAACAGCTGCCGTGGCCATCATCATCACCGCCATCTTCACCAACAACTTCACCGCCATCATCACCAACTCTTCCCCCCTCTATGCAGTAGTGTAACCTCTCTCTTACCCGTTGTAATCTCTACTTAAACATGGTGCTCAACGCTATATATTATTTCCCAATGATGTATATATGGCTATCCTATGATGTTTGAGTAGATCCGTTTTGTCCTATGGGTTATTTGATGATCAAGATTGGTTTGAGTTGCATGTTTTATTATTGGTGCTGCCCTATGGGGCTCTCCGTGTCGCGCAAGCATGAGGGATTCCCGCTGTAGGGTTTGCAATATGTTCATGATTTGCTTATGGTGGGTGGCGTGAGTGACAGAAGCACAGGCCCGAGTAAGTAGGTTGTTTAAGTATGGGATAAAGGGGACTTGATACTTTAATGCTATGGTTGGGTTTGACCTTAATGATCTTTAGTAGTTGCGGATGCTTGCTAGAGTTCCAGTCATAAGTGCATATGATCCAAGTAGATAAAGTATGTTAGCTTATGCCTCTCCCTCAATAAAATTGCAATAATGATTACCGGTCTAGTTATCGATTGCCTAGGGACAAATAACTTTCTCGTGACAAAAAGCTCTTTACTAAAACTAATTTAGTTGTGTCTTTATCTAAACAGCCCCTAGCTTTTATTTATGCTCTCTTTATTTTCTTGCAAACCTATCCAACAACACCTACAAAGTACTTCTAGTTTCATACTTGTTTCGATGCGAGCGTCAAGTGTGCGTAGAGTTGTATCGGTGGTCGATGGAACTTGAGGGAATATTTGTTCTACCTTTAGCTCCTCGTTGGGTTCGACACTCTTACTTATCGAAAGAGGCTACAATTGACCCCCTATACTTGTGGGTTATCAGCCCTCTCGGCGGCATCTCTTCAGCAAAGAACCACGGAAGCTTGATCCATGTGCGCGGTGGCACCGCCGCCCAGACTACGAACTCGCACGAGGAGCCCTCGGCATGGGTTCGTAGGTCAGCGGCTCGTGCAACCACAGCATGGCCACCACGGTCGTGATGCGAGCAGCGTGCTGCGCTGCCTCCTCCTCTGGAGCCTTGCGCTTGGGCGTACAAGGCAGCGGGTAGCCGGGAGGAGGCTGCTCGTACCATCGCCTCGTCACCTCCAGCCACACGCCGGCGTCGCGGGAGAAGCCAAACCTCTTCTTCGGCAGAAGCGGCCCCTGCTCCTCGCGGGGGGTTTTCCCTTTCTCAGCAGCAGAGAATCTCCTTATCGGTGCCATGAGTGTCGTGGCAATACGGTGAGGCGAAGAGGAGGAAGAAAAATCAAGCGGCAAGGAGAAGGAGATGAGAAACAAGGGCTTCACCCCTTTCCTCATTTATAGCAAGGAGGAGGCCAACCGCCGGCCTCCACAATTGCACGTAATCATGGTTTTCCTCTGCATGCAGCAGGGTCTCGTCAAGTTGGACGGTTGCCGAGGCAGCGTGGGGAAGCGGAGGCGCCCACGTCCCATTACTCTCCACACATCGACCGAGGCCGCAGGCGGTTGGGGCCCACGGCGCTCCGCACTTGCCCTTTGGCTTCGCCTCGAAGCCAAGTTCGAGCGCGCCTTGTGCCCGGGGGCTACTGTCAGCGTCCTGGGAATAGGGGTGCCCAGACTTGCCTGCCTGCGGCCCATGGTGTGGCTCCACCAACGGCCCGGTACGGCCCAGCTTCTGCAGCAACTACCCAAGACCCTCGTGAGGGGCCAAGCCTTGCGAGGTAGATGACACCAAGACCTCCCTGGGGGCGCCCTCGCTAGGCTGGCTCCCGAGGAGCGGAGATATCTATACAGGGGGCACCTTGCGAGGTTCACATGACGTGAGCCATGACGATCAAGGCCAGGCGGGCGCCAGAGGGCACAGTGTACCAGTTTCCTCTTTGGTGCTAAGGAGGCGAGCGCAGGCGAGGAGTCCCGGGGAATCCAGCAAAGGTTTCCTTATTGGTGCAACAAGACCAAGACCGCAGGATGGCAGGACGGAGGTCATCACGGAGCCCACAGCAGTGTCACTACCAGAGCCTTTAGCAGGCAAAGACTACTTTTGTCAGGATAGCTTGTACTAGTTGTCTCCCTTCAAAATTGGCCGTTGTGGGATCTCTTGCTGCCTACATTTGGGAAGAGGACCGGGGCCTCTATAAATAGGACGTAGCCACCACCATAGTAGGGGATCTTGGATCGGATCCATTCCGTCCTCACACTCACCAGCTCATCGAGCTCAAGAACACCTCTCCTCCTGAAGATGTTCATCCACTGTACTAGCTCATCCTCAGCCCTCGTGAGGCAATCCACCACCATACTGGAGTAGGGTATTACACCACACGGTGGCCTGAATCAGTATAAATCTCTGTGCCTCCTGTTCTTTGGGTTCATCGAGCTAGGCCGTGGAATCGTTGGTAGCCAGGCTGGGGAGAGAGAGTCCTTCATGCGCACCCCAGAGTTCGAACCTCTCAAGGGTCTGCGGAACCCGTGATCCGACACTGTTCAATCAATATAAACCAAACGCGGCCTCCTATGAGAGGTAAGACACTTCACGTACGTTTCTTTTTTGCGGGACTAAAAGGAGTATATTACTCAAGAGCAGACAAGTTCATCCCTACACAGACTGGGGATGTTATCAGGACCAGAACGGATCCATACCACAGTTCGATCCTCCGTCCTTCTGAAGTTTGCTAACATGTGACTTACATTATTCTGCGCTCTAGAGATATGAGTAACACAACACTCCCTTAGACCCATGAAACGCTTCACCTCAGAAATTACCATGGCGTACTGAGATCGATCTTTGCCTCGGGCATTGATCATCTGTCTTTGCTATGACTGTCACTCTCGACGATGATCGGCAGCTCCGTCCATTGGTGAGCAAGGGCTAGGCCTTCCATGCAACCGGCGAGCTCCGTGTGCAAGGGGTCCGGACACGACCACAAGGACCTACACGCAGAGAAGAGAATGGCCCCATCATGGCCACTTAACACCATACCTGAACCTGCACTCCCGTCTTCATGTGAGTATGAGCCATCAACGTTGAGTTTAGCCCATCCGGCCGGTGGAGGGCTCCATCTGCGTACATTTTTCACACCAGCCTCCACATGTGATATAGGCTGCTCGGCTCTTTCCTGTTGTACCACCATCTTCTCTTTGTCCCAGTTCCCTGACGGAAATTGCTGGATACCCAGCAGTGAGGTGACGTAGCTCTGCAGGAACCTCTGAGAAACTTCCAAGGGTGGCACCGGCTTCTGATGTTGGATTTTGTTACGCACGAACCAACACCTCCAGAACAACATAAGAACTCGGAGCCGGTCCACCTCGTTACAGTCCGCAATGAGGTTCAGGAACCACTCCGGTGCAGTGTTGCGGACTGCTTCGATGTCTGGGATTCGCCATACTTGTGCCATGGCTCGCCATAGATCCACCGCTCTCGGGCACCTACAAAACACATGGAATGTGTCCTCGCACTCGAGACCACACAGCGGGCATATGTCAGTTAATTCCATATGGCGATCAACTTTATTAGCCCATGTCCCTAGAGAATTCGTAGCCAACCGCCATCCGAAAACACGCACCTTTGGAGGAGCAGGGCACCTCCATAATAATGCCCAGACGGCACGTCGCCCGTCCGGTGCCCTGCTCGCTTCGACTGAAGAGGGACGCATCTTGTTCTCGAGCGCTAGCCGGTACGCGTTGCGTATAGTAAAGACGCATGTACGTTCAGGCCCACATGTGAGGCTCATTGACTCTGCGAAGTCGGCATTGCCTTTACTGCGAGATGGGTGGCTGACCTGTAGGATGTGGTATCCATGAGTCTCGCCATATTCTGACTAAATACACATTTCCTATTTGCCATACAAGGCCTTTTTTAACATCTCCAGGCCATGCACTATGGATTGCCATGTTTGTGATGCATTGGTTGAAAATATTGTGTCCTCTAGACGACCATTTGGGAAATAGCGTGCCTTCAAAATTTGTGCACACAAGGTCTCAGGATTCACCAATATACACCATGCTTGTCTACTTGACATAGCTTGGTTGAACATCTGAAATCCTTGAACCCCATACCACCACATGATTTAGGTTTCAGTAGATAATCCCACGCCTTCCAGTGCGTCTTCCGCTTCCCTCTATAAGCGCCCCACCAGTAACTACGAATCATGCGTGAGAGATCATCACAAGTGCTTCTCGGGAGCTTGAAAATACTCATAAGGAAGGTCGGAAGAGCTTGCGCAATTGCCTTGATGAGCACCTCCCTTCCAGCTTGGGACATCAGGTCCCCCCACTGAATGATTCTCTTAGTTAGTTGCTGCTGGAGGTTTTGGAATTTTCCTCTAGAAAGGCGACCACTTGGGGTCGGAAAGCCCAAGTGCTTCTCCTCAAAGCTAGCATTTGCCACCTCCAGAGTGTGCATCACGTCCTGCTTATTGGCCTCGGAGCAGCTTGGGCCAAATAAAATTGAGCACTTGTTTGGGTTAATAAACTGTCCAGTAGCTCGAGCATACCCACTGGTGCGCGTCGGTGCTATACAAACAGTTTTTAACCCCTTTCCACGACGACATTTGGAACCGTCGCCAAGTGAGTGTGGGCGATAGGGGGAGTCCTTCCCACATGACCCAGAAACCATCGGGGATAGGGAGCCTTGATGCATACAGTTGTCCCGATATAACCTTTTCTGATATCTCGAATATCCCAAACGCTTCATCCTTGCTACTCTTTTGTTCTCGCATTGCCATCGTGGTCGGAGTTTTGTGGTTTTGCCTAAAACCAGGAAGATTCCAGGCACGGGAGTTTTCCAGGCAGATTCTAGGCACGGGAGTTTTACGAAGCCTGAAACATCACAAACATTTCATGGTTATAAACCGTGTACGATAGTAGACAATCACACACATTTAGTTCCCCCGCACCGTATGTGATAGTGTCTGGAATCACACATGCTTTGCAAACGGCAACTGTGTGCATGCTTGCACATGTTTCCTCTCTGTGAACCGTCTCGGATTATGGTGTATATCGCAAGCGTTTGTGTTTTACCAACCGTGTGTGCCGTAATGACCTGCAGAACGTAATTTTGCCCTAATTTAATTGTTGCTACTTAAAATTGTACCTAATTTAAACATGAAAGTAGGCTATAGCTTTATTCATACCCATCAGGTTCAAACAACCAATGCATTATTCGATTCACAGGTACATATGTTTAAGAATTACATAAGCACCAAATAAAGAATGATGAACCAGGGTTCTATACTTGTACTATTACACATGGTAAAGAAAGAGGCGACAGCCATTCCGGTTGCTGAACAAGGTGAAGTAGAATGGCCCTATTGTGCTCTCCTGGATGCAGAAGGCATGTAGGACTCTAGTCCAACCCCTTCTGACGGCCGGCCGCCAATCATGTAGTTTGAGAGGTAATCTTGAGTAAACTGCTTTAGGATCCACTGCAAAAGAAAAAAGATTCAGATATTGTCATCTAACACAACTCATTACGGGTAGTAAAAAGAAGGCTACAAGGTTCTTACTTACCATCCTGCAGTTCACTGTTGTCTTGCATAAAGTGTAAACAAATAGTTCGATTGACATATTTTGACCCATTTCATTAACAATCTTTATCAGTTTCCTCACTTGATACTGGTTCATGAATATCTCATTGCCCCATACGCAGAAAGGGTTGAAGTGTGGATCTTTGGCAATGATGTATGTACCTAAAAGCACCAAGTTAATATTAGAAGCTAAACAACAATTGAAAAATGATGTAGTACAACACTCCATCCATACCATTATATAAGATTTTATTACATGTATATCTAGACATCATCAGAACATTAAGTTAACACTCTTCCTTGTTGCTATGTAGCCTGAGATTGCATATTTAGTCATTCAGTACAATGCATGTTGCTAAGCAACAATTGAAAAATGAAAAGGCATGTTAACTGCAATATCCTTAACAACAACCAAATATCGTAATTCATAGTGGTATTGTTGAAACTGTTATTGATGAAATTGAACTGCACGGCAAATAGTTGCACATATAGAGCATCACATTGTGAAGAACTGAAATAAACAAGTCATAAGGACATCTCTAGGCGATCCTCAAAAAGTTAAAGGACTAAAACCCTTAGTGGATATACATATACTCCAGCAATTTTTGGCCTTTTCTAGAGGATCCCCTAACTTAAGGTTGTAAACTTCAATTTGATCAAGTTCAAAGTAGGTTCAACCAAAAGTAGCATGCATTCAAACATAAACATAGATAGTTTTGCATAACCAAACGTAAAACATAAATGTAAACTAAGCTAAACTACTTTCGATCAAAGTAGAGGTCGAGCCAATCCTTCCTCATCATGTACGGTGTGCCGCGAGCCAGGTCCGGGCCGGTACCATCATCGGGGTCATTGGGGAAGGCACTCCTCCACTCGTCAACGTCGATCTCCTCGTCCTCAAGGCCCACCTCGCCGCCCTCCGCGCCGCCGTCGCCGCTGCCTTCAACCTTGTCATCGGAGGAGAGCGTGATAACCTCGCTACCCTCCGTGCCGTCGTCCTCGCTGCCTTCGACCTCGTCATCGGAGGAGAGCACGATAACCTCGCCGCCCTCCGCGCCGGCAAAGATCACCCCCTCAGCCTCCACGAGCTCCGGGTGCTGCCGGTGGAGCTCTTGCATGTAGGTATCGTAGGCGGCCTCGGCCTCGAGGCGCTCCCACGCCTCGCGGTCCTCCCGCGCCATAGCCGAGCTCACCACCCCTGGCTCTGGTGGAACGAGGTCGACTGGACATGTGCCGAAGGGGAAATTGACCGTAGCCGCCGCGCCGTGGTAGCAGACCTGTCAGCGGTCGTACTCCATGACCGCGAGCTCGACCGTGTGGAAGCTACCAAGCCCTCGGCGGGTGTGGGTCTCTCGATCCGTAATCTCGGCAACCCACGTCCCCCACCGCCGCTGCTGGACCCCGAGGTAGGATTTTGTCGGCTGCCTGGTCCGAGGGAGGACGGGGAAGTCCTCGAACCACCGTAGGGGCGCGGCGGCGGGCGGATCAAGGGACCAGCGATGACAAATCAGGCCCGCGGAGGATGACGGGGACACCTCGGCGGCCACCTTGCCGGCGTCGGGCGAAAAGGCCGCGATAAACCTCTTATTGGCCATTGGCTGCTCGAGCTCCCCGACACACAGGCAGAGGATGAGGATGGAGGCGCCGGCGATGGAGACGACCTACCAATGGTTTCGAGGGTTGTGTGTGCCTGTGTGAGCGGAGGTTTTGGGGTGTGTGTGGAGGGTGGCGGGGGGGGGGGGGCAAGGTTGTGTTTGAGGAAATACTGTGGCAAGTGAAAATTTTACAAGGCGGGAGTAACAAGGCGGGGCTACTGAAAATTTGGATCAAGGGCGAGCAGATATTTGAGATTGGGAGGGATGCAGAGGCGGGAGTAAAATGTCGGGGCTACTGAAAATTTGAATCAAGGGACTGAAGCAGAGCGGGAGTAACAGACATAGCACATGGTCCGCACATACTGATCGTGTGATATCAAACATTAAAACCTTCCAGGCGGTTGATATTTTCAAGATTACGAGGCGGTAATATTTTTGATATTGCGAGGGATGCAGAGGCGGGAGTTTTTGAGGAGCGAGCTAGTGTGCTTGACACGCCGGCTGTGGACTATAGCCGATGCACCTTCTCGCATAAGCCATAGGCATATTATACACTCACGGTGCTCCAAGATATATTGTACTACATCTCACACGGTTGGTGATAATAAACTGTGTGGGATCTACTTGATTTGAATTACAAAATGGGGTCACAGCGGCAATGGACGCTCTTTGAATTGCTAGACCTTTTTTACGCAATGAACATGCAACTATATGTGTGTCGTAAATGAATTGGAATTATTTAGGGTTCATTTCAGCATAGAACAACAGGCGTGTTGTGTTTAATCTTGAAATTTTTCGGGGTTCGTTTGGCCTTTTTTATACATTAACTGGGTTTTCTAGGCATTTTATGTGCATAGTTAAAATTTGAACTACAAACACATGCTTCAGTGCACTAAAGTTGGTTGAAAAATCACATGTGTGTCCTTGGGTGAATTTCTAGGTCCCATGCAAGAGATGGGAATCAAATTCAAACACCGAGAGCCTTTATTGATTGCAAAACATTGAGATGCCTGGTTTTTAAATTCTAGTAAATCCAAAACTTCGTCTAAAATTCATGAAACTTGGCATGCTATCATGGAGCGGCATCAACATGCCGTGGTAAAAAATTGTCCCATTTGGGGCAGGTTTGGGTATATGCTTCTCACAAACCAGAGCTTCTCACAACGAGCACGATGGTTTCGGTGAGGAGCGTCCCACCTTTGGGGACGAAACGATATCCATTGCCTCTTATTGCTTTAAAAAAATTCTCGTGTCAACATAGAACAACAGAAGTGTTGTGTCAACTTTTGGGATTTTTCGGGGTTTGTTTGGACATTTTTATGCATTAACTGAGTTTTCAATGCATTCATGTGCATAATTCAAATTTGAACTAAATGCACATTCGCCAGTGCATATAAATTGGATGAAAAATCAAATATGTGTCCTTGGGTGCATGCTTAGGTCCAATGCAAGAAATGGGAATGAAATTCAAACACCAGGACACTGTTGATTGCCGGCAAAACGTTGAGATGCCTGGTTTTTAAATTCTAGTAAATCCAATACTCGTCTGAAATTCATGAAACTTGGCATGCTATCATGGAGCGGCATCAACATGCTGTGGTAAAAAAATTGTCCCATTTGGGACAGGTTTGGGTATAAGCTTCTCACAAACCAGAGCTTCTCACAGCAAGCATGATGGTTTCCATAGGGAACGTCCCACCTTTGGGGATGAAACGATATCCATTGCCTCTTATTGCTTTCAAATTTTTTCTCGTGTCAACATAGAACAACAGGAGTGTTGTGTCAATTTTTGTGATTTTTCGGGGTTCGTTTGGACATTTTTATGCATTAACTGAGTTTTCAATGCATTTATGTGCATAATTCAAATTTGAACTACATGCACATGCTCCAGTGCAAATTAATTGGTTGAAAAATGTAATCTGTATCCTTGGGTGCATGCTTAGGTCCCATGCAAGAAGTGAGAATTAAATTCAAACACCAGGGCACCGTTGATTGCCGGCAAAACGTTGAGATACTTTATTTTTAAATTCTCGTAAATCCAAAACTAAATAAAATTCGTGAAACTTGGCATTCTATCATGGAGCGGCATCAACATGCTCTGGTAAATTTTTTATCCCATTTGGGGCAGGTTTCGCTATATGCTTCTCACAAACCAGAGCTTCTCACAACAATCATGATGGTTTCCGTAGGGAACATCCCACCTTTGGGGACGAAACGATATCCATTGCGTCTTATTGCTTTCAATTTTTTTCTCGTGTCAACATAGAACAATAGGAGTGTTGTGTCAGTTTTTGTGATTTTTCGCTGTTCGTTGGACCTTTTTATTTATTCACTAAGTTTTCAATGCATTTATGTGCATAATTCAAATTTGAACTACATGCACATGCTCCAGTGCATATAAAGTGGTCGAAAAATCAAATCTGTGTCCTGTGGTGGATGCTTAGGTCCCATGCAAGAAATGGGAATGAATTTCAAACACCAGAGCACCATTGATTGCCGGCAAAACGTTGAGATACTTTATTTTTAAATTCTCGTAAATCCAAAACTCGTCTGAAATTCATGAAACTTGGCATGCTATCATGGAATGGCACCCGGCATGTTGTGGTATTTTTCGTGTCCATTTTGAGAGAAGGCGCACCGGGAAGCGTGTGAGTTGTATGATGCGCAAGCTCACTAGGAAGCGAGCCCTTTGACTTCCATGGCCGCCCGCCTTCCTCTCCATTAATGGCGCCCGAGCCTCTGTTTAATACGGGAGGCCCTACTATTCGCCTCCGATTCCCCTCCCTCCCGCAGACCTCCACCAACTCCATGGCGCTTAATGATCATCTGCCACTAGTCATCAAGTTTGGTGAAGTCGACTCCGAGCCAGAGGAGATAGAAAATAAGGAGGTATGGGGCCTCATGGACATGGCCCAGAACGAGCTGGCCGTGGTGGTTTCTGCCCCTGCTCCCGTCCCAGCTCCCATCCCTGCCCGTGCCAGCGACCATCCCCGTAGCATTGACGGGCTGGTCGCCGAGCACTATCACAGAGCTGGAAGCCGCGGGCATCAGCAAGGTCTCCGCAGACCCGCGCGAGCTCGTGTTCATGCCAGTGATACGTCTCCAACGTATCTATAATTTTTTATTGTTCCATGCTATTATATTATCTATCTTGGATGTTTATGGGCTTTATTAAACACTTTTATATTATTTTTGGGACTAACCTATTGACCCAGAGCCCAGTGCGATTCGCTTTTTTCCCTTGTTTGATGTTTTGAAGAAAAGGAATATCAAGCGAATTGAAACGGAATGAAACCTTCTGGAGAAGTTATTTTTGGAAGGAAAGCAACCAGGGAGACTTGGAGTCCACGTCAAAGAAGCAACGAGGAAGGCACGAGGTAGGGTGGTGCGCCCACCCCCCAGGGCGCGCCCTCCACCCTCATGGGCCCCTCGTGGCTCACCTGACGTACTTCTTCCTCCTATATATATATATATATATATATATATATATATATATATATATATATATCCATATAACCTAAAAACTTCAGAAAACAGAATACATTGGGAGTTCCGCCGCCGCAAGCCTCTGTAGCCACCAAAAACCACTCGGGACCCTGTTCCGGCACCCACGGGAGGATCCCTCACCGGTGGCCATCTTCATCATCCCGGCGCTCTCCATGACGAGGAGGGTAGTTCACCCTCGGGGCTGAGGGTATGTACCAGTAGCTATGTGTTTGATCTCTCTCTCTCTCTCTCTCTCTCTCTCTCTCTCTCGTGTTCTTGATTTGGCACTATCTTGATGTATCGCGAGCTTTGCTATTATAGTTGGATCTTATGTTTCTTCTTCCCCTCTACTCTCTTGTAATGGATTGAGTTTTCCCTTTTGGAGTAATCTTATCAGATTGAGTCTTTAATGATTTGAGAACACTTTATGTATGTCTTGCCGTGCGTATCTGTGGTGACAATGGGATATCACGTGATTCACTTGATGTATGTTTTGGTGATCAACTTGCGGGTTCCGCCCATGAACCTATGCATAGGGGTTGGCACGCGTTTTCGTCTTGATTCTCCGGTAGAAACTTTGGGGCACTCTTTGAGGTTCTATGTGTTGGTTGAATAGATGAATCTGAGATTGGGTGATGCATATCGTATAATCATACCCACGGATACTTGAGGTGACATTGGAGTATCTAGGTGACATTAGGGTTTTGGTTGATTTGTGTCTTAAGGTGTTATTCTAGTACGAACTCTAGGGCTGTTTGTGACACTTATAGGAATAGCCCAACAGATTGATTGGAAAGAATAACTTTGAGGTGGTTTCGTACCCTACCATAATCTCTTTGTTTGTTCTCCGCTATTAGCGACTTTGAAGTGACTCTTTGTTGCATGTTGAGGGATAGTTATATGATCCAAGTATGTTATTATTGTTGAGAGAACTTGCACTAGTGAAAGTATGAACCCTAGGCCTTGTTTCCTATCATTGCAATATCGTTTACGCTCACTTTTATCATTAGTTACCTTGCTGTTTTTATATTTTCAGATTACAAAAACCTATATCTACCATCCATATTGCACTTGTATTACCATCTCATCGCCGAACTAGTGCACCTATACAGTTTACCATTGTATTGGGTGTGTTGGGGACACAAAAGACACTTTGTTATTTGGTTGCGGGGTTGCTTGAGAGAGACCATCTTCATCCTACGCCTCCCACGGATTGATAAACCTTAGGTCATCCACTTGAGGAAATTTGCTACTGTCCTACAAACCTCTGCACTTGGAGGCCCAACAACGTCTACAAGAAGAAGGTTGCGTAGTAGACATCAAGCTCTTTTCTGGCGCCGTTGCCGGGGAGGTGAGTGCTTGAAGGTATATCTTTAGATATTGCAACCGAATCTTTTTTTTTCTTGTTTTATCACTAGTTTAGTTTATCAAAGAAAACCACAAAAAAATGGAATTGAGTTTGTCTCATACGCTTCATCTTTTTAATATCTTTTGTGAGTATGATGGAAAGGAAAATTGGGCCAAAGTGTTAGAAGAAGAATGCATTAAAATGTTTGGCACTAAATCTTTGAATGATGAGCATGATTGCAATTTTTTTAGTATGAATTCCTTGAAAATCCATGATGCTAATGATATGCAAAGCCACAAGTTTGGGGAAGCTATGTTTGATGAAGATGATATGTTTAGTCCCCCAAGTTTTGATGAGCAAATTTACTATGATGAAAGCATGCCTCCTATCTATGATGATTATTGTGATGACACGTATGCTATAAAGAATAATGATAACCATGAAAATTGTCATCTTGATCTTAATTTTCAATCACATGATAGTTATTTTGTTGAGTTTGCTCCCACTATTCCGAATGAGAAAAATTTGCTTATGTGGAGAGTAATAAAATTTCTATGCAAGTAGATCATGAAAAGAATACTTTAGGTGCTAGTTATATTGTTGAATTCATTCATGATGCTACTGAAAATTATTATGAGGGAGGAATATATGCTTGTAGGAATTGCAATAATATCAAGTTTCCTCTCTATGTGCTTAAAATCTTGAAGTTATGCTTGTTTTACCTTCCTATGCTAGTTGATTATTGCTCCCATAATTTGTTTGCTCACAAAATCCCTATTCATAGGAAGTAAGTTAGACTTAAATGTGCTAGTCATATTCTTCATGATGCTCTCTTTATGTTTCAATTCTTATCTTTTATGCGAGCATCATTTAACTCATCATGCCTAGCTAGGGGCGTTAAACGATAGCGCTTGTTGGGAGGCAACCCAATTTTATTTTAGTTTCTTGCTTTTTGGTTATGTTTAGGAATAAATAATAGATCTAGCTTCTGTATAGATGTGGTTTTATGTTTTAATTAGAGTTTGTGCCAAGTAGAACCTTTGGGAAGACTTGGGTGAAGTCTTTATGATCATGCTGTAAAAAACAGAAACTTTAGCGCTCACGAGATTAGCTAGAACTTTTTACAGGAGAGTGGTATTTAGTTGATTCTTTTTGCAGATGATTACTAGACAAATTACTCAGGTCCAACAATTTAGTTTAGAATTTTTGGAGTTCCATAAGTATACGTTTGATACAGATTACTACAGACTGTTCTGTTTTTGACAGATTCTGTTTTCATTGTGTTGTTTGCTTATTTTGATGAATCTATGGCTAGTAAAATAGTTTATAAAACATAGAAAAGTTGGAATACAGTAATTTTAACACCAATATAAATAAATAATGAGTTCATTACAGTACCTTGAAGTGGTGTTTTGTTTTCTTTCGCTAACGGAGCTCACGAGTTTTCTGTTAAGTTTTGTGTTGTGAAGTTTTCAAGTTTTGGGTAAAGATTCGATGGACTATGGAATAAGGAGTGGCAAGAGCCTAAGATTGGGGATTCCCAAGGAACCCCAAGGTAATATTCAAGTACAACCAAGAGCCTAAGTTTGGGGATGCCCCGGATGGCATCCTCTTTAAATCTTCGTTCATCGGTAACTTTACTTGGAGCTATATTTTTATTCACCACATGATATGTGTTTTGCTTGGAGCGTCATTTTATTTTCTTTAGTTGTGCTTGCTGTTTGAATAAAGTACCAAGATCTGAAATTCTTAAATGTTAGAGAGTCTTCACATAGTTGCATAATTATTCGACTACTCATTGATCTTCACTTATATTTTTCAGAGTAGTTTGTTGTTTGCTCTAGTGCTTCACTTATATCTTTTAGAGCACGGTTGTGGATTTGTTTTATAGAAACTATTGATCTCCCATGCTTCACTTAGATTATTTTGAGAGTCTTAAGTAGCATGGTAATTTGCTTAAATAATCCTAATATGCTAAGCATACAAGATTTGTAAGAATTCTTATGAGTGTGTTGAATACTAAGAAAGGTTTGATGCTTGATAATTGTTTTGAGATATGAAGATGGTGATATTAGAGTCATGCTAGTTGAGTAGTTGTGAATTTGAGAAATACTTGTGTTAAAGTTTCTGATTCCCGTAGCATGCACGTATGGTGAACCGTTATGTGATGAAGTCGGAGCATGATTTATTTATTGATTGTCCTCCTTATGAGTGGCGGTCGGGGACGAGAGATGGTCTGTTCCTACCAATCTATCCCCCTAGGAGCATGCGCCTAATACTTTGCTTTGATAACTTGTAGATTTTTGCAATAAGTATATGAGTTCTTTTTGACTAATGTTGAGTCCATGGATTATACGCACTCTTCTTCCTTCCACCATTGCTAGCCTCTCTAGTATCGCGCAACTTTCGCCGGTATCATACACCCACCATATACCTTCCTCAAAACAGCCACCTTACCTACCTATCATGGCATTTCCATAGCCATTCCGAGATATATTGCAATGCAACTTTCCACCGTTCCGTTTATTATGACATGCTCCATCATTGTTATATTGCTTTGCCTGATCATGTAGTTGACATCATATTTGTGGCAAAGCCACCGTTCATAATTCTTTCATACATGTCACTCTTGATTCATTGCATATCCCGGTACACCGCCGGAGGCATTCACATAGAGTCATATTTTGTTCTAGGTATTGAGTTGTAATTGTTGAGTTGCAATAAAATAAAAGTGTGATAATCATCATTTTTAGAGCATTATCCCAAGTGAGGAAAGGATGATGGAGACTATGATTCCCCCACAAGTCGTGATGAGACTCCGGACGAAAAAAAAGAAGGCCATAAAAAAAGAGAAAAGGCCTAAATAAAAAAATATATAGAAAATGAGAGAAAAAGAGAGAAGGGACAATGCTACTATCCTTTTACCACACTTGTGCTTCAAAGTAGCACCATGTTCTTCATGATAGAGAGTCTCCTATGTTGTCACTTTCATATACTAGTGGGAATCTTTCATTATAGAACTTGGCTTGCATATTCCAATGATGGGCTTCCTCAAAATGCCCTTGGTCTTCGTGAGCAAGCAAGTTGGATGCATACCCACTTAGTTTCTTTTGTTGAGCTTTCATATACTTATAGCTCTAGTGCATCCGTTGCATGGCAATCCCTACTCACTCACATTTATATCTATTGATGGGCATCTCCATAGCCCATTGGTATGCCTAGTTGACGTGAGACTATTTTCTCCTTTTTGTCTTCTCCAAAACCACCATTCTATTCCACATATAGTGCTATGTCCATGGCTCACACTCATGTATTGCGTGAAGATTGAAAAAGTTTGAGAATGTCAAAAGTATGAAACAATTGCTTGGCTTGTCATCAGGGTTGTGCATGATTTAAATACTTTGTGTGGTGAAGATAGAGCATAGCTAGACTATATGATTTTGTAGGGATAACTTTCTTTCGCCATGTTATTTTGAGAAGACATGATTGCTTTATTAGTATGCTTGAATTATTATTATTTTTATGTCAATATTAAACTTTTGTCTTGAATCTTTCGGATCTGAATATTCATACCACAATTAAGAAAAATTACATTGAAATTATGCCAAGTAGCATTCCACATCAAAAATTCTGTTTTTATCATTTACCTACTCGAGGGCGAGCAGGAATTAAGCTTGGGGATCTTGTCGTCTCCAACGTATCTATAATTTTTGATTGTTCCATGCTATTATATTATCTATCTTGGATGTTTATGAGCTTTATTAAACACTTTTATATTATTTTTGGGACTAACCTATTGACCCAGAGCCCAGTGCCAGTTCCTGTTTTTTCCCCTTGTTTCAGTGTTTCGAAGAAAAGGAATATCAAAAGGAGTCGAAACGGAATGAAACCTTCTGGAGAAGTTATTTTTGGAAGGAAAACAACCGGGGAGACTTGGAGTCCACGTCAAAGAAGCAACGAGGAAGGCACGAGGTAGGCGCGCCCCAGTAGCGCCCTCCACCTCGTGGGCCCCTCGTGGCTCCTCGACTGTTGGGAAGCGTAGTAATTTCAAAAAAATTCCTACGCTACGCAAGATCATGGTGATGGCATAGCAACGAGAGGGGAGAGTATTGTCCACGTGCCCTCATAGACCGTGGCGGGCGTTATGACAACGCGGTTGATGTAGTCCCACGTCTTCATGATCCGACCGATCCAAGTACCGAGCGACGGCACCTCCGAGTTCAGCACGTTCAGCTCGATGACGATCCCGGACTCCGATCCAGCAAAATGTCGAGGTTGAGTTCCGTCGGCCTGACGGCGTGGTGGCGATGATGATGCTCTATCGGCGAGGCTTCGCCTAAACTCATGACGATATGACCGAGGTGGAATATGGTGGAGGGGGCATAGCACACGGCTAAGGAGCGATCCGTAGATCAACTTGTGTGTTATGGGGTGCCCCCTGCCCCGTATATAAAGGAGCAAGGGGAGGAGGCCGGCCCTAGGAGGCGCGCCAAGTGTGGAGTCCTACTAGGACTCCCTAGTCCTAGTAGGATTCCACCTCCCTTGTTGGGGTAGGAGAAGGGAAGAGGGGAGAGGAATAAGGAAAATGGGGCTGTGCCCTTGTCCAGTCGGACCAGAGGGGGCGCAGGCCTCCTTCCTTTGGCCTCTCTCCTCTATTCTGTATGGCCCAATAAGGCCCATATACTCCCCGGCAAATTCCCGTAACTCTCCGGTACTCGAAAAAATACCCGAATCACTCAGAACCTTTCCGAACTCCGAATATAGTCGTCCAATATATCGATCTTTACGTCTCGACCATTTCGAGACTCCTCGTCATGTCCCTGATCTCATCCGGGACTCCGAACTCCTTCGGTACATCAAAACTCATAAACTCATAATATAAGCATCGCCGAAACCTTAGCGTGCGGACCCTACGGGTTCGAGAACTATGTAGACATGACCTAGAACTATTCTTGGTCAATAACCAATACCAGAACCTGTATGCTCATATTGGCTCCTACATATTCTACGAAGATCTTTATCGGTCAAACCGCATAACAACATATGTTGTTCCCTTTGTCATCGGTATGTCACTTGCCCGAGATTTGATCGTCGGTATCCAATACCTAGTTCAATCTCGTTACTGGCAAGTCTCTTTACTCGTTACGTAATGCATCATTCCGTAACTAACTCATTAGCTACATTGCTTGCAAGGCTTATAGTGATGTGCATTACCGAGAGGGCCCGGAGATACCTCTCCAGAGCAATCGGAGTGACAAAACCTAATCTCGAAATACGCCAACCCAACATGTACCTTTGGAGACACCTGTAGTACTCCTTTATAATCACCCGATTACGTTGTGACGTTTGGTAGCACCAAAGTGTTCCTCCGATGGCAGGAGTTGCATAATCTCATAGTTACGGGAACATGTATAAGTCATGAAGAAAGCAATAGCAATATACTAAGCGATCAAGTGCTAGGCTAACGGAATGGGTCATGTCAATCACATCATTCTCCTAATGATGTGATCCCATTAATCAAATAACAACACATGTCTATGGTTAGGAAACATAACCATCTTTGATTAATGAGCTAGTCAAGTAGAGGCATACTAGTGACTATATGTTTGTCTATGCATTCACACATGTATCATGTTTAGGTTAATACAATTCTAGCATGAATAATAAACATTTATCATGAAATAAGGAAATAAATAATAACTTTATTATTGCCTCTAGGGCATATTTCCTTGAGTCTCCCACTTGCACTAGAGTCAATAATCTAGTTCACATCATCATGTGATTCAACACTAATATTCACATATGTATGTGATTAACACCCATAGTTCACATCGTCATGTGACCAACACCCAAAGGGTTTACTAGAGTCAATAATCTAGTTCACATCGCTATGTGATTAACACCCAAAGAGTACTAAGGTATGATCATGTTTTGCTCGTGAGAGAAGCTTAGTCAACGGGTCGGTCACATTCAGAGCCGTATGTATTTTGCAAATATTCTATGTCTACAATGCTCTTGCGGAGCTACTCTAGCTAATTGCTCCCACTTTCAATATGTATCCAGATTGAGACTTAGAGTCATCTGGATCAGTGTAAAAAGCTTGCATTGATGTAACTCTTTCTGACGGGCTCTTTTATCACCTCCATAATCGAGAAATATTTCCTTAGTCCTCACTAAGGATGTTCTTGACCAATGTCCGGTGATCTACTCCTAGATCACTATTGTACTCCCTTGCCAAATTCAGAGCAAGGTATACAATAGGTCTGGTACATAGCATAACATACTTTATAGAACCTATGACTGAGGCATAGGGAATGACTTTCATTCTCTTTTCTATTCTCTGCCGTGGTCGGGATTTGAGTCTTACTCAATTTCACACCTTTGCAACACAGGCAAGAACTTTTCTTTGACTGTTCTATTTTGAACTACTTCAAAATCTTGACAAGGTATGTACTTATTGAAAAACTTATCAAGCGTCTTGATCTATCTCAATAGATCTTGATGCTCAATATGTAAGTAGCTTTACTGAGATCTTTCTTTTAAAGAACTCCTTTCAAATACTCATTTATGCTTTCCAGAAAAATTCTACATCATTTCTGATCAACAATATGTTACTCACATATATTTATCAGAAAAGCGGTAGTGCTCCCACTCACTTTATTGTAAATACAGGCTTCACCGCAAGTCTGTATAAAACTATATGCTTTGATCAACTTATCAAAGCGTATATTCCAACTACGAGATGCTTACACCAGTCCATAGATGGATCATTTGGAGCTTACACATTTTGTTAGCACCTTTAGGATTGACAAAACTTTCTGGTTGCATCATATACAACTCTTCTTTAAGAAAACCATTAAGGAATGCAGTTTTGACATTCATTTTCCAGATTTCATAAAATGTGGCAATTGCTAACATGATTCGGACAGACTTAAACATCGCTACAGTTGAGAAAATCTCATTGTAGTCAACACCTTGAACTTGTCGAAAACCTTTTGCAACAAGTCGAGCTTTGTAGATAGTAACACTACTATCAGTGTCCGTCTTCCTCTTGAAGATCCATTTATTTAACTTGACTTGCTGATCATCGAGCAGGTCAACCAAAGTCCTCACTTTGTTCTTATATATGGATCCTATCTCAGATTTTATGGCCTCAAGCCATTTCGCGGAATCTGGGCTCATCATCGCTTCCTCATAGTTCGTAGGTTCATCATGGTCTAGTAACATGACTTCTAGAATAGGATTACCGTACCACATTGGTGCGGATCTTATTTTGGAAGACCTACGAGGTTCGGTAATAACTTGATCTGAAGCTTCATGATCATCATCATTAGCTTCCTCACTGATTGGTGTAGGAACCACAGGAACTGATTTACGTGATGAACTACTTTCCAATTCGGGAGAAGGTACAATTACCTTATCAAGCTCTACTTTCCTCCCACTCACTTCTTTCGAGAGAAACTTCTTCTCTAGAAAGGATCCATCTTAACAACGAATAACTTGCCTTCGGATCTGTGATAGAAGGTGTACCCAATAGTTACCTTTGGGTATTCTATGAAGACGCACTTTTCCGATTTGGGTTCGAGCTTATCAGGTTGAAACCTTTTCATATAAGCATCGCAACTCCAAGCTTTAAGAAACGACAGCTTAGGTTTCTGCTAAACCATAGTTCATACAGGTGTCATCTCAACGGATTTAGATGGTGCCCTATTAAACGTGAATGCAGCTGTCTCTAATGCATAACCCCAAAACGATAGTGGTAAATCGGTAAGATACATCATAGATCGCACCATATCCAAATAAAGTACGGTTACGATGTTCGGACACACCATTAAGTTGTCGTGTTCCATGTGGCGTGAGCTGTGAAACTATTTCACTTTGTTTTAATTGAAGACCAAACTCGTAACTCAAATATTCATCTCCACGATCAAATCGCAGAAACTTTATTTTCTTGTTACGATGATTTTCCACTTCACTCTGAAATTCTTTGAACTTTTCAACTATTTCAGACTTATGTTTCATCAAGAAGATATACGCATATCTGCTCAAATCATCTGTGAAGGTCAGAAAATAACGATACACGCCGCGAGCCTTAACACTCATCGGATCGCATACATCGGTATGTATTATTTCCAATAAGTCAGTAGCTCGTTCCATTGTTCCGAAGAACGGAGTTTTAGTCATCTTGCCCAAAAGGCACGGTTCGCAAGTATCAAATGATTCATAACCAAGTGATTCCGAAAATCCATCTTTATGGAGTTTCTTCATGCGTTTTACACCGATATGACCCAAACGGCGATTACCACAAATGAGTTGCACTATCATTATTAACTTTGCATCTTTTGGCATCAATATTATGAATATGTGTATCACTACGATCGAGATCCAACAAACTATTTTTATTGGGTGTATGACCATTGAAGGTTTTATTCATGTAAATAGAACAACAATTATTCTCTGACTTTAAATGAATAACCGTATTGCAATAAACATGATCAAATCATATTTATGCTCAACACAAACGCCAAATAACATTTATTTAGGTTTAACACTAATCCCGAAAGTATAGGGAGCGTGCGATGATGATCATATCAATCTTGGAACTACTTCCAACACTCATCGTCACTTCCCCTTCAATTAGTCTCTGTTTATTCTGTAACTCCTGTTTCGAGTGACTAATCTTAGCAACCGAACAAGTATCAAATACTCAGGGGCTACTATAAACACTAGTAGGGCATACATCAATTACCTTTATATCAAATATACTCTTTTTCACTTTGCCATCCTTCTTATCCACCAAATATTCAGGGCATTTCCGCTTCTAGTGACCATTTCCTTTGCAGTGTAAGCACTCAGTTTCAGGCTTTGGTCCAGCTTTGGTCTTCTTCACGGGAGTGACAACTTGTTTGCCGTTCTACTTGAAGTTTCCCTTTCTTTCCCTTTGCCCTTTTCTTGAAACTAGTGGTCTTGTCAATCATCAACACTTGATGCTCTTTCTTGATTTCTACCTTCGTCGATTTCAACATCACGAAGAGCTTGGGAATTACTTTTGTCATCCCTTGCATATTATAGTTCATCACGAAGTTTTACTAACTTGGTGATGGTGACTAGAGAATTCTGTCAATCACTATATTATCTGGAAGATTAACTCCCACTTGATTCAAGCGATTGAAGTACCCAGACAATCTGAGCACATGCTCACTAGTTGAGCGATTCTCCTCCATCTTTTAGCTATAGAACTTCTTGGAGACTTCATATCTCTCTACTCGGGTATTTTCTTGAAATATTAACTTCAATTCCTGGAACATCTCATATGGTCCGTGACGTTCAAAACGTCTTTGAAGTCAAGATTCTAAGCCGTTAAGCATGGTGCACTAAACTATCAAGTATTCATCGTATTGAGCTAGCCAAACGTTCATAACGTCTGCATCTGCTCCTGCAATAGGTCTGTCACCTAGCGGTGCATTAAGGATATAATTCTTCTGTGCATCAATGAGGATAAACCTCAGATCACGGATCCAATCCGCATTATTGCTACTAACAATTTTCAACACAGTTTTCTCTAGGAACATATTAAAATAAACATATGAAAGCAACAAACATAGGGAAGCAACAACGCGAGCTATTGATCTACAACATAATTTGCAAAATACTATCAGGTACTAAGTTCATGATAAATTTAAAGTTCAATTAATCATATTACTTAAGAACTCCCACTTAGATAGACATCCCTCTAATCTTCTAAGTGATTACGTGATCCATATCAACTACACCATGTCCGATCATCACGTGAGATGGAGTAGTTTCAATGGTGAACATCACTATGTTGATCATATCTACTATATGATTCATGTTCAACCTTTCGGTCTCCGTGTTCCGAGGCCATATCTGTATATGCTTGGCTCGCCAAGTTTAACCTGAGTATTCCGCGTGTGCAACTGTTTTGCACCCGTTGTATTTGAACGTAGAGCCTATCACACCCGATCATCACGTGGTGTCTCAGCACGAAGAACTTTACATAGCGGTGCATACTCGGGAGAACACTTCTTGATATTTTATTGAGAGATCATCTTAAAATGCTACCGTCAATCAAAGCAAGATAAGATGCATAAAGGATAAACATCACATGCAATCAATATAAGTGATATGATATGGCCATCATCATCTAGTGCTTGTGATCTCCATCTCAAGCACCGTCGTGATCACCATCGTCACCGGTAGCGACACCTTGATCTTCATCGTAGCATCGTTGTCGTCTCGCCAACTATTGCTTCTACGACTATCGCTACCGCTTAGTGATAAAGTAAAGCAATTACAGGCGTTGCATTTCGTACAATAAGCGACAACCATATGGCTCCTGCCGATTGCCGATAACTTCGGTTACAAAACATGATCATCTCATATAATAAAATATAGCATCACGTCTTGACCATATAACATCACAACATGCCCTGCAAAAACAAGTTAGACGTCCTCTACTTTGTTGTTGCAAATTTTACGTGGCTGCTACGGGCTGAGCAAGAACCGTTCTTACCTACGCATTAAAACCACAACGATAGTTCGTCAAGTTAGTGTTGTTTTAACCTTCGCAAGGACCGGGCGTAGCCACACTCAGTTCAACTAAAGTGAGAGAGACAGACACCCGCCAGTCACCTTTAAGCACGAGTGCTCGCATAGCGGTGAAACCAGTCTCGCGTAAGCGTCTGGCGTAATGTCGGTCCGGCCGCTTCATCTCACAATACCGCCGAACCAAAGTATGACATGTTGGTAAGCAGTATGACTTGTATCGCCCACAACTTACTTGTGTTCTACTCGTGCATATGACGTCTACGCATAAAACCAGGCTCGGATGCCACTGTTGGGAAACGTAGTAATTTCAAAAAAATTCCTACGCACACGCAAGATCATGGTGATGGCATAGCAATGAGAGGGGAGAGTATTGTCCACGTACCCTCGTAGACCGTAAGCGGAAGCGTTATGAAAACACGGTTGATGTAGTCGTACGTCTTCACGATCCGACCGATCCAAGTACCGAACGTACGGCACCTCCGAGTTCAGCACACGTTCAGCTCGATGACGATCCCCGGACTCCGATCCAGCAAAGTGTCGGGGATGAGTTCCGTCGACCTGACGGCGTGGTGACGATGATGATGCTCTATCGGCGCAGGGCTTCGCCTAAACTCCGCGACGATATGACCGAGGTGGAATATGGTGGAGGGGGGCACCGCACACGGCTAAGGGACGATCCGTAGATCAACTTGTGTGTTATGGGGTGCCCCCCTGCCCCCGTATATAAAGGAGCAAGGGGGGAGGATGCCGGCCCTAGGAGGGGGCGCGCCAAGTATGGAGTCCTACTAGGACTCCCTAGTCCTAGTAGGATTCCACCTCCCTTGTTGGAGTAGGAGAAGGGGAAAGAGAGGAGAGGAATAAGGAAAAGGGGATGCGCCTTGTCCAATTCGGACCAGAGGGGCGCAGGCCTCCTTCCTTCGGCCTCTCTCCTCTATTCCCGTATGGCCCAATAAGGCCCATATACTCCCGGCGAATTCCGTAACTCTCGGTACTCGAAAAATACCGAATCACTCGGAACCTTTCCGAACTCGAATATAGTCGTCCAATATATCGATCTTTACGTCTTGACCATTTCGAGACTCCTCGTCATGTCCCCGATCTCATCCGGGACTCGAACTCCTTCGGTACATCAAAACTCATAAACTCATAATATAAGCATCGCATCGAAACCTTAAGCGTGCGGACCCTACGGGTTCGAGAACTATGTAGACATGACCTAGAACTATTCTTGGTCAATAACCAATACCAGAACCTGTATGCTCATATTGGCTCCTACATATTCTACGAAGATCTTTATCGGTCAAACCGCATAACAACATACGTTGTTCCCTTTGTCATCGGTATGTTACTTGCCCGAGATTTGATCGTCGGTATCCAATACCTAGTTCAATCTCGTTACTGGCAAGTCTCTTTACTCGTTACGTAATGCATCATTCCGTAACTAACTCATTAGCTACATTGCTTGCAAGGCTTATAGTGATGTGCATTACCGAGAGGACTCAGAGATACCTCTCCGACAATCGGAGTGACAAAACCTAATCTCGAAATCGCCAACCCAACATGTACCTTTGGAGACACCTGTAGTACTCCTTTATAATCACCCAGTTACGTTGTGACGTTTGGTAGCACCCAAAGTGTTCCTCCGATAAACGGGAGTTGCATAATCTCATAGTTACAGGAACATGTATAAGTCATGAAGAAAGCAATAGCAATATACTAAACGATCAAGTGCTAGGCTAACGGAATGGGTCATGTCAATCACATCATTCTCCTAATGATGTGATCCCATTAATCAAATAACAACACATGTCTATGGTTAGGAAACATAACCATCTTTGATTAATGAGCTAGTCAAGTAGAGGCATACTAGTGACTATATGTTTGTCTATGTATTCACACATATATCATGTTTCCGGTTAATACACTTCTAGCATGAATAATAAACATTTATCATGAAATAAGGAAATAAATAATAACTTTATAATTGCCTCTAGGGCATATTTCCTTCACTGACGTACTTCTTCCTCCTATATATATCCATATACCCTAAAAACTTCGGAAAACAGAATAGATTGGGAGTTCCGCCGCCGCAAGCCTCTGTAGCCACCAAAAACCAATCGGGACCCTGTTCCGGCACCCTGCCGGAGGGGGAACCCTCACCGGTGGCCATCTTCATCATCCCGGCGCTCTCCATGACGAGGAGGGAGTAGTTCACCCTCGGGGTTGAGGGTATGTACCAGTAGCTATGTGTTTGATCTCTCTCTCTCTCTCTCTCTCTCGTGTTCTTGATTTGGCACGATCTTGATGTATCGCGAGCTTTGCTATTATAGTTGGATCTTATGTTTCTTCTCCCCCTCTACTCTCTTGTAATGGATTGAGTTTTCCCTTTTGGAGTAATCTTATCGGATTGAGTCTTTAATGATTTGAGAACACTTTATGTATGTCTTGCCGTGCGTATCTGTGGTGACAATGGGATATTACGTGATTCACTTGATGTATGTTTTGGTGATCAACTTGCGGGTTCCGCCCATGAACCTATGCATAGGGGTTGGCACACGTTTTCGTCTTGATTCTCCGGTAGAAACTTTGGGGAACTTTTTTAGGTTCTATGTCTTGGTTGAATAGATGAATCTGAGATTGTGTGATGCATATCGTATAATCATACCAACGGATACTTGAGGTGACGTTGGAGTATCTAGGTGACATTAGGGTTTTGGTTGATTTGTGTCTTAAGGTGTTATTCTAGTACGAACTCTAGGGCTGTTTGTGACACTTATAGGAATAGCCCAATGATTGATTGGAAAGAATAACTTTGAGGTGGTTTCGTACCCTACCATAATCTCTTTGTTTGTTCTCCGCTATTAGCGACTTTGAAGTGACTCTTTGTTGCATGTTGAGGGATAGTTATATGATCCAAGTATGTTATTATTGTTGAGAGAACTTGCACTAGTGAAAGTATGAACCCTAGGCCTTGTTTCCTATCATTGCAATATCGTTTACGCTCACTTTTATCATTAGTTACCTTGCTGTTTTTCTATTTTCAGATTACAAAAACCTATATCTACCATCCATATTGCACTTGTATTACCATCTCATCGCCGAACTAGTGCACCTATACAATTTACCATTGTATTGGGTGTGTTGGGGAAACAAAAGACACTTTGTTATTTGGTTGCGGGGTTGCTTGAGAGAGACCATCTTCATCCTACGCCTCCCACGGATTGATAAACCTTAGGTCATCCACTTGAGGGAAATTTGCTACTGTCCTACAAACCTCTGCACTTGGAGGCCCAACAACGTCTACAAGAAGAAGGTTGCGTAGTAGACATCAGCCAGCGCCAGTGTCTGTGCCCGTGCGCGCCCCTCCACCCACCGTGGCACCGGCCCCCGTGCGTTTGGCTACACCCATCTCACCCGTGCGCCTGCCCGTGCGTGCCCCTCCACCCACCGCGGCGCTGGTCCCTGTGCGTTTGGCCGCACCCGCCGCGCCCGTGCCCGTGCGCACGCCCCCCTCAGTGGCATGGGACGCCGCCGTCGACCGCTACCTCTCAGCGGCGCCAGTTGTCGTCCTCCCGCGCCCCGCCCGTCGATCGCGCGATTACATGATGTTTGATTTACAAGTGAAGAACATCTTGTGCTGCCTTGAAGACTTCAACAACAATGTCCCAGAGGACGACAATGACGGCGCGGCACGCCACGTCCGCCGCCACCGGAAATAGTTTTTTTGGGGTTTAATACTTTATCTCGAATTCTCGATCATATGAATATAAATTCTCAGTGTGACTAAATGAAAGATATAGTTTGAACGAACTTGCGTTTTTCTCTCTTAATGTACAGACTTATCAAATGATTTTCTTTTGAAAAAAATGTCAATGGTTTTTAAATATTAAACACTCGTCGCAAACGTTTTAGTTAGAACACCCGTATGCAAACCGACGGCTTTCCCAGTAAGCCAAGGGAAAATGTGCCGAGTAGGATTTTTGCATCCCTTCAACGCAAACGATTGTTTTGCATGACCCGTGTGCAACCACGTACAAACAATTGGGTAAGATTTGCATTTCTGTCATTTTGGGTATGTTGCCATTTGTCAAACTGGAAAGATTGACATTTGTTTATCTAGTAACATTGCCATTTGTCAACTTTGTAACACTGCGATTTGTCAAAATATGCAGCTAAAAATCACTAGCACTATCTAATTTTTGCAACTAAAATCACTAGCAATGTTCATATGGACACCACTAGCAGGTGTGAGTTGATGGACGCATATGCAAATGTACCATTGATTACATACAACAAGTCATCAACCCACAACGACAACGAGGATATACATTGGATTATAGATCATTCCCAACGAAACATTCTAGTAAAGTAAAAAAATTCTCACACAACAAATAACAAAGCGATGGAATGAACTTCAGCTCAACCACTCGTTGGCGTTGGAAACGCTTGCTTTGAACCAGAAGTGATTCTCTAGCAAGGGCCAACTACTGTCAATCTCGAGACCAATGCAACACTGATCATCCAGGCTGAAGCGGCCTATGTCAGGACCCATATTGGGACAGTAGGGAAGCATAGAAATGTCCGAGGTATAGATACAGTTGCTTCTCATTAATGGTATTAACGTTGTGTCAACAGCAGCTGGATCGCCTTCCACCATCATTGGATAGTTTTGTCCAAGGAAGAGCGAGTTTCCTCCAAGACTTTCAATACTGAACCAGGGAAAAGGTGTTGGTGCTAGTACACTAGTATCCATCCCGAATACCCTGCAACGGATGTTGGAATAGGTCCGGAGAGTGCGACCATGCGAGACAACACCTGCTTCCTTAGTAACATCAGCAGTGCCTTGTATACAGACAAGAAGAGGTGATCCATCAAAATAAGTTGCCAGGCGCCACTGAGTATATGGGTCCTCATGCTCGTGATCATCAGCATCGCCATCTCCCCCTTGGTTATAAAAATTTTCAAGTATAGGTGGTGGAATGTTCACAGGACCTTGGAAACACAAGAAGGTTAATTAGTAAAGGGAAACAAGCTAACCCGCATGCATGTGGATGAAACAATTATAATTACGGTGGAAGACAAACGTACCAAAAGCATCCAGATTCCATGCAAAATCAGTGGCAGCAAACACAAACCCTCATATCAAATTGCATCACAGTACTCATCCGTGTACAGAAATTGATTTTGAGCAATATCCATCGAGGCGTGGAAGTAAGGATGGAAACAAGCTTGTTGAAGATAGCAACAACTTCATAGTTCGTGTAATCCCAAGAGCGGGTGGGAACTCGACAAATTGCTATCTTCCGTAGACGACAGTCACCGTATTTGAACTCACGTAGAAATACCGGTGTACTCAACCTCTGGGGAGTTTGAGATTTTTGGAAGTGGAACCCGGTGAAGAGTGTACACATTCACAAGTTCGCACTCATAGTTGTACCCAATATAAATAACCCAATCTCCATTTGCACCTGCCCAAGCCTTGCCATCTAGCGATGGCATATTAACATCATACATATCATTATCAAGCGGCATCAACTTGCACAAGGCGAGGCTTCCCTCGTCCCCGCGCCAGTTAGGAGGGTCATGGAAAAGAAGATAGGGGAGATCAAACCGCTCCTGGACCCATGGGTTCCTTGTAATGATGTTATTAGTTGAGTCGAGAATGGTCTTGAACAAACCTGCCATGCTAGCCGAGTTGATGACGTCGCACCGATTAATGAGTTCCTCCACCACGTCATCTTCCAGATAGGGGTAAGAATAACGGGGTCGTTTTCGTCCTATTCCGTCCATGGAGAAGATGACTGAACAATGGCAGAGGGAAGGGTGAAGGCAAATGGAGGGAGGAAGAGCGTGCGACAGCAGTTCCAAATCAAGAGGGAAAGGTGAAGAGGCGGTGGACGGTTGCCACGGTACATGAAGAGGCGTTTGGGGAGCGAACGGTTGCCACATAGGTCACACACTGACGACAAGGCCGAGTGAACCGCATGCGTATATCGCACACACCTTGATCTGTCTGACCGTTTCTTTTGAGTTGCCTAATCACAAACAATTCATCCTAGTGAACCGTATGTTGTATATCACACACACCTTCATCTGGCTGCCCGTTTCCTTTGTGCTGCCTAATCACAAACAGTTCATCCGAGTGAACCGTATGCTGTGTATCGCACACGCCTTCATCTGGCTGCCCGTTTCTTTTGTTACTCCTCATTGCAAACAATTAATTGAACTGAATCATATGCCCTTCATTGCACATGCAACTAAAATCTGAACCGTGTTTGATGCATCCGTCATCGCAAACGTTTTATACATTTTTGACGGTTTTCATACACCACCGTTTGCGATTGCATTGCACACAGTTTCTCGAAGGGTCTCTGATCGTAGTGTCGTGTTAGCAGCATCCTGCAGTAGTGACCTTCCAAGTGCTAATTTCACTTGGTTCGCTTCAGCAACATTAGCACGGAAGAAAAGTAAAGTATCATCCGCGAACAAGAGGTGAGAAATGCCCGGTGCCTGAGCACACACACGTGTAGGGGAAATCCGATGCTCCGCGATGTCCTGTTTTAAAATAGCATCCAAGCCATCAGCAACAAAAAGGAATAGAAAAGGCAAAAGAGGGTCTCCCTGCCGTAGCCCGAGGGACGGAGCGAATGAATCCGAGAGGGTTCCATTAACTTGAACATTATATCTCACCGAGGTGACACACCTCATTATCCAATTCACCCATCGATGAGAGAAACACAACTGTTGCATCACTCGCTCCAGAAACACCCAGTCCACCCTGTCATAAGCCTTCAACAAATCCAGTTTATATGCACAGAAACTCAGCTTGGGGGTCCTTTTCTTGTTTAATAACATGGAAGCACTCGAAAGCAATTAAGGCATTATCAGTTATTAACCTTCCTGGCACAAACGCACTCTGTTCCAGGGACACCAATTCATCCAGGATGGGGCAAAGTCTATTCACTAGACATTTGGCAATAACCTTGTAGATGACGTTGCAGAGGCTGATGGGCCGGAAGTCGGTGAGCCGAGTTGGTGTGTCAATCTTAGGAATCAACACAATAGTGGTACTGTTCACTCCTTCCGGCATCTCTCCAGTGGAAAAAATAATTTAACTGCATTTATAATGTCAACTTTTAGCACTGACCAATGTCGCTGAAAGAACCTCGCTGGAAACCCATCCGGTCCCGGCGTTGGAGATCTCCTCCTCTATGAACTCCTTGCATAGCTCAACATTCATATCCAAAGAGTCCTTAGGTTGGATCAACTGTAGCACGTCTCCTGGATCAAGAAGTGGGTCAGCTGTAAATAAATTCTGGAAATAATTATTAACCATTTGCAGCATCAAGTGATGTTTAGTATGGACAACTCCCTGCTCATCTGTCAGACCCTTGATCCTGTTTTTCCTAGCCCTCCAAACAGCCTTACGATGGAACATTTTAGTGTTCCGATCACCTTCTTTAAGCCAGTCAGTTCTCGACCTCTGGAGCCAGATCATCTCCTCCCTATAGAGTAATTCGTTCATTTTGTCCACCTCCATTCTTATCTCTCTCCGGTCTGCATTCATATTGGTTAACTCCTCTAACCGGGAGCGAGATTTTTCCGATTCTCGTGTAACATTACCAAAGGTTTTATTGCTCCAAGAATGCAGATCGGCCATTACAGTAGCTAAAGCCTTCCAAACATCACCCAAGTTTATTTTCGTACCTTTGCTTGTCCAAGAATTAGCAATGATGGCCTCAAATGCCGGTGCTACCTCTTGAGCACTGCCTTGGTTTTCCTTTGAAGAGGAAAGGGTGATGCAGTAAAGTAGCGTAAGTATTTCCCCCAGTTTTTGAGAACCAAGGTATCAATCCAGTAGGAGGCTACGCGCGAGTCCCTCCCACCTACACAAAACAAATAAATCCTCGCAACCAACGCGATAAGGGGTTTGTAACACCCCAAAAAATTAACCATGATTTGTTTATCAAAATTTTGCCAGGAAATAATTCATTTATTTTCTGGATTTAACTTTGGATTTCAGAACCTTTCTTTTCTTTGATATTGTGGACCCAAGTAAAAAAAATTCAAAAGTATTGTTGGACTCATATACTCTCTCAATAAAACATTTCTTTTATCAATGGGATTATTTATATAATTATTTTTCCCTGAGCTTTATTTCTTTAAAAATGATTTTTCATAAGCTTTAGAGCCTCTTTTGCACTACAACCCTTTGATAAATTTATTTAAAAATCCCACCAAAAATTGGGGATGACATATGATGTCCCTAAATCACTTTTATGCAATTGAGCTCTACACCAAATTTTCAAATCTGGTCCAGATTGCACTTTTGCACTACAACCTCTTTAAATATTATTTTAAAACTTCCACCAAAATTAGGGGAGTTCATTAGGAGTATATAATTCAACTTTGTGCAATAACCCATTGGTGTTCTTTTGCTCTCTGGTCCAGTTTGGCATTTTCTACTGCAACCATATTTTAAACTGCCCTTTTTCCCATGATTCTTTTTCCTGCTTATAGTGCACCCTACGAAACCCTTAAGTCCAGGAGAATGGACCCATTGGAGTACTTTTGGACCATGGAACTATGCCCTTTTCTTTCTGTCCAGAATTGGTTTTCTCAAAAACTTGCACTAACTAGTTTCTAGTTTTGCCAAACTAACCTTGCCACCATCACCTACACCAAAAGAGACACTGGCCTGGAGTTTTTGGACACCCCAAGAGATGCCTAGATGCCTGTGGCATTCTCTCAAACACCTTGAGTGCATGAACAGATTTGGCATGACCTTTAGTTTGCATTGTAAACTTGATCTACTGACCCAACAAGCTTGTCCACTGATCTCCTTGCAAACCCTAGCCTAGATCTGTTAATCCCCAGCCCCACCCAAGCCTCCTGGCATGCCTTGGCATTTTGCCAAACACCTCGCGTCGTGCGTGCTGCGGCGCCAGGCCAGTAGCGTTTTGCACGTGCGTGCACCCGAGCCGCCGCGTCTCACTGCCGCCTCCCCGTGCTCGTTCTGGCCCTTCCCCACTCGCAGCCAACACGCCCGCCCCCTCCCTCGCCGTAGAGCCGTCCCTGGAGCCCCATAGAGCCGCCGTCAAGTCGGTCGTGTCAACTAGCGGCCGGCCACAGCAGGCCCCGGCTGTGGCAGCACCGCCCGAGCCACTCCAGCGCGCCAGCTGCCCCTGGAACAGCTTGATCCCATCCGCAAGCCCGTCCACTAGCTCGCGTCGCCGCCACGTCGCACTGCAGCACAGAACGGCGGTTCGCCGTCGAGTTTATCCCCGGCCGCCGCGGGAACCGACCTCTCCGGGCTATATATAGCCCCCCGATCGCGCCTAAGCTCGTCAGCAGCCTTGTGCAAGTGGTAGGAAGCTCCCTTCTTCTCTAAATTGGCCGGAGGCCATCATCTCCCCCATCTCCGGCAGGTTCGGCCGCCGCCACGCTCCGGTAAAATCCGGCCAGGACCGTGGCCCCCTAACCTCTCCAGTGCGTCCATCCTCCTCCCCTCAATCTCGCGGAGCCACCCAACACCTCAAACTCGCTCGGGAACCACCGTAGCGCGAAGCCCCAACTCTCCCGAAGCCGCCGTCCGCCGCGAAGCTCGCCGCCGGTGACTCGCTCCATCTCCGCCACCCACTCGACCACTGGGAGGACCGCCCTAGACTGGCGGATCCATCCCCACCCTCAGAACCCCGCGAGGAGCCGCCAATCGCCGGCGTCGATCGCCGGAGCCCCGCCTCTGTTCGGCCAGAGGAGGAAGGAGGCGGGGCGACCGGTCAAACCTGACCAGTGGGCCCAAGGGACCCACTGTCAGCGACCCCGAGCTGGTCCACGCTGGCGTTAGTGGAGACGTAAAACCCAGAGTACGCTCCCCCCCCCCCGAACCGTTTTTCTTTTTCTGTTTCTTTTATTATTATTTTTAACAGAAATTTGACTAAACTTTGACTGTCTATAACTTTTTAAATATAACTCCAAATGAGTTGATTATTTTTCCTACCTATCTAAAATTTGGTCTAGTTTATTTTCATATTTATTTGAAAAAAATTCAAACAACTTTTTTGCACTGTTTTGAAACTATGTGTTAATTTGAATATTTTTAAAAATAGGATTTTGAAGAAGAAGAAAAACTTTCAAAAGTTCTGGGAATGCACCCTGCCTCTCCACAACCTGAAGGCAAGCATTCTGAACCCTGGCATAATATTTTTTGTTTGTTGTTCGATACGGTTACAACACCACCTTGATATTGAGAACTCGCTATTTTATGAGGTGATACGATCATACGCATGAGTGCATATGTTGGAAATGCTGTTGGAAATGGATATGCTTGTGATAGTAATCACCCTCGTATGCCTTTCATGACTACCGGAAGGAAGCCGGGAAAGTCTCTGTCTTGGGTAGACACGAGCTTGTCTCTAGTTCCTCGTCGAGACGAGTGTGTCCGGCATGGCATGATGAGGCATGATGAGTGGTGATTCTGTCTGTTGATTGAAATATATTTGTTACGCTAATCATGCAGAGAATACTTAAACCTCCTGAGTCGACCGTAGATCGAGTCTTATTCCAGTAACCCCCATACTTGTTTCGTACTACCACTTGTCCTCGCCATGGTAGGGTACGGTTCGATAAGTTGTCAACCCCTTCCTAGCACACACCGTATAGAGAGGCCATGGTGGAAGATACTGGATGCATACGGTAGGCATGCCACCTGGTCCGGGGGCATGGGTGTTTCCGGTTGGGACCGAGAGGGGGGCACCCCTTAGTAGCACGCGGTATAAATTTTGATCCCATGCTAATCGAGGTTGTAGCCTCCCCACTTAGAGTTTTGCTTGACAGGTGTCGTGGGTGATTCCAGACACCTGTAAGTTAAGCTGGTGTGTGCGGGTCAGGTGTGTTTTCAATTAAAAGACCGTAGACGGAGTTAGTCCCGATGGACTAAAGGAATCTGTTACTCGTGGGTAAATAGTACACCCTCTACAGAGATTATATCTATTCGAATAGCCGTGTCCATGGTTAAGGACTACAGTCTGGGATGGGTCAAGTGTCGGTCTTAGTGTCGGTCTTCGGAGGAGAAACTACTAAACCAGAACATGGATCATGACTGGTGACTTATGATGATTATGATTATTATTATTATTATGGACTAACCCTTTATATTATTTGAATTATTGACTATCCCTAGGATGGTTCTACCTCCTGGATATTCATTGTGATTATTTTCTTATAAGCCCTTTATGTGGTGTTGCTCAGACGCCCGACTGTGGCATGCTTGTTATTTGTTTACCTTATAAGCCCTTTATGTGGTGTCGCACAGACACCCGACTGTGGCATGTTTGTTAGTTATTTCACTTATAAGCCCTTTATGTGGTGCCGCTCAGACGCCCGACTGTGGCATGTTTGTTACTTATTTCACTTATAAGCCCTTTATGTGGTGTTGCTCAGACGCCCGACTGAGGCACGCTTTCTGTTATTGTCCTTTCGAGGCGTCGCTCCAGACACCCGATCGGTGCACTCTATTTCTATTCTCTGATTGCATATTCATGTTTTATATGAACAACCTGCTTGCGTGCATCATGGATTTTTATTTCATGACTGATGTTGTGATCATAGAATATTTCAGAGCATGAATATCATTTGTTATATTATACCCTGTTCATAATGTTTGCGAGTACATTCAAAGTACACACTGGCTTGTCCCTGGCTATTGTCTTGGCCAGATTTCTTGCTTGGAGAGGAGCGTTGCGATGACAGCCCTGGAACCTAAGCAATGGTGATAGCAGCCTCGCGAAGATAGGAGTTATCCAGGTCAGCTATTCCTGTGGGAAATGGAGTCCCATAGACGCTGAAAGACCATACACCGCTTTCCCCATCAGCCTCTAGAAACCATTCATTGTACTCATAGGCCAGAATGGTCTTGTACTACATATTTTGTATTTTGCTTGGAATGTCTATATCAAGTTGGTGCCTCATCAGCTAACAGTAATCCTGGGGCTGGTGAGCACGAGGACCATTTTCTAGGAAATTAATATCCCGAAAATCCGGTCCTGATAGGGTTGTCAATCCCTACACGGTCACTTACAAGAGTGAGATCTGATAGATATGATAGGATAATATTTTTGGTATTTTTATGGTAAAGATGCAAAGTCAAATAAAAGCAACAGAAATAACTAAGTGTTGGAAGATTAATATGATGGAAAATAGACCCGGGGTCCATAGGTTTCACTAGTGGCTTCTCTCAAGAGCATAAGTATTTTACAGTGGGTGAACAAATTACTGTTGAGCAATTGACAGAATTGAGCATAGTTATGAGAATATCTAGGTATGATCATGTATATAGGCAACACGTCCAAGACAAGTACACCGACTCCTGCCTGCATCTACTACTATTACTCCACACATCGACCGCTATCCAGCATGCATCTAGAGTATTAAGTTCATAAGAACAGAGTAACGCCTTAACCAAGATGACATGATGTAGAGGGATAAATTCATGCAATATGATAAAAAACCCATCTTGTTATCCTCGATGGCAACAATACAATACGTGCCTTGCTGCCCCTCATCACTCGGAAAGGACACCGGAAGATTGAACCCAAAGCTAAGCACTTCTCCGATTGCAAGAAAGATCAATCTAGTAGGCCAAACCAAACTGATAATTCGAAGAGACTTGCAAAGATAACCAATCATACATAAAAGAATTCAGAAGATTCAAATATTGTTCATAGATAAACTTGATCATAAACCCACAATTCATCGATCTCAACAAACACACCGCAAAAGAAGATTACATCGGATAGATCTTCACGAGAGAGGGGGAGAACATTGTATTGAGATCCAAAAAGAGAGAATAAGCCATCTAGCTAATAACTATGGACCCGAAGGTCTGAGGTAAACTACTCACACATCATCGGAGAGGCTATGGTGTTGATATAGAAGCCCTCCGTGATCGATGCCCCATCTGGCAGAGCTCCAGAACAGACCCCAAGATGGGATCTCGTGGGTACAGAAGGTTGCGGCGGTGGAATTAGGTTTTTGGCTCCGTATCTGATCGTTTGGGGGTACGTAGGTATATATAGGAGGAAGAAGTACGTCGGTGGAGCAATAGGGGGCTCACGAGGGTGGAGGGCGCGCCTGGGAGGGGGGGGTAGGCGCGCCCCCCTACCTCGTGGCTTCCTCTTTGATTTCTTGACATAGGGTCCAAGTCCTCTGGATCATGTTTGTTCCGAAAATCACATTCCCGAAGGTTTCATTCCGTTTGGACTCAATTTGATATTCTTTTTCTGTGAAACTCTGGAACAGGCAAAAAACAGCAATTCTGGGCTGGGCCTCCGGTTAATAGGTTAGTCCCAAAAATAATATAAAAGTGAATAATAAAGGCCAATAATGTCCAAAACAGAAGATAATATAGCATGGAGCAATCAAAAATTATATATACGTTGGAGACGTATCAAGCGTCCCCAAGCTTAATTATTGCTCGTCCTCGAGTAGGTAAAAACAGAATTTTTGATGTGGAATGCTACTAGGCATAATTTCAATGTAATTCTTATTAGTTGTGGTATGAATATTCAGATCCAAAAGATTCAAGACAAAAGTTTAATATTGACATAAAAAATAATAATACTTCAAGCATACTAACTAAGCAATTATGTCTTCGCAAAATAACATGGCCAAAGAAAGTTATCCCTACAAAATCATATAGTCTGGCTATGCTCTATCTTCACCACACAAAGTATATAAATCATGCACAACCCCGATGACAAGCCAAGCAATTGTTTCATACTTTTGGTGTTCTCAAACTTCTTCAATCTTCACGCAATACATGAGCGTGAGCCATGGACATAGCACTATATGTGGAATAGAATGGTGGTTGTGGAGAAGACAAAAGGAGAAGATAGTCTCACATCAACTAGGCGTATCAACGGGCTATGGAGATGCCCATCAATAGATATCAATGTGAGTGAGTAGGGATTGCCATGCAACGGATGCACTAGAGCTATAAGTATATGAAAGCTCAACAAAAGAAACTAAGTGGGTGTGCATCCAACTCACTTGCTCACGAAGACCTAGGGTATTTTGAGGAAGCTCATCATTGGAATATACAAGCCAAGTTATATAATGAAAAATTCCCACTAGTATACGAAAGTGATATCATAGGAGACTCTCTATCATGAAGATCATGGTGCTACTTTGAAGCACAAGTGTGGTAAAAGGATAGTAGCATTGTCCCTTCTCTCTTTTTCTCTCATTTTTTTATTTGGGCCTTTTCTCTTTTTGTATGGCCTCTTTTTTTCGTCCGGAGTCTCATCCCGACTTGTGCGGGAATCATAGTCTCCATCATCGTTTCCTCACTTGGGACAATGCTCTAAAAATGATGATCATCACACTTTTATTTACTTACAACTTCAGCAATTACAACTCAAAACTTAGAACAAAATATGACTCTATGTGAATGCCTCCGGCGGTGTACCAGGATATGCAATGAATCAAGAGGGACATGTATGAAGGAATTATGAACGGTGGCTTTGCCACAAATACGATGTCAACTACATGATCATGCAAAGCAATATGATAATGATGGAGCGTGTCATAGTAAACGGAACGGTGGTAAGTTGCATGGCAATATATCTTGGAATGGCTATGGAAATGCCATGATAGGTAGGTATGGTGGCTGTTTTGAAGAAGATTTATGGTGGGTGTATGATACCGGCGAAAAGTGCGCGGTATTAGAGAGGCTAGCAAATGTGGAAGGAAGAAAGTGCGTATAATCCATGGACTCAACATTAGTCATCAAGAACTCATATACTTATTGCAAAAATCTACAAGTTATCAAAGCAAAGTATTACGCGCATGCCCCTAGGGGGATAGATTGGTAGGAAAAGACCATCGCTCGTCCCCGACCGCCACTCGTAAGGAAGACAATCAATAAATAAATCATGCTCCGACTTCATCACATAACGGTTCACCATACGTGCATGCTACGGGAATCACAAACTTTAACACAAGTATCTCTCAAATTCACAACTACTCAACTAGCATGACTCTAATATCACCACCTTTATATCTCAAAACAATTATCAAGCATCAAACTTTTCTTAGTATTCAACACACTCATAAGAAAGTTTTTACTAATCTTAAATACGTAGCATATTAGGATTATTTAAGCAAATTACCATGCTATGTAAAACTCTCAAAATAATCTAAGTGAAGCATGAGAGACCAATAGTTTCTATAAAAAATCCACCACCGTGCTCTAAAAGATATAAGTGAAGTACTATAGCAAAAACTATATAACTCAAAAGATATAAGTGAAGCACATAGAGTATTCTAATAATTTCCGAATCATGTATGTCTCTCTCAAAAGGTGCGTACAGAAAAGATGATTGTGGTAAACTAAAAGCAAAGACTCAAATCATACAAGACGCTCCAAGCAAAACACATATCATGTGGTGAATAAAAATATAGCTCCAAGTAAAGTTACCGATGGAAGTAGACGAAAGAGGGGATGCCTTCCGGGGCATCCCAAGCTTTGGCTTTTAGGTGTCCTTAGATTATCTTAGGGGTGCCATGGGCATCCCCAAGCTTAGGCTCTTTCCACTCCTTGTTCCATAATCCATCAAATCTTTCACCGAAAACTTGAAAACTTCACAACACAAAACTTAACAGAAAATCTTGTGAGCTCCGTTAGCGAAAGAAAACAAAAGACCACTTCAAGGTACTGTAATGAACTCATTCTTTATTTATATTGGTGTTAATCCTACTTTATTCCAACTTCTCTATGGTTTATAAACTATTTTATTAGCGATAGATTCATCAAAATAAGCAAACAACACACGAAAAACAGAATCTGTCAAAAACAGAACAGTCTGTAGTAATCTGTAACTAACGCAAACTTCTCGAACTCCAAAAAATCAGCCAAAATAGGAAGACCTAGACTTTGTTTATTGATCAGCAGCAATTGGAATCAATATTTTATCACGTTCTGGTGACTTTTAAAAATTATTTTTGTGAACAGAAAGTTTCTGGAATTTTCTGCAAGATCAAATAACTAACATCCAAGAATATCCTATAGGTTTAACTTGGCACAAACACTAATTAAAACATAAAAACACATCTAACCAGATTTTAAATCAAATATTTATTCCTAAACAGAAGCAAAATGAAAAAAACTAAAAATAAAATTGGGTTGCTCCCAACAAGCGCTATCGTTTAACGCCCCTAGCTAGGCATAAAAGCAAGGATAGATCTAGGTATTATCATCTTTGGTTTTAGGGAAAAAGAGAGCAAACTTGTTATCTATGGAATTAATCTTTCTATTTTGACAAAGTACATGGCCATTAATGGTAGAAGAAAGATTAAGTACGTTGTGGAAATTGGCATCTAGGCTAGCTTTTATCTCTTTGATAGATTCGTTTTGGTAAGAAAGCAAAAGAGATGTGATTTCAACTTTCTCATTATTGGGGTGCCCAAATATAGCTTTCATATTTTCATAGGTATCTACGGGGTCCCCTTCGAGAAAACCCTCTTCAAAAATAGAATTTAAAACTTGTTTTCTACGAAACGGGCAACCCAACATAAAAGCTCTTTAAGTAAACCTCAATTTGGTATTGAGGTACATAGCTAGCCCGGATCCTTAATAGCCTATCCCAAGCATCTTTCAAAGATTCATCGAGTAAATAACGAAAAATTCCATAATCATCTTCATCAAAATTACTAAGGTTTTCATTGATAACTCCGGCAGGCTTTTCCATAGTATTTTTATTTATGAGTTTAGATAAGATAGCAGGATTGTCTAAAGCGCTAAAACTCGGGAGAGAAACCCCAACTCTTTTTGGTTCCGACATGGCAAGGAAAAAGTGAACGAAAAGAGGCAACCAGAAAAAAAGGGGGCAAATAAAATGGCAAGGGTGAAGTGGGGGAGAGGAAAACGAGAGGCAAATGGCAAATAATGTAATGCGGGAGATAAGGGTTTGTGATGGGTACTTGGTATGTTGACTTTTGCGTAGACCTCCCCGGCAACGGCGCCAGAAATCCTTCTTGCTACCTCTTGAGCATTGCGTTGGTTTTCCCTTGAAGAAGAAAGGGTGATGCAGTAAAGTAGCGTAAGTATTTCCCTCAGTTTTTGAGAACCAAGGTATCAATCCAGTAGGCGGCTACGCGCGAGTCCCTCGCACCTACACAAAACAAATAAATCCTCGCAACCAACGCGATAAGGGGTTGTCAATCCCTACACGGTCACTTACGAGAGTGAGATCTGATAGATATGACAGGATAATATTTTTGGTATTTTTCTGATAAAGATGCAAAGTAAAATAAAAGCAACGGAAATAACTAAGTGTTGGAAGATTAATATGATGGAAAATAGACCCGGGGGCCATAGGTTTCACTAGTGGCTTCTCTCAAAAGCATAAGTATTTTACAGTGGGTGAACAAATTACTGTTGAGCAATTGACAGAATTGAGCATAGTTATGAGAATATCTAGGTATGATCATGTATATAGGCATCACGTCCGAGACAAGTAGACCGACTCCTGCCTGCATCTACTACTATTACTCCACACATCGACCGCTATCCAGCATGCATCTAGAGTATTAAGTTCATAAGAACAGAGTAACGCCTTAAGCAAGATGACATGATGTAGAGGGATAAATTCATGCAATATGATAAAAACCCCATCTTGTTATCCTCGATGGCAACAATACAATACGTGCATTGCTGCCCCTACTGTCACTGGGAAAGGACACCGCAAGATTGAACCCAAAGCTAAGCACTTCTCCGATTGCAAGAAATATCAATCTAGTAGGCCAAACCAAACTGATAATTCAAAGAGACTTGCAAAGATAACCAATCATACATAAAAAAATTCAGAAGATTCAAATATTGTTCATAGATAAACTTGATCATAAACCCACAATTCATCGTTCTCAACAAACACACTGCAAAAGAAGATTACATCGAATAGATCTCCACGAGAGAGGGGGAGAACATAGTATTGAGATCCAAAAAGAGAGAAGAAGCCATCTAGCTAATAATTATGGACCTGAAGGTCTGAGGTAAACTACTCACACATCATCGGAGAGGCTATGGTGTTGATGTAGAAGCCCTCCGTGATCGATGCCCCCTCCGGCGGAGCTCCGGAACAGGCCCCAAGATGGGATCTCGTGGGTACAGAAGGTTGCGGCGGTGGAATTAGGTTTTTGGCTCCGTATCTGATCGTTTGGGGTACGTAGGTATATATAGGAGGAAGAAGTACGTCGGTGGAGCAACAGGGGGCCCACGAGGGTGGAGGGCGCGCCCTGGGGGGTAGGCGCCCCCTACCATGTGGCTTCCTCTTTGATTTCTTGATGTAGGGTCCAAGTCCTCTGGATCATGTTCGTTCCGAAAATCACATTCCCGAAGGTTTCATTCCGTTTGGACTCCGTTTGATATTCTTTTTCTGCGAAACTCTGAAATAGGCAAAAAACAGTAATTCTGGGCTGGGCCTCCGGTTAATAGGTTAGTCCCAAAAATAATATAAAAGTGAATAATAAAGCCCAATAATGTCCAAAACAGAAGATAATATAGCATGGAGCAATCAAAAATTATAGATACATTGGAGACGTATCAGCCGGTGATCTTTCCCACATCAGTTCCTATCTCCGACCACTCGGAGGCCTCCGGTCTTGTTCTAGTGAGCACTTGAGAAGAAGAGGGCAATGGTCCGACGCCGGCGAGACCAAATGAGACACGGAGGTGTGTACAAACATGTCCCTCCATTCGTTGGAGGCCACCGCTCTGTCCAAACGCACTTGGACATTTGCTCGGCCGCTCCGCCTGTTATCAAATGTCAACTTATGACCTGAAAAACCAAGATCAGTGAGACCACAAGCTTCTAATGAAACCCGAAAATTCAACATCTGCCCAAGAGATCTAGGAGTCTCTGATTGATGCTCGAAATCCCACATAGCCTCGTTAAAATCGCCCAGAATAATCCATGGCAGAGTGCTTTGTGCATGCAAGCTTCTGAGCTTGTCCCACAAGAGGTGCCTATTTTCCACCCGAGGTTCTCCGTACACAAAAGTGGCTCTCCAAAGTGGTGCATCCACCGAGACACACAAGTACACATCGATCAATCTTTCATTGGCTTCCTGAACATCTACCTACGTGGAATCATGGCAGAATAAAGCTAAACCTCCACTACAACCATTGCAACTAACACCTTCAAAACCAGATAAACCTAGCCTATTTATTAAACGATACATTTTCTCTTTATTTTGCCTAGTTTCGCAAAGAAAAACAAGACTCGAGGAATGTGTCCTGACGAGCAACGCAATATCATGAACTGTCGAGGGGTTCCCCGTCCCCCGGCAGTTCCAACTTATCCAATTCATTGCTCCTGACGGGGCGGCACCGCCTTCCCCGTCAGTTTACCGGCGGCCCCATGGCCGGTTGCCTCCAAGCCTTCCATGCTATCCAACACCTCCCTTTCCTCTTCTTGATCTGGGTCGTCGTTGTTCAGGACCTTCCCTTTCTTTTGTAAGTTGCCTACATTTTCCTTGGAGTGCAGTACAATCGCCCCTTGGTCAACTCTAGTGCCATCTTCCACGGGGGCCCGGAAGATCCTCTTTCCAAGCACCGAGTCCGCCTCCTACATATGCTGGTCAGAATCCGCGGATGAGAACCAAGAATTAGCAGTCAAGTTGCACAAGGATGGAATCGTCTCAGGACTTCCCAAGTTGTTGGTGTAGTTTATAGTTGTCCCAGTGGACCTGACTGACAGAGGAATAGGCTAAGCCACCCTCCCTCCTGAGAACCCAAAGTTAGGGGGTTCAGAGGTAGCATGCCCAGCTCGGTGATTGCTAGCCTCGCCTGTCTGCTCTGCTAAGTGCATACGCATGGCCATGACACGTGATGATAAGTCTGCATCAACTCCTGGGGCACTAGTACGCTCCCGGTCCTCAAAACCATCGTGAGCATCTACCCGCTCCGGGATCTCCCTTGGCTGTTGCTGCGTTTGGTTCCGCTTGCCTCGTCGGCTGTCCCGAGGCCGTCCGAGCACCTCTGCCGGCGTGTTACTCGCAAAATTGAGGCCCCGTCTTACTGTTGGTTGAGCTCCAGGGGCAACAAAAGCCGATCTATTCTCATATTTCCGGTACGGCGAGCATCGTAGGCCCTCATCATATGCTTTGGTAGGAACTGCTGGCCTCTTTTTTCACATTGATTATCATCATGTCCAATGAAACCACACCAGAAACAGTAGTGTGGGACTCTTTCATACCTTAGTGGGTACACCATCTGCTTTGTTGGATCCCGGCCAATAGCGATCTTAGTCTATAGCCGGCGGTTCAGCGGTAGCTCCACACGAATGCGCAGAAACTCACAAACCCTGCTACCATCCACCACGGCGTCCACTTCCTTGATCGTGCCCAACAGACCACCAAGAAAATTATCGTACGCCATAGTCTGCTTGTCCCATGGAACGTTGAAGACACGCACCCACACCGGAACAGCGTTCAGAGAAGCTTCAGAAGGATGGTATTCGCCACTAAAGGGGCCAACAATGAGTGTGTTCCCCTTGTAGATCCAAGGGCCTCCACGAGCCACGAAATTGTAGTCCCCTTTCGAGAAGGTCACCGCGTACCAGTTGTTCTTGATCCTCGCAATGTCCAGGCCTGGCCTAACCTTCCAAACCTCACTGAAGTGCTCCGTCATAGCTTCCACGTTTGGGCGCCAAAGATTGACATAGCGGCCCATCAACCTCCAGCGCGGCGGCACCGCCACCGGTTCCACCGCGGGTTCCTCTTCCACCACCACATCATCGTCCAAGTTCACTTCTCCATCAACCCTACAAGCTGGCCCATCCAGACCAACAACTTCCCTCTCATCCCAGTTGCTGGAGTTGTCGATCACATCCGCGCCCACCACGATCTGACCCCTCTGCATCTGCACAATCACGATCGCGCCATCGCCAGATGACTTCGGTGGGTAGGGACCTCACCAGTCCCCCCTTTTTCACCCCCATCGCCGGCAGACGACATCGATAGAGAACGCGCGTGGATAGCAGGGGAATCTTCAGGGGTGAACAGCGGGTTGTTGTAGGATGCAACTTGATCTGATCCGAGCGACCGATCGGCCTTGTTTATATGAGTTCCACCGCCGCCGGTGTCCTTGCCGCTCACGATAATGCAGGAATCATCCTTCCTTCCAAGACAAGACGTAGACGACTTAGACTCCCTTTGGGATCCGGAGGATGAAAATTCACATAGACTCATCATTGGAAACGACCAGACAAGGACAAGATCGGGAGATCGCCCATGGCAGCGGAAACCCTAGCTTAGAGGGAGTAGCTCAATGACTGAACTTTTCAGATTGACCACGCTAGCAGGACCTCTTCAACATGGCCTACGACAACATCGCCATGCAATATCCCAACAACGCCATTGATTTCACGTACATTTCACATGGTATACAGAGCTCCACCCTTCCATCGCATCTAGATCCTATCGATCACCCAGCCACCATGTTGTCGTCTTCAACCTCTGCCATCTCTTCTGGCCTAAACTACAACAACACATCTGATCCTAGACTCGTTCACGGATCATGGGCGCCGGCCTATATGGCTACATTGATCAAACAATCCCCGAGCCAACAAAAACCATCACCTCAAAAAACACCGAGGTCAAGGACCAGATTACTGTGCTAAAATGGCCCGTCAGGTCATGAAGGGTTGGGGGGCGAACCTTGGTGCTGATCTGCGGGTCCGTAAAGGGGCCCTGTTAGACTAGATTAAGGTGCTAGATGGCCTTGCAGACGGGCCTGGCCTGTCTCCTGACGACTGGGTTAGGAGATACTCCCTCGAGGCCTTGATCATGGACATTTACAAGAGTGAGGAGCTGTTTTGGCAGCGTTGAGGGGGACAGAACTGGCTCCTTAAGGGGGATGCGAACACTGCCTACTTCCAGGCGATAGCCAATGGCCGCAGACGGAAATGTGCCATCCCTTTCCACTACTAGGGAAAAGCCTATACACAGAATCTTACCAGCAGCGCTCCTTAAAATACAACGCTACTGCTATTTAGCAGCAGCGCGTGATAGCAAAACGCGCTGCTGAAAGGAAAATAGCAGTAGCGCTTCCACGCCAAACCGCGCTACTGCTCTAATTGCCATGACCTCGCAACCCAGCTAGTTATAGCAGTAGCGCCCTATAGTGAACCGCACTACTGCTATAGAAGTTAGCAGCAGCGCGCTTCTAAGAAAATCGCTACTGCTACGATCAGCCCACAAGTTTAGTCCCACCTCGCTCCGCGAACAGGGTGTTTACCACCTTAAATATGTTACTTCTGAAACTATCACAACCAGTTGGTCTTCACTGAACTCTATGTGTAGAATTTGTGGCGCAATATGAGTCCTCTCCAGTTCCTACCGGAGAGGACTCATATTGACAATTCAGATTGTACACAAAAAGATCATTGATGGCCAATGTATTTTTTTGATGCGTGCTTAGACTTAGCAGTAGCGTTTTTCCGTAAAATGCGCTATAGCTACTTTAGCTATAGCACGGTTCCTAAAGTGCGCTACTGCTAGTTCGACTTAACCCCGCTCAAAATTTCACTAAGTCCTCCTCCCCCTGTTCCCCTACTCCTCTATCGCCGCCGCCCGAGCCCGAGCCTGCCCTCACCGCCGCCGCCCGAGGCCGCCCTCAACCTCACCGCTGCCGCCCGCCACCGCTCTCGACCTCACCTTCGCCGCCGCCTCCCCCACCCCCTCCGCTCTCGACCTCACCGCGCTGTTCTCGACCTCACCATCGCCCGACGCCACCGAGGTACTCCCTCCTTCCATGCCTCCTCCTCCCATCGCGCCCTCCTCCCTCCTCCTCCCACCGTGCCCTCCTCCCTCCGCCTGCGGCCGCCCCCTCCCTCCTCCTCCTCCGGCCGCCCGCTCCCCTCCTCTCTCCTCCCTCCCTCCCTTGTCTCTGTTCTTGCAAATCGTAGGTGTTTTGAATAAAATAGAAGTAAGAAAATTTAGGGCAGTATGATTAATAGTAGTTGTACTTCAACTACTTTAGTTGTAGTTGAACTAGTTTAGTAAGTAATTTAATAAACTAGTTGAACTAGTTGAATTAATAGAACTAATGTATTTTTAGTAAGATAATTAATATAACTAGTTGAACTACTTTATTTTTAGAAAGAACTAGTTTTTTAGTAAGATAATTAATATAACTAGTTGAACCACATATTCTATTTATAGTAAGTTTATATTTAGTAAGAACTAGTTGAATTAATAAAACTAGTTGAACATGTCATATTTTTTGTTATTTTTTAGTTTAAGCAATTATTCAGGATGTATTAGTGATAACTTATACGATTTTTGCTTTTACAGAAATCAAGGAGCCCCTCCATCATCCCCGCCGTCGTCCCCGTCACCGACCCCCTCCGACATCAAGGTGAGACCAGCCAAATATCCATGTATATCTTTTGTTGCTCAAATAGGATATGTGGTTGCCCAAGTGGCCGTTCATGTTCAGTTTACACCTCCGAGTGGCCTATGTTTTGCCGGAGTGTTGATTAATTTCCGTTCCGGCAAATTTCACGCGCTCGATATGTCCTTTTTTAGCGAAGGTCGTGCCGGATTTTTCCGTGAATTCTGGCATGACTTGTGCTAGAATATGTAGGAAATATCGTGTGGCCTGGATTTTCTCGAAAAATAATGATCTAATTTAGGTTTTTTAGTACATATATTTAATTGTACAAGTTTAATCTTTGAATTATGAACGTAGGAAATGTCGTACTCGGACGACGACAATCTTTGAATTATGAACGTAGGAAATGTCGTACTCGGACGACGACAGTCTCCCGGGGGAATGCAGCTGGTGCCACGACGATCGAGGTATGTGCGACAGGTTCGTTGAGCTGGACGAAGATCGGCGCTTCAGCATTAAGCTCGAGGAGACCTTCGATGTTGAAATGGTACGCAACAACGACAAGAGTTTTTTTCGTAATTAAGCATGACTTCAATTATTTCAATGTCTAATTTTCATCTTTTACAATTCGACTGGCTTATCTCATGCCATGCAAGACGCTATGTCTTGTAGAGGATGGGTTTTGAAGACCATGAAAATTTTGAAACAAAGAAAATACACCTAAGGACCCATCATGATATGGATTTTGAAGTAGATCTGTACAATGCTCAGAGCATAACCCATTTTGGTTGCCAAAATTGGGAATCACTTTGCAAAATGTATGGTTTTTATGAGGGTATGATTGTTACCATGGATCTTGGTGATCCTGACATCGAGCAAGACAATATGGACATTTGGGTCCTTGTTGATACGCTTCCGATTCTACCGCAATGTGAGTTTCTCAAACATAGTTATTAACTAATTTATATTGTTTATTTCAAAATAGTTGACAGCTTATTTCCATTGACAGCTTATTTTGAATCTTCAAAGAATGTGTAGAAGATGGTAGACAAAACCCACTACAGTGGTGGCTCCGAATTAACTTATAAGGAGAAAAATCATCTGATCGCATTTTGTACTTTCTTTGAGAATTACAATACCTATTATCGAACTTCTTCAAATTATGGTTAATACGTGCCACTAGTGCACGTGTTGAACCACGATAACTTTTATGGAGATATCCTGGTAAGATTTTTTACTATTACGACATATGTGCATCTTTTGCATACTTCCAAAACTAGTACATCATTGCTAACTACGAAGTTATTACTATGTTTTTCAACACAAAATCCCGATGGATTGTGTGCCTCATCTGATGTATTACAATGGTCGCCTTGAAGTTCTGAACATACAGCCAGGTCATCCTACGGATCTCACCTATGCATATCGGATTTCTAAAACTGGTGAACACATGCTAATCAAAGAATGAAAAAAATGTTTGAACATTCGCAAGGAGGTTCTTGGAAGTAACATTAAGCGAAAGGAAAGAATTGGAGACAGGATAATCTCCATTCTCCATAATGGAGAGTCAGGGGCTATCTTGTTTTTTGCTATTTTACCTTAGAGAATATAGTAGGTCCTAAGAGAATGTAGTAGGTCCTATGAGGTACAATATGTTTATTATGTGATACAATGTGTTAGAGTTGATGATGAGGAGTACTTGTGATTAAGACTAGTGACCAATTTGCTATGTGATGTCTTATTGATGAAAACGATGATCTTGAGGAGGTGTTATATGACAATGATGTATTATGATGATAAGTTGTTAATGATATGATAATGATGATGATATTTATTATATCATTGGGTGAAAGAACCGCGGATTAGTTTCAAGTGGATGCCCATCCACTTGAAACTAGTCCACGGTTGTTTCACCTACTCATTATGATGTAAAAACAGTCACTAAATTCCTGTTGTATGAAAACTTGTGTAAAGGTGTATGAAATACAACATGAAATAAAAAAGAAATAAAATACTAAATAATAGTAGTAGCGGGCAAGGAGGAGCGCTACTACTAATTACCAGCAGTGCCGCTCGGGAGAAGCGCTACTACTAGATCATTTTAGCGATGGCGGCGGGTCCAGGCGATGCTCTTTGCTAAGCTTTAGCTGTAGCGCCTTATCAGTAGCGCTCCTGGCCGTGCTACTGATAGGCCTAAAACCCGCGCTGCTGCTAGGCTTTTCCCTAGCAGTGTTCCTCTGGGATGGGGATGTTCTCCTGGAGAACCCGGTGGACATCTCCACCCATATTTACTCCTTCTATAAGGAGTTGTTTTTGGCTGAGCAGCGTGGAGGTGTCTCCCTCTGCGCTGACTTCTGGCCGCTTGTAGATCAGGTCTCCGATACGGAGAATGCGAAGCTTACTCTCCCCGTTTCTCCTGAGGTGGGACGGGCGATTGCTTCTATGAAAGTTTGCTCGGCCCCGGAGCCGGATGGCCTTCCTGTAATCTTCTTCCAGAAATTCTGGGAGATCTTTTGTCCGGTCGTTATGCCCATGTTCCATGAGTTTTATATTGGAACTCTGGACATGGCTAGGATTAACTATGGTGTCGTATCTCTTATCCCCAAAGTAGTTGGGGCTACGGATATTCAGCAATTCCTTCCCATCAAGGATATCAATGTGTTGGAGCAAATCTTTGTGAAGGTTTGTGTGACCCGTTTGTCCCCCGTGGCGGAAAGGATTGCCCACCCCCTTCAGTCCACATTCCTGAAGGGCCGGCAGATCCATGACGGGATTCTTGCCCTTCACGAGATTGTCCACGAGGTGGCATTGAAGGAGCTTAAGGGGGTCTTCCTCACATTCGACTTCCAGAAGGCGTATGACCGTCTGGACTGGTCCTTCTTGAGGTTGGTGATGCAGCGACGAGGATTTGATGAGCGGTGGTGCTCCTGGATCATGCAATTGGTTAGATCTGGCAACACGGCGATCAACATCAATGGTGAAGTAGGTCCCTTCTTCCAGGCCTCCAGGGGGGTAAAGCAAGGGGATCCTGTCTCCCCCTTGATCTTCAACCTTGCAGTTGATGCCCTTGCTGGCATCCTAGATAAGGCCAAGCTGGCCGGCCACCTTAAGGGTGTGGTTAGCCACCTCATTCCGGATAGAGGGGTAACCCACTTGCATTACGCGGATGACACCATGATAATGGTAGAAGGCTTGGATTCGGACATTGTTAATCTTAAGTTCCTTTTGCTCTGCTTTGAGGAAATGCATGGACTTAAGAATAACTTTGATAAGAGAGAGGTTATGGTCCTTGGTTACACGGAGGCTGAGCAGCTCAGGATCGCGGATAACCTCAATTGTAGATTGGCTTCATTCCCCATATCTTACTTGGGGATGCCCCTGGCTGAGTCTAGGATTTTGGTGAGTGGGTATGATCCGCTTGTGGGACGAGTAGCGTCCTGTGTGGAGCCCTGGTGTGGTAGGTTCACTTCTAAAGGAAGCAAAACTGTCCTTATTAGCTCTAACCTTGCCAGCCTCCCCATGTATATGACGGGGATGTACATCTTGCTCGAAGGTGTACATAGCTCCTGGCAGGCAGGGGATGGTCGGCCTAAGTACCACATGGTGAAATGGGTTGACATCTGCTTGCCAAAGGACCGAGGGGAGTTGGGCATCCCTCCGTCTCGCTGTATGAACGTTGCGCTCATGCTTCGTTGGGTGTGGCGTATCTTGCGGGGAGATGGAGGCTTGTGGTTGCAGCTGATTGAGTCAAAGTACTTGCAGGGCCAGCCCCTCTTGGCTTGCTCGCACTCGGCTGGATCCCAGTTTTAGAAATAGATTGAGGACATCAAAGATGAGATTAGGCTAGGTTTGCGGTTCTCGGTTGGCAATGGGTCTGGGACCCAGTTTTGGTTGGACCCCTGGCTTGATGGCGAGCCTCTCCGCATGCGGTTTCCGAGGCTCTTTGCGATTTGTGATGACCTGGCTGTTCTTGTATATGCGGCTGCTTTGGATGAGGGATGGAATATTATGTTCCGCCGCTCATTCGGACCAGGCGAGGTAGAAGAATGGACAGAATTGAGGGAAGTAGTCCCTCTTCCAATGTCCCAGGATCCTGACTCTGTTTCTTGGAGCATCTCTCCTTCGGGAGAATTCTCTGTTAGCTTGGCTTATCAGCCGCTATGCTGGTTGCCGGATCTCCAGTGGTTATCCCCATTGTGGAAGGCGTTGATGCCCTTGAAGATCAAGATTTTCGTTTGGCAGCTTCTTAGAGATCGTTTACCTTCGGGAACTGAGGTGCTGAAACGCCATGGTCCGGACAATTGCCATTGCCCCCTCTGCCACGTTCCGGTAACGGGAACGCACATTTTGTTCTCATGCGTAGCAGCGCAGGCACTTTGGTGCTTTGTTCGTGAGGCTCTGGGACCGGAGTGGGAGGCCCATGACCTTGTAGAGTTTCTGCAGGTAAGGGCCACCCAGGTTGGCCGTAAGCGTCGACTGTTCTGGCTCATCTTCGCGGCTATGATGTAGACCCTTTGGACTACTCGCAATAAGATGGTGATTGAGCGGGTGTTCCCGCGGCATGCGTCTGACTTGTTCTTCAAATTTCTTGCCTTCTTGCAGCATTGGCATCCGCTCACTAGGCCGAGGGAGCGTGACCGGCTTTAGCTATATCTGGACGCTCTGTTGTCTTCCGCGCGCTAGCTATCCGACCATTCGCCTGCTTCGTAGCTTGCCCATGGAGGCCTTTTATGTTTCTTCTTCTTTCATTTGGGTGTATTTGTGCTCCTGCCCAGCATTCTTCGTTTATGACTTTGGTTGGGACGCGGTTGTATGGTCATTTGCTTTATCTATAAAGCGGGGCGAAACCCTGTTTCGAGAGAAGGACCAAATTATCCCAAATCCTGCCTATGCCCCCTGGCTTGTCCAGGATCAACAAATAGTGGCCTATCTCCTTAGGAATCTCTCCAAAGAAATCTTGGTTTAGGTCGCCTCCATTGAGAACTCCCATGCAATATGGGTTGCGCGGGCAAACATGTACTCGGCCATGTCTATCTCCCCGCGAACAACATCTGCACCTCCCTGACTAACACCCAGAAGGGCTCCTAGTCCGCCTCCACCTATTCCCGTCAGATGCACGCTCTCTGTGTGGAGCTTGCAGCAGCTGGCAAGCCGATCGGGGAGGATGAACTCATTTCTTTCATCATTACTGGATTGGACATGGATTACCAGCCAATCACCACAGCCCTAGACATCCGCACAGAGCCTCTCACCGTTGACCATCTGTTTGCCATGGTGTCGAACTTTAATCAGCGGATGGAGATGTTCCATATAGATTTTTTTATATGTACTGTCGTTTTCATTCAGGCATGCCCAATCTGCAACGAAGAGATTTTCGGTTAACTTGTGATGTTTGTGGCATTGTTATGGCCTCATCGTCTTGTGATGTTTGTGGTGCTGCTATGGCCTCATCGTCTTGTGATGTTTGTGGTGCTGCTATGGCCTCACCGGAACTTTGTGCACGCACATATAATGTCCGGATATACACGCGGAGTTTTTTCTCGATCTGTTTTACATTTTGAAATGTGTTTTTTTACATATATATTTCATAATAGGTGTATATGCACCTGTGAGTCAAAACGCCACGTCCTCTCTCATATGGCCTATTAAGCTACACGTTACTCTTGTGCTTATGTCTTTAATTAATAATACTAGCATAGCAACATAGTGTGTGTTACAAACGATTAAATTCCTATGTTTGCCAATCTCATGATGGATGCAGTGTCTTCGAATTTGTCTTTAGATATTGGAAAATGTTTGGGTTTAGTGTTCACTTTTTCTAGAGAAAATTTTTTAGAGAAAAAGTGTTCAGTTATTTCATGGCATCTTAGATCGCTTCTATAAAAAAATCCACTCACAATCTACACACACAAACAGACACATATGTCGACAAGGCAATGAAGAGCATGTTATGTGGACATGGAGTATGTGAGCTCGAGCTCACACGCACCCTTTGCTACAGTAAAATCGAAAAAGATATTTCAAAAATTGAAAAAAATTGAAACTTTTTGTCAACAAACATTGATGTGTGTTTCACACGCGTGCCAATTTTCGTGATGAAATGACATTTGTCAAGGCCTCGGCAAAAAAGACAAAATCAGGCTTTAAAAAAAACTGTTTATGGATGCATTTTGGAGCATCGATTTTATTTTTTTACCGAGAGCAGCATAAATGTCTTTCTGTCATGAAATTTTGCACGCATGTGAAAAAGACATCAATGTTTGTTGCCAAAAAAATTCAGATTTTTTAACTTTTTAAATATTTTTTTGTGTTTACTATAGCAAAGGGTGCATGTGAGCTCGAGCTCACAAAAGCACTTTCGATGTTATGTCATATTTTCCGGATTTATGGATAGGTTCAACAAGTAAAATATCAAAAAAAAGCATGTGATAGTGCGAAGGAGCAACTGCGTGAGGCTAAAGGTGGATGGGGCTTTTGACCAAGACTTACTCAAGAGCTCGTATGGCGTTGGCATCAGAGACTCTAATGGCACATTCGTCGCGGCAGAAAATGAGGAAATCGATTTGTGCGGAAATGCTCTTATGCCGATGCACTGGCCTTACGGTTTGGTCTCAATTTGACAAGTACAGTAAGGTATATTACCGCATAGAGGTGAACTCCGACAACATCGAGGTGATAGAGACAATTAAGAATGGAGGTCGCTCTTTCGATCTATCAGCGACAGTTTCTGATGATATATATCACCTTGCGTGTGATTTTCTGCATATTATTTTCGAACATGCTCCTAGAGAGACTAATTGTGCTGCCCATGATTTAGCCAAAGTAGCCAGAAGTAAGGTGTGTGCGGGGTCCACTCGTAGAGATTGTTGATACTCTTATAAAAGATAATATGGTGATCAGCTTGCAATAAAGAGTACTTTGATGTCAAAATATTTGCATTATCGCCCGTAGCAATGCACGGGCATTTAACTAGTTTCATTTAGTTCGCAATACATAAAGATTTATGCCTAGTGCAATTAATTCCTTATATTTGTGGGCATTAAAGAAAGATTTTTGCCAATATACAACCAATTTTGTAAGATTCGATTGACACGTAGTAGAGGAAGATTTTACACATTATAGGCATACATATCATATGGTTTAATGGCATTAAAGGAATATTTTAGAACACATTAAAAAAGATTTGGACCATTATTAATAAAATATATGTTGTAATTAAATGCTCCTTTCTTTAATATATGCATACCCCTCTATAAGACACTTAGGCTCTATAAATAGTAAATGCGCTGCAAATGGTGGTCTTCATCCTTCACATATCACTATGTCTAGGCTTACTCTACTTCAAAGAGCGATTGCTCTATGTTTCTTTTGTCACGCGCTTCAAACTAGAGGTGTTCGGTTGTTCCATACTATTCAAGAGGTAATGCTATTATATATTGTATTATTTATATAACCATTGCAAGTTCTGTATTGAAGTGGAGGCCAATATTCTCTTTAGATTCATAAGTTTAATCATGGTGTGGTAGCGTTATAGAAAGCAGTGCGATTGTTGGGGTTTGTGGAGAGGCAAGGGACTGAGGGTGTGGGTTGATTTATAAAGAACTTAGATCAATCATGCACATCTAAGGTAGCGTTAGTAGATCTGATGTTAGGAAATCATTTTAATGTACCTGGTAGCTTGCTATTGTAGAATCCATTCACTACATTTACCTTGACCCATTGCGATCTGATAGTGCTAGTAAGCACCAATAATGCTATTAATGACCCTTGTTTTCAACATCTCTTCATGTTACACTAGTGCACTACTTTGTTGGGCTTTGTCAGCGGGATGGATTAGTGGGTTATTCCCCCCCCCCCCCACCACCACCATATTTGCAATTTTTCCTATACTACAAGTTCATAATAACCATGATACCAAGGTACACATGGAATAATTACCCAATAGAACCACCACAAACACATACCTATGCTGGAAGGACCAAAGACATTAGCTGGTGTACTCTTGTAATCACTAGATCCCAACCAAATCCTTGTATTGAAATTACCAAGACATTATGTTACATTACACTATTTAAGTGAGTTAGCGTCCTTATTAGTGTCATGACAATAAATTTTTAATCTACCAAATTAGCATTAAGTTCGAGTTCTTGCTTCTGCAGAAGATGCGTTGTATAAGTTATTTCCCTATTAACATACATTTTCATTATTACTTATAGGGAAATGATTCACTGGCACAAGATGTTTCCCATGGTCCGGCCAAACGTATTCTGACAAGTTTCAAGGCAAACTCCATTGAAGCACAAACTTTTGGACAAGGTTCTAGTTCATGGCATGAAGCATATGTGAGTTGACCTTTCTTATCTTCACTATTTTTACTTCAGTATTTTATCTAGGATTATCCAACAGTAAACTTTGAGATGCAATAAATTTTCTATATCATTGCTTGATGTTGATAAACACTTGTCTTTCAGTAAGACTTGGCAACAAGATTATACATCTAACTAAGTGTTGATAAAAGGAAGTGCAATGTATTGAATACTATGTATACCTTTGTTGTCATTTTTCCTTGCTTTCCTTTTGAAATATGTCATATAAAAGAGTCCACACTGAATCATATCATAGCTATCTGTGTGTACACTTCTATGTAAACTTTCTAGTGCACCTTTGTTTTTTTTAGTAACCTGGTTGTGAGGTTTACATAATAATATGTTAATCTTCATTGTTTTAAGAAGATGTCATGGAATTGACCTTATTAACACACAACTGGCGCTTTTGGAGAAATATTCTTTGACATGTTAGTGTGTGAAGGAGTAAATTAGCTAGCCTAATTGTGCCTAGACCTCATGTAATAACTTTCAAGCCATTCCATTACTTGTACTATTTATCTTTTAAGTGCCTTCATTCACAATACATTTTAATACATAACCAAATGGTGTTAAATTGTGAACTATTTAGTAAGCCAGTTCTTGTTTCCAACAAAGAGCTGCCCATTTTGGAATGGTTTTTGGTCTAAGAAGTATGCATTTCTACAACGCATCTGCTTCTCTAGGTGTTGTCTTGATTATCTAAGTCCTTTCATCTTGCAGTTTGCATCACACATGACATCTGCTAGAGGTCCTTATGAAAACTACTATGGATTACATGCCACCATGGATGTGTATGGCCACGAACTTAAACAAGGCCAGTGGAGTTCGACTAACTTTTGGGTTAGTCATACCGGAGATGGTACTAAATCAAGCTATAATGCGATTCAAGTTGGTTGGCATGTAAGTGCCAATTTTCTTCCCATTCACATAGCCACTCAATTCAAATAAATTTGGTATTGTAAATTCCTTCATGTATGATATTGCAATACACACATGATAGAAATACATCGCTCTAACTTCCCAAACTTCCTAGACATCTTCGTGCTCAATTTAAATAAAAAGGAAACATTACTTCATCTTTTTATCTGTGGGCACCTTAAAAGGCCGGAAACTGGTGTTATTTTTCTTCGAAGTTCGATATAACACTTAAAAACTAACTTGGAGCATAACGAAGATATGTGCAAAGGTACCAGAAACTCAAAAAGGCTTGTCTTAGGTGGCTCATTTCTTTTCTTTCCACAAACATATTTTGGAAGTACGAAATTATTCTATCCTGTAAATCACATAACCAATTCATTTATTTTCCATCTATTGGATTATTTTCTCACATTGTCCCCATTTCTTAGCCTTTGCATGTGATACATGTTTATATTATGTGTATCCTTTGTTTAACAGATTCGTCCAGATCGCTATGGCGACTCACGTCCTCACTTCTATACCCTTTGGACGGTACTGTGATAATGATGCTATAAATTTCTCTTTGAAATATTATATTACTCTTTCCCACAAGAAAATGATCTTACACAATAAGTGTCTAACCCCAAGCACAAAATACTATATGCAACAGAGAGATGGATATGATGCAACCGGCTGCTACAACATGGACTGCCCTGGTTTCGTACGGGCAGACCGCGCTGTGATAGCTCCAGGTGATGCTATACATCCTGTTTCTCATGTCCCCCATGGGCCTTTACAAAATATCACACTGAGGGTGCTTAAGGTAAGAGTTTCATCCTTTTTGCATGCATTTTGGGGTATAGATGTCCATTTCGTCCTTAAAATCTTACTGCATGGCCAATAAATATGTAACATTTATTTATAAACCCAAAAAAAATCGGCCATAACTTATGTGAAAAGTATAAAATTTAATATGAAGGGCCTTAATTTGAACGCTAATCAATTTCAGGATAAAACAAGTGGAGACTGGTGGGTGCATTACGGCTTCAATAAAAAACCCACAGGGGTGGGATACTTCCCAAAGTCGTTGTTCAGCTACTTAGCTCAAAAGGCAAATCGAGTGACTTTTGGTGCATTTGTTCAATCTAAAGGAGGACTTCCAAATCCTCCAATGGGCAGTGGTGCCTTCCCAAATGGTGGCAAGGGTCGTGCTGCATCATTCACCGACCTTCGATTCATTGATCAGGACGGGAATAGCAGCCCAATCACGGCGGACATACCTGCATCTGTTACAGATGCCAAATGCCACTCAATTACTCCTATAAAAAATGGTCAATGCTTTTATGGTGGGCCTGGAGGTTGTGTGAGATAAGATTGCATTCCCTGAGCTTGGTCTCATTGTAGTGGTAGTAGCTAAATAAAATCACTATGAATTGAATATTCACTTGTTTACTTGAGCTACACTATGAATCCTTGCTTGCACCAAACATGTATCACTCACGATTAGATTGATCTAACTATTGAGGGTGGTATATGAATCCTTTGTTTTCATGTGAGTCAATATAATACTTTGTCGGGACTGGTATCTAAGGCATGCAAATCTCTATGTAGAGGATCATATAGGAAACCGAGATTCATATCCGGAAAACAACAACCATACAGATGGGTCCATGAGCACCATATAGTATCGGAGAGCTCGAAATAATGGTACAGCGGTCCTACATTTGGAATAGATTAGACGATGTAGGGGTATCTATTGCTCCCACACAAGTACTATGCATGGATGGGACTGAATCGCCAACGCATAGCCAAGTTGCTTCACCCTGTATTTGATCGATTGCTAGCAATTCCATATCAAACATTCTGGCCCGAGATCTACATCATATAAATTGAGTGGGCATGGTGGTCATATAGAAGGCTAACACATTGCAACTGGGCTGGAGCGTCAGACCTAGCATGGTGTTGTAAAGACATGGGCTCCCAGTGTATGTGTCGCTCGGTGTGTCTTAGCCGGAGCGCCAACACCTGTCATAGCGTGATTAACTCCCAAGATATCGGAACAAATGAGTCACTCCTATCTATGGAAAGTACGCTAAGTACAAACCTACACTTCAAAACCCTTCACGCAACATGCACTTTATAATCACTAGTAGACTGCCCGTGCGTTGCCACGGGCTAACAAATAATATGAAAAAGATAAATATGCTAACAAAAATGTATATACAAAGAGAAATGTCATGTAGGAGTCATACATTGATATGAATCAATGTTCTAAATAGCGTACTATGCCAAATAGCGGCGGCCCTCCATATCAGCTATTGTGACGCTATAGACCGCTATACCCACCTATTTTGCAAGTTTAGCGGGTTATGCCATTGTCTCTGGCTGATCAAACCGTTATAAACATGCTATAGCTGGCCTATAGCGGGCTATTTAAAACTTTCATATGAATAGTTATTAAATATCAATTCAGCACAACTGACAATCTATCATCTGCTCCAAAATTAACACATGTGCTTATCATACATCAATCTATTCAGGAGTGTTACATTATCAGACAATTTGTTGAGCACATGGTAGCTATATAAATAGTCCAGATCTCGTTCATGTTGACAGAAATTAGCAATGCTCACAGCTACATACGAAATCGGCCAGAGACAATTTTCTAGCTTCTTTCTATTTTTACAGTGTCACATGCTGAATTTCCAAAGATTGTACTTCTTAATAATGACATGCCTTCACGTCCATGTAGGAGCTTTATGGTCAATCTGGCCAATAAATTGCTCCGATGCTGGCGAGAAATCTTCCATTCGAGCTTCCATCGCCCCTCCGCCGCACAGATCTGGCCATCTCCACTCACTCCCCTCATAGGCAGCAATTGCTTGATATGTTAAGACACTCATTGACGTCCCCACGCACTCCCCTCATAGGAACATTGAACCGTAAAAATATTATCAGCATATTAGGCTTGCATCATGAGTTATATCTTCGCTTCTATGAACACATCAAGACATAAAGCTTTTGTGTTTGGTAAGAAAATTAAGCAGATATGAAGGTAAAATGAAATCATCAATATAATTCCCGCATACACTACTACATGGAATAACATGGAACTGAGGATACAGTTTAATTTAGTATTTGGTAGGTTACACATTATATTTTGTCTTCAAACAACCAGTAGAGAGAAACTTAGTTAAATTGTCCCATTATGAGGACAAAAAAGGAACCTTCCTAAGTTCTTCCTACCTTTTGTATTGCCTGCATTTATAGCACAGACTTAACTTTTGCAATCAAGATTTTAGTTCCCAATTAATATGATGTGTTGCAGATTTTGTAGAGTGAAGGTTGAATTTGCCTCTTATTACCTTCCAAGCGATTTGCTTTGCATGGTACACAGTCGCTATATGGTTGGAATCCGATGAGAGCATGACTTTATTGTGATCATCATCTTCGTACTGTCAAATGGTATCAGGAAAAGAAGAAACCTTAGAGAACTGACACTGATATAGGTATATAGGCACATATATAGAGAATGGAGCTTGAACAGTACCAGAATTTGAGATAGGTTCGATTTATCAATGGAGCTTGAACAATAGTATAAATTACTGGGCATGACATGGGAAAAGAAAGAGCGATGATATAACTCCAGTTGCGTGACACCAAAATGAGTGTGCATACCACAGTTAAATTTGTGCATCTTGCCTTGTTTGTCCTGAATCTTGAACCGAAAAGTGTTTGATAAGCCTCAAGCCGGAAAGACGGGCTGTGTGAATTTAGTTAAAATAAAATATATATACAAAGGGCAATCACTGAAAACTGAATATTTCATAAATTGGAGAGCTAACAGAGAGAGAGAGAGAGAGAGAGAGAGAGAGAGAGAGAGAGACGATGTTTTGTGCTGTGTTCAGTCTACAGCTTTTCTTCTCCCTCCTCTATTTATTCTCCCTCCTCTATTTATTCAGTGATTACAATGCTAACTGAAAAACGGAAAAGCATGACATATCCGAGTTGTGAGTGTCGCCATCCTAGAACTCCTTGCACACCTCTCTGCATCGTCGCCGTGACCGTTGTGCCCAGGCCCGGGCACAGGGGGGTGCAACCTGTGCGCCCGCACAGGGCCCCCAGGTTTTTGGGGCCCCAGATTTTGCATGCAATAGTACATATATAGATGGGCCTCTTCTGGTGTTCCACCTGGGCCGCTGTTGCCTATCTGGCGCGCCTGAAGCAGGCCGATCGGGACGTACGTCTGGTCTTTGCGTTCGATCGAAACGAGCGAAGCCTGAATCCCCTAAAAAACGAGTGTAGCGACCGAAGCGACGCATCTCTTCGAGTCTGTCTTCGTCTTTTCGTCTGGAGGCCATCGACGCGGCGCGGCGGCAGGTTAGGGTTCCTCCTTGCGCAAGAGTCCGGTTTCAGGAGGGCAAGACCAGGCAAGAATCCTTTCTCGGCTCATCTGCTTTTGAATCGTGATGGCTTGCATCTGGTTTCATTAAGGAAAGGCAGCCCAGAAGATCTGAAGGCAAGGAAATTTCAAGCCATCCCATGATCTTTGATTTTTTTTAGGGCAGTCCTGTGAGGCCTGGACTTTGAGTTTCGATTTCCGCATGCTATTTACTTTTACTAAATCTTGTTGCAAGTTTTTTCTTCTCATCTATTAGGGGTATAGTCTTACAAGATCCAAGTCATGTCTCCATTTAGAAAGCATGAATCTTTTACCAAAAGCGTAGGAAGAAACAAAAACAATTCAAGGATTCAACTCAGTCTAAAAAAGGAGATATAGGTAAGAAACAAAAATCCTAGTCACGTCCTTCAATGATACTTGATCAAGAGCATGTATGTGATAATAACGTTGACAACAATCCTAGCCCTAGCGATGGCCAGCCAGAGACATAAACTAATGTTGAACGTGAAGAATAGATATGATTCTTGATATTTCCCATTGCTAAGTAACATTTTATGATCTTTATATTATTCTAGTTATGTAGTTTTCTTTTAGTGCGGTAGGGCCCATTTTAGTGTTTGGCACAGGGCCTCGGATTTTGCCGGCCCGGCCCTGGTTGTGCCGTGCCATCCCAATCATTGCGAGGATCTATCCTAACAATCTAGGACATCGTCACAGCTTGGTTTGTTTCTGCTAAAGTTTAACTGAAGAAAACAAGCTGACGAAACTGAGTTCAAACAACTACAGCTACGACTCTAACAAAACTGAATTTTCTGAATATTTCGACAGCAGCTGTTAACTCAGTAATCACAAGACCACCTTTCTAAGAAAATCAGGGTACCAATAGACAAAAGCAAGCATGGAGACGAAGCTTAAATTTTAGAGGGACAACCCATACGTCTACCAGTGTTATACTATTATCAAATAGCAAAATTATGATGAAATTGGATTCCAATGTAGAAGCATATATATAGATTATTTAAAAACATGGCATCGCTATTGCGCATAGTTGAATGTAAGGTGGATTGGGTAAATCTCATGATATACTTCAGCCCATGGCCCATGTAGCCTTGTAGAGACCATTCATGGAGGGTCAAAATTCAACTTGTCGTTGAGCAGTCTTGGAACATGTTTAATGTATACACATGCAAGACTGCCAAGCCCCAGCAAGACTTCCATGGCGCTGCTATCAAGAAACGTGCCATCAGGGTCTAACACATGTTTCAGGAAGCAAGTGCTCATTTCTTTGCCAGGAAATTTACTTGATAGAAGCTCTATGCTGTAATAACTTTTGTTGCCTTGCCCTGAAACCGTTTCTTCTGTAGGGGCATAAATTGCAGCAAACTAAGATATGACACTCTTTACATGTAAGTGGTAGATTGCATAATCATATAAAGTATAGAAGAATTGAAGGTTAATGGACTTACATTACCGAAGCAAAAATGTGTGCAGAACAGGACACACAACCTGCTCAATTTTACTTAAAAATGAAGCAAAACAAAAAATAGTTGTGATCCAAAGGCCAAAAGGCAATTTAAAAAATGGCATCTTAATAGCATAATATCGCTTACGAACATCTAATAGAGTAGAAACAGGTAGTTCGAAGGAACAATCTATATTTTTGTAGATTAATGAAATCGCCGGTGCTCCTTATGTAACAATTCTGAATTCAAAACCATACTGGAAAGGACACTTTGCCAAAATAAGTAGTACTTAAATTCTCTATCTAAATACATGCACTTGGGATATAGCTTGCCATTGCTAAACACACACGCACCTGTCAACGCACGGGCATCCAGATAACAAAGATATGTCATTTTTTCACAAAACAAATATTTCTCGCTTTTCTCAATTATAACTACATTTACACATGTAGACGAAAAAGTGGGAGAAATACTGAAGATACTACAGTACAAAGATATTACTGGTAGCACCGGCGGAGCTCTCGGTAGGGCGAGGCAGGGTGTCCGCCCAACCTTTATTTCCGGCAAACACGCTCGATCGACGGATGACAGGTGCAATAAGTCAATGAAAGGAAGAGTTCTCTTTGATGTTGGGTCGTGACTTGTGAGAAGGCTCCTTATTTGGGTCATGCCCTTGCCTGATGGCTGCACATACGTCACACACACGACGTACTGAACCAGTCATCACAAAGGTACGAACAGGAACAGCAGAACACAAACCACCAGCCCTGGCGCATGCCACGCGCGAACCCCAGCGGGCTAGCGGCTAGCAGCAGGCAGCAGGAGCGCTGGTGCCGGAGGCCAAGGTTGACGGCGAGGCTAGCAGCGAGGAAGTCTCACGTGCTGTAGTCTCGGCTGACCTACCTCGAAAAAATTTGGTCCTCCGCCACTGATGAGCGGTAGCATGCTGACTAAACAGCTCATGAAATTCTAGTCCATTTTACCGGCATCTAAAACAGTAGTATTTACCTATATCTTTTTTTCCTGTTTATAACAATAGGAATTGTGAATGTATAGTCTTTACCTTGGCTTTAATAATCCTGCGGCCATCAAACCCACTGCATATGTCTCAGTTGAACAACAATACACTACAAAAGAGTACTCTTGTATTATCTACTTAATCTAAAAACCATTCGATCTTCACTAAAACTGCTTTCTGAACTCCATTAATGTCATAACAAAAAGTCATGAGGGCGAACGAACCATGATGTGCTTACCATGGCAAAGAAGATGTCACGATAAGGCAAGCAAGATCTGAATTAGAAAGAACCCATCACGTACTGAAAATTCTTGAATGTGAGAGCACACCTGCTACACACACGGGTAACGAAGACAACGGCAATGGAGGAGAAGATTGAGATCGACGCACCTGTGATGGCGTCCTCTATGGAGCCGATATTCCGGTCGTTGGACCTCGACGCGACCTTGTACGCCACCTGCTCTTCCAAACGAGATATCCCTCACGCCACCCCGCTGCAAATCGACCGCCCCGCCTAGCCTGTTACATGTGAAAAAAAGCTATGAGTGTGTCAATTCCTGTAGTATCTCTCAATATACAAGCAGCACTACATGTCTTTGCTTATGAAGTTATAAACACCTTTGTACGCTAAAAGATGATCATGATATTTCTATGACAGCTCAAAGTGCTGCCCGGCTGAGTGATGGCTGAGCTCGACCGGCGCGCCTCCAACAGCACCAGCGTCCAGACCTATACCTACCTCAGTGTGCCGGTTATCGGCAGAACCATCTCCCTCTACACGCCTTCCGCGGAAACACCGACGACCAATGGTTCAGATACCGGATCAAGAAGTACTGCTGGTCTCCATCATGTCGCTGCTGGGCTCGTCTTCGGTGCTGCTGGTGGGACAGTGGCAACTGTTTCATATTCAGCACCAACGGAGACATTTTGATGCAGACAAGTATGATGACAATGGACAGGCAACATGGAGCCAGCAATTTGATGAGCATTTTTTACGGCCGCACTCCACTTTTCCATATCTCTGCACTTCTCATTCTTGTTCCCACGTCCATGTGGAGATCGTGGTTACCGGGTTGGGGTCTCCTACAAAAAAAGAGTGAAAATGCGTGCTACCACGAATACTGTCTTCAGTACAGAAAAGAACAAGCCTAATCCTTGTACATGCTATGGTGTCTTCCCAGGACAAAGTTTATGTGCGAGCATCCATAACCGAGGTTAAACTGACCTACATAGTTGTCAATCAGCGCTGGGCGCTATTAACTATAAGCCGAGGCTGCTTGACCAACGACATATTTCTCAGTCTTACAATTGATTGAAGTTTTAATAATATAACCACATTTTAGCCAAATTTCTGAACGGGATCTCAAAGTCCATCTGCTTGAAGCACACATGAAGGCAAAGTAGAACATGTAAGATAAGACATAAGGAATCAGGACAACCCTATCAATTTTGTCCGCATCAAGGACAAGGAGGGTTGCAACGACCAAGATCAGATGCTTTGAAGGCATGCAAGAGCTGTAGGGGTGAAAAGGGATCATGCTCGTACCTGGTTTGAGAGTATCACCATCTGCCTGAGCCTTCTTCAACTCTGGTCATGGCCTGATTGAGCCTACTTTTCTTCATGTACATACAGAAGAGAAGAAATGGTTTGTTTACTTCGAGTAGTTGAATGAAAGATTAGAGAAAGGAATGAGGAGGCAGCCTCGATTGTGAAGACCTGTGGGAGGAATGGGGGCGGAGCGTGCTCATCAGTTGTCACGGCCATGCTGGCGGCGTGTGGGGATCCGAGGCGACGGCGGCGGCGGCGTCCTGCCGATCCGCGACGGCGGCGACGTCTCTTGGGATCAGCAGTGGCGGTAGATGGGAGCGGAGGGGGACCGCATGGCAGCGGAGGAGGAAGACGGCGCCCTGCGTTCTACTCCCTCCGTTCCAAATTACTTGTCGCAGGTATAGATGTATCTAGAACATCTAGATACATTCATACCTGCGACGAGTAATTTGGAACGGAGGGAGTATAAACTACGACAAGCACTAGTTTGTCTCCATCATTGCAAAGCTCGTGGATGCATGGTTCAGATCAGAGCATTCCCTAACAGGAAACATGAACAAGGAGAAGCTTCAAAACGTGCATTGGTTGGCTGCATAAACTGAACACCAAGTCTGTGCAATTTAACTAACCCCAGTGGCAGCCAAAGTGGTCGCCGTTCATCCCCAATGCCATGAGAGTTCCTGTCAACTATACTGGTAACCTTGACTGTAAACTCCTCGCGCAAAACAGCCGCATCCAACTTGGTAATGTCGACGATGCCAATGACGCCGGCGTCGAGCTCCCAGCTGAACATCGGTCGCCCGGGAGCTGGTTGAGAACCAGTGAACGTGGGTACGATTGATTGTCCAGTGTTCAGCTGCAGCAAGGCCACGTGGTCAACATCAGCATGTTGGGGATTTTCATCAAACAGCTTGCTTGCGGCATCCAAATAATCCTTTTCTCAATGCTTTCTTCCTCAGTTCAACACATTAGGGTTTATCATTCAGTTGTTGCTTTTAGTTCGCTATGGATGAAACCTATCTTTTGCATGACCTATCCTTCTAACCATACATGACTTTACCTTCATCCTAGAATGATTAGGAGTAGCTTGATATCCATAATGTGGCCCGACTCCATGTCATTCTTAGCCATGCTTAGAGATGTGCAAGTATCGATCCAGATGGGCGATGAACCGAATATGGTAGCGATTGTGTTCATGATAGTGATAGTTATGAAGGGTATATATGTGAATATGACTAAAGGTGAATATGAGAGGCCTTGTTGGAGAACATGGTGGTTTGTATCATTTGTGTCGCTCTTAGGACCTGAGTTCTCATATATGTGATCCAAGACTAGGCGTACTACCACATGAGGGATCACTAACCCTCTCTGACCTACTAACTTACATCGGTTTCCGGTTCAAGAGTCGCACCTAGCTCGGCTTTCAATTTGGCATCATTCATAAAGGCGGAGGTGTGGGGTTGCATGTTAGGATCATGGGCCGGCTTGTGGAGCAGACAAACTAACCTACGGGATGGGCTTCAGTTGCGTCTTACAACAATTGGTCTGTATTATAGAACCCACGGAACTTGCAATTATGGCTTTACTCATGTGAGTGGTTCCCTGGACAAGAGCCAAGAGTAAGGTAAGTGTCGTGGCCGATCACCCTCTGCTATAAGGGTGCAATCTGAAATTTACATTCGATTGGTACATGTGGCTGTAGGGTTAAATCTATTCGAATACCCATGTTTGTGGTTAAGTGACTACTTGGACATCTATACTTGATCGTAGAAAACTTTAGCGGATACTCTAAAACTGCCCAATAAAAGTGAGTGCTTTGGATTGCTTGCTCACGGCTGAGATGAGCGAGAATCCATGCTACTTTATTGATGTGCTGACTAGCTAAATGATGGACTCGTCTATGCTACAAACTATTGGTTCTGAATGTTCAGCTCGGGTTCCATTGAAAATACCTTGTGCTAGTTCAGATTTTGGTGGAAGTAGGCCTGTCACTGGCAAGTTAATCAAACCACCTAGAAGAAATGCCACTTCCCACTTGTGATATTCTCATGGACCAGCATAGTGAGTTGGATCATATACTTCTAACTTCTTGGAGTTCCGGTAGTATGGTCATTTAGTTGGGAGTGCTCTGAAGATGCTATTTGTCCCAAGTACTTAGCTACCGTTGATTTACCTGCAATAATCTGTGCTCAACGTACCCTCGCCATCTATCCCAAGCAACTTCCAGTTAAGCATTTCCTGGTACACTTGTTATGGGATTCTTCAGTTTGAGCAATTGCAGAATATTCTCGCTGTTTTACTGGAGCTGTGTAATGCTTGGTTCCATTTGCCATCTTGTCTTGACCTGACAATTTTTTTCAGGAGGCACTGTACATGAAGTATTCTCATCCATCTGGTACAAGAATGAGTAGCTACCACGAACTAGGTCTTAATTACTCATATACATACCTTCAACTACAAAATTTTACAATTCGCAAAAAAAAAACTACAGAAGTTTACAGCAAGTAGTGAACAAGTAACAAGTCATGGATTAGCATTGGTCAAATGCATTGTTGACGCTCGTGAAAAATTGGGTCCTGATTTTGCTGGTCTTGTATTTATGGATGAGCAATGCTTCGGTACACCCCCTCACAAAACGTATAAAGGGTAGTATAGACTTTTCACAAATTGTACTCACTTTTCTACGTATACGTTGTAGGTTCGTATAATACCCGGCGAACGGCTCAGCCCATTTAGCTATTTTAGTTTTAATCATCAAAAAATGGATGTCGTCGGCTGGAGACGAACTACAGCACTCACGCACTACATGTAACAACACAAACCATCTGGGCTAGCACATCTGATATGCCTGCTAACCTTGTTTTCTTCTTCTTGTTCGAGAGACACAACGCCAAGAAAAAAAAAACAGCACCTTCACTCTTTGGTTTATGTTATTTTGCACGGTTTTTGTTACGGTTTCTAGTTTTCCTGTTTTGTTCATAAAAGACTAATATTTCTTTTTTAAAATTGTGCATAAATTTCAAAAAAAATGTTCATGCCTTTCAAACTTGCTCAGAATGTCAAAACACAAACAGTTTTTTTATAAAATAACAAAATTTTAAACATGTACATTTTAAAAAAAAACAGTAACAAATTTGGAATTCCAGAAGAATATGAAAAAAAATTGAATTCCGAAAAATTTTAATTTATGAGAAATAGAAACAATAAACAGAATAAGCGAAAAGTCAAAGAAGACAAAAATGAACAAGAGAGAATATAAAAAGAGAAAAAGAAAAAACACGGTTCACGACCTTCGAGAATGTCCCAAAGCCGGAAAAAATTGCTGGGAAGCCAAGGTTCCCAAAACCGAGAAAACATTTTGGCAAATTTCCTTAGTGAACTCTTTTTTTTGAAAATTTTCAGATCCATGAATATTTTGTAAAAAAATTGATGAACTTTTTTCAAATCCGAGAAAACCTTAGGGCTGGTTTTTTCTTCGGTTTTTACATGGGTTTTTATATTATTTTGTTTTTCTTTTCTTTTATTGATTTTGAAAAAAGTTCATCGAAAAATCAAAATAAGTTTATCGATTTTGAAGGAAAGTTCATTGATTTGGGAAAAAATCACAAATTTGAAAATAAAACATTGATTTAGAAACAAAGTTCGTCAATTTTATAAAAAAGTTCAACAATTTTCAAAAACAAATTGCCAATTTGCGAAATAGTTCATGAATTTGAGAAGAGAACTGATCAATTTTAGGGAAAAAAATTCACTGATTTGGAAGAAAAAATTCAAGAATTTGAAATTTTGTCGTCATTTTCGAAAAAAGAAATCACTAATTATAAAAACTTCACGCATTTAAGAAAAAAAAAACAAAAAGAAAATACCAAACAGAAAATGTTCCGCTTTTCCAGCGTCCTATTTTATGTATTAGAAAATATAAACAACATGTGACCTCCCGTTGTCGAGTTGGTTATTGCGGTTGTGCTAATTCTTGGAGGACCTAGGTTCGAATCCTGCAGGACGCATGATTTTTTGCGGTTTCATAAAAAAAGAAGGCTAAATGGGCCAGCACGCGGCAGGGTGTGCACGTCCGTTCATATACAGTGTATACGTGTTTGTCAAAAAAAAACATATACGTGAAGAGTTTATAAATTATGACTATCATGCCCTTACTTATGAAGAGGTATCGGTTAATCTGAGCCGTCCTTGTGTTTAGGGGGGTGTACCGAAGCAGAAGTGTAGGTACCTGCCTACACTTGTTATGGGACATACTGTGTGTAGTGTACGAGTACCAGTTCCAGTGCAGTCCTTGTCGTCATCAATGGAGTTGCTGGTGCACAACCCAAGTGTTAGAAGGGAGAGAGGGATTTAGTGGAATAGTTGATATATTGCTTGAGCCTCGTGGACATATATATAGGAGTACAATGATCTATTTGGAGTACAAGACAGGGCAGAATACTTCCTAGTCTATCCTATGTTTCCAATACAATCACGTTACTCAACATCCCCTCGCAGTCACAACGGTAGCGACGCAAACGGTGAGACTGGAGAAGAATCCGAAATCAAGCCGACGGATACCCCTCACAGTCGTAACGGACGATGCATCACGGAAGTCGTGGCTGGAGTGAAAACCGACGAGGTTGCTCAAGCAAGGCGATAGCCCTTTGTGCCGTTTGTCGAAGTAGCTGAGAATGTAGGGTGGTGTACCCGTGGTCGAGGTAGCCGTGCGAAGAATGCTGTGGTCAATGTCGAGTCGGGGTAGCCGGTGTCGAGGAAGTCGCCGTGGAGCCACGGGCGCAAGGAGGCACCGAGTTAGTCATGGGCGCAGTATTGTCGAAGAAGTGGTGCGCCGGGAAGGAGAATGGTGTTAACGATGTGTCGCGCCGGACTTGCCAAGCCCGGGAACACATCATGGATGAAGGCACGCATCGGTGTTGCCAGCACTGGGCATGCGTAGACGGACGAAGTCGAAGTTGACGAAGCGCCGCACTAGGCTTGCCAGGCCTGGGGACACGTCGTGGACGAAGGCATGCATCGGTGGTGCCAGCACCGGGCATGCGTAGATGAGGGACCTGCACGAGCTGTACGCCACGTAGGATAAGTCGGAGGGGCCAGCAAAGAAGAGCTCGGCGATGATTGCGGTGTCCATTGGTGCGGGGCCGATGTCACCAACGGTGGTCAGAGTAGACGAAGTGGTTGGGGTAGATGACGGCGACGCTAGCGACGGGCTGGTGCTGGACGAAGACGAAGGGGGTGGACGAGCGGTGGCAGCTACAAGGGTAGCTGCGGCTGCGGCCGAACAAGAGCGGCGGCGGCTAGGTTAGGAGCACGGCGGCGGTGCTCGAAGTTGGCGAGGAACCCGATAGCGTGATGAAGACCGGCGGGGACGGTGGCTGTTCCGCGTCGAGGGAGATGGCGCGGTGCATACCACGGGAGGTCGACGCGCCATGATGGCGGAGTGGACCGTGGGCCGCTGCGCTACATCCGAAGGGACGACGCAGCGGCAGCTGGCAGGTCGGGGCGACGACGGGAACACCTCGAGGAGGCGGCGGGGACCGCGGGCCGCGTCACTGCAGCCTGAAGGGGAGGCGCAGCGGCGAAGCGCGGGTTGGTGCAACCACGGAGACGGCCTTGGGCGGCGGTGGTGACCGCGTTCCACAGCGCTACAGCCTGAAGAGGCGGTGTAGCGGCGGCTCGCATGTCGGGGAAGCCATGTGGAGAACCACTAGCCGGGGGCGATGGACCGACGGGAGGCGGCGTGGACCGCGTGCCGCGATGCGATAGCCCTAAGGGGCGACGCAGAGGCGGCGGCGGCTACAAGGGTAGCCGAAGGGAGGATCTCGGGGCAACGGCGTGGACCGCGGGCCGCGACGCGACAACCCGAAGGGGCATTGGTGGGAGCGGCGCACGGGTCGGAGCAGCCAACGGGAAGACCTCGGGCAGCGACGCAGCGGTCCGAAGGGATGACGCGACGGCAACCTGTGGCTCGATCAGCGGTAGGCTCGTGCTCAGGGACGTGCTTGGCGAAGACAGGCGTGTGATCGGTTGATCAGACCGACAACGACGCTGTACGCGCCATGGCGGGGACGACTCGCAGATCGGAGTCGATGGCGACGTTGTCGGTGATGTCCTGGGCGATGAGGACAGAGACGGACTGGCAATGGAGACCGTGAGGACGAGCGGCTGGCAGCGACGCACGAAGGTGTCCCTTGGGCGGCGCGTCCAGCCTTGCCGCGCGGTTGATGACCAAGCGGCCGGTGTTGTCGACGCCTATGTCGGAGTAGAGGCGCGGGGGTCGACGGCTGCGGCGGGCGACGCAAAGCAATCAAGCATAGATCGGAATACCAAAAAGAAAACGTCGATCAAGATGACCGGTGGGAGAGAGAAAAACCAGGAGCAAGGGCTCGGAAAAAAGACTCTCTATGACCGCCGGACAAACCCTAGGTACGGGCGACGCGGCCCCCGGCGGCGGTCATGGAGACCGACCGCCCCGGGGGCGGCGCACAGGCCGAAGCAGCGGGCAGCGGCTAGGGTTCGATCGATTAGGCTGATACCATGTTAGAAGGGAGAGAGGGACTTGGTGGAATAGTTGATATATTGCTTGAGCCTTGTGGGCATATATATATAAATACAATGATTTACTTAGAATACAAGACAAGCCAAAATACTTCCTAGTCTATCATATGTTTCTAATACAATTACGTTACTTAACACGAAGTACATCTGCATGAGAGACCAATGGAAGATTTCATGGTGTTCTTTTGGGTTCTAACCAGTGTCATTGCCACATGCCACTGCTATCTGCGTGCTATGCCATAGTGCTGCGAGACCATGGCCATGGACCCATGGTGCTGCGAGACGGGAGGACGCTCCTTGGCCTTCTCGGGCGCCGCTAAACGACTCATGTCGATGCAGTGGATGATGACGCCATGGCCATGGACCCATGGTGCTGCGAGACGGGAGGACGCTCCTTGGCCTTCTCGGGCGCCGCTAAACGACTCATGTCGGTGCAGTGGATGTCGACGCAGGGGCAGCGATCGGCGCGGTGCTGCAGTGCAGAGACAGGAGCATGCCCGGGCGACAGTGGCTATGATGGAGGCATGGCTTCGGCAGGAGGGTTAGAAGTGGCGGTGGACATGGTGGTTTCCACGGCGGTGGGAAAGGATCCGCCAACGGGAGGAACGGGCTGGACTTGGGTGCAGGCTATGTTAAAGATGTAGATGGCCCAATTACCCTTTCGGATATCACCTAACAGTCAGGAGGAGTCGGAGGAAGCGCACACACACTCTTTCCCACGCGACGCTTGACCCGAGCATCGTGTCTACTCTCTTCCGCCACCTCCCATTCATTGAAGGCTTGGTCGGGATTGCAGTGTGGGAAGCACAGAGTGGCGGCCAATGGATGTGGCTAGGGGGCCGGTGGGGTGTAGCCGGTGATGTTGTGCACACGGGCGCACGAACACACCCACGTTCAAGCCTCAGTAGTGGAAACCTCGTACTGCGCCGACTAGGAGAACCAGCACCCACATGCCCACATTCATGGCCCGGCCCAATATCATGGCGACGTGGTGGCATGCCTAGGGCGCGCCTTGGTTTCACTTAGTCATGTCAACCGGTACCGTTGATATTTCTGAAAAAACAATAAAATGCAAAAAAATTATGTGAATTCAAAAAAAATCACTGATTTAAAAAATGTAAAATAAAAAGGTCACGAATTTCAGAAAAGGCTGTGATTTTGGAAAAATGTTCGCACATTCGAAGAAGCTTGCAGTGATTTTTGGAAAAAAAAAGTTCACGGATTTGAAAAAAGATCACAAATTTAAAACGATTCACAATTTTCGAAAAAAAATTCTGTAGATTTGAAAAAAACTTCATCAATTTTGGGAAAAAATTACGGACTTGAAAAAAGTTTGGGAATTTTGAGAAAAAAAGTGGCACAAACATGGAAAAAGCTCACAAATTTGAAGCAGTTCACTAAAAAGTTAGCAAAAACTGAAAAAGTTCATCGATTTGAAAAAATTAATGAAATTTTGAAAGAAAGTACGCCAAGTTGAAAAGATTCAAATTTGAGTAGAAGTTTTGAAATTTTAAAAAGTTCATGAATTTGAAATAACAGTTTATTTTTTTTTTAAATTGTGGAATTGGGAAAAGGTCATCGAGTTTGTAAAACAAAGTTCACGAATTTGAAGATAGTTTTAGAATTTTAAAAAATTCATGCATTTAAAAAAGAACAAAGAAAAAGAAAAGCCATTTCTCACTCAACGCGAGATGGAAGGATCTCACTCTCTGTCGTATCAGGGCAACCCCGATTCGGTATTTCTGGTTCGTTGAATCGATACAGTGTTCTGTTTTGTTCTGATTTTTGTCTTCTTTTCATTTTATTTTGTCTTTATGTTATGTTATTTTGGTTCTTTAGGGCTTTCTTTGTTTTTCGTCTGTTTTCATAGTTTTTTCGTTTCTTTTCTCGGTTTTCAATGTTGTTTTTCTTTTCTTTCTCTTCTCTTCATTTCTTTGGTTTTCTTTGGAGTTTTTGTTGATTTTTACTACTTCCATTTTTTTGCATTGGTTTTCTTAGGATTTTGTTTTTGGTTTTCATTGTCCCTTTGTTAGTTTTGATTGGTTTTGTTCATTTTTTTTTGTTTCCTCTCGGATTTTAGTGTTTCATTCTTTTGGTTTGGTTTGGTTTTCGTTTCTTTTTACCGTTTTCTTTTTTTGTTTTTATTGTGTTTCTCCTTCTTTTTTTCTTGTCCATTTTTATCGGTCACTTTTTTTCAACACATGTCAACTTTTTTTAGTACACATTCAACAATTTTCATATACATCAGAAATATATTTTATAAACATGATTTACATATTGGAAAACATGATTAACATTTGTTGAAACATTATGTTTTTATTGTCTATTTTGTTCATACACATTGCATATATTTCTAGATATCTAATACATTCTTCTAATATACTTAAAAACTTAAAATACAACACTTACCTTTTTTAATACATGATAAATAATTTTTATGACAATAACCATTTTAACAGGCAATGTACAATTTTTTTATACATCAGGAATATTTTTATATACATGTTTTATGTTTCTGAATACATAATTAATTTTTTAATCTATGTTTTTTTGGTCTACTTCGATTTAATGTACATTGTAAATTTTTGTATACATCAGGGACATTTTGTATAAACATTTAATATTTTATAAATACATGAACAACATTTTTTTATAAACACTGTGTTGTTTAGTACTCCCCCCGACCCAAAATTCTTGTCTTAGAATTATTTATTCACATTTATTGTTGGATACATCCGTATCTAGATAAATCTTAGACAAGAATTTTGGGACGGAGGGACTATATAAAATGCGTATACATTGCCAATAAAATTCTATACACATACAACATTTATCAAATATTGGATTAATTTTTTAATACTTTATGAACTTTTTAAAATACTTGATTAATACTTTTAAATACATGTTCAATTTTTTTCATATACATTATATTGTATAAATTTTTCATATACATGAGAAATATTTTCTCTATACACATCTAACAATTTTGAAATGCTGGTTAACTGTTTTTCATATTTTTCATGTGTCTGTTTTTGTAATATAAATTTAGAACATTTGGAGGTATAAACAAAAATAAAAAAGAAATCCAAAACATGAATAAAGCAGAAAAATGTATATAAAAATATAAAAATTATTCATGTAATTCAGTAAAAATATTTGATAAATAGAAAAAATGTATGTTACATTTACAAAAATCTTCAAAGTGTCAAAAATGTGTTCGTGACATTTTGCAAAAATATTTGTGCAAAAGTTTATACAAAGATAAGCAAATGTTCATGTGAGTCAATAACAATGTTATGTACATTCAAACAAAATTCGATACATTGAAAAATATCTTCGCAATTTAAAAATATATTTTCATAACATTTTACAAAAAATAGTTAGTAAAACGAACAAATATATTTGCACAGTTAAAAGAACTTTTATCATTCAAAAACGTTTCAACATGTATTTAATTTTTTTAACATATATTTGAGAATAATCTATCTATGTTTCGGTAAATATATTAATCATGTATCTGGAAAATGTTAAATTGCTATATAAAAATGGTTGAAAAACGGAGAAACCAAAAATCCTAAAGAAACCCAAAGTATAAAGAAAAAAAGAAAACATAAAAAAGGACGGAAAAAGGTAAGAAAACCGAAGCATAAAAGATGTGAAAAGAAAAGGAAAACCAAAATACCAGAGAAAAAAATCAAATAATAGAAAATAAAATAAAAGAAAAAGAAAAAACAAAGAAACTAGACCGAACCGCGTAACAAGGACAAGCGAATGCAGCGAATAACTACAGTTAAATGGGTTAGACTGCTAGTGGTGATGCGTATGCGATTATACTATTAGGAATCGGTACGGGCGACACATAACTGTCGCACATTAGTGGAGCTTAGTTGAAGCACAACTGGGCTGTTGGTCACCGATTTTTTTGCTTCAAAACAGTGGGCCAAGGGGGGAAATAGGTTGTGAGAGAAAGAAAAACTTATGTTCTCATTCAGCTTGGTTCGCCCAAGTTGTTTAGTGTAGCTCTGCACTAAGTAGTGTTCGGTGCGGCGCAGGCACAGCGGCGACATCCAACCTGACCTTTGCCGGCGTGTGTATTTAGTAAGTAGATTATATGATGTTGCTACCCTACAAAGCTAAGCTGGCTTTCACTGTGCATGTGAGTCAATAACAATGTTGAGTTGTTTTTTTTTTTTTGAAAACTTCTGATCTACTCATTTCAATCACGGCCGTACAATGAACCTAAAAAATAATAAATATTACATCCAGACCTCTAGAATCTAGACCGCCTAGAGACGACTACAAACCGAAGACGCGCCACCGTCATCACCCACGGAGCCGGGCAAAACTTGTAGTAGATAATCGGGAAGTCGTCGTGCTAAGACCATATAGGACCAGTGCACCAGAAAAACAACCTCCGCAAATGAAGAGTAGCATAGATCGAAAAGATCCAACATGAAGAAACAAACGTAGACGAACGACGATCAGATACAAAAAATTTCACCAAAGACAAATCCACCGAAGGCACACCTTCACATGCCCACCGACAATGTTAGACGCATCACCGGGACGGCGGCTAGGCGGGGAGAACCATGTTCCATCTTCAAAGTGCCGCGCCGTCACAAACCCTAACAAAATTCAAAGAAACCTCTAAAAACGAAGCCCTCCCGTCGGCAAGGACCAAGATCCACCGCCGCCACATGGCCCTAAGGCCATCGTAGACGTGGCGGACCGCCGTGGTACCGGCAGGAGGCAGATGAACCCTAGCCTTTTCTTTCGGAGCTGAGGCGGTTGTGTAGGTAAGGATTTTAGTATAAAAAAAATTGATCAAATATCTTTCTATATGTTGAACATGAAGCGGTTGTGCTTGTGTAGCCAGCTTGGGTCGACGTGCGACGATCAAAATCGACGGCACATGAGCATGTTCTACTTCTTTGCTTGGTTCTAGTTAGTTTGTGACTAACAATTGATTGATTGTTATTTTGTTGCAGAGTTCTGACGGAACAGAAAACTGTTTCTGCTGAAGCCGTACAAAATCTTATGTGCCACAGGTTCAAAGGTTGTGATAATAATCAAAATTTAGAAGATGGATACTTCGAATATGATAGTTCCAATGTTTCTGTGTAATCTCCTTCTAATAATCTAACCATGTGATATAGCTGTCTTAAACATATTTTTTAGAGTAAAGTAGTTGTTTGCATTGGAGTTTGATCGTACATATTGTTTGTTTATTAAAGAACATACAGATCACACCTAATTAAGATATGTTTGCTTAATACGATTATGAATGAAGGGAATACATATCATCAAACCATTTGTTCCGAATAGGCCGCATTGGACAAATATGTCTGGTATCACATTTCGTTATGAGTCATTTTACAGTGCATCCGGTGGATATGGACCGTCCGTCGGAGCGAATTCGACGGTCTAGATCCGATGCAATACGGTGATGTCACATGTATTATATCATACCTCGAGGGGCATTTTTGGGAGAAAAAATATTTCGAATTGATCAGATTTTTCCTCCCAAATATTTCGAGGGTATTTTCTGTATGAATTTCAGGGCTATTTTCGGTTTGATTTTTATCCCATTCGTTAGGGTTTTACTCCCTCGCCACGGCAAGGTGTTGTGGCAAGATCCTCGCCGGCGGGGAGGGGCCGTGGCAAGATCCCTCGCTGACGGTAGGGTTTTATCCCCGCGATAGATCTTGCCGCGCGTCGCGGCCCCTCCCTTTGTCCACCCGAATTCCCTCACGCTCTCGCACCTCCTCTTCACCGACGAACACGAGAGGACGTTGACTGCCCTCCCCGCGGCAGCCGCCGACGAAGATTCGGCCTCATCCTACCTCCCATTCCTTTATGCGGGTGCCTATAGCCACGAGGTGAGTCTCTACCTCTTTCCCACTCCCCACGTGGTTGTTCCCGTCCTCAGACTCACCTCTTCGCCATGGCCGCAGCTTGATCTGGCCATGCATCTCGCCTGAAGGCAAGGCAGTTGGGCATACCATGTTCTCACTGCTGGCGGGGTATTACGTGACTGGATGAAGCCGGCCGGCGTTGACGGCCAGTCCCATTCGTCCGACCTCATCCACATCATGGCAAGATCTACGAATGTTCGATTGTTCCATACATATTCTTATATATTTCATTCAAGCTCTATTCTTTCAGTTCGGCTGATAGGTCAGACGTTGGATTTGGAGATCAGGAGAGATAAATATCTATTAATTCTGAAATGTACTATAGACAATTCATAGCTTATGTTGCTCAATATTTATGATGCTCGCTGCTGATTGTACAATTGCTGCACTGGGATCAACAAACTTGGCATCTGCTTTATAATTGTTTTACATTCACATTGGATATCCACCATTTGAAGATTACTGTAAATTCTTATTATGATGTTTTAGCCTTGTTAAAGATAGAGTAATGATCCTCGCAGAAAGAAGATACAAAGGAATGAGCATTTGATTCTGGAATATGTTGCAATAGATAATCTTTCATGTTTAGTTATGTGCAACACATGTTAGCTGGACACATTTGACAAGGTGAGTACAAGTAGTAATTTTTCCTCTTTTTTGCAGGGTTATGACACAACATGCTATGTGATTCCCTGAGGCAGGATGGATGTACCATGGCCACCCCACTGTGCGGTTGAAGGTGCGTGCAAACCCAGAGATCCCTTCAATTCACTGCACGCCCTACCATGCCACACCATGGTCGTTGCAACACTTGCAAAGGCCTCCTATGGTACGTGCTTTACTTTTGTTATCCTATGCTCTCATTTATTGGCTTTGCGGCCTGCCTAGGAGACATTGACCGTGCCTTTTTCTCGGATAGCTGGATTGCGTGTTGATTCATGCAGTATTTTCCCGGATTTTCATGCAGTATTTTCTGCAACATTTTCAGGAGGCAAGGACTCCATCATGACATTTAAACTGGCAGGCTTGCGACTGAGGGCATCAGCAACCACGTTAGCTTTTCCCGGATGCTAATTTATTCCTAGATCATAGTCCTTGACCAACTCGAGCCATCTTCGCTGTCAAAGGTTTAAGTCTGGCCGAGTAAATATATATTTGAGACTCTTGTGGTCGGTAAATATCTGACATCTTTTTCCAATGAGGTAATGTCTCCAAATTTTTGGAGAGTGCACAACAGCGGCCAACTCCAAATCATGCGTAGGATAATTCCCTTCGTGGGGTCGTAGCTGGCGAGATGCGTAGGCTACCACCTTGCCATCTTGCATGAGTACGCATCCAATACCTTTTCTAGAGGCGTCACAATACACATCAATGCTGCGGTAAATATCTGGGAGAGTCAGTACCGGTGCTGATGTTAATCTGGTTTTTAGCTTGTTAAAGCTCTTCTCATAGTCCTCAGTCCATTCAAACTTCTTGTCTTTCTTGAGGAGCTCTGTCATTGGCTTGGAAATCTTGGAAAATCCTTTGATGAACCGACAGTAATATCCGGCTAATCCAAGAAAACTCCAAATTTCGGATACAGTCGTGGGTGCTACCCAATCAAGCACGTCTTTCACCTTGCTGGGATCCATAGCTATGCCTTCCGCTGATAGAACATGTCCCAAAAATCCGACTTGTTTGAGCCAAAACTCACACTTGCTGAATTTTGCATATAGCTGATGGTCACGGAGTCTCTGTAAGGCTACTCGGAGGTGTTCCTTGTGCTCTTCGTCACTTTTTGAGTATATGAGGATGTCATCGATGAAAACCACAACAAACTTATCCAAGAAATCCATGAATACCTTATTCATCAACTGCATGAAAAAGGCAGGGGCATTTGTGAGACCGAAAGACATCACAGTATATTCATAGAGACCGTATCGGGTACTGAACGCGGTCTTAGGGATATCTTCCTTCTTGATTTTGAGCTGATGATATCCGGTCCTTAAATTAATCTTGGGAAATACTTTTGCCCTACTGAGTTGATCAAACAAATCATAAATCCTTGGCATCGGGTATTTGTTCTTGATGGTGAAATCCTTCAATCGTCGGTAGTCCACACACATTCTGAGACTGCCGTCTTTCTTGTCCACAAATATTACGGGTCATCCCCATGGTGACGAGCTTGGGCGGATATATCCTTTCTGCAGCATCTCATCAAGTTGTTTCTTTAATTCCACGAGTTCGGACGAAGGCATTCGATAATACCTTTTGTATAATTGTGCCGTCCCGGGCACAAGATCAATTACAAACTCAAGCTCTCGGTCTGGCGGCATTCTTGGTAATTCCTCGGGGAATACATCGGGAAATTCACTGACCACAGGAATTAAATTCAATTCTTCAGCTACAACAGTGAAAACCAGTTCTCTTATGGGCACACTTCTGTGGGCATAGAATTTTATGGATTGCCCTTCCTGACTCGTCAAGGTGACTTCTCGGGTCGGACAACTGATGCACACTTGATATTGGGTCAACCAGTTCATTCCCAAAATAACATCCAACTTGGCAGACTCGATGACTATCAAAGGAGTTGGAAAACAGACTCCCTTGATATCGATTTCCAAATTTCGGCAGACCAGATTGCTTTTGAGCACGGATCCCGAGGATTCAACCATCATACTTTTTCCCAAAATCGAGCAAGGAAATTTGTTTCGGGCAACAAAACTCCGAGAAACAAAAGAGTGGGAAGCCCTAGAGTCAAATAAAATTATTGCGGGTATGTTATTAACAGGGAACATACCAATGACGATTTTGCGGTTTTCCTAGGTTTTGTCTGCGGAGAGGTGATGAACTTGCCCTTGGATGGTCTTCTGGGTAGGGTATGCCCCCATGTGGTTGACTTGCGGCCGGAACGGGGCATTAGACTTCTTGGGACACTGTCTGGCATAATGTCCGGTCTGTCCACAGTTAAAGCAGGAGTTGTTGCGCTGAAACTCTTCGCGCATAGGACTGGTGACGACATTCTTGACTTGGGTAGTGGTATTGTTCATATTCTGCTGCCAATTTGGTTTGTACTCCACTTGAGTCTGCTGCCAGGTACGGGCCTTTTGCACGGGCTGTCCGTCCTTCTTAGGCTAGAATTTACGCTTGTGGTCATTATTTGCGGGTCGGTTGTCATTCACAAGCTTGTGCTCCCTTTCTGTGATGAGGGCCTTGTTTACCAAAGACTGAAAATCTGGAAAGTCGAGCATGCAGAGAGTACACCCGAGGGGTTGATTTAATCCTCCAAGGAACCTGTCGATCTTCCTTCCCTCTGTTGCCACATCATAAAGAGAATAACGGTCCAGATGGTTGAATTTGTGCAAATATTCACTTATTGACAGATTTCCTTGAGGGAAACTGAGGAATTCGCGTTGCTTGACCTTCATGATACCAGCTCGAATATGGTACTTGCGGAATTGGTCCTTGAAATTAGTCCAAGTGATTTCTTCGCCCGCAGGCCACATAGCTTTAACATTATCCCACCATATAGCAGCGGCTCCTTAAAGATAGTGGGTAGCGAACGGAACCATGTCAGCTTCTTCAGTGCGAGCAATTTCAAGATTCTTCTCAATAGTTCGCAACCAATCATCTGCTTCCAAAGGGTCAACTACTTGACTGAAACTGGGAGGCTTAGTCCTTTGAAAATCTCATAGCTTCGAGTGATGACCATTTTGAGTTCCATTCTACCCAACCATAGCTTGCACACTTTTTAATAGCTCAATCAGATCGTTGTTCCTTCTTTCTTTAGACATGCACATAATTTGTTCAGTGGAGGGTGGATTTTGCGGTGGAGGCAGTGGTTGCCGATACGGCTCGAGGGAGTGTCCTGCCTGTCTTGCTGAGCGACGAACAGGTACATCCTTGCAAGCCTGCGTGCTGCTACCTCCCCGCGTCATCCTACTATTTATTGTTCCCAATAAAAGCAACCGCGATGAGCAACATCCGAAAATGGGAAGAAAGCCAGCGACAAACCCGAAAGAGCAAAACAAAAAAAATCGAGAAACACAGCGAACAATAAAAAGTTCCAACATAATTATACATAGACTCATACATGAAAGGTAGACATCATGACGGGTGCGACTATTCGCATACAGGCAACGATACAACATGGCTCATACAACTACATCCGTACATCACATGACCTATGCGGATACTTAGATGATCTAGGAGCCGGTGCTGCTGGATCCTCTCTCGAGTCAGACCCAGATCCTGAACTGACGACGTTAACTGAGACCTTCGGGTTAAATGTAACACGATGACGCTACCTTGAGGGCTCTCCCTCAGAGGTAGGCGCGGGATGAGAAGGGATCATGGGAGTTGCGGGGCTAGCAAGAAGAGACGCCCACTCAGTAGGAGCACTGTGTGGGTTCACAGTTGAGGTGCCCGAGCTACTCAGGGGAGTAACCGGGGAAATAGACGAGCTAGAACTTGGCACAATATAAGGAGTAAATCCCATAGAAGGTGGAGTGGGATAGGATCTAGCGGCAACTAAAGTAGTACGAGCACGAGTCAGCTCTCGAGCCAGCTCGTGAATCAGAAGATAACTAGCAGTGATATATCGAGAAAGGTGGCCAGTGTCACTATCAGATGCCGGACCAATGATAGGAAAGCGAACACGACCATCATCGTGCAAGGATGGTAGTAGCGAAAACCTGGGTGGTTGTTCATCCGAACCTCGATATAGCGTAACTCAACAAGAATCTTGAACGCAACAAACTGGACGGCCTGAGCGGTGGTGGATGCATAACCGCTCCGAGAGGTACGAGTGTAATAGCTTGATGACGAACTGGTGCGCAGAGTAACCACGACATGATACTCGTAAACTGAGTCGGCTAGACGCTCCCGGTACACCCGATAGGCTGGGTCGTTGCCGTGAGGGTACAGTCGACGCCATACATTCCGAAGAAGATGCAGCGAAGTGTATGGCAACAGCTCCAGCTGGCATGGATACGGTACTGGAGCCATCTACACTCACAACCATTAACCGGTTAGAAATAACAATAAATCAAATGCATGCAATGCAGCATCCAGATGCAAACACTACCGACACTCAATTAGCAAGATAGCTAATGTCCAACTTAACGTATCGGGGTCTAGCGTGTCCTACAGTCAGCGCGGCTCTCATACCAAGTGTTGTGGCACCCCGGCTCAGAGCAACCGGTTTACCTTGCATTGCCAACCCATAGATCATGTCTTCTGGCAATACACAACATCTTGGTACACAAAACAACCACTTTATTGATACTAGCGGAAGCATAGTGCGATATTACATCAAGTAGCGAGGCCAAGCGGCACACTCGGTACAGCTGAAGAATATGTACATTATTTAGTGAACATAAAGGGGCCTCGATCACGACAACTATGCGGGAGCGGAACGATGATGAAGCGGGACTCCATAGCACAGGGACACCGATGTGGACACGATCTAGACATGGCAGCACTCCGATCCAGTTAGACTTTCCTTAAATCTGGCATAACACGCCAGGTCAGTACATTGAATGTACTTGCAAGCTCACATCAAGCATAACCATAATGACAAATAATATCATGACATTTAATCAAGTTAAATGCAAATAACAGCATGCTACTTCTGCCATGCAAACAACTTGTGCACCGAGTCCCTCGGACTCTCTTACCAACAGGTTACCTCGTAACCAAACGGTGATCATTCATGGATCGCAACGGAACCATACTCGGTTCAATGGGTTACCTTGTAACCAAATGGTGATCATTCACGGATCACAAGCGAAACCACAACGGTCAGTCTCATTGACATCATCATGATTTAACCAGTGCCATGCAAATAACTTAGTGTGCAAGATCTACTTTATAAAAGTTGATCCATGGCGTGACTTACTTACGAACTGGGCCCTTATCCGCGGGCGCGGCTATCGATAGATTTAATACATTCTGCAGAGGTAGCGCACTGTACCCACACCACGGAACCCATGGCCTCGCACTCCCATTCGGGTGGACCAACGACATTCCGAGAGAACTCTCCCATTGCCATGACACTCTTTCGGCCACTCCGACTAACTTGCCACTGGGCTAAGTCATGGTGGCCCCGTGCCTACCAAAGGCATCACAATCACCGTCGTGGCAAAATGGCCACCGTTGTGGCAAAACAAAAACGGTCCCAAACAGGGACAAGGTAGCATCTCAACAACAATGGGCACACAAGGTTATGCCTGCCTACCGGGCCAGGGTAACGCACGCCCATAACCTTCCCTCATTGGAGGCACCGACAAGAGGCATAACAACACTCTGACTAATGGCCTTCCCATAAAAGGCAAATGTGGTTGCATTGGTCAGCCCGATTCAGTGGCATCATGACCCGATCAACTTTTTGTTCATGTTCAATTAACATCAGGTTTAACTTGAAATAGAATGCTCGAGTCACCATATGCCATGCTCATGCAACCATATAACATGCATCTCATATCACTTTGAAATAACAGATCAACCTCATCAAAAGTTCTACTTGCACATATCATCACTAAACTTTGCTGAGTCTTTTTCACTGTTTATTTGCACTCATCATTTTTAGTTTATCATTTACTATATGAAACTCATCATGCACATACAGAAAATAATACCGATGCTAGTCATACCATACTTAATCAAAATCACATAGTCAAACTACTCATGCTATATCTCACTAGTTCAAGTACTCATTTCTGTAAACTAAGCATCTTGCTCCTGAAAAATTAACTAACACAAGTATTTTTCATTTAATAACTATATGCAAGAAATAACTTATATTCAAGTTGGAGAAATCATGGATATTGCAAAGACACCATGAAAATATTTGTGTGGCTTCCCTTAGTTCAGAGGAGCTTCACACTCCTCCTGGATATCTTCAAGACAAGCTTCTCCTTCTGAAAATAATTAAAATGACAAAAATAAAACAGCAAGAACACATCTGAAAATTACCAGAAAATCTAGACAGCAGAGAAAAAAATCTCATCTTGGGTGTGCTGCTAGAGCTTTCCGGTAAGAACACAATGCAAAAAAGAATCAACTCATTTTGGACTTGTGGTTTAGGAGTTATAGCCAGTCAAAGTTCTAGTCAAAAATTGAGTTTAATTTGAAATAAAAGAAAACCAGGGGGTGACGTCGATGGCGTACTTCAAAAATGCGCCACCACTCATACCGCTTCGCGCGCGACTGAGAGGCTGACAGCGGGCCCCACTGGTCAGGTCGGAGGGAGAGGGGGAGAGAAATAGAGGCGGGCGACGCGTTCTTCGGCAAGGAGTGCTCGGCGGCTAGATCTAGAGGGATAGGAAGATAGAGGAGGTCGAGGCGCACCTGCCCGTACCCGTAGCGTGGCTAGGGGTGTCCGGACGGGGTTGGAATGGAGCTCTCTAGCGGCGGCAGAAAACAGAGGTCGCCGGAGTTGAAGACAACGGCATCGTGGGGCTTCACCATGGGCTCCAACGTGGTCGGACGACACCAGTGAACCAACAGAAAGCCGCCAGAGGAGTGGGTGGAGCTCAGGAGGCAGTGGAGTGAGGTGGAGGGGCTGCGGGGAATCGCCGACGAGCCCGGGTCGGGGCGGTGGCCAGAGGCCTGCCCGGTCGGGCTACGGCTGTTCTACGAGCTCGTGGAGGCTGTGGGTGTGTGTGGTGGTGCAAAAGGAGTTGGGAGGGGGCTGTATATATATGCCAGTGAGAGGAGGGGAACGAGCTCTGCCGTGAAGCTTATTGACATGGCGTCGGGTGATGAACGACATCGGTGAGAGGGGAGAAGGCGACATAGCTCAGGCGGGCACTGTGGGAGGGCCGAGACGAACACAGGAGCCAGGAAGGCGATGAGCACAGTAGCACGGGCGCACTGTTGGCTTGGCCGTGCCGTGCCCGTGCTCGCTGCGGTGAGCTCCGGCATCGTCAAGCGCCAGGGAGGAGTCAAGGAGGTCGAGACGATGATGGTGGTGAGGTTTGGCAAGGTGCGGTGGTTGGGGAAGTGAGCACGCGCTCAACAGAAGCGCGGGCGCGTCGCAGAGCGCGTCGGCTGCATTCCAGCACCCCTGGATGAACGTGGTCACCACGTGAACTGTGACATCAGGCCGTGCTAAGCGCAAACTCCATGTCTGGTGTGTAGTCCTTGGTGGTTTGAGTGGTTCCAACGATTTGAGTTGAACCTAGGAGCTGTGAGTGTGTGGTTTACTTCCTGGTAAGTTTCTGGACAGTAACTTGTGAGGTTAACTAAGAGTGATTCAGTAAGAGTTAAGGGCTGGGCTTTAGGGTTTAGCTTTCTCTTAGGAAGGTAATGAAGCTCAGAAAAGATCAGCCTCATTGGATCAAGGAAAAATATACTTCCTGTGTAAAGTGGCTATTCTGTCCAGAACATAAATGCTTTTCTGTAGCAAAAATATTCCAAAGAATTATGCAATATTTTTTGCTCAGGGAGGTGCCCTAGGGTTCAAAGAATATTTGTGAATTTTCTCAGGATTTTAGGAGCAATAAAAATGGTGGTTGGTTTGTAGCATACTTCTCTGAAGTGAGTTTCAGAGAAGAAAATGAATATTTTTCCTTTATGAAAAATATTCCTTGGGTCATTTTTGGAGTTTTTCATAGAAAGAAAGTTGAGTTAGGGGTGGATGGGTCACTTGGATGAAATTCAAGGGTAGGCCCAAGTGCTCAAGTCCATTTGTATTGATTCAAAACTCCAAATCCAAAGCAAAGGTAAAAGAAAGTCCGGAAAAAGACAGAAGGCAAATCCAGGCTGTCACAGTACCGGGTTTAGCAATTCTAGCAGCTGCTTCATCACAGAAATAAATAACATGCCGATCAATATTATCGACCAAGAGATCTTTAACCATAGCAATGCCTTTCCCTTCAAAGATAAAGGGAAGACCTTCTTCTTAACAACATCCTTGGGCATACCTGCAAACTTAAATAATCCACTAACTTCATCCACATAGATTAGGTGCATATCAGGATGTAATGTTCCATCTCCCGTATAGGGATTAGCTAGCGGTTTCTCTATCATACCCGAAGGAATTTCAAAGTAAATATTTTCAGTAGGTTCAGTAGGTTGAGGAGCAACTTTTGCTCTTCTGGTCGAGGTGAAGATACCCCGAACAAGCCCCTCAAAGGATTATTTTCCATAGTAGCAAGTGACAGTAAATTTCAGCACACTATATAAATGTTTTCTTACCAAATTCCACTTACCAAAGGCGCTTCACTCCCAAGCAACGATGACAAAAAAGAGTCTTGATGACCCACAAGTATAGGGGATCTATCGTTGTCCTTTCGATAAGTAAGCGTGTCAAACCCAACGAGGAGCAGAAGGAAATGACAAGCAATTTTCAGCAAGGTATTCTCTGCAAGCACTGAAATTATCGGTAACAGATAGTTGTGTGGTAAGATAATTCGTAATGGGTAACAAGTAACAAAAGTAAGAAAGGTGCAGAAAGGTGACCCAATCCTTTTTGTAGCAAAGGACAAGCCTGGACAAACTCTTATATAAAGCAAAGCCCTCCCGAGGACACATGGGAATTATTGTCAAGCTAGTTTTCACCATGGTCATATGATTTGCGTTTGTTACTTCGATAATTTGATATGTGGGTGGACCAGTGCTTGGGTTCTGCCCTTCCTTGGACAAGACTCCCACTTATGAATAAACCCTCTCGCAAGCATCCGCAACTACGAAAGAAGAATTAAGGTAAACCTAACCATAGCATGAAACATATGGATCCAAATCAGCCCCTTACGAAGCAACGCATAAACTAGGGTTTAAGCTTCTGTCATTCTAGCAACCCATCATCTACTTATTACTTTCCAGTGCCTTCCCCTAGGCCCAAATCATGGTGAAGTGTCATGTATTCGACGTTCACATAACACCACTAGAGGAGAGACAACATACATCTCATCAAAATATCAAACGAATACCAAATTAACATGATTACTTATAACAAGACTTCTCCCATGTCCTCGGGAACAAACGTAACTACTCACAAAGCATATTCTTGTTCATAATCAGAGGAGAATTAATTATCATTAAGGATCTGAAAATATAATCTTCCACCGGATAAACCAACTAGCATCAACTACAAGGAGTAATCAACACTACTAGCAACCCATAGGTACTGATATGAGGTTTTCAGAAAAAGAACGGATACAAGAGATGAACTAGGGTTTGAGAGGAGATGGTGCTGGTGAAGATGTTGATGGAGATTGACCCCCTCCCAATGAGAGGATCGATGGTGACGAGGATGGCGATGATTTCCCCCTCCTGGAGGGATGTTTCCCCGACAAAGCAGCTTCGCCTGAGCCCTAGATTGGTCTTGCCTAGGTTCCGCCTCAAGACGGCGGCGCTTCGTCCTGAAAGCTTCTCTCTGATTATTTTTATGGCAAAAGACACCATATATCATAAGATGGACATCGGGGGCCTGCCAAGGGGCCCACAAGGTAGGGGGTGCGCCCATGGGGGTAGGGCGCGCCCTCCACCCTCGTGGGTGACTGGTGGCCCCCCTATGGTGCTTTCTTTGCCCAATATTTTTTATTTATTCCAAAACAGATCTCTGTGAAGTTTTGGGACTTTTGGAGTTGTGGAGAATAGGTCTCTAATATTTGCTCCTCCTTTTCAAGTCCAGAATTCCAACTGCTGGCATTCTCCCTCTTCATGTAAACCTTATAAAATAAGGGAGAAAAGGCATAAGTATTGTGATATAACGTGTTATAATAGCCCATAATGCAATAAATATTGATATAAAAGCATGATACAAAATGGACGTATCAACCTACGATTTTGCCGGTTGTGATCACGTTGATCTAAGATGTAGCTCACGCTCTTCGGCTAGAACAAATAAAACATCCTCAAACTTATGACCGCTCCAGGATGCATCCTCATGTATATGAAGGAAATATGCCCTAGAGGCAATATTAAAGTTGTTATTTATATTTGCTTAATCATGATAAAGGTTTATTATTCATGCTAGAATTGTATTGATCGGAAACTTAAATACATGTGTGAGTACATAAACAAATACCGTGTCCCTAGTAAGCCTCTACTAGACTAGCTCATTGATCAAAGATGGTTAAGGTTTCCTAACCATAGACATGTGTTGTCATTTGATAACAGGATCACATAATTAGGATTATGATGTGATGGAAAAGACCCATCTGTTAGCTTAGCACATTGATCATTCAGTTTATTGCTATTGCTTTCTTGATGACAAATACATATTCCTTCGACTATGAGATTATGCAACTCCTGGATACTGGAGGAATACCTTGTGTGCTATCAAGCATCACAATGTAACTGGGTGATCATAAAGACGCTCAACAAGTATCTCTAAAGGTGTTTGTTGAGTTGGCACAGATCGAGATTAGGATTTGTCACTCAGAGTATCGGAGAGGTATCTCTGGGCCCTCTCGGCAATACACGTCATAAGCTTGCAAGAAAATGACTAAGGAGTTAGTTATGACATGATGTATTACGAAACGAGTAAAGAGACTTGCTGATAATGAGATTGAACTAGGTATGAATACCAACGATCCAATCCACTACAAAAAAATACACTTCCGTGATGATACGTGTTTGTCACAGTAGGTCGCGTTTTTTGTCATCCATGTACATCCATGAAGATTTTATGACAGAATCAAGATAGTCATACCTGTGCTGTCGTAGAAGTGTTCCATGACATTACCAAAATTATCATCACGGAAGTGTCCACTTCCATGACGATAAATCGCGTCACGTAAGTGCTTTCGTCAAGGGTGACCGACACGTGGCATCCACCGTAACGGAACGCCGTTAAGCTATCAGGTCAGGTTTTGGATCCGATAACCCGTTAACAGCCACGACCAATGGGAAATTTCCACGTGTAAAATTCTTATTGGCCCGACGAAACACGTGTCGGCTAAATCGAGGTCGAGATAGGCGCCTATGATATGTCGACACGTGCCACGGCCCACCATTGGCCCATTTAGCTTACAAAGCCGGTCCGTTTGACTTGGTCAAAAGTTAACGGGCTGGCCCATGAAAAGCCTATTAACGGTCTCTTTGCAAATAACCCATTTTATGGCCCGTTAACTCATGGCCCGTTAGACCCTAAAGGAAATCGGCCCAACAATGTCATGTGGGCCGTCGAATATAACACCAGCCCATTTCACTTTCGGCCCATGTATGGCCCACGACGTCTTTCGGCCCATATGAGGCCTTCGTATCTTTCAACCCTTTACAGGCCCACGGTGACTCTAGCCCATGATGAACAGTAATTTTCTTTGTACCCGTTAACGGCCCGTGATTTACATGGGCCGTTTCCAGCCCATGTTAGCTTTTGGCCTGTTGACGGCCCATACGATCTTGGGCTCCTTTTCGGCCCTCTATTACTTCCGGCCCGTTACTGGCCTGTTCCCCTAATGGGCCAAATTCGGCCCATGGCAAGAGTCGGCCCGTTACTGGCATGTTCCCCAAATGGGCCAAATTCGGCCCATGGCAAGAGTCGGCCCGTTACTGGCATGTTCCCCAAATGGGCCAAATTCGGCCCATGGCAAGAGTCGGCCCGTTACTAGCCTGTTACCTTAATGGGCCAAATTCAGCCCATGGCAAGAGTCGGCCCGTTTCTGGCCTGTTAACCCGCGCCGCTTTCCGTTTCGGCCCCGTATTCTCGGCCCATTAATGACCTGTTATGCCTGTGATGTAATTAAGCCTTTGAAGTCCCATTTACCGTTAATGGCCCGTTACCGTCGGGCTGATACCAATTACGCCCGACACGGCCCATGTAGACCCATTTATCCGACGGCCCGAGGCCCATCGAGTCTGAGCCCATTTATCGACGGCCCGAGGCCCACCGATTCTGAGCCCATTTATCGATGGCCCGTAGGAGACCCATGGATCCTACGACCAGTATATGGCCCATGGTAGTTGCGGCCACTAGCAAACCAGGGAAAAAGAAGACTAGGAAATAAATAAGGCCGAAACTAACGCTAGGCTATTAAGGTGATTGCACAGATTACATCCACTCGGCATCAAAGATCGCCACCAGTGCAAATATAGGGAACACCCTACACTATACAAAAATGGCTTCTTTGTTTTCTTCACCGGTGGCTGCATGTTAAGAATAAATTTTGTATCGCACCAAAAAAAATTACAACTATATAACAAAAGGAAGGTTGGCATAAAACTTAACAATCTAGCAGATAAATGCACCACCAGAAGTTCAGAAGCTCGGTTCATTTGACCCGACTGTTACGTTTTCATGTTGTATTGTCCGATGGAGCACCATAACCCTTGCCTTGATTTCCCCTAGGCTCCTGAACAACATAGCAAATGTCTGATAGTCTGGTTTCAAAACCATGCATATCTTGACGACATTGAGCAATGTTTCTCCTTGTTTCAGAAAGGGCCTTTGTTAGGGAATGGACTTGTGTCTGGAGTGCAGATACAACATTGCTTTGAGCTTGCATATCTTGATCATGCGGCAGTTTGGACGATATTGCCTTAACAACCAACCCAAGATACGTGAACGCGTGCTTTTGGCACCTTTGGTAGTGGATAGGTATCTTGACCCACCGCAGCAAGAGGCGACATTGCGGTTATAGTTGGCGGTTCCACCATTTTTCTATAGCTCATTGAAAAGTTGAGGTTCTACATTAGTAGTACCGAGCGTAAGATATTAAGGAGGCAGCAAAACCAAACAAAATAGCTTTGGTCTATATACGTAACTTATTCGGTGAACCCATGTAAAATATTAGTTGTATTTTATTGCAAAGTACATAATAAAACCAGGTTCCAAACATATCACCATGTACCATCGCTAAAGTATTGTCTATTTCTTCACATTGTATTGAGGGCTAAGGATAAAGAGACGAAGTTTATAATACGGTAAGCATAGTATGACATCATTCATATCACAAAACAACCGAGAACAGACAAACAGACAATTGTAACGTTGTGTGGGCAAGTCCAGCACGGAACTAGATTACGGGTCAAGATCAAAGGAACGTCGCTCCTCTCTTTTAAACCTTGTAAGGTGCAATGATACGCTAAGACAATTGTGTATAAAATTTGAAAGAGTAATAGACATTGGCTGCAAACCATGCAGTTCAAGGCACAAGTCAGAGTAAGTAGTAGTTAAAAGGCATGAGGATTAAGGACTTACAACAGCGGCTTTGACTGGTGTAGTCATGCCCTTCTTCTTGCTGGTGTGACAGTCCTTGAAGATTTCCACATCATTTGGTTCAGGTACTTTTTGGTCCTTGCGGGCTTTCCTCTGCATTTCGAACAAGTCAATATAGATATGATAATATGGTACAACGAAAAGAGTGAAACAGCAGCTAATTACAAGAGCCTCGCAGTGTGCAATATAGCTACGAGATCCTGTCGTCTGTTGGAATTTCACTTTCGTACGGTTGGCTCTTTGAACAGTTCACCTACAAGAACATAGATTTGTGTGGCACATGCGTAAATAGGACTTCAACATGTGAACTGATCACATATATATAATGTACGATACTTGGATCGGACCAGTGTTTAACAAGGCCCCTCAGTCTTCATCCGATATATTTTCCATTGGAGATGTTTGGGAAAGTTCAACGTTAGCCTTGCCTTCAAAGTGAGTTTTCCTCAAGTTATACCGACATCTTGTCATGAGCGAGACTTGAAAACATGGGCACAAGCTTGTCCGGTTGCATCATCTTGGCTATCCAACTTGAACCTCATCTGTTGAAAATTATGGGAGTCTCATTATCAGCAACCTAGAAAGTATGGGACAGAGCAAGACGATATTACTAGTTTCCATACATAACCATACTTACAGATAAATGGTCCGGTTTCGTCTTTGTCATTCCTGTACTGAATCCATGTTGGGAGGATACGTACATGGCACCTAACGGCAACCGCTGCCTCTGATACTAACTTGGCTAACTCTGTAGCATCACGTGGCCTTTTTAAACCTGCCTCAAAACGGATCTCCATTCTTCCTCCTCTAGATTTAGTTAACCTATCGAGCACTATCCCTGATGTTTGTTTCCTCTTGCGCCTAGGTGCTAGTCCAACAACGAACATAGGAAGTGTTAGTGTACATCAAGCTGTGAGACTACATATAAAGAAGCATGCAACTATAACTTGACTCCAGCAACTACTTTCTTGCTGTTGAAGCTCACAAGGTTCATTTGATATTGCCAACTCGTCTTGTGTCAAGAGTGCTTGGTAAGTAGTGTCAGGTGGCAAGGGAGCTTGGGAATGTGATGCTAGCTCAGTTGACACACGAGTAAGTCGTGCAGCTGGTAGTACTGTGGTAGGTGTTGCAAGAACTAGGGTTGTCTCTGCTTGTTTGGTGGCAGCTATTTGTTTCTGTTTGGCTTTTTTTGCAGCTCGTGTAGCATGGGATGCCGTGTTTGTAGAATTTTCCACTGGACTTTCACCTTCTATTGCACCATCGGTGCAATGAGAATCTGGAGGATTCATCCGCTTTTCATTCCCTGCCATTACGTGTTTCTTCCTCTTTCTACGTGCCATGTTAAGTCAAGCCGACAATAAAAGCGAATAACAATTTAGTTCTTCGTAACAAATTGATGCGTGATGCTTGACGAACCGAACTTTGATGTTAGACAACCACATGATAGGAGGATGTAATATGTATGAAAACAGGACGGAAGAGATAACCAGAACTATGATATGTAAACTAAGAAGAAGACATTTCACCAAATTAGAAGCAATGCAATAGAAGGTAGACACCATATGAAAGATGCTACAAATATCACTCTGCCAAGTTAAGTTAAAGGTGTCTCATCATAAATGGCGTTTAAACAAATGTGAAGCAAGATACAAGAAATAAATCATATGCAAGATGCAAACAACATCACACTACCATGTTAGAGGTCTCTGCGTCATTAGTGCCATTGCATATTCACAGCATTGCATATTCACAGACTTATGATGTGTAAACTAAGGAGAAGGCATTTCAACAAATTAGAAGCAATGAAAGCTAGACACCATATGAAAGATGCAACGAATATCACTCTACCAAGTTAAAACTGTCTCGCCATAAGTGCCATTTCAACAAATTAGTAGTACAAGCTAGAAAAGAATGTGAGATGTAACCTATATCACACTCCGAAGTCAAACGTGTCTTATGATAAGGGATTGTTGCAGGTAACACAACAGTAGTAATTTGATGCTAGAACATGGTGTGATAGACAGATATTGTATGTTCTAGAAACAGGAACACGTGTCTTATTCAAGTATAATGTGTAAAGTAAGCAGATGGAATTCAACAAAATTAGAAGGAATACAAGCTAGACATCACACATAACATGCAACCACATATAACAGTGCCAAGTTAGAGGGAGCACGGTGATGCTTTGCACTAGGGGAGACGTGCTCATCATAAACACAGCTTTGTTGAGTGTCTATGCATGTGTTGTCTTGGAAATCATCTTGGGGTGTGGAGGAGTAGAAACTGTAGAGGCCCTCCGTTCGGAAGGAGCACCTTTATCCGCTGCCTTGCTAACTTCCTTCCGCTGTATTGATTTTGAATTGTCAAGTAAAACCGACAAGAAAAAGCAATAAAATTCTCTCTTGAACTCATTCATGCATGATCTTGACAATCACTACTTTGATGTAAGGCAAACACATGATACCAGGATGGAATATGTACGAAAAAAAAGACGGCATGGCATGTTCACAACTGTTTGTGTAAACTAAGCAGAAACCATTCCAGCAAATAAGAAGCAATGCAAGCTAGACACCACATGAAAGATGCAACCAATATGACTCTGCCAAGTTAAAAGCGTCCCATCATAAATGGAATTTCAACAAATTAGAAGCAGCGCATGCTATAAATCATATGAAAGATGCAACTAATATCGCCGCATATACTAAAGGTGTCTCGTCATATTGATTGACGCGGGATACAAAAAACAATAGTTTTATGTAAGGACATGCTTAATAGACAGATGTACTATGTACTAAATACAGGAAGGCATGTCACATTAACAGGTATAATGTACTCCCTCCGTCCCATAATGTAAGACGTTTTTTGGCACTAATTTAGTGCCAAAAATTAGTGCCAAAAAACGTCTTACATTATGGGACGGAGGGAGTATAAGCTAAGCAGACTAGCACATGCAGTTTAACCAGATTGGAATGTAAGTACATCTAGTGCCCCTTAGTGATTTTGGTGTATTGAAGACTTATAGGTTAAGGGTCTGATGTGTTTATGAGTGTACACAGGTCTATAAGTCTATGATGAGTTTGATATTTACAGAGAAATTCGACCCCTAAAAATGAAGTTCTTCGTTTGAAGACTTCGTGTCGGTGTACTAGAGTAGGGGTACCCTAGTACCCCGTACTCGTGCACGGACGGTTGCAGCACCCCGCGGCAGGGTTTGCCTCGTCACCGCCAAGATCCTTCGTGGCTCCTTTTGGAGCCATTCAAGAACAAAGTATTTGATTGAGAAGACAAGGCCCCGACAAGAAAGCTTGTCGGGAAGGCCGCCTGTGCACGCAGAAGACAAGGCCCGGCAAGAGGAGCTTGCGGGAAGGCTCAGGCGGCAAGTCTCCGGCGCGACAAGGATTCGCGGCAAAGGCGCTTGCAGCGGCATGCAACCTCTCTCCGTCTCCGCTCCAGCTCACCTGCGGCGTGTCGCCATGGGACCGATCCATGGGCGGCGTGTCGGCGGCTGTGCAGCCAGCGGAGAGCAGCGATAAGCGGCGCTGACAGGCTCGCCATCGTGGCGAGCGGAGGCGCGCCTGACGGCCTCTGTTGCACTGTTTGGGCGACAATGACGGGCATTTATTGCTTTTGTCCCTTGCCGTCAGAGCTAGGTATTTGGCACTGTACACTGTTCAAGTAGGTGTACCAACTCCTGTTTTTACATTTGTACCCTCGCCTATGTTGCCACCTGTCAGAGACCCCTTGAGCATATAAAAGGAGGCCCGAGTGCAACGTAGAAAGGGTTCCGTTCGTTTCGGTTCGCAAGGTTCGGCTAGTTCGGTCCGTTCTACTGGCCATAGTCTAGACACACTCAAGCTAGGTTTTGTAGCTCGCATTGCTCCCTAGCAAGAACACAATAGATCAAACAAGTAGCAGTAGGAGTTTTATCTCTCCGGAGAGCTCCGAAGCTGGGTAAACTGCTCGTGTGCCTCGCCTCGATCCGCTCTTCGTGTGATCTCCGCCCCCTCCGAACCACAAGGGGCCGGTCCGCCGCCCCATAGGTGTCCGTGGAGTGCGATCAGCCTCCCGACATCTCCGGCGCGCTCGTGAGACCTAGAAATAAACCTGCTTTGAGAGCAGCCACGCAACCGCAAGTCTTCGTACATCCTTGACGCGCTTTGGTGCTTCAATCTGCTCAATGGCCTTGATCTTGTCGGGATTAGCTTCAATCCCCGCCGAGACCACGAAGAACCCGAGAAGCTTGCGGAAGGGACTCCAAACACGCACTTCTCGGGGTTGAGCTTGAGGTTGATCTTGCGCAGATTTGCAAAGGTCTCTGGCCCAAATCTTGAACCAAAGTTGCTTTGTCCTTGCTCTTGACCACTATGTCATCCATGTAGGCTTCTACATTTCTGTGCATTTGCGGCTCAAAAGCGTCATGGACTACCCTTGCAAATGTTGAACCAGCATTCTTCAAACCGAAAGGCATCCGTATGAAACAGTATGTGCCACATGGTGTGATGAATGCGGCCTTCTCCTCATCTTCTTCAGCCATGAAGATCTGATGGTATCCTGAGTAGGCATGAAGAAACGAAAGCAAATCACATCCAGCCGTGGAGTCAACAATCTGGTCAATGCGCGACAAGGGAAATGGATCTTTGGGATAAGCTTTATTAACATCCGTGAAGTCAATACAAAGTCTCCATTTCCCATTTGCCTTGCGCACGACTACAGGATTGGCCAACCACGTAGGATGGAGCACTCCTCTGACAAGGCCTGCTGCTTCCAGTTTCTTGATCTCTTCCGCTATGAATTCTTGGCGCTCCACTGCTTGCTTTTCGACTTTTTGCTTGACGGGCGCGCATGAGGACAAGCGGCCAAGCGGTGCTCAATCACTCACAGGAACACCGGGGATATCAGATGGTTGCCATGCAAACACGTCGACATTCGCCCGCAGGAAAGCAACGAGCGCGCCTTCCTATTTGGGGTCGAGAGTACACCTACTTGAACAATGTACAGTGCCAAATACCTAACTCTGACGGCAAGGGACAAAAGCAATAAATGCCCGTCATTGTCGCCCAAACAGTGCAACATAGGCCGTCAGGCGCGCCTCAGCTCGCCACGATGGCGAGCCTGTCAGCGCCGCTTATCGCTGCTCTCCGCTGGCTGCACAGCCGCTCGACACGCGCCCATGGACCGGTCCCATGGCGACACGTCGCTGGGTGAGCTGGAGCGGAGACGGAGAGAGGTTGCATGCCGCGGCAAGCGCCTTGCCGCGGCCGAATCCTTGTCGCGCTCGGAGACTTGCCGCGCTCCGAGCCTTCCCGGCAAGCTCCTCTTGCCGGGGCCTTGTCTTCTGCGTGCCTGGAGCGGCCTTCCCGACAAGCTCTTCTTGTCGGGGCCTTGTCTTCTGCGTGCCTGGAGTGGCCTTCCCGACAAGCTCCTCTTGCCGGGGCCTTCTCCGTGCCTAGAGAGGCCTTCCCGGCAAGCTCCTCTTGCCGGGGTCTTGTCTTCTGAACGGCTGCGGAGGGTCTTGGCGGACGCCGGCGAGAGGCTTGCCACGGGACGCTGCGACTGCCCGTGCACAAGTTCGGGGTACTAAGGTACCCCTACTTTAGTACACCGGCAGAGCCCCGGGTGCAGGCCATACACGATGCCGAGCGCTGTTGGGCCAGGCCCAAAACAGGGCACGGGCACGCGCGGCCTGGGTCCAAACCAAACCCACTCCGTATCCGCCGCGTTCCCCGGTAACGGCACGCGTCAATTGCGGCGTCGTGGGGGAAGTGGGCGGCATGCGGGGTCGCTTCACCCGTCGCCTCAGCGTCGCCGTTGGCAAAGCCGATGAGGCTCTGGATAGTGGCCCTCCACTCGTCGACCTTGTCGGCCGTTGGAGGGCAGTCGAGGAGCAGCTGAGCTCTCGCCAGAGCTTCTGCTGGAGTAGTGGGTGGCATTGGAGAACGGTGCGAGGAGCGGGACACGCTCGGACTTCTAACTACGTTAGAAGGAGCAGTGCCCCGTCCGGGCGACCGTATCTCACTCGTGCCAGCATGTTGGCGCGCATGCTGGTCTTGAGGGTCTCGATCCAACGAACGTATGGTGTTGTGAACGCCATGGCGTTGTTGGTCAGCGTCTCCTAAGATGGGCGCGGGGATCTTGTGACGCCGAGGTTTGCCGTGCCTTGTCCTTGGACTTGGCAACGTCGCGAGCACCTTCGTCGGCGCCCGTTCCTCCGCCAGCGTCGGCCCCACCACCCGTTTGCTGCGGTGAGGGTGGAGTGCAGCGCAGACGGCTCTGCTGCCCGAAGCCTTCTTCTTCGGTGGCATGTTGAGGAAGATGTTGATGACGCTGCTCGTGTGAACGCCGGATCAGATTCACACGGCCTCGGCGCTTCTTACAGCGCGCCCAGAGATGTCGAGGAGGCTGATCGTACCCACGGACACCTATGGGGCGGCGGACGGGCCTTGTGGTTCGGAGGGGGGCGGAGATCGCACGAAGAGCGGATCGAGGCGAGGCACACGAGCAGTTTACCCAACGGAGCTCTCCGGAGATAAAACTCCTACTGCTGCTTGTTTGATCTATTGTGTTCTTGCTAGGGAGCAACGAGAGCTACAAAACCTAGCGTGAGTCTATCTGGTCTCGAGTGGGTCGAATGAACCCAACGAGACGAACCTGGCGAACCAAAATGAACGGAACCGAACCGAACGGAACCGAACCGAACGGAACCCTCTCTACGTTGCACTCGGGCCTCCTTTTATATGCTCAAGGGGTCTCCGACAGGTGGCAACATAGGCGGGGGTAAAAATGTAAAAACAGGAGTTGGTACACCTACTTGAACAAAGGTCAAAGTGCAAAATACCTAACTCGACGGCAAGGGACAAAAGCAATAAATACTGTCATTGTCGCCCAAAGCGATTCTGTGAGAGGCCGTCAGGTGCGCCTCCGCCGCCACGATGGCGAGCCTGTCGGCGCCGCTTATCGCTGCTCTCCGCTGGCTGCCTGACCCGCTCGACACGCCCATGGAGCGGTCCCATGGCGACACGTCGCTGGGTGAGCTGGAGCGGAGGCGGAGAGAGGTTGCATGCCGTGGCAAGCGCCTTGCAGCGGCGAATCCTTGTCGCTCGGAGACTTGTCGCGCTCCGAGCCTTCCCGGCAAGCTCCTCTTGCGGGGCCTTGTCTTCTGCGTGCACAGGCGGCCTTCCCGACAAGCTCTTCTTGTCGGGCCTTGTCTTCTCAATCAAATACTTTGTTCTTGAATGGCTCCAAAAGGAGCCACGAAGGATCTTGGTGATGACGAGGCAAACCACGCACAGGTGCTTGCAACCGTCCGTCTGCAATCACGGGGTACTAGGGTACCCCTACTCTAGTACACCGACAGAGCCCCGGGCCTGGGCATTACAGTGCCCGGCGCTTGTCGGGCCAGGCCCGGAACTGTCGCAGACGCAGCGGCCTCGACCGTGTCGCAACTCACCCGGACCCACCACGATCCCCACTAACAGCACGCACGGACGTGGCGTCGTGCGAAGATCATGGGCGGTCGTGGGGATTCTTTATTGATATAAGCGGGCGTCCGCCCCTCGTTCCCTTTATAAGCGGAGGAAGCGAAGCAGGCCGACCACCCTGCCATTGCTGTCTTGTCAAGAAACCACCGCCGCTCCCCTCTTCTTCTCCGGTCTTGAAGAGAGCAGCGCCCCGCCCCCCTTTCGCCGCAAGCACACTCACCGCCGTCGACCTCCTCCACCCTCCTCGCCATGGCTCCGAAAGCCGATAAGGAGAAGGGCGTCAAGTCGGCCGAGGCGCAGCGGCTCGCGGCGCTGCGCAAGGAGCGAGCCATCTTCCCCCCGCAGCTCGGCGCACGGGAGCTGCGGGACGTCTTCTACCTTTTCTGGTCGACGGAGACCCATGCGCATCCGCGCACGAGGGTGCTCCCCGCCTCCGCCGCTGATTTGGCCCCAACAGGGTACCCTTTCTTCGCCATTTTCTTCTATTGCGGGCTCTGCCCGCCCTTTTCCGAGTTCTTTTGCGACATTATGAACACCTTTAGCCTCCGACTCCTTGATTTCACCCCCAACGCCGTCTTGACCATGGCGGTTTTTGCACATTTGTGCGAAAACTTTGTCGGAGTCCACCCGAACGTGGCACTCTTCCGCCATTTCTTTGTTCCCCGCGTCGAGAGAGGAGAGCCACTTGCCGGGGGAATAGCCTGGGTCTCTAGGATCGGCAAGAAAGAGGCCTACCTAGAGGGGGAGTTCGGAACAAGTGGGAGGAGTGGAGAGCCAACTGGTGCTGGGTCGTAGAGGAGGACCCACAGCCCTTCACCGCCGTGCGCCAAACCCCAATTGCGCGCGGCAAGGATTGGAGTAACTTGGCGCCGGAGGATGCGAGGCTGAAGATAGCTGTGACCCGAATTCTGCGCCTCAGGCTTGCCGGGTTAACTGTTGGCGCAGTTGGCGCAGACTTCATTCGCCGCCGCATCGCTCCCTTGCAGGAAAGGAGGAGGCCTGCTTGGGAGTTCGAATCTGGCGGACATCATGAGGCTGCGCCGGGCCTGAATTGGAGCTTCAACATCATGGAGCTGGACTCAGTGCTGCTCGATCTGTTCAAGAACGACCCCGAACATCCAGAGTGGTTCAGGTTGCCACGGGGGGTCGTCCCATTGTGCAACAACTCGGCGCTCGATCGCATCCGCGCCATGATGCCACTGTGTGACTCCCACGGGATCGTCCCGACCTGGCAGGAGCCCCCGACGAGGTCGTGCAGCAATTCTTCGACGATTTGCAAGAAGTGCCGATCCGCGCCGACGAGCAGAAGAGGCTCACCCGCGACACCACCGAACAGGAGATGGCCAGGATCGCCACCAGGGTGGAGGAGGCGGCAGCAGCCGCTGCCGCTGGAGCCTTCGGGTGCACCGTGGAGGAGGCGGAGGCCGTGAAGGCGGCAAGCCTTGCCGAGCGAGGGGAGGTCACCGGCGAGGACGAGCTCGTCGGGACCGAGGCCGGGTCGAGTGGACCCGCCGAGGGCGCTTCTTCCCCACCGCCAAGCGACTTGCCGCCAGCGGAGCCCCCTGCTCCGCCGAGGAGGCGTCTACGCAGGGTCGGAGACGAGTCGGGGCGGCAGACCGGCCCACAGCAGCAGCGCCGCTCGACGCGCTCCACCGCGGCAAGCGAGGTTGCCGCGGGAGCACCTCACACTGCGGCGACAACCGGGGCGGAATCTTCTCAGGCCACCGCCGACGCCTCCGCCAAGCGGCCAAGAGAGACCACTCCCCCGCCTCATCGCACCGGAGGCGGGCTGGAGTTTGACTTCTCCGCGCTCAGCTCCGAGGAGGAGGGCGAAGAGTAAGCCCTTGAGACTTGTGCCTGTATTTCTTCAATTTTTATTGCTTCATCTTGAATCTGATTTTCTTCGTTCTGGACTCTTCCCTTTTCAGGACGCTGGCCCAGAGAGCTGCGAAGAGGGCCAAAATCCCGACGATCGTCGTTGAGGACGACTCTCCCGTGGCGGCAGGGGACGCGTCCGAGACCGCCTTGCCGGACCCGGCGACCCTTCCTCTGAGCAGCCCCCAGCACAGCCCCCAGAGTAAGTGTGCGGTTTTTCTCCTTACTACTAGGTGTGCATTTGAGCCGCAAATGCACAGAAATGTAGAAGCCTACATGGATGACATAGTGGTCAAGAGCAAGGACAAAGCAACTTCGGTTCAAGATTTGGACGAGACCTTTGCAAATCTGCGCAAGATCAACCTCAAGCTCAACCCCGAGAAGTGCGTGTTTGGAGTCCCTTCCGGCAAGATTCTCGGGTTCTTCGTGTCTCAGCGGGGGATTGAAGCTAATCCCGACAAGATCAAGGCCATTGAGCAGATTGAAGCACCAAAGCGCGTCAAGGATGTAAGACGACGACGCCGACGAGCAGGAGTTTCAGAAAGCCACAGAGGTTCTCTGCGTTGACGGAGGTGCCTCCCTGCATACCTCCCACCGCCAACTCAAGCAATGGATGCGGGAGGTCAATGCAGCAGAACCATCCGTAGAGTCACGCAAGCCTCTGAAGTGGTCCAAAGACGCCTATCATTTTTGATATTGAGGACCAACCTGATCGCATAAGCTGCGGTCGGGTGCTTGCCGATGTTGGTCTCTCCAACCATCCGCAACCTCAAGGTAACAAAATGTTAGTTGACGGCGGGCCGGCTTGAATCTGATCTCCTCCGCAGTGCTCCGAAGCTTCAAATCCACGACAATGAGCTCGAAGAGACCGGAACCTTCCAAGGAATCAATCCGGAAGGAGCAAGCGAAGGGAAGATTACGTTGCCGGTCACATTTGGCAGCGAGCTGAACTTCAGGATCGAGAGGGTTACGTTTGGCGTCGCCGATTTCCCATTGCCTTACAATGGGATACTTGGCCGCCCAAAGACTCGCCAAGTTCATGGCAGCCTCTCACTACGCCTACAACCTACTCCAGATGCCGGGCCCGATAAGCGTCATCTCTGTCCATGGCGACAAGAAGGATGCCCTTATCTGTGCCGACAAGATCTTCCGGGATGCAGCAGCGACAGATTGCCGAGACACTTGCCGCTGAAGCTCCCGGGGAAGAAGACCAAGTCCAAGTCCGGCAAGGGCTCTGATGCTCACTCCGGCAAGCGCACCTCTTCAGAGTGCTGCGCTACCGTCGAGGACGCACCATCGAGCTCCACAGGCAAGTGAAAGAAGATGGTGGCTCCGCCGAAGACCAAGAAGGTGCCCGCCAAGGAAGACGGCGCTGGTGGTACCTTCACCATCAGTGCCTCTCTCGACCCTAAATAGGAAGGCGCGCTCGTTGCTTTCCTGCGGGCGAATGTCGACGTGTTTGCATGGCAACCGTCGATATCCCGGTGTTCCTGTGAAAGTGATTGAGCACCGCTTTGGCCGTTTGTCCTCATGCGCGGCCCCGTCAAGCAAAAAGTCGAGAAAGCAAGCGGTGGGCGCCAAGAATTCATAGTCGAAGAGATCAAGAAACTGGAAGCAGCAGGCCTTGTCGAGGAGTGCTCCATCCTCCGTGGTTGGCCAAGCCTGTAGTCGTGCGCTAGGCAAATGGGAAATGGAGACTTTGTATTGACTTCACGGATGTTAATAAAGCTTGTCCCAAAGATCCATTTCCCTTGCCGCGCATTGAACAGATTGTTGACTCCACGGCTGGATGTGATTTGCTTTCGTTTCTTCATGCCTACTCAGGATACCATCAGATCTTCATGGCTGAAGAAGATGAGGAGAAGACCGCATTCATCACACCATGTGGCACATCTTTGTTTCATACGGATGCCTTTCGGTTTGAAGAATGCTGGTTCAACATTTGCAAGGGTAGTCCATGACGCTTTTGAGCAAATGCACAGAAATGTAGAAGCCTACATGGATGACATAGTGGTCAAGAGCAAGGACAAAGCAACTTTGGTTCAAGATTTGGGCCGAGACCTTTGCAAATCTGCGCAAGATCAACCTCAAGCTCAACCCGAGAAGTGCGTGTTTGGAGTCCCTTCCGGCAAGCTTCTCGGGTTCTTAAATGTCTCAGGGGGATTGAAGCTAATCCCGACAAGATCAAGGCCATTGAGCAGATTGAAGCACCAAAGCGCGTCAAGGATGTCACGAAGACTTGCGGTTGCGTGGCTGCTCTCGATGGGTTTATTTCTAGGTTCTGCTGGCGCGCCTGCCATTTTTCAAGAGCTTGAAAAAGGCAGGTGCAGTATACTGGACTCCCGAAGCGGAGGTTGTGCTGCAGGACTTAAAGAGATACCGGTCCTCCACTCCAACATTTGTCGCACCTAGGCCTCAAGAGAAGTTGCTGCTATTTATAGCTGCAACCATTCAAGTGGTTAGTGCTGCGTTAGTGGCGGAGAGGGAGGCGGATGTGAGCCGACAACGCGGCAAGCACATCCGGTGACAAGCGAGGGCTTCGCCGACAAGCTCTGGTCCCGACAAGGACGAATCCGCAGACACATGAGCAGATCTGAAAAGGATGGTGCGGCGCCCGGTCTATTTTGTCGACTCCCTCCCGCAAGGGGCTAGGTCAAGGTATTCGGTGTGCGAAATTGCTTTTCGGCTCCTCATGGCCTCGAAAGCTGCGCCATTACTTCCAAGCACATGAGATCCACAGTTGTCACTCGCTTTCCCACAAGAGGATACTGCGAGAATCCAAGCGGCAGGCAGGATTGTCGAGTGGAGCCTTTGGAGCTGTCAAGCTTTGGTCTTAAGTTTGAAAGCACATCAACCATCCAAAGCAGAGCGTTGGTAGAATTCATAGCGTAATGGACGCCAACACTGCATTTAAGAGATTTGAGACGAGCATTCCCGTCAAAGAAGCAAGCAAAGAGTGGCTGGTGTACTTTGATGGTGCCTTCTCGCTGCAAGGCGCCGGTGCCGGCGTGCTGCTTATCGCACCCACCGGAGAGCACCTCAAGTACGTCGTCCAGATGCACTTTCCCAAGGAGCAAGCGACAAACAATACTGCAGAGTATGAAGGTTTGCTTGCGATCTCAGGATCGCCGTGGACCTTGGGATCAAGAAGCTTATTGTCAGGGGTGACTCGCAACTCGTCGTCCGCCAAGTCAACAAAGATTACCAGAGTCCGTTGATGGAAGCCTACGTTGATGAAGTGAGGAAGCTAGAAGAGCACTTTGATGGCACGCAAATGGAACCTGTTCCAAGAGCTCGAGAATGATATTGCCGACGGCTGTCACAAAGTGCGTTGCGCTTAAGTTACACAATGGAACCAGGGATTTTCGTGCTCAAGCTGACTCAGCCAACCGTAACACCATCAATCGGACAGAGCAAGAAGAGGAAGTTGGCCTCTCGTGACTACTTTCGTGAGCTTCCGAAGCCGTCGTTGCAAAGGTCCCCAAGATCAACACCAACAGTGCTGAGGAGCAGTCTGCTCCGACAGGCCCCAGGGTTTGTTTCGTTGAAGCAGACGCTCCCGACAAGTCTTGCTCCGGCAAGCTTGTCGGGGAGCATCAAGCTCCGGCAGGGCCGCAGGTTCTTGCCGTGGAAGCTGATGCTCCCGCAGCAACAGATGTGCCTTTAGTCCTTGTTGTCGAGCCGCAAGCTCCAGCATGGGCGCAGCAGATTGTCCACTTCCTTCAGACAGGAGAACTTCCCGAAGAGCAAGAAGAAGCGGAAAGAGTAGCCCGGCAGTCAAGTATGTACCCGGTTTGTCGATAGCATACTATGCGAAGAAGACTCAACGGTGTGAAATTGAAGTGTGTTGCCGGGAAGATGGATGAGCTGTTGGCGAGATACATGGAGGCATATGTGGTCACCACATTGGCGCAAGAGCACTTGCCGGCAAAGCTTTCCGGCAAGGTTTCTTCGGCCGACAGCCCTCCGGATGCAACCGCACAAGTAACCAAGTGTGAAGCGTGCAGTTCCATTCCAAACAGATACACCAGCCAGCTCAAGCTCTCCAGGCGATCCCTTTATCACGGCCATTTTCGGTGCGGGGCTCGACATCCTCGTCCCCTTCCCCGAAGCTGTCGGGGCTTTGAGTACTTGTAATGCGTCGCCATCGACAAGTTCACAAAGTGGCGGAAGTGGAAGCGGTGAGGAAGGTGACAAGCGATCGTGATCAAGTTCTTGGTCGATTGTTTGCCGTTTGAATCCCTAACAGGATCATCACCGACAACGGCACACAATTCACGCAGTCGCACCTTCATGCAATACGTCCAAGACCTTGGCGCCAAGGTCTGCTTTAGCTGTTGCTCACCCGAGAAGCAACGGTCAAGCAGAGAGGGCAAACGCTGAAGTGCTGCGCGGGCTCAAGACCAGAACTTTCGACAGGCTGCACAAGTGCGGAAGAAACTGGATCGAGGAGCTGCCGGTGGTTCTTTGGTCGATCAGGACGACGCCAAATCGAGCCACTGGCCAGGCACCCTTTGCTCTAGTCTATGGAGCAGAGGCAGTTCTCCCCACGGAACTCGTATACGGATCGCCTCGAGTACTCGCTTATGATGAGCTTGAGCAAGAGCAGCTGCGACAAGATGACGCGCTGCTCCTCGAGGACGATCGTCTTCAAAGTCATTGCGAGCCGCTTGCTACCGACAAGCTCGCGTCGCTACCATAGCCGCAGGGTTAGTGCGAAGTCTCGAGGAAGGCGACCTTGTTCTTGGCGCGTTCAGTCCGCCAAGAATTCAAACAAGTTGGCGCTTGAAGTGGGAAGGCCCTTATCGGGTGAAATGAGTCACTAGGCCTGGCGCTGTCATGCCTTTGAGACCGAAGATGGCGTTCCGGTGAGCAACTCCTGGAACATAGAACATCTTCACAAGTTTTACCCATAAGGCGCGGTTGTCGGAACCCGTTCCGGCAACCACCTTTTGTACAAGTCTTGCCGCTGTTGCATGTAATCCTTTGTACAAAGCCGGGCGCAGACCCCGTGCATCAGTAAAAGCTCATGTGTTGCGCACAGCTTGTCAAGTTCATGCTTTCATCATTTTATTGCATGTTTTGGCTAACACTTTGTGCAGCAACCATACCCGGTAAGCAGAATCGAGCCATTGGGCTCCATAATGTTATTTCCTCTTCTTTTTCTTTTCTCAAAGAAGGAAGCCCCCTCGCGCACAAGTTAACCAGGGGGGAGGAGGAGATAATACTATCGACCAGGCACCGCTCGAGGAAGTTTCGCCTCATCGGCAAGCCAGAAAAGCTAAGTTGCCAAAGTTTGAGCAATCAATTTTTAAATTTTTAAGTTATCTTCCTCGAACGATAGTACTTTGTATGGAAAACCTGTGCGCGGAGGAACCAAATCGTGACTGGTCGCGCCCTTACTTTGTTTCGAGTCCGCTCAACAACTTAAGTGAGCTGCGGCTAGTCCGCGACAAGGTTGCTTGTCGGAGGCGGCACTGCCAGCAGGCTGCTGACGTTCCGCACTCAGCGCTCGCGGCAAAAAGTGCTCGCACCGACAAGTCCCCTAAATGCGTAAGGCAGAAACATACAAAGGAAGGAATCAAGTAGAGGAAATAACGTTGCATTGATTGATTCACCTAAGATAGAGTATATTACAGAATAACTTGTCGCTGATCTAACAAAGTTTTCTAAACATGATCAGCAGCGACAAGGGAAAGATAAGGTTGGCGGCCTAGTCTACGCGGTCGCCTTCGATCCGCTTGATCTTGTTCACCTTGTCCACAATGGGTGCGACAAGGGCTTTGAGCTCCTCCACGTTGGCGTCGGACGGCAAGGATCTGAGGACACCGTTAAGGTTGAGGCCGGGTTGCGGAAGGCCACCTTCATCAACAACTTCTCGAGGCCCTGCACAAACTGGCGAGATTCCTCGGCAAGCTGCTTCGGGACCTCCTCCCGGAGTCGCCGGAGGCCCGTCACCATGCCTTTGAAGAATAGGCTAAGCTTGACGCTGGGTTGGAGATGCTCGTCGGAGGAGTACGCAAGGTCCGCCATCCCCAGCTCCATCAGCTCGTTGTGGATGTCGGGGCGGTGTCCACAAGACCTTCGGTCCAGTGCTCCACGCTCTCCCTCAAGGTGTTACGGGCGGAGGCAGCATTCGCCACAGCTCCTCCTTGGCCTTGATCGCCTCCAACAAGCCCACCTCCCGCTCTGGCACCATCCAACGTCTGCGTCGAGTGGTCGATTTCAGCTCAGATCCGCCTTGGAATCCTTGGCAGCGTCGAGCTCCTTAGCCTGTCGGCGAGGCAGCTCTGCAGCTTCGCCCGGCATGTAGGCGTCCTTCTCGCTCACGCTTGAGCACGGCAAGCTCTTCGCCGCTCTTCTTGAGGGTGGCCTCCAGCTGTGCCACTTTCGCCTTCAGCTCTTCCTTGGCGGCCTCGGCGGCCGCGGCAGCGTCCTTCGCTTCCTGAAGCGCCCCGCCAAGTGACTCTTCACGCGCGGCAAGGTCCTCCTCGTGACTGTCCAGGTTGACCTTCCGCTGCGCCCGGCTTCGCTTTCTGCGGCGAAGCTTCTCGGCAACCAGCTGCTCCTCATCGGTGCGGCCTTCTCAAGGATGAAGGCCGTGCGCTCTTCTGCGAAGCTGCCCCAGCGCTTCCGCCACGTCGCGGAGGGCTTCTTTGTTGGCGCCCGGAGCTCCTCGGCGCGTTTCTCCATGTCCGCTCCCGCCCTCGCGACAAGGGGCCTCCAGGTCTCCGGCTTGGCCTGCCGGTGCGGTAGAGCGACAACAGCTTCTTCGGTTGCTCCTCCTCGAGACTTCGCCGCTGCTGCTGCTTGGCGCGTCCACCGTCGGCCAGCGAGGCGAGTACCTGGCCCGTCGAAGGTCTCGCCCTCGACCGGCGCCACGAGCTCGGTTCCCAGGGGGAGCTTGATGAAGACGCCGCCGGCCTTCGTGTAGGCACCGGGCTGGGGCTCCTCGAACTGACGCCTTGTGATAGCGGCGGGGAAATCGGCTGTCGGTGTAGCGCTTGCGCTCCTGCGGCCTCAGGGCCGTCAATACGATCGCCCGACCCCTCGCCAGCCTCCGCGTCGGCAGCCTCGGTGGCCTCCTCGCCAACAGGCTCGTCGGCGACGGCCTCTTCCTCCACGACGACCTCTTCTTCTTTGACGGCGGCCTCGTCGGTGTTGCTGCAGCGTTTCCTCCTCGCCGGCGGCCTCGACCTCCATCGGGTCTGCGTCAGGCGAAGAAAGAGCGATCAAGCAGATATTCAAAAAAGAGGAACAAAAGAAAGCAAGCCCAAGGGAAAATTCCATGTAAGGGAGTTACCTGCAACGGGATCCGCAGCCATTGCCTCGACCACTAGAGGGTCGCTGGCGCCGTCCCTTGCCGGGGTAGCCTCCCATGCCGGAGTGGCCTCCCTTGCCGGAGTGGCCTCCCTTGTCGGGGTGGCCTCCCTTGTCGGAGGGAGCTCCCTTGCCGGGGAGTTCTCCCTTGGCGGCGTAATGACGTGAGGCAGGATCTCGGAGGCGGCTTCCGAGCCCTCCTGATGAGGCTGCTCCGCTGCTACACAAACAAACAGTCAGAAATCAACGAAGAAAGGGCACCCCTGCACACCTAGTAGTAAGGAGAAAAACCGCACACTTACTCTGGGGGCTGTGCTGGGGGCTGCTCAGAGGAAGGGTCGCCGGGTCCGGCAAGGCGGTCTCGGACGCGTCCCCTGCCGCCACGGGGGAGTCGTCCTCAACGACGATCGTCGGGATCTTGGCCCTCTTCGCAGCTCTCTGGGCCAGCGTCCTGAAAAGGGAAGAGTCCAGAACGAAGCAAATCAGATTCAAGATGAAGCAATAAAAATTGAAGAAATACAGGCACAAGTCTCAAGGGCTTACTCTTCGCCCTCCTCCTCGGAGCTGAGCGCGGAGAAGTCAAACTCCAGCCCGCCTCCGGTGTGATGAGGCGGGGGAGTGGGCTCTCTTGGCCGCTTAAGCGGAGGCGTCGGCGGTGGCCTGAGAAGATTCCGCCCGGTTGTCGCCCGCAGTGTGAGGCGCTCCATGAAACCTCGCTTGCCGCGGTGGAGCGCGTCAAGCGGCGCTGCTGCTGTGGGCCGGTCTGCCGCCCCGACTCGTCTCCGACCCTGCGTAGACGCCTCCTCGGCGGAGCAGGGGGCTCCGCTGGCGGCAATTCGCTTGGCGGTGGGGAAGAAGCGCCCTCGGTGGGTCCACTCGACCCGGCCTCGGTCCCGACGAGCTCGTCCTCGCCGGCGACCTCCCCTCGCTCGGCAAGGCTTGCTGCCTTCGCCGCCTCCGCCTCCTCCATGGTGAACCCGAAGGCTCCAGCGGCAGCGGCTGCTGCCGCCTCCTCCACCCTGGTGGCGATCCTCGCCATCTCCTGTTCGGTGGTGTCGCGGGTGAGCCTCTTCTGCTCGTCGGCGCGGATCGGCACTTCTTGCAAATCGTCGAAGAATTGCTGCACGACCTCGTCGGGGGGCTGCTGCCAAGTCGGGACGATCCCGTGGGAGTCGCACAGTGGCATCATTGCGCGGATGCGATTGAGCACCGAGTTGTTGCACAATGGGACGACCCCCCGCGGCAACCTGAACCACTCTGGATGTTCGGGATCGTTCTTGAACAGCTCGAGCAGCACTGAGTCCAGCTCCATGACAGTGAAGCTCCAATTCAGGCCCGGGCGCAGCCTCA